>CM061543.1:132187717-133387717 GCA_030864215.1 Capsicum pubescens | reverse complement strand
TAAACGTCTTCTCCTAACGTCGGCGTAGGACTTCTCCTATCTCAAAATGCCATCACCACCAATCTAAAATGACATCACCTTCTACTGACCCACATCACTTTTTATCTGCATCAAGATGGGATCTCCGACCTGCTTTTCTTTAACTTCTACACAAAGGGATGATTTAGCTATCTCATGCACCACCACCCCTCCATCTTTAGAATCTAAGAGTCGCACTCCAAGATTTGCAAGTTGATGAACATCCTTCACCATTTCTCTCTTCCCTTCCTCAACATGAGAGAGGCATCCCATAGACAATCTACTGAGGGCATCGGCTACCATATTTGCCTTACCAGGATGATAGTGCAGGCTCATGTCATAGTCCTTTAAAAGTTCCAACCATCGTCTCTGCCTGAGATTCAACTCTTTTTGTGAGAAAACATGCTGTAAACTCTTATGGTCAGTAAATATATCAACATACACCCCATACAAATAGTGTCTCCAGATCTTAAGTGTAAAAACCACAACCGCTAATTCTAAGTCATGAGTAGGGTTGTTCCGCTCATGCACCTTCAACTACCTAGATGTATAAGCCACTACCTTACCGTGCTGCATAAGAACACACCCAAGTCCTACGCGGGACGTATCACAGTATACAACAAAACCTTTTGTACCCTTCGAAAGAGTCAAAATAGGAGCAGTAGTCAACTTGTCTTTCATCTTGTGAAAACTACTCTCACAAGAGTTATAACACAAAAACTTTACCTTTTTCTGAGTCAACTTAGTAAGTGGTGCAGCTATGAAAGAAAAACTCTCTACCAATCTTCTATAATAACCCACTGATAACGCTCAAATTACACTCTTGAATGGGTGTAAGCGATCGTTGTTAATATAAGAACCAACTAGGTTGGGGTCGAATCCCACAGGGAATAAGGTGTGAACTCAAGTTGTTTACGATATAGTTTACTGATAGTTTACTATTTCCTGAAATAAGGGTTTAAGTTTTGTAGATAATTTTTTATCACTTTGAATTTAATGTTTGTAACCAAAATTTTATGAGATAACTAGAATTATGTTCACTAGGGCTTACAGAACATGACAAATGCTACCATTAACTCAAGGTTCTCATGGTGGTTAGGATGACAATCTATCTTTATCGATGATATGCTCAAATGTCTCTAGACCTATTCGAGCATCTAATTTCCTAATCCTCTTAGACTTAGGGAATCACAACTCACTGCCTAGATTTTACCTCAGGTTAATCAACCTTGTTACACCGCTGATTATTAAATGAAGCCTTTCTGATTCCCTGTTGATAATTCACTTCCTACTGTTTATGATTTCTTTCTCAAGCAAACCAAAGTAGGTACGCCTAGTGTTTTCAACCAACAGACATAAATTATAATCTAAGAATTACCAAGAAATCCTAACACCTATTGATACGAAATCAAACCAACAACACCAAGAGCTTCAAGTAGGCTCGGATTTCAGTCCAACAACACAAGAACAACAAGTTTAAGTTTCGGTTTTTCAGTCCAACAACACAAGAACAACAAAATAGATAACAATGCTAGTGAATCGAAAAGAGCCCCACACGGCTTCACTAGACTTTAAGATAACAAAATCAACAACAACAATAAGATAAAGAAAGATAGATAACTTGACATATAACATTCAAGAAACTAAGAACCCTACATCAAGAGAGGACCCTAAGTCTAATGAATATAAACACCAAGTTCTTACGAGGACCAAGAGGCACTCAACGACCTCAAAACCCTTGTTTCTAGCCAAAGAGACAACACAAGTATCCCTCTACTTGTGAGATAATAGGGACGGCTTCTAAGAGTGGAAGAGAGACGAAATGTTTAGTGTTTTTAGGTTACAAAATCAGCATTCAAAAACTAAGGAATAACTCTCTAACATGTTCTATTTATACTACAAACAAAAGGGGTAAAATGACCCATCCGCCCTTGCTTCTTGTGCCAACCTTGGAGAGTAGTTTATTACACATTAAGACCTCTCTTCACACATAAAAACGTTTAGGTCCTTGGTTGGTTCAATCACCAACTCACACATGGCCATTTGCATGAACAAAGCTTGGAGTTTTTGTAATTCCCGAGCTTGGCTTCGTGTGAAAGGCCGTGTACCTGTGGAGGCTGCCCCAACCGTATCATCCTCTCCATCTTGAGAGGAATTTGACCTCAAATTCAGCATTTGGTCATCTTCAACCGTATCCACGAGGGAGAGATCACCAACGTTGAAAGTGTTGTGCACTTGATATTCCGGTGGAAGGTCAATCTTGTAGGCGTTGTCATTGATTCTCTCAAGTACTTGGAAAGGACCATCACCCCTTGGCAGCAATTTGGACTTCCTTTGAGCTGGAAACCGATCCTTTCGAAGATGCACCCACACCCAATCTCCGGGTTCAAGCACAAGCCTTCTTCTCCCTTTGTTTACCCTTTTTGCAACCTCTTGGTTCTTCTTTTCAAGCTTGATCCGCACCGTCTCATGCATTTTCTTCATTGCCTCGGCTCTTTTATTTCCATCTAAGCTGGTCATGATATCACTAGACAAAGGAGTGAGATCTAAAGGGGTAAGGGGATTCAGGCCATAAACACATTCAAAGAGAGTCATTCCCGTGCTCGAATGTATTACCCGGTTGTATGCAAATTCCACCAAGGGTAGGTGATCTTCCCATGAAGTCAGTTTACCTTTAACCATAGAACGTAGCATAGACCCTAAGGTTCTATTTACTACCTCCGTTTGGCCATCGGTTTGTGGGTGGCAAGACGTGGAGAAAAGTAACTTCGTTCCAAGCCTACCCCACATGGACTTCCAAAAGAGACTTAGGAACTTGGAGTCCCTATCGCTCACAATAGTCCTCGGTACCCCGTGAAGCTTTACAACATGTTCAACAAATAATGAAGCTGCACTACAAGCATCCTCGGTTTTAGCACATGGAATAAAATGAGCCATTTTAGAGAATCTATCAACAATAACAAAAATGCTATCTCGGCCCTTTCTAGTCCTTGGCAGCCCCAAAACAAAATCCATCGAAATGTCCAACCAAGGTCTAAGGGGAGTAGGGAGTGGGGTGTATAATCCTTGAGGTAGGAGACGAGATTTCGCACTCCGGCAGGCCACGCATTGACTACAAATTTTAGTGACGTCTTTGCGCATTTTGGGCCAATAGAAGTTCTCCTCTAAGATTCCGAGGATCTTGTCTACCCCAAAGTGCCCCATGAGGCCTCCGTCATGGACCTCCCTCACAAATAATTCCCTCCAAGAACTAGAAGGAACACACAACCTCCTCCCTTTGAACAAATACCCATCGAACCGAGAGTAGGAGAAATGGTCATTCTCCTTAAGCCAACGGTCCCTTCCCCACTCTTCGCATTCCCTAAAAATAGGAGCAAAGGTAGGATCCTCGGGATACAACAACCGCAAGCTCTCAAAACCCATCAATTTCGAAGACAAGGTAGCAACAAGCACATGCTTCCTAGACAAGGCATCGGCAACAACATTTTCCTTTCCCCTTTTGTAATGAATTACATAAGGGAAAGTCTCGATGAACTCAATCCACTTAGCATGACGCCTATTCAACTTGTCTTGGCTCTTAAGGTGTTTCAACGACTCATGATCCGTTCGTATCACAAACTCCTTAGGCCACAAATAATGTTGCCAATTTCCCAAAGCTCTGACAAGGGCGTACAACTCCAAATCATAAGTTGAGTAATTAAGAGTTGCCCCTTTGAGCTTTTCACTGAAATAAGCAACGGGCTTACCTTCTTGCATCAAAACAGCCCCGATGCCAACCTTACTAGCATCACACTCTACTTCAAACATCTTATCAAAATCGGGCAATTGCAATAAAGGCGCCGAGATGAGCGTAGCTTTCAAGGCCTCAAAAGCCCTAGCCTGCTCATCACCCCATTTAAAGGGTCCGTCCTTTCTAATTACCTCGGTCAAGGGGGCTGCTATGGAACTAAATCCATTGACAAACCTCCTATAAAAGCTTGCCAACCCGTGGAAACTTCGGATTTCTCCAATAGTTTTAGGGGTCGGCCAACTTCGAATAGAGTCTATCTTGGAATCGTCCACTTCCACACCCCTTGAGCTCACGACAAAACCCAAGAATATAACCTTATCAATACCAAAAGAACACTTCTCCATGTTGGCATACAGCTTCTCCTTTCGGAGCACATCAAACACACATCTCAAATGCATTACATGATCATCAATAGATTTACTATACACCAACACATAGTCAAAGTAAACCACCACAAACTTTCCAATATAAGGCTTTATTACATGATTCATTAGCCTCATAAAGGTGCTAGGAGCATTGGTAAGGCCGAAGGGCATGACCAGCCACTCATATAGACCGAATTTGGTCTTGAATGCGGTCTTCCACTCATCACCGGGTTGCATGCGAATTTGGTGATAGCCGCTCCTAAGGTCCACTTTAGAAAACAAACAAGATCCGTGGAGCTCATCTAACATATCATTTAGTCTAGGGATTGGATGACGATACCTTATAGTGATTTTGTTGATGGCTTTACAATCGACGCACATGCGCCAAGTTCCGTCCTTCTTCGGTACCAAAAGCACCGGAATAGCACACAGACTCATGCTTTCCTTGATGTATCCCTTGTTGAGAAGCTCCTCAACTTGTCTTTCAAGCTTCTTAGTGTCCATGGGATTGCTCCTATAGGCCGGTTTGTTTGGAAGTTGTGAACCCGACACCAAATCAATTTGGTGCTCAATTCCCTGAAGTGGGGGCAATCCTTGCGGAAGTTCTTGAGGAAATACATCTTCATACTCCTGCAACACACAAGAAATCAAAGGGGAAATGGAAGAATTAGTGGGGTTAGTATTAAAACAATGGGCCAAAAGTAACATCGGCTTGTTTTCATCATGGTCCACGAAGAGTTCTTTCCTCCTAGCCAATATCACTATGTTTTCCATCTCCCTTGTCGTTGGGACAGCCTCGGATGTCCCTACTTCCTCACCTACGGAATTCCCCCCCTTTTCTCCCTTTCCGGATTCCTTCCCCTTTCCCTTCAACTCTCTCATCTTTTGATGCCACTCATTTACTTGGGAGGGTGAAAGAGGGTGAAGTGTGACCTTTCGGCCATCCTTCTCAAGCGTATACCGGTTGGACCTCCCATCGTGTTTAGTTGACCTATCATATTGCCATGGTCTACCTAACAACAAGTGACATGCTTGCATTGGGATCACGTCACAAAGCACTTCATCGTGGTAGTTTCCCACCTTAAACCGAATCACACATTGCCTTGTGACCTTTAATTCACCACAATCGTTCAACCATTGTAGCTTGTAAGGACTAGTGTGTAGTGTAGTTGGTAGCTTCAAGAAATTTACCATAGTACGGCTCGCAACATTTGTACAACTACCACTATCAATCACCAAGGTGCACACACTCCCCTTTACAAGACACTTAGTATGGAATAGATTTTCCCTTTGACTCGGGTCATCTATCGCCTTACTAATCATGACACGTCTAACCACAAAGTTTGGAACCACACACTCCCCTTCTTGTGGATAGACATCTTCGCTACCATCTAATTCATCATCATTCGGCCCATTTTCAGCTCCCTCTCCATCTTGAGGCTCGGCCTCATCCTCCCCCCTTTCGGAAACCACCTCCTCACCAAGGTAGTACACTTTCCCTTCTCGTAGGATCACATTGCGCCGGTTCGGACATTCATTGGCCTTATGCCCCCAACCTTGGCACTTGAAGCATTGGAACCCCTTTGGGTTGGGATATTTGTGAGCCTCCGGTTTCGGAGGGAATTTAGGGACTGTTTTGGACTCGGGCAGCTTCGTAGGGGCGGGTTGGTCCTTGTTTTTGGGCCAACCCGAGGGGGTTTGTACCCTTGCCTAGAAGGATGATCTCTCCTTAAGTTCCCTTTCAATCTCAAGGGCCGCTTGGAATATACCGTCAATGGTTTCAAACCGGTGAAGGGTCAAATGAGTGGAGATCTCTTTGTTCAACCCACACTTGAACCGGATGATGTCGTGACTGATTTGCTCCCCACGATGATCAAGTTTCAACATGAGTTGTTGGAACTCGTCAAAATAGGCCATCACACTCTTGCCTCCTTGCCGCAAGCCATATAATCTAGCAAGCAACTCATGACGATATCTCTCGGGAAGGTATCGTTGTCTCATCAAATACCTCAACCGATACCAAGGTGGTGGCTGCCCATCAACTAATTCATTACCAAATCGTTTAACATACTCCCACCAAGTGTTAGCATAGCCCTCGAGGTGAGCTATAGCGTAGCAACTCTTTTTTTCTTCCGAGATGTCATTAACTTGGAAAACTTTGTCACAAGCCGATTCCCAAGTTAAGTAGGTCTCGGGGTCACTTTCACCCTTAAAGATGGGTAGGCTCAACTTGATGGTGTTGATGCCTACGTCTCTCTCTTGGTGTCGGTTTCCCCTATCTCCATACCCCCGGTATCTCCTAGGTTCTCCTCGACCCCCTCTTAACTCCTCCTCCCTCATATAAGCATCATCAAAGGCTCCATCTCCTTCATACTCCTCTCTACCGTATCCTTCAAAGTGGGCTGGTCGGCCTTGGCCGTTTTGATTCGAAGGATTTGGAATTTGCGGTCTTTGGGTTAATGGAGCTTGGAATGGAGGGTTCGGATTTAGTGGAGGTACTTGGCGTCCAAATCCCTCTTGTGGAATTGGAGGGGCTTGGAAATGTAGTGGTCTAGTGGGGTCTCGGTTTGGAGGAAAATAGGTAGTTTGGCTTGCGGTATTTAGTGGAGCTTGGGGTGCATTTAGCATTTGGTGGACTGTTTCGGGGGTGATGGTTGCGGAGGAGGTCCTATCATGACCATTGGTAGATACATGTAGAGGAGTAGAAGGACGAGAGTTCCTTTGACTCTCCACTTGTTCTAATCTCCCACTAATAGTCAACACTTCCCCCTTTATTGCTGCCAAGTCCCCTCTCACGGCCCCAAATTCCGAATTCAACCTTTCAAGTGTCCGGGTAACGGCCTCAAGAGTGACCCTCATAGAATCAAGGGCATTAGTATCCACATTATGAGACGTAGCTCCTTCCATTGTCAAGATATTATCCGCTTTAGTTCACCACAAGTTCGTGTTCCACAAGTGTTGTATAATTGGCTAGTAACCGTGAAATTTTTAAGGTATGAGTAAGCTCTTATCCGGAATGGATTCTTGTTTGAAGACTCAAAGAATTCTTGCCGGACTAGAGTCAAAAATCAGCAATTCATTCAAACGAATAAAAGCACTCAAATAATCGTTGACACGAACAAACGGTTCAAGGAACTAGTTGACAACCTAGTAGGAATGTACTAGTTTGTTAATTAGTTCTAGGACCAAGTAAGGGAAACCAAGGATCAACAATTAGCAACCAAAGAATATCCTAAGTTGAGCTTATAGTGACGTGGCAGCATGCAATGGTTCCACACGTTCTTCTTTTTTTTTTTTTCTTTTTTTGTGTTAATATTCACACAACTTGTTATAGTTTGCAAAGTGTTTTGGTGGGAAAAATAAAATCTTGTAGTATTTCACCCTTTTCAAACTCAAGAAAGTGAGGTTTGGTTGACTAATCCCACAAAACAAGGCTCCTTGAATTAGGGAAAAGTGATTGACAAGACTAGAAGGTGATGGGTGCAAGTCTTTCACAACAACTTTATAGCTTGTCTTACAACTTGAGCACACAACAAGATGAACAAGATGAACAAGTTCAAAAGATGAACACCTCAACAAACTTCATCAACTTCTTTAGCACATAAACACACAACCATCGATTTTTCTTTTGGTTATCAACAACATACAACTTTCGGCCACTTCAAGTCACTACACAATGTTCAAGTTTTCAAGCTCAACTTTTGGATCTAGACACCTTAGTGTTGGTGAGAAAGAAAACAACACTAGAAACTCATTAAACAAGCAAAATAACACCTAGATCTAAACATACAACATCATTCTTGGTTTCAACTTTTAATGGACAGATTTTCAGAATTTCTTTTTGGTGTTGTTTGTTTAAGCCGTGAACTAGCCCAAGATGGGTTATGTTGGAACACAACCGGTCTCGCTTTGATACCAAATGATACGAAATCAAACCAACAACACCAAGAGCTTCAAGTAGGATCGGATTTCAGTCCAACAACACAAGAACAACAAGTTTAAGTTTCGGTTTTTCAGTCCAACAACACAAGAACAACAAGATAGATAACAATGCTAGTGAATCGAAAAGAGCCCCACACGGCTTCACTAGACTTTAAGATAACAAAATCAACAACAACAACAAGATAAAGAAAGATAGATAACTTGACATATAACATTCAAGAAACTAAGAACCCTACATCAAGAGAGGACCCTAAGTCTAATCAATATAAACACCAAGTTCTTACGAGGACCAAGAGGCACTCAACGACCTCAAAACCCTTGTTTCTAGCCAAAGAGACAACACAAGTATCCCTCTACTTGTGAGATAATAGGGACGGCTTCTAAGAGTGGAAGAGAGACGAAATGTTTAGTGTTTTTAGGTTACAAAATCAGCATTCAAAAACTAAGGAATAACTCTCTAACATGTTCTATTTATACTACAAACAAAAGGGGTAAAATGACCCATCCGCCCTTGCTTCTTGTGCCAACCTTGGAGAGTAGTTTATTACACATTAAGACCTCTCTTCACACATAAAAACGTTTAGGTCCTTGGTTGGTTCAATCACCAACTCACACACGGCCATTTTCATGAACAAAGCTTGGAGTTTTTGTAATTCCCGAGCTTGGCTTCGTGTGAAAGGCCGTGTACCTGTGGAGGCTGCCCCAACCGTATCACCTATTAAACCTTGAGTAATTAATTACCACCTTATCATGAACTAATCCTAGATTCTATAATCCAGGTTAAGGGTGTTTAGACACTCATGATGCAAGAAATAAGCGCACAAATTGAATTCATAATTGAGAAGATTAACTTACAATAATGAAGGAAATCAAAAGTGAACTTGTAATTGAATCACAAAGAAAACACTAAAATATTGGTTTAGAGAGAGAGAGAGAAAAGTCATATATTGTCAATATGTCAATGGATGATTGATAAAAAATCCCCCTAAAACCCTAAAATAGGGTTTTAAATAGTTAACCCTAAATATGAAAATAAAATTAAAGTTTCTGATTTTCTTCGGATTAGATGACGGTGCCCATGACGACCTGTCACGGACGTCGTCAACTTCTCTGCAAATTCATCTCCTACTGCCTAAGGTTGACGACGATGGTGACGCCCTATCATCATCTTTATGGCGTGCCATGATTGTCGTCACAAAAACTTCCTGCAGCTTTACATCTTCTATTTAAGGTTGACGACATCTGTGCCAGCCTATCACCAGGCTGTCGACGTGTCATGGATGTCATCAGCCATACTTAGCTCTCTATTTGCTTTCGATTTCATGTTTTTTGCTTCCTTTATTTGTGGTTCCCCATCTCCTCTACTTTTGCTACCAAATCAAAGTAAAATAATAAAAAACAACTACAGTTGCTCAAGACTTCACAATTATTTAGAGTTAAAAGCTTCAAATGTGTTAGCATTGGCTCACACATCAACACCCTCAACTTAAACAATTGCTTGTCCTCAAGCAACAATAACATAACTAAGAGTATTCAAAGTACAATTTGGCAGCTAACTACTCATATCAGTTCAGAATACATGCACTATCTCCAAGGTCATTCAAAATAAGAGCAACTGTGTCTATTATTGAAAACACCCATGCAACTCACAAGGATCAAGATATGGCAAAAATTCCAGCATATACCCAAATCACACTTATCCGAACTGTGCCCTCGCAACAAAGAAATCCCTTTTTTACTTATATCAGAATTTATAAACACAGGGATAAACACAAGACTCACTCTCAGAATGAAGTTCCAACATAGCGCATCAAATGCCATAGGCTTGCCTTTATAGTCAGTACCCAAGTCTTTAGATAGGACAGTTAGGATCACTATAGGTCTTTTCTTAAGCTTGTAACGTAGGCTAGGGGTTGGTATGATATTCATGGATATTTCATAGTGACTATGCCTCCTTGACACTACATTAAACTCTCAGGGTTTAAACTCTTAACCCTTCTTTTCTTCCCTCTGTTATTGATCATGCATGCTCAAGATGGATGAGGCCTTTTCATTTATCAGATTATCTTTCTATCATTTTTCACATAATTTTCTCTTTTCTTATTTCTGTTTTATCGCACCCAACTTTTTATTAATCCTTCTTATTCTACCTCTCTTCATACACAGATTGCATCATGTACCCCTATAATAGCCACCCTCAACTTAGGTTATTTCCTTAAGTCAAGGTGCACAGTGTCCAAGGAGGACCAAGGATAAGACAGGTTCATTGTGATGTAAACGGGAAGGTAAAAGGGGTTAAAGAAAGAAATAAACTATTGAGGCCTAAACAGGGATCAAGGGATATTATTCACATTGGGAAGGTCATTTAGGCTAAAATGGGCTAACATGCAAAAACGACCTATGATCCTTTCCTAACGCCTACCTATGACTATGGCACGACTAACAGGGCAAGTTCTAGATTCAACGTACAACGAGAACTGAGTAAGACCTTACACACACATGGCACTCAAGTATCTTGCATATCACTATTTATCCAGTTCATGCACTTATTTAACACATGCCATTAATTTTCCATACTAACGCCATAAAAAGATACACAGTAGTCACAATGGATGCAATTCACACAGTACACAATAGATCAGACCACTCGATAGGTACTCAAAAATCACAGAATAAGCTAACTGTCTTAAGTACTTGTATTACTCCTAATTATCTACAGAATATATTACAACAACAATTTATCCTACACCCTCAACTTAAAATAAAAAATAAGATGCACTAAGGGTTAGGGTATACCTGAAGACAATCAAGCACGTGGATCCTGGGTCTTCAACCCTGCTACTGCATCATCTGCTGTCTTCTCCCTATCAGGAGCATATGGCTTTATGGTGGTTGGAGCCTGGCTAGATGAAGCACCTGTAGCCCTAGCTCTGATAGCTGCCTCTCATTTCTCAGTATCAGTCAGGGACTCCAATCTTGCTTTCTTCACCTTCTTCTTCTCAGCCTTCTTTTTTGCCTTTGTTTTTGCTTTTCTTTCTTCCTCACTGTCTGACTCTTCTCTCTTATTCTTGTACTTCTTTTCCCCCTTTTTTCTTGTTTTTCTTTGGGGAGTCTGTAGTGAGATTAAGTATAGGAATTTCTTTCTCCAATTCTTCCACAGCCGGACCTGTTGGCATCATAATTTGGTGTTGCTGTAGCACCCCAACATCTGCCTTTACTTTATTCAACGCAACCCTAAATGCAGCAAGATCATCACCTGTCATCTCCTTTGCCTGAGCATCGAATCTGTTCTCCAAATCTGTAACTCTCGTAGGTAATGTCATAAAGGGCTTTAGTACAGCCTTGATTCTTTTTCCACAGCAACAACGAACTGTTTGAGAAGGCATGTAGCTGTGCCTCACACCACTTGGCTTGCTTAGACACCTTCCTGATATCAATCAGCTAAAATGCAGAACCTATTGCTGTTGGAGGAACTGAGGGGCTGGCTTCAGTCTCAGGTACTGAAGCTGCCTGTGCTTAAGAATCTTGTACATCTACATGACGTGCTGCTTCTGCATCTGTAACCGGATGGTCCGCTGCTACCTCTGTACCTCTGTCAAGCATAAGTCCTGGCTACACCTCATCAAACTGAATGAGGTTGTGAGTCTTTCGAGCATGAACGTTTTCATCAAATCCTACAATTTTTGGCACCCCAGCAGCTCTGCACAATACTATAACAAGACAAGGAAAAAGATAAGCAGTGTCGGTCCTTGAAATCCTTATCTTCATTTCATCCGCAATGATTTCCCCGAAGTTCAAGGGAAGCTGCTGCACCAAGATTGCCACCAAAATAGCCCGGTCATCACCTAGAATATTATCTCCCTCAGTAGGCATTAGCTGGACTTGCACTATGCCCCACTAAAATTTTGCCTCCTGAGCCAATGAGGACTTACAGATTCTCTCATTTGGGTTTGTCACCCAAGCTGATTCTCCGTCATCTATGATGTTGTCTAACCAATGACATTGTTTGTCCTTATTCTTTATCCGAGTATAAAATGATGGTGTGGTGGTCTGAGGCATGAAGTCGGGGCTGTGCAAGAATCTGTTGATGGTATTGACTGAAACATCAACCATTATGCCCCTTACCCGAACTCTATCAAGAAGAGGCTGATCCATTACTTTCTCACCTGGTTTGCACATGTTCTCTAACCTAGCTTGATAGTTCGCATAAAACTTCTGAACTAGTGTGGGATAAAATGAACCTCCCCTTTCTGTAGTCCGTCCTAAGCCATATTCCTTGAATTTCTTCTCTACTTTAGGGTATCTGCTCAACCCTTTCATGATGATCATCTTTTATTCTTAGATTAGCCTCTTTGCATTCCTTCTATCACTTTTTTGTAGCCCAGCAATATAGATGTCCGTAGCTCTAGGGATTTTCCATCTAGCATTGTTCCTCACTTTCGGGTTCTTACACTTGATAAGAGTCCTATGAGGTGGAGACTCTTCATCATTTTGTTTCTCAGTGGATGGGGACCCAGAAACTGTTCCCTCGGACTCAGATTCTTCAGACTCTTCTTGATCCCCTTCATCAGAGTCAGTATGTTCAGACTCATGCTGTTCAGAATCACCCTTTTCAGACCCCTCTTACTCAAAAGTTGTGGTCGACTCAGTATCATCATTGTACTCCACCTCAATTGGTGGAGTTTTCTTTGGACTTTGCTTCTTTTGCTTCCTGAGCAAGGATTCCTCCTCCTCATAGTCAGATTCCTCATCGATGAGCTTATGACGTACATCATCTTTGGCCTCTTTCTTTGGTTCTATGGGACTCTTTCTTTTTGGTTCTATTTTAAAGTACCTGGAGACATTAGAAGAGCATTAGTCAACCCTAAAGATCACAAACACAGGTACATTAATCATTTAAGCTCATTTATGTTTCAGGCCCCAGGTGTGACGATAATTCGTGACAAACTGTCGTGACCATGATAGCTTATCACGGTTGTCATCAACCTTAGATAGAACTCAAATTTTTTTTACACTTTCTGACGACATTTATGATAGGGCGTCATAATTGTGATAACCCGTCACGATTGTTGTCAGCTCTATCCAGAACCAACTTCAGTTTTGTCAGTTTTTGACGACATTCTTGATAAGCCGTCACGATGGTGATAGCCTATCATGGATGTCGTCATACTTATCAGAACCCACTTTTGACTTTAACTAAATTTTTGTTCCCCATTCTTGCTCAAGATTTACTTGAATTCGAATTGTGAGCTATCTTTTCAACTCTTGGGCTTGTACAACAAACCCTAGGTGCATTTTTAGCCACTTTCACAGTTGAACTTAGTTCAAGCATCTTGGGGACATTAGGTTATCTTTCATTCATCATACATTATCAGAAAAGAGAAGAGTTAGATTAGAGTATACCTGATGGAGCTGTTAAACTAAAATCACGCACCAAAGGAAGAGTGATTTTCTATTTATTATTTTCTTGGTATGTTTTTGCAAAAGATGGGAAATATTTTAACTAAGGAAATAAATACTAAAGAAAAAGAAGTTAAAATCAGTGGAAATTTGAAAAGGTTTGCGACTGGGCTGGGTCGTATCTGCTTAAATTTAGGCCCAGTTTTTGGATTTTAAGGCTCTGGGCTGATAACAATTCGTGATGGCTTGTCACGATTATGATAGCCTGTCACAAACGTCATCACCCTTAGGCAGAGAATTCCTTAAGCCTGGTCTAGCTGACAGTATTCGTGATAGCTTATCACAATTGTGATGGCTTGTCACGGATGTCGTCATGACCTTCCAGCTGACCTTTCCACTTTTCAACCTTCTCTATACTAAATCCTAATTATAAAAATTAAAAACACCTGTTTAAACATAAAAAAAAACTTTGGGTTGCCTCCCAATAGTGCCTGATTTACTGTCGCGGCACGACTTGGTTATCTTGAATACTCAGACTTTGCCAAGACAACCTGTTGATCCCCCTTTTCCATCATCATAAAAGACGTCAACGATCGAGAAGACATTCATATCATTTTGTTGCGACATGGGTTGATGCATTTTGAATTTTTTCTCTTTCTTACCGAGCCTGAATTTAAGCTCATTCAACTCCATTTCGACTATTACTCTTCCTGTTGCTAAGAATGGACTACCTAAAATAATGGGTACCTCAAAGTCCACATCACAATCCAATACCACAAAATTCCCAGGAAGAATAAAGTCTGCTACTTTTACCAATAAATCATGCAAAATTCCTACAGGCCTCTTTGTCGTCCTATCTGCTATCATCAGTCGCATGTTAGTAGATGTCAGAGCTTCTAAATAGAGCTTCTTGTATACATCCAGGGGCATCAGATTCACGCTGGCACCCAATTCACATAATGCCCTTGCAACATCCAGAGACCCAATTTTGCATAGAATAGTGAACGTTCCAGGGTCAGCCTTCTTTTGCACTAAAAATCATGTGGAAACCGTGTTGCAATGGTGGAGATTTTCCACCTGCTCACTGCTAACCTTTCTCTTCTTTGTGATGAGGTCTTTCATGAACTTTGCATAACCTGGCATTTGCTCAAGTGCCTCAAGCAAACACACATTAATTGTCAATTACTTGAGCATTGCTGTGAACTTGCCAAATTTTGCATCATCAACCTTTTTATTCAATCGTTGAGGAAAGGGAGGTGGTGCTCTAGGGATAGCCTTTAACACCATTTCCTTTTCCTTCTCATTTTTGTTCTCTGGATCATCAGCAGAACTATCCATCTTCTCAGACTCCACTGGATTACTTTCTTTGGGTTCATCAACCATTACCTCATCTTCTACAGATTTGCCCACAGAAGGGCCACGTAACCTCTTACCACTCTGAGTGGTAATCGTCGTACATGAGGCATCATTCTGCGGATTTTGAACCGTATCACTAGGTAAAGTACCACTTTTCTCTGGTTCAGTGTAGCATAAAGTTGACTCATCTGCTGCTCCAACTGCTTAATAGAAGCAGAGTGTGAACTAACCAACTGACTGAGGGTAGAGAATTCACTCTTCATAGTAGTTACCCCCGAGTTGGTAACTTCCACTCCTTTCAACAACTTTTCCATCATATCCTCCATGGATATTTTGCTCAAGCTAGTTGTTGCAGCATCCCGACTTCCAGGAGGAACATACAAACCACTCCTGTCATTGTTGCTTCTCATATGTCCCTGCTCCCTATCCTTGTAATCAGGCTTGTCATAAAAGTTCCGACCTTGGTTCCCTTGGCTATTGCCTCAGAAACCCTCCTGATTACTCATATATTTTTCTTCCACATCAGCACTCATAGCAACGGTACCCTGAGATTCCACAACCTTAACTATTTCGATCTTTCCTGACAGCAAGTGCTTGGTCAGCAAGTCCATCTGTGTCTGGAAGTGGGCCATGTCCTGGTCTCGCTCCTCATCCCTTCTACGCTGCTCCAAAGTCATACCACCAAAAGAAGTTGGACTAGCCACCACAGAATCCCTGGTGTGCCAAGCTCGATTCTGCTTGGTCATTCTATTCAGCATGTCTAAAGCATCCAGAAAAGAGAGGTCAATGAACGAACCACCTGCAACATTGTCTACAATTGGCTTTGTCACAGAGTTGAAAGCTCTATACAAATTCTACATCAAGTGAAAGTACGTCATGTTATGATTCAAACATTGAGCCAACTTCTTCTTAAATCTCTCCCAGGTTTCGTACAATGCTTCAGTTGGAATCTGTCTGAAGTTACTGATTTCATCCCTCAGTTGTACCCTCCTGGAGGGTGGAAAGAATCTTTCTAGGAACGCCTCTTTCAACTATCTCCAGTTGGTTATAGAATTGAGCTCTAGCTCATTTAACCACATTGTTGCCTCTCCAGACAGAGACAATAGAAATAATCTAAACCTTATCGCATTCTGGCTCAGTCTCGGATTGTCAAAAGATTTGCAAATGGTGATGAAGTTCACCAAATGCATGTTCGGATCATCACTAGGCAAGCCTCCAAACAACCCCTTCAGATTCAGGAGTTGGATCATGGTGCTTGTTAAGCTGAATTTTGCACCCGGTGCCAACGGTAGAGGAATTATAGCACCCGTTGCACCAGCTCCGTCCATTACTTCATCATCTTCATCAACCTCATATTAAACAGGCTGTTGACCATACCTTCCTCAGACGGATTGGTTTTATTGACATTTCGCTGCACTGGTGCAACAATTTGCTTAGCTCGCCTTGGGTTTTGAGGATTCAGCAATTCCTCATCACCCAAGTCTTTATCATTAGGGTTCTGGTGACGTACTTGTTAACCCAAATTCTATACGTTCACCTGATCCCTGGACAAAGCGGCTAGTCTGTCCACCTCCTGTTGTTCAACTATTCTCCCTATCAGCTGAGGTTTCGGATTGATTGGTAATAACTATTCTTCGGAGCTTCTTATTTTTGGCATAAACAACACAATACCTACAATAGATAGAAACAACAAATAAACATAAATCAAGGAAACTTAACTAACAATAAATTAGCGCACACTAACTTTCAGCTTACAATCGTATTCCCCGACAATGGCGCCATTTTTGATAACGCTCAAATTACACCCTTGAATGGGTGTAAGCGATCGTTGTCAATATAAATTCAATTAGGTTAGGGTCGAATCACACAGGGAATAAGGTGTGAACTCAAGTTGTTTACGATATAATTTACTGATAGTTTACTGTTTCCTGAAAGAGGGGTTTAAGTTTTGCAGATAATTGTTTATCACTTTGAATTTAATATTTGCAACCAAGATTTTATGAGATAACCAGGATTATGTTCACTAGGGCTTACGGAACATGACATATGCTACCGTTAACTCAAGGTTCTCATGGTGGTTAGGATGACAAGCTATCTTTATCGATGATATGCTCAAATGTCTCTCGACCTATTCAAGCGTCTAATTTCCTAATCTTCTCGGACTTAGGGAATCACAACTCACTGCCCAGATTTTACCTCAGGTTAATCAACTTTGTTACAACGCTGATTATTAAACGAAGCCTTTCTGAGTCCCTGTTGATAATTCACTTCCTACTGTTTATGATTTCTTTCTTAAGCAAACCAAAGTAGGTACGCCTATTGTTTGCAACCAACAGACATAAATTCTAATCTCAGAATTACCAAGAAATCCTAACGCCTATTAAACCTTGAGTAATTAATTACCACCTTATCATGACCTAACCCTAAATCCCATAATCCAGGTTAAGGGTGTTCAACCACTCATGATGCAAGAAATAAGCACACAAATTAAATTCATAATTGAGAAGATTAACTTACAATAATGAAGGAGATCAAAAGTGAACTTGTAATTGAATCACAAAGCAAACACTAAAATATTGGTTTAGAGATAGAGATAGAGAGAAAAGTCATATATTGTCAATGGATGATTGATAAAAAATCCCCCTAAAAACCCTAAAACAAGGTTTTAAATAGTTAACCCTAAATAAGGAAATAAAATTAAAGTTTCTAATTTTCTTCGGATTAGATGACGGCGCCCGTGATGGCCTATCATGATCTTGACGGCCTGTCACGGACGTTGTCAACTTTTCTGCAAATTCATCTCCTGCTTCCTAAGGTTGACAATGATGGTGACGCCCTATAATCATCTTGACGACGTGTCATGATTGCCGTCACAAAAACTTCCTGTAGCTTTACTTCTTCTATTTAAGGTTGACGGCATCCATGACAGCCTATCACCAGGCTGATGACGTGTTATGGATGTCGTTAGCCACACTTAGCTCTCTCTTTGCTTCCAATTTTATGCTTTTTGCTTTCTTTATTTGTGGTTCCCCCTCTTCTCTACTTTTGCTGCCAAATCAAAGTAAAATAATAAAAAATGACTACAGTTGCTCAAGACTTCATAATTACTTAGATTTAAATACTTCAAATGTGTTAGCATGGGCTCACACATCACCCGCCAAACCCAAGAAGCTCCGAATGTCGGTTGAAGTCGTGGGTCTGGGCCATTTCCTCACTACCTCAACCTTTTAGGGAACAACCCGAATCCCCTCACTAGACATAATATGCGATAGCAATAATTTTCAGCCAGAATTCACACTTGGAGAATTTTGCATGCAACTTATGATCTTTGAGAGTCTGAAGAATAATCCAGAGATGATTGGCGTGGTCCTCCTCACTTTTGGAGTAGATCAAGATGTCATCGATAAAAACTATGACAAATAGGTCTAGGAACTGACGAAAAACCCTGTTCATTAGGTCCATGAAAGCTGCAGGAGCATAGTCAACCCGAAGGACATGGCCAAGAATTCATAATGACCATATCTGGTTCATATAGCTATTTTAGGAATGTCTGACTCCCTAACTTTCAACTGGTGATAGCCCGAATGAAGGTCTAATTTAGAAAAACACTTAGCACTCTGAAGCTGATAAAAAAGGTCATCAATTCTAGGAAGAGGATATTTATTTTTCACTGTGACCTTATTCAACTGGCGGTAATCTATGTACATACGCAGGGAACTATCTTTCTTCCACAGAAAGAGTACAGGTGCACCCCAAGGAAAAATACTAGGTCTGATAAAACCTTTATCTAGGAGATCTGCTAGCTATTCTTTCAACTCTTTTAACTCTGCAGAAGCCATTCTATATGGAAGAATAGAAATAGGACAGGTATCTGGCAATACATCCATGCCAAAATCTATCTCCCTATCCGGTGGAATTCCTAGGAGATCATCTAGAAAAACTTCTGGGAATTCATTCACTACAGGAACAGACTGAAGAGGAAGACTTTTGATGTTAAAATCTTTAACCCGAATAAGATAATACAAGAAACCTTTGGAAATGAGTTTACGGGCCTGAGATAAGATATGAAGTGCTCCCTAGGTGCTAAAGAGTGCCCTTCCCACTGTATTTCTGGCTCATTCAGAAAAGAAAAGGTAACCTTCCGGCTTCTACAGTCTAGTGTAGCATAACATGAATGGAGCCAGTCCATCCCTAGGATAGCATCAAAATCAACCATATCAAGCTCTATGAGATCTGCCACATTATCCCGGCTAAGAATAGACACTACACAATTTTTATATATCCTCCTAGCCACAACAGAATCACCTACCGGAGTGGAAACAGAGAAAGGATCGGTAATGACTTTGGTATCAAACCCAAAACTAACAGCCACATATAAAGTCACATAAGATAAGGTAGACCCGGGATCAAGTAACACATATACATCACGGGAAAAGATTTTTAACATATCAGTGACCACATCTGGAGAGGCCTCTATCTCCTGGAGGTTGATCAAAGCATATAGCCGATTGCGACCGCTCCTAGCAGCCAAAGTGGCTCCCTTCTGAGGTGCTGGTGCAGAAGAATTCGCCTGTGACTTAGCTTCCCCAACATTACCTCCTGTATCATGACAATCTCTCTGAAGGTGTACTACCTAACCGCAAGAATAATATTTTTTTCTCTCGAAGTAACACTTTCCAGGATGATTCTACCTGCAGGTGTTACAATGGGGAAAAGATCTGGCGGGCAGCGCCACACTGCCCTGCGACTGAGTATCCTGAGCTCTGGGTACCTGACTAGTCTGAAAACTCTGAGATCGCCTATCAACTGGGGGTCTGGGCACTGGGGCGCTAGCTGCAGACTGCGTCTTTCCCCAAAATATCTTTTTTTGCCATTTACTACCCCAGTTACCGCTCTGTGGTTGACTGTGGTTTTGATTCACTGTTCTGGCTCTCTTCGCCAGCCTGTTTTTCTCCCTAGATTCTGACATTTTCTTTTCTTCTCTTCTACCTGTTGCATATGGACTGACAGTGTAGAAAAGTCCACCTCTCTATTTAGCATCGCCCCTTCACATTCAAGTGCTAAATCATCGAAAAGGCCGGATGCAAATTTCCTCATCCGAGCCCTCATATTTCCTATTATTTCTGGTGCATAACGATCCAGTTGATTAAACTTCAGAGTGTACTCATGGAAACTCATCTTCCCTTGTTTAAGATTCATGAATTCCTCTACTTCGGCTTCCCTCAACTCTAGAGAAAAGAATCGGTCAAGAAAAGCTCCCACGAACTCGTCCCAAATTATGGGTTCAACACTCTCTCCTTTCGCATTCTCCCACTCATTGTACCATTGGTTTGCTACATCCTTAAGTTGGTACGCTGCTAACTCAACCCCTTCCACCTGATCCACATGTATAACTCTAAAAATCTTCTCTATTTCATCTATGAACTCCTGGGGGTCCTCTTTTACTTTAGTGCCAAAAAATTTGGGCGGGTTCATTCTCATGAACTGGTCTACCCTAGTGGCCTCAGAAGTGACAGATGCAGACCTAGTATCTTCTAACCTCTGAGTCTGTGCGGCTACCAGCTGTGCAAGTATGTGAATGGACTACCTGAATTCTGCATTCGATATATCCCTCTGAGAAGACTGGGGACTGTTAACATTTGTCCTCAGAGCTTGAGGAGGACTGGTCGGGACTGTAGGTACTCCCAGAGTAGGAACAAGTTCTGGGGTGTGGGCTCTGTTATGGGTCCGCATTCCATTAGTAGGGCGGACTTCATTATCCTGAGTATCATGGTTGCTGGAACGACGGGGAGGCATGACTATTTTCTGAAATACAGTGGATCACTGATTAGGGGACAGTTCTAATTCAGACTCTAAAGAACGAACTAAATCACAAAGAGGGGAAACACTTTCCTAAATGCCTAGTAGCTTCCTGCTTATAAGTGTGACGCAATACACACCCATAAACAAGAATCTACCCGATGCGATTTCGCAGACACCCCAGTACCATGAACTGTGCTTTGATACCAAGTTTTTCACGACCTGAACTAGGGCCTGGCCGTGACGGACATTCGACCCATGAAGGCCCGGATGTCCCACTCTGTTTGGTAATCGTACACAATATTCATATAATAAAAGGAAATTGTGGAATTATAAATCGAATACGGAAACATGGTCATACTCTGAAATTAGTTTAACAATGAAGGAAAACTCCAACAATATCTAAATAACATCTGACTCAGTCTGCGAAATCTCTACTAAATCTCAAAATAATACTATCTGAAGTCTGGGACAAGGCCCCCAGTAGACCAAAACTATAGAATGATGAATATCTGTAAGACATTAGGCCTTCCGGAATATAGAAGGCTCACCACTGCATAATCTCTTCTACTGTTTGAATTATCTACTGCTTATCTTAACCCCTAGACTGTGCCTTAGAACCTGAGAGGTTAGAGGGGGAGGGGGTCAATACAGATGTATTGGTACGCAGAGCTAATCCACAATAGTCATTTATAATCAACATATATGAGAGCAATTTAAAACAATTCATAAACATATCATATAGTAAGAAAACACATGGGTATTTTAAAGACTTTGAAACATTTCTTTGAAACCATGACTCACTCTTTGTCTTACTTTTTAGCTGGATGGTACACCCTACAATATGTAATTCCATGGGCTATATGGATTCCACCCTTGACTCGGTGGCCAAGCCCCCAATCCAAGTTTGCCACAAGGATTAGAGTATCTATAAGGGGGACGCGCAAGATCACACAACAGGGTGCCAAAATTCCTAATCAAGTCAATATGTCATGGTAGTGCACAAGATCACAAAGCAGGGAACCTAATCATAGTTCCAATTTGGGACGACATGAATCAAGGTACATAAGATCACAAAGTATGGTACCATAATCCTGTGTCGGCAAATCACGGTTTCTAGCATAAAGTCTTTCAACTCGTACTTTCTTCGGGTAACCATCTAACTCTCTTAAATCAAACTCTAACTTTGTCATGGCATACATTTATATGGTATTGTCATACCATTAACTTGCAAGTCACAGTACCACATCAATTCTCCAACTTTTCATGCCATTTACAACATGCGACGACATGAATCAAGGTACATAAGATCACAAAGCATGGTACCATAATCCCGTGTCGGCAAATCACGGTTTCTAGCATAAAGTCTTTCAACTCGTACTTTCTTCGGGTAACCATCTAACTCTCTTAAATCAAACTCTAACTTTGTCATGGCATACATTTATATGGTATTGTCATACCATTAACTTGCAAGTCACAGTACCACATCAATTCTCCAACTTTTCATGCCATTTACAACATGCACATTTATAAAACTTTCACACACATCAAACACATGCACAATGGTTCTCAACATGTAAAGTTTCAAGAAACTTTATCATTTATGAGTAATATCATGTCAATTGCAAAAACTCATGCTCTCGATGGTTTAACACTAGTATAATGTTGGGTATAAAACATTATCATGGGGGATTTAAAGAATTCACAATTCATATACATTGCACCTTTTCAAAATTCAGATCACATGTTCACAATTCAACAATTGAAATATATGCAAGCCAACAACTCCATGATATTTCAATATTTCTTTCAAAACCATATCACAAAACATGTTATTGATATTAAAAAAAAAAACCCACTTGTAAAAACATATATATACGTATAGATAGTAAGGTCTTGTGTAAATTCTTTTAAAAAATTATACCCATGAAATTTGGGACAACCCCACGTACCTCTATTTTAGAAAGTAAATGGATGATTCTTGGAGCCTACGATGTGAGGATTCCAAATCTCCAATTATCTTCAAAAACCTACGGTTAAATCTTGAGCTATGAGGATTTTTAGTATGAAACCCTAATGGAGTTTCTTAAGAGATTTTGATGAAAATAGACTTACTTTGGTGTTCTTGAGATTAAACCCCATGTTAGAGATGATAAGGGGTTGGAGAAGTACCATTTTTACCCTTAATAAGACAGAGTAAAAATATAACTGGTGCCTGATTTTATGGGCCACCACGACGCGCCATAATCACGGTGGCTCACTGGAAATTGCCAATTGGGAAATTGTCTCACTCCGCGATGCGCCACGATCGCGGAGTTTTACTGGAAATTGACAAATGCAAAATTGGGATCCTCCGCAACGCGCTAAACACCTGAATGATGATGTTTTATGACTAGCACATAAAATAGCCATAACTCCCTCACCGGGTGTCCGTTTTGGATGAATCCTATATTAACGAAAAGCTTATTCAGTGACCTACGTAATGAAAAGTTAAAATTTAAAGAATTCAATAGGGATTTATGTATAATTCACTCTAGAATCCCATGCTTGATACTTTTAGGGACAAATTTTAGCTTGGAAACTTTCAGGGTGCTATAGTTTGCAACCCATATACTATATCTCATATACCAATCTCAACTGACCCCTCCAACTTATATTTACAAAAAAGGTTTTCATAAAAATATCTTATTTTCTTTCCAAAATAGTGTTTCTTAATGGTACCAGTATCTCATAAATGTATATGTATGGAATGAGGATGTAAAGATCAAAATTAAATCAATATAATGATACCTAATTCATCCAACACACACACATAGATATATATAGTGATCGAAGAAATCAACTCAATATGTCCACAATTCATGATTTTTAACTCTAATTAGGCACTATCAGAATAAATATGCATGTAAAACATCATTAATATTATTTCAACCCATAACTCGAGTATTTCTCTCATGATAGGGCAACCAATGTTTAAATAAGAACTATATTAGAAAATGAGCCCCTATATAAGAGTTATATCTAGAATGAAGGCATTTAAATGGACATATAAGACTAATGATGTCAAACAAAACCCCCCACATGGGCAATACATATTATAAATTATCAAAAGTCCACAATAATAGAGATAAGTGCCTACATGGGTAGACAATAATAATAATAATATTCTTGAAATATAAACCCTATAGTTATCTTCTACAACCCATAACATACTTTACTTAGATATTAGCTACCCAACTCAATCTGAAATAAGTTAAGTCATAACCTACCTCAAAATGACAAAATTTTGGCCTAAAGTGCTTCAACAGGAGCCTTCCTTTCACGAACGGCCTCATAATCAACTACAATATTCAAATATAGCATTTACACATTAAAATAAAGCTAATGACACCTATATTGCCCATTTTTGGGCCAGGCCCAAAGTGGGTTTGAAAAATAAGTTTAGAAACAAAAGGGGTAAAATTGGAATTTTATTATAGAAATACCTTCCCCAAGGTTATTGAAATATACAGGTGAAAACTCAAATGAAATGGGTTAAAAACAAGATCCAAATTGAAGAAACATCCTTTTCAAACTTTATCGATAAACCACCCAAATTTCCATCTTGAAATCATGACTTAAAAGTGCTTTTAATGATATAATAGATCAAAAATAATGAGAATAAGATTTTGGATCTTACCCAAGCTCAAATGGTGAATAAATCCCCAAGAATCGCCCAAATTCGAAGCTCAAAAGTCCAAAAATAAGGAAAAACATAAAAATGAGTCTTTTATACTGTTCGATGAATAATTCCTCATGATTACAGACCCCACTTAGCAATTGCGATGGTCGACATTGACTAATAATTAAGATGATCATCACAATTGCATAGCTGGGCCTCACAATCATAATGAGTCAACACGAACCGATCCACCAAATAACCCCTAACAATCGCAGTAGTGCTACCATGCGATCTCAATGCACTCTATTATCGAGGCCTACAATCATGACACATGTCCACATAATTAAAATAGAGGACTTGATGCACCAGAAAATGCTGCACCAACAGATTTTCCAAGCGAAGAAATGTCTCCAAATGGACCCCAAAGGTTCGCTCAGGTCGCAACAAAAATAAAACATATATGCTACAAGATATTTTTGATGTTCTGGACTCAATGGTGATGTTGGATTATCAAAACAAGATTATTTTCACTAAATTTACCTCTGTGACCCCTTTCTATTATTTTTCAAATGAAGGGTCAAAATGAGATATAAAGGTTCCAAAATCAAATCAACCCTGCTACTAATCCAAATTTGACATTTTGGATTTGCGGTGCATTCCAAATTTCCATCCAACTCATAGAAAAATGAATTTTGACCAAAGTAAACTATATGGTTTCTCAACCCTTTAAAAACCCAAACTCACACAAATCATTCTCGATTGTATCGGGAACCATGCCAACCATCCCAAAAATCCAAAATCAATATGTAGCTACTATGAGAAGGGGAAAATGGTAAAAACACATAAAAATAGAAATTTAAAAATTTAGGTCATTACTGCATCCACTACAAAAACTCTAGTTAATCCTTGAACTATAAAGCAAGAAAATACCTAGATCAAAAAAAGCTGAGAGTAACTTCTACACATATTAGAATCGACCTCCTACATAGACTCCTTAATAAGATGGTGTCTCTAATATAGCTTAACTAAAGAAATATCTCAAAAATGCAATCGTCTAACATCTCTGGCTAAAATTGATACCAAATCCTTCATTGTCGCGATCCAATTTCTCAAGTCATGATGGCACCTACTATAACCCACCAGTAGGCAATACAAATCCTATTATTCATAATTGCTAGTAATGGACTACCTAAAAGAATAGAAGGAAGAATGCAGAATAGATGAAATAAAGACTAGCATACATAAGATAATCTCTAAACTTGGTGGAATTAATATAAGATCTTCTAACATAAGAAGGATACAAGTGAGGTACTAAATAAATATATAGATACAACCATCTCTAAATTCAACATAGAGACTAGTCTAGTACATAAGAGGGAGGAAAGTAATACTCTTAACTTTAGGAGCTCCCTCTATGTCATCAAACTATGGCATCTTTACACAACATACAAAATATTGATAATAACCCTACTATGATCTGCAGGCTGTATAAGTGTAGTACGAGTACCAAACATGTGGTACTCAGTAGGCAACTGCCGATTGAGCCGCAAAGATAATATAAATATATATAACATATAAAAAGAATTGAAGACTACACCCAAATATCCAACAACCACATAAATAAATCAATGACACAATAAGGACAAACTATCCTATTCATGTCCAAAAAACTAATATAATAAGGCTAAGGGAGTATCACAGATGAACTATCCTATTCCAACTATACTCAGTAGTCTTAAAACTATACCATATATTAACAGACAATACATGAATAAAGGTCTAAAGAAGAATATATAATAGTATACCAGGCATGGAATGGATACGCAATCTGGATACACATCATATTTTTGGGCTTGAATTTGAACCATTATTTCTACGTGTGTAAACTTTAATCTAATTATTTCTATATAAATATAGGTTTCATGATCATTCCAAGTGTGAAAAGTAATTTTGAGGGTAATAATGTTAGTAGTAACCACCAAGAGTGAAGTGGAGTTAAGAACTTTTGTTATCGCCCAAATTTTAGAATTCAATTCCACAAGGGTAGACTTTGAACATGTATAACTTCTGGAAATATGTGTAATTATGGGGCTCAAGACTCACCAAATTATAGCTAAATATTTCCCCTTTCCAATGCATCTAATTTTACCTTAATCCAAATCCTGAGCAAAAATTTATGTGTATTTTTTTGAGAATGTAGTAAGGGTGCGCGATAATGGTGTAACATAGAGCTTATCATGGAGTTTACCCTCCATGATGCTTTGATGCTTTAAATTCATCAATTTTTGGGTTTTTTTGACTTGGAATGAGGGATATCATAGTCCTTTCACTTATAAACAACCCTTAAACACTCTATTGACCTATTTCTATCAATTTTCACAACATAACATCAATTATTTCACTCTAAAAAATCCTCTCTCTCAAATCCCCTTTTAAAGTCAAGGCTTGAGTGCAAGGAGGTGATCATCTATAGTCCTAAGGATGTTGTTTTCTTCAAGTTTCTTGGTGATATAGGCATGCATCTCTTTTCCATAAATTATTATTTTATTAATGACATGGAATTATTTATTAATTCATGATTTTTGAATGTGGGTTTTGGCATAATTGAGGGCTTTGACATGATTACTCATTTAATTGATATTTCATCATTTATTATGCACTATATATTCTTTATTAATGGTTGTGAACATTGTGGGGTGCATGGGAATGGTAAATTGAACTCCAGGGTACTGTGGATTCCCCAATTACTTGGTTTTGATTTGAAAATTATATGCCATCAACATGTTTGTAAAATTGTCAAGGAATATAGTTTTGTCACCTAGTTGGTTTGTTAACTTGTATTAATGCATTTGTATGAAAAGGTTAATGGATTTGGGGTATAATGGATTCCCCAATTTTGTAAATTATGGTAATAGGGATACAATGAAATCCCAAAAATGTTTGGTTTGATTTATTACTTGAACTAATGCTTTGCATAAATGTAAAATTAGTTAGTGATGGTTTTTAAACCTTGCGGGGTAAATGGGAATCCCCCAAGTGATTTTAATAATAGAGTCTATGGGGTACATAGAATCCTCTAAGTGTTAGCTAATGACAATGTTTGCAAGCTATATTCGGTGTGACGATACCAATTAATAATGTTATAATAACTGACTCTTGGAAATTAGTGAATGGATTATATGTTAAATGTTTTAATTGGGCTTAAAGGGGGATGTGTATCTAAATCATGAAGGTGGATGTCTTGGGGGGACTAAAATTGGAAACTCATATTTGCCGACATGAGGGTTAGTCTTAATGACCATGCGTTTGTGGGGTATAAGGGAATCCCCCAAGTGTATATATGTACATATGTATCATGAAGGGTGAAGGGTACAAGGGAATCCCCGACCTTCCATAATATCCCCAGTTTGTGCGGCTAACATGTCTTGGGGCCAAACTAGGGGGTTACAACTGGACCCATAAAACCCGTGGGTAGTTTATGACGGTCAAACTACATAATCCAGATTAAATATTTTAAAGTTCATGCTAAGCCTTGTTATCTTTCCCGACATGTGAGATATATATATATATATATATATATATATATATAAATACACACACACTTATGTATTTGCATTTGATGGTATGCATAAGATTTGATTGGTTTTGAATTATCATCTATGGCATTATTTTTTCCCTTACCCCTGAGTTACATGCTAGCGCTCCAAGATCTAATTATTTTCAGGCACTGTATCCCCATGTAATATAGGATTTGGCCATACTTTCACTCCTTCTACACAGTGACTAGGATTCAAGATCAGTTTATGAGTTCACATTGAAGTGGTGAGCTTCCATACATTGGATGTCTACGTTTCATAATTTGGTTTCCTTATGTCATATACTTTCCCTTGGTCTATTTTTGGCTATTATTGAGGGCATGTCCCAACACTTTATTGGTATTCAGTTTTTTAGAGGCTTTATTGATGCTGTGGACATAGGTATTATGGTTGGTTTGGATATTGATTTTATATTGACTTTTGAGTTCTTTCTTTATATCTTGCTTTATATTGGTTTTTGTTCGCTTCTAGATGCTTTTAGTTGTGTTGGAATAGGCTCAGGGGGCAATCTTTAATACTCGGTGGACTTGGGATGCTCGTCATGGCTAGGACCTTGTTCGGATCATGAAAAAGTTAGTATCAGAGCTTAGGTTTTGGTGTCATGGGGGGTCCACAAAGCTGTGTTAAGTAGAGTCTCTTTTATTGGTGTGTAGCACGCCACACTTATAAAGGAGAGGCTACAAGATATTTAGGAGTTGTTTCTCATTCTTTCATACTCTAGATTATGAAATTATGTTGTCTATATGAAAGTTATCCAACTTCATTATTTGCTCTAATTTATGGGCTACGTCTCCTTGTTGAGATAATACAAGTGCTAAGTCTTAGCTTCTTAAAGGTATAGTCCTTTTTCATTGAGTTATCAAAATTCATGGGATAGCACGGGGACTCAAGACAAGTCCATTAGCGAATCAAGGTATATTTATTCAGGTGTGTATCTCAAACTTCATGAATCATGCTTTTTAGCCTGAGGTAAGATATGTAATTTTTCCCTTTCAAGAACCTTATTGCATGTGTCTCGCTTAAGGGGAAAGATTTGTATTCGAATGTTGGGAAGGTATTTCAATACTAAGAGGTAGTATAAATTGGGGTGTTGTGACCTATAAGTACTAAGGTGATCTCGAGGTTAGTGATATAAAGTCGTATGTTTAGAAGTCAGAGTAAGGGTAACTTTTAGTGAAAAGGAGATAGTTGTAATTGCATGACCTTTATGTGAGGTGTTGGGGTTGGCATACACTTATTATGTTATCCAAGTAATGTGACCTTATGGTAGTCAGTAAAAGAGATTGGTTAGTTGTAATATTTTTATCTTTAGTTGGAATGAGAATTAGCTCATGAAGACTAGATATGGTAGTAGAGAAATAAATCATAGGTTATGAATAGGAGATTTGGTCATATAATAATTTATGAATTTAGTGTTCACTTAGGTATATCATAGAAAGAGGGGACTCGGTGATTTTATAAATTTTTTAAGGTGCTTGGGGTGTATACATCGATAAGTGGATATGATATGAGAGAGTTGAATCTCCTATAGACCCTAATGGGTTAGGTAATAAGATTAAGATTGACTATCCTTATTAGGTGGTTATATACACTAAAGATCCCTTGATGTTTATCTAGTAGTTGTAAGGTGGTTTGGTATATGAGAAGATATGTAAGGAGTATTAGGTGTAGTAGTAATGTGGTGAGGAAGAATGTACTTGTGGGCCGTAGTTAAGTTAAATAAGAATATAGGTAGATTTATCTAGTTGGTGGTCTAATTTATTGTATGGGATGTTTTGCTAGTGGTCCATGATTGTTGCTAGACACTAAGTTTGACTTTAGATGTTGGCTATAGTGATAAGAATGTTAGCTTGAGGATAGTGATGCAAGATTTGTGGGAGTGAATTATAGGGTTTATGTAATGGGTGAAAGAGCGTAGGTTGATGACTTATGAAATATTGGAGTGTGTAATTGTGATATATGCATGGGGTCTAGTGTTGAAGTAGAAATGGTGGCTAAATCATTAGACGGATAAGAACCTTAGGTTATATGAATAAAGTGTATGGTAGGATTGAATATCATGTTTGTATATAAGTGGATGAATACATTGTGTTCTAGTGCAATCCTAGTAAGAGGTTGAAGTTAGTTGTTGAAGGGGTTGAAGGAGTATAATTCTTGAGATGGGAAGCTGTGAAAACGCACAGGATATTAAATTCGGGGTTTAGACTAATATTATGGTGTTATATAGAGTTGAATTGAGGGAAAAATAGATAGACTATGTGAACCCTTGGTATATCTTTATTTTTTTTAATTATGGGGTTATGATATTAGAGGTGTAATGCTAGTATTCTAAGGAGTTGAAAATAGAGTATTGAGTGTTTAGAAGCATAGATGTCTATACCCATGAAAATAGTAGTTGTAAGGCGATGACTTTAGAGGTTGGAGGAAGTTATGATTAGTGTCCCCTAAGGGGATATCCTAGAGACAATTTAGTGCCTTCAAATTAAAGTTGTCAAGGAGAGTTTGGTGCTCTTGTGTGGAGTGTGGCGTGTATAGATTTAATGAGGGGATATACCCTTAAGATTAGGACAGTGACCATTGAACTAATGGGGAGATGGTGTAAATCTTGAATTTTTATCATGGTTGTAAGTTTCAGGGATGGGTCATGATAAATCTATTCTTACTCTAGCAAATTCCTCCTATTTCAGTTTATGAGGACATTCTACCAATATCCCCCATTTTTAAATGGTGTTTATACATAAGTTTCTAGTTCTTTATATGACCCATATCTATGTTCGGCTATCTAATTATGATCCAGATATTTCGATGTGTGGATCCTTTCATGCATATTAGATCATATCTTACGTCATAGAACCCACCTTGAGTAGTGCAACAAACATATGTTGTATTTGAATACTGTTACTCTTACTTTTCAAAGCTTATACACTATTCCCTCAGTTACTCTCCTTATGTCAGGATGGTAGTGGTTATGAAAGCATGGTAATGTTATAGATATGAGAGTGGATGATTTTTTTATAGAAAAATATTGGTGTGACTACTCAAACTAAGGTTATACATAAGTGGGAAGAGTAAGGTGAAACTTTTGTTATATGGAATAGATAGGAGAGGTATATGTGGTGAAAATCTTTGTGAGGGCGATAGAGGTTGTTGGGTTTTTTGTGGTGAGATTCGTAAGGTGGGTGTAGTAAGGATAGGCTTGAATGTTGTAATTGATCAATACATAAGTCATTGTGTTAAGTGGATAGTACTCTTAATAAGACATGATGTTGTTTGCTACAATGATAGGATGGAGTAGTATTCATGGAGGGATGTAAGGTATAGAGCCCTGTATCTTAAGTTAACATCTTTTATCTTCAGGTTAGGCTTATGTATGGAAGCAATGTATAGTTAGAATTTGGTTCTTGTAGCAATGTGTTTTTTTTGTGTATGTGTGTGTGGGGGAGGGGGGATTGTAAGATTGAAATGGTGGTGTGGTACTAGTAACTGAAATCATAGTTGAGAAGTATTGTGATATTTAAGAGCTATTGGTATAAGACCCTTAAAATTTCCATTATTTTATATTTGACCTTTCTGTGCTTAAACTATTGATTTTTGACTTAATCTGTGTTCGGGGATGTTAAAAGAGTAACCCAAAAGAGTTTTGGAATTTCAGATGGGATTTGGGGTAGTTTTGAGTCACGGAGGCAGTAAGCCTCTACGATGACACGGAGGCTGAGTTCCGCAATAAGGTCCACAAGGCAGACCTAGGTAAAAATATCAATTCTTTTGATTTTCTTACTTGGAGTGAGGAGCTTTGGGTTTTTTACCCCTTGTACGATCTTGGTCTCGTTATCTTATGATTCGTGCTTACATAATTTACTTGGTAATGCCATGAATCCCCTTTCTTTTTAATTTCTATACGTGTTTTAGTTGAGGGAGAATTCTTAAATCTGAAGTTACATACTTCGTTCCATACTTTTAAAGCTTTAAAAAATTCCTATCCATCATTCGAGGACGAATGATTCCAATGGGGAGATAATGAAACACCCGCATTTTTGGGCTAGAATTTGAACCATTGTTTCTACGTGTGTAAACTTGAATACAATTATTTCTATAAAAATATGGGTGTCATGATCATTATCCTAGTGTGAAAAGTACTTTTAAGGGTAAGAATATTCATAGTAACCACCTAGAGTGAAGTGGATTTAAGAATTTTCGTTATCGCCCAAATTTTGGAATTCAATTCCACAAGGTTCAACTTTGAACATGTATAACGTCTAGAAATAATTTGAATTTTAGGGCTCAAGACTCACCAAATTATAGATAAATGTTTCCTCTTCCCAAAGCATACAATTTTTCCTTAATCCGATACCCGAGCAAAAATTTATGAGCATTTTCATGAGAAGGAAGTAAGCATCCGCAATAGTGATGTGACACGGATCTTATCGCAAAGATTACCCTCCACAACACGCCGATCCTTTAAATTCGTTAATTTTTGGGTTTTTTGACTTGAGAGGAGGGCTATTGAAGTCCTTTCACTTATAAATAACCCCTAAACACTATATTAACCTATTTCCATATTTCACTCTAAAAAAATCCTCTCTCTCAAATCCCCTTTTCATGTCAAGGCAAGGGTTCAAGGAGCTTATCATCTAGGGTCATAAGGATATTGTTTTCAATAAGTTTATTCGTGATTAAGGCATGTATCTCTTTCCCTTGAATTATAATTTTATTAATGGCATTAACTTGTTTATTAATTCATGGTTTTTGAATGTGGGTTTTGGCATAATTGAGGGCTTTGACATAATTACTCATTTAAATGTTCTTTCATGGTTTATTATTCATTATTCATGCTTTATTAATGGTTGTGAAAATTTTGGGGTGCATGGGAATGGTAAATTGAACTCCGGGGTACTATTAGAAAATTTGATAAAAGAACTACCCACACTACAAATGTCCATGCAGATGGATGGATCTTTTAATATTTATAGACATTATGTACCTAGAGTTATGATAAGTTTTGTTAATACTTGCGATACTTTTTACAAGCCCTCATAAAAGCTTGATAGAATATGGGTAAGAGACTTAAATATTAGAGTGGATTTTGTGTTAGGAGTAGACTTTTTATTACAGAATAATGGGAGTTGTTTCCTCACTCGGGATGGGGTTGTATTATCTAGAAATATAACTCAAACCCAGGTAAAAACAATACCTACCCCAACTTAATACCTCTATCTTAAAGAGAGACCAATTGAATCAGAAATAAACAACCCAATTGAAATAGACCCTAATAATCCATTAGAATATGATAAAGGAGAAAATTGTAAGTGTAAAAATAGCAAAAAATTATCATTACTTGAAGAAATACAGGAGTTATTGAATATACATGATTTAGAAAAAGAATACACTCTAATAAATATAGATACAAAATTACACAATTTCAAGAAAGCTATACAACAAATAGGAGTAATAAAAGCTCAAAAAGACTGATAAAAAATAATACAAATTTTAGATGAATTAGAAATAATTGGAGAAAGGCCCTTGAAGAATTGGGATTCCAACCAAATAACCTGCAAATTGGAAATAATTAATCTGGAATATACAATAAAAACAACTTCAATAGAATCAACTAATCAAGATTTGAAAGATTTCGAGGAATAGATTAAAGAACTATTAAAATTAGGAGTAATTAGAAGGTCGAAATCAAGACATAGGTCAACAACTTTCATGGTAAGAAATCATAGTGAAATAGTAAGAGGAAAACCAATAATGGTAATCAATTATAAGAGACTAAATGATAATACAATAATGGATGATATAAGCTACCAGATAAAATAGAACTAATAAAAACAATCCAAGAAAGAAAAGTATTTAGTAAATTTGACTGTAAATCCTGATACTGGCAAATTAAAATGAATGAAGAAAGTATAGAATGGATGGTCTTTACTTGTCTTGAAGGTCATTTTGAATGGTTAGTCAATCCATTTGGGTTAAAAACAGCACCCCCAATATTCTAGAGAAAAATGGACAGTATTTTTGAAGATTATAGGACTTTTATACTAGTTTATATAGATGACATTCTAGTTTTTAGTAATAACATGAGGGAACATTTAGGACATTTGCAAAAGGTTTTTAAGATTTTTGTAGATAATGAAATTATAATTAGTAAAAAGAAAATAGAATTATGTAAAAATAGTATTAACTACCTAGGAGTAGTTATTGGAGATGGAAGAATAAAATTACAACCACATAAACAAAAAAGATTTTAGAAATTCCAGATAAGTTAGATAAGACATAGGATTTACAAAGATTTTTAGGATTACAAAATTATGCAAGAAACATTATTAAAGCCTTAAAATTCATCTTCTTCTATCATTTCTATATTCATGTATTCAGTATTTTCACTTTCTTCAAATTCTTCATTTTATAAGATAAATAATCTTGAAAAACAATTACAAGAAATAAGAAGAGATATTGATCAAATAAGGAAAATAGCTCTCTCATGAATGATCCATTTAATCAAACTATTTTAAAGAAAACAGAACAAATTTAGCCAAACCCCAAAGGACGATCAAGTTATCAACCTCCAAGGAGAACAGACACAATATCAATAAAACAAAATAACACAATAATACTCTTATTATTAGAAATTATTTTTTTTTTAGAAAAACTATTTAAAGAAAAAATTCAGTTAGAAAAACAAATTAGCCAAGACAAAACATAGACAAATTAATTGAGCAATTAAAACGAATAGAAGTAACCCTTAAAAAAAGAATAAAAATTACTAAAAAGAATCAGCCATGGATCTTTTTCCAACATTCATAGACAGATCAAGGACATGCTTTACATAAGACAAATTAAGAAAGAACATGTTAGCCCAGTTAATGAATACATAAAAAATGACTTCAAAAATGTAGTTAGAAGAAGAAATAAATATAAACAAAGATATACAAATTTTCCAACAAAAAAAGTTAAAATTATTAAATCCTAAGATATTATATAATGCAGGAGTTTTTTCCTCATAGGAAAAATTATATAGGCATTATAGAGAAGAACAAATGTGTGTTATTGGAGAATAGTAGCAGGATAAACTTAATAAGTCAAGACTCTTTACAAGAAATTAAAAAATTAGATATGAGCCTCATGCATATGGGGTTAATGATAATAGGTCTAAAAGGACTAACTAAAAAAATCTAGGAACTAAAGTATTAGTTATAATATACGATAATAGATGGTCAAACTAACCAAGGTCAACTTGAAGTACAACCTAAATCATCAGACTAGCATCTTAAGACCCCATAATCGTTGCAGGAACTAGTGCTAGTATACTAAAAGTTTCTAATCCATACGCCTAATTATGAGATAATCATGTATAATGATGTTATCGTAAGGAAAAATATCTAGAATCATACCTCAATATCTATATCAAATCAATGGCAAAGATGCAAAAAATTAGCCATAACAATAATCATAAGAATAGTAATGACAACGATAGAAACAACAATGTAAAATAGGCTAGCCCGAAAAACTAATATCTAATCAAGCATTTCATGAACCCCCGCAGCCCCAAGCTCAGATAGTTTAATCAACATAAAGTGTACCAAAAGTTATACTTATAATCTATATCTATGCAACTCCCATAAGGCTGATAGATATAGGTGCATACTGGTGGTAGGAGATGCACATGCATAGATGAATGAAACAGAATCCACACTATCATTAGAAGTAGCCAGACTTAAACCGGTAAGTATAATAAATATCATAATCATTATAATCACAACTATCATCATCATAATTATCCTCCGTCCTTGCCGGGTATATAAGCATATTATCATTGTCATCCTCCAATCTTTTTAGGTATAAAATATATCATCATAATCATCCTCCAACATTGTTGAATATTTAAGCATACCATCATAAGGTCCCATAAAGGACAAGGAAGTTGTGCTCAAAAGTTGAGCACAAACAGAGTATAAATTGGGTCTCAACTCAACCCTCAAAGTTTCAGAATTCAAAGCCCTAATATCTAAGAATTTATCAAGAGATTGAAGGAATTTTATCATGAATTCAAAGGGAAATCATGGAATAATCATTAACCAAGCTCCCTAAATCATCTACAAGCTTTAATTCTAAGCTCTCATGCAATTATAGGGTTTAGATCTAATTGGTGTATTTATGGACTCTAGATTTATGCACTCTAGTTTGGTTATCCTTGCTTATTCAGCCTTGTTTTGAGGACAATTCATATGCTTTACGTGTTAATAATAATATAACTGTGTATCTAAGTGTCCAAATATGTGCTTACAATGTTTAAAGATGTTTTCACACGAGTCTGGCTTCAAATTGAACATTTAAAGTCTAGACAAGAAAATTAGTGTTCTAGCTTGAGTCACTAGTTTATCATCATGAATATATGGTGTTTTAATCTTTAATTCAGGGTGTGTAATATTATTAGTGGCATGGTAAGAATATTATGATGATACATGAAGGATTTACCAGCCTCAAATCAAGCGGAAATATCATAAAAGGCTTCAGTGGTCCAACTAAAGCACAAATCGCAGCATAACGAACTTAGGATGCCTGGAAGATCAATACCACATCACGGTGGATGGTAAAATGACAATGGCTGCATTCCAGTAGATCAATGCAATTGAACCAAATCAAAGCTTATAACATTGAGCCCATTGACGCATCGCGATAAAGGACCAATTGACGATTATTAATTTCCAGTAGCTCAATACTGTTATGATGCATCCGCGGGCTTATAGTGATGAGCATGGCACGACACGATAAAGTTCAAAAGTGGGAATTTTGTGCCCAGATATAAAAGGATAACGTGAAATCCTACTCCTAAATGGCTTATGATTAGTCTACTATAAATAAATGCATTAAAACCCGTTATGGATAACTTTTGTTGTCTTGGACTGGAGAGGAGGCGGCTGCACATGAAAATTAGGTTTTATTATTCTTTGTTTTAGCCTTTTAATAGTTTGGATCATTGCTACAATTATTTGGATGATGATTATGACTATTAGCGTCTAAAAACTCCCTTTCTGGGGTTAAATCCAAGAACATGACTCCTATTATTTTTGATTAATTTTGTTTATTTCACTTATCATATATGGTTCCTTGTTTATCCTTGTTTTAATTATTTTAAGGATCGATCACCATTAGAGTACATATATTGTCAACCTTAAGATCTCGGATGATGGAATAAGGAGATAGAACGTAGGGATAAACAAAGTAGGGTTTGTATTCTTTTATAAAATAAGGAATTCAAATTAGCATCTAAGACAGGGATTTACCTAGAAGCCTTACTTGATTCACATGTAGGATGATATCTTTAAGCACTTAATTGTATGATCATATTTTCTCTCAATGATGTAGTTGTAATGTCCAAGTTAGGTAACGATTAGAGGTCGGGAGACCATGATCATGTAATTAACCCTATGAATCAACAACCAAGATAAGTGAGTTAACGAATGAAGTTCATTAACATAGTAGGATTGTTAGAAGTGCTTTAAACCCGTTCTTTCTCCTATTAATTGTCTCAAGACCTTTATTTTACGCATTATTTACTTCACTTGTAATTTACAATAGTCAAAACTCTATTTTGGTTATGGTTGCATCAATTAATCTAAATTATGAACTAGAAGTGAATAGTCATTAAAACAAGTCCCCATGGGATTGATATTCGGCTTTCTTGAAGGCCACTATATCACTTGGTAGACTACGTAAACTTGCATGTGCGTTTGGGCGTTGTCAAGTTTTTGGCGCCGTCGCCGGGGACTTGTAATTTGGCAACTATTTTATCTTTAGTTTTGGTTTTTAATTTTCTTTGTTGTTTTATGCTTGGCCTTGGTTTTGTATTTGCAAGAAATAGGTTTTCAAATTATTAAGATGGCAAGGGCTTGAGATTTGGTGGAACCAAGCCCCAAATCTGAGCAACTCTTCCATCAACAAAGAAGAGAAGAAATCCTTCTCCCATGTTTTCCATAAATCAAAGAAGATCAAGATAGTATTGTTATCATGGCTGATGAACAAGAAGCCCACAGGACAGTTAGAGAAGTGGCAATCCCACTTTCAACAAATTTGACCTCTCCGTTCAGAGACCAACAACTGGAGGTAATTTTGAGCTCAAACAGAAGATGGTGCAGTTTCTGATAAGCAGTGGACAATTCACCGGGCTTTCACATGAAGATCCACAGGTCCACTTATGAAATTTACTGGAAATTAGTGACACATTCATCTTTACTGTGTGAATACTGACTAAGTAAGGATGACACTATTCTTCTTCTCACTATTAGGGGAAGCAAAAAAGTGGTTGAATGCTGAGTCTACAAATTCAATCACTTCATGGGAGGACTTAGCTAGAAGATTCCTCATCTAATTTTCCCATCTGGAATGACTGCAAGACTTCACAGGGAGATTATGTGCTTTAAACAGAAGCCATATGAAAATTTATATCAAGCTTGAGAGCGTTTCAAGGCACTACTATGAAATTGTCCACACCATCGACAGTCCAATAAGGTATTAGCTCATACTTTTTTTTAGGCACTTGACCATAACACAAAGATTTTATTATATTCAGGTGCAAGTGGTCAAGCTTTAGAGATGACGTATGATGAGCTGTATACTTTGTTGAACCGAATTGCATAAGCTAATCCCGAGTGGAATTCAGACTCAAAGAGTGTTACTAAAAAGGTTACAGGTGTTCTATAAGTGGATCAGTTTACTGCAATATCTGATCAAATTGTTACATTACAAAATCAGTTGACTACTCAGACCATCAACATGAAATTGGGTGCCACACAGTATACATCCACAGTTAATAGTGTGAAGTTTGTGGTAATAGTGGCTATTCAGCGGTTATGTGTGCTGCCAATCCTGAGTCTGTGATGTATGTGAAAAATGTTCAAAGGCAGAATTATGGGAAGACCTACAACATAAAGTGGCAGAATCAGCCATGGAATGCCCAACAACAACAAATTTAGCAACCATAGGCACAAGGCAATCAATCAACTAGTAACCTTAAAGAGACAATGAAATAGATTCTAACTAATCAAATACAGTTGGTTGTAGATATAAATCAATAGAAAGTGTCCATGAGAATCTTAGATTTGTAGTTGGGGAAGTTACAACAGACCCTAAATGCCTGGTCGTAAGGTAATTTACTAGGAGATACTGAAAATCCAAAACAAGTTATAGAAATCACGTTGAGGAGTGATAAAGAGCTTAACGAAGAACCTCATAAGAAAACTAAGGAGGTAGATGCAGATTTGACTCCCTAATATGTTACTGATAAAGTTGCTAAAAAGTCAAGAAAGTCTGAGTACTCATAAGAAAAAGATTCTGAAGAAGTGACAAAGATCCCACAACTACCTTTTCTGCAGAAGCACATAAAGGAAAAAGAGGATTTGTGTTTCAAGAAGTTCTTCGACATGTTCAGTGATCTTCACATTAATTTACCTCTTGTAGATGTTTTACAGAACATGCCTAAGTATGCTTAGTACTTGAGAGATATGGTTGCTAACAAAGTTAAGTTACAGGATGTGGAGGCGGTAGCACTCACTGAGGAGTGTATTTTTGTGGTGACTTAAAAGATGCCCAAGAAGCTTAAAGACCTTGGGAAAATTACTCTCTCTATTTAGATAGGCAAAAACGAGATGGTTTAGGAACTTAGTGATTTAGGGGCAAGTATCAACTTAATTCCCCTATCTTTGTTCAACACATTGGGTTTAGGAAAGCCTAGACCGAGATCGGTACTACTGCGGTAGGCAAATGGGACCATAGCCCACCCTGAAGAAGTGATAGAGGATATCCTCATAAAGATTGGTAAATTTATTATTCTTGCTGACTTTATTGTTCTAGATTTTTAGGCAGACGAATAGGTACCAATCATCTTGGGGCATCTATTTTTAGCAACGGGAGGAGCTTTAATTTATGTGAGCGAGGGGTCACTCACAATGAGATTGGAGGATGAAGAGGCATTTTTTAAAGTGTACAAATTGCTTAACACACTATCCACTATAAATACTTATGCATGATTACTGTGATTGAACGGAATAAGTGTGGGGTGGTGGAGCATATTCCACAAAAGACCTCATCGAACACCCTCATTGAGCACCCTAAGCCACAATAACCTAAGCCTGACATGATGTAGATTGATGAGCCTGAAAAGGCTAAAGTTGAAAAATTGTTGACCTTGAGAGTTCACACTCAAGAGTTTAGGAACGAATAAGAAGATGGCCTCCAAGTGTGAGAAAAAGGATGAAGGAACTTGGTTAAGTTTAGTTGGGTTGTGCCGTGACACTAAATTAGGCGCTGCTTGGGAGGCAACCCATGTTAAAGTAGGTATGTTTTATTTTTCTATTTTTTGTTTTAACTTCACATAGTTTTTATTTTTGTTGAGTCACAAGTTGATGGGAAGTTTGAGTATCGAAAAACCAGAGCTAAGGAGCATAACAACGACTAAGTGTGGGGTCATTGGACCTCTTGATGTTTAAAGCAGCTAATAGATAGTCCTAGAGGCCTCAAGGAGTATTTATATCTCTCCTTTTAAAGTTCACTTTATGGACAAAGTAGATTTTAAGTGTGGGTGGGAATATTCCCAATTTTAGGACAAATTTATGTTTGGAATAAGTGAGATGTCCTTATTGGTGCTATATGTGACTGCATGATGCAAGTGTTTTTGTGGTAAAGATCATGTTGATTGTATGAATTTCTACTTCTTAGACTCCTAACCTCATGATTATGACTCTTGTATTTGTGGCTTAAAGTTGAATTCATGCTATTATTTGGTTAATAGTCTATGATAACCTTACTGAGTTAAGCATGTGCCATATATGGTGTAAGATATTTGTATATTCCTTGTTGCATGTGATGTCTAGAACTTTCTTAGTGTATGTGTAAAGCTTAATAAAGAGTGGGTTTAGGAGATGATATAGGAATTTCTTTGATAGCCTTGTTTTATACCTTCTTTTCGACCTACCTTTGTGCATAATCCTAGTAAAACCCGTTGAGCCTTTAGCTTTTTCTTCAGCAGCCTCATGTGTAGCGTAATCCCTTCTTTGAGAAACCTTAATTTGATCCAAAGCTCCTAAGAGCTTTAGTGTAAAATTAGTGAATTAAGGAGCTTGAAATTGAAGAACGAAGAGCTAAAATTAAAGACCCTAAAGTATTAGCTATTGGTGTTAAAAAAGAATTATTATGTGTTGTGGTAGGGATTTGAGTGATGAAAAGAATAAAAATTTGTTCAAATTGAATGAGTTGGGCATAGAATCCTCCCACCATAGTGTATTTAAATTATCTTAATTAGATGAGGTGAAAACAAAAGAATGGGGTAGACAAAAATGGTGTGATTTAGTTGTTAGAGTTGAATTAAATGTATAAAGTCATGTATTAAAGCACTTAGGGAAGATAGTCACTATTAAGCCAAAATAGTTCCTACCTGGCCCTGTGCCTACATTACAACCATGAAAGACCTATTGATCCTAAGCTTCATTATTTTTATATTAGTGAAGTGCTACACTAAGGGAAAGCCTATGGTTCATTATGTGTAACTTGTGAATTCCTTGTGAGAGTGAGCGTAACTTGATTCTTGCATCCATTATTTAATAAAATGCATTTATATGAGTGATTATGGGTGACTCTCGTGTTGTGAGGGCACTTGTTCAATGAATATGGGTGATTTGTAATGATGTCTTATATTGGACAATTAGCATAAGTTTGCCAACTTGATGAGTCAATTCTTGAGGCTAAGATGTTTTGGAGTAGTGTTCTTGAACTTTCAATGGTGTATATAACATGCTTAGTGTAGAAACTTGCATCTTTTGTAGTCATTGTAATACTAACTTGAATGTCTTGCTTGTAAAAATAGTGTTGAGTCTTTGTATCTTATGATGTTCATAGTGAAGAGTTGTTCGAGGATGAACAAGGCTTTAAATGCGGGGTGGTGATGTTGGGTGTATCTATGCACTCTAGTGTGGTTATCATATCTTTATCAGCCTAGGTTTTAGGACAATTCGTATAATTTACGTGTTAATAATGATATAAATATGCATCTAAGTGTCTAAGTATGTGCCTACAATGTTTAAAGATGTTTTCATATGATTCTGGGTTCAAATTGAGCATTTAAAGTCTAGACGAGAAAATTAGTGTTCTAGCTTGAGTCACTAGTTCATTGTCATAAATATGTGTTGTATTGAGCTTTAATTCAAGATAATTATAGGTGTGTAATGTTATAGGTGGATTGGAAAGATGATTATTATGATACATGATGGATTTACAAGCCTTAAATCAAATGGAATAAAAGGCTAGGAGTGGTCCAACTGAAGCACAAATCACAATATGACGAAATTAGGATGCCTGGGAGATTAATACCGCATTGGGGTGGATGGTAAAATGGCATTGGCTGAATTCCAGTAGATCAATATGATTGCACCGCCTCTTAAGATTATAGCATTGAACCCATTGGCATGTTGTGGTAAAGGACCAAACGAAAATTGTCAATTTTCAGTAGCTTGATGCAATTATGCTGCATCGCGAGTTTAGAGCGATGAGCACATTGACGCAACATGATGAGGTTCAAAAGCGTGAAATTTGTGCCCAGCTGTAAAAGGACAACGTGAACTCCTACTCCTACATGTCTTATGATTAGTCTACTATAAATAGAACATATTAAAACATGTTAGGGACATCTTTTGACGTCTTGGGACTGGAGAGGAGATGGCTGCACACGAAAATTAGGTTTTATTGTTCTTTGTTTTAGCTTTTTAATGGTTTGATCATTGATAAAATTATTTGGATGATGATTATGACTATTAGTGGCTAAAAACTCCATTTCCAGGGTTTAAGCCAAGAACATGACTACTATCATTTTGGATTAATTTTGTTTAATTCACTTGTCATATTTGGTTTCTTGTTTATCCTTATTTTTATTATCTTAAGGATTGATCACCCCTAGAATACACATATTGTCAACCTTGTGATCCCGGGAGTGGGAATAAGGAGATAGAATGTGGGGATAAACAAAGTAGGGTTTGTATTCTTTTATAAAATAAGGAATTCAAATTAGCATCTAGGACAGGGATGTACCTAGAAGCCTTACTTGATTCATATGTAGGATGATAGATTTAGTCACTTATTGGATTATTACATCCCTGCTCAATGATGTAGTTGTAATGTCCAAGTTAGGTAAATGATGAGAGGTTGGGAGACCATGATCATGCAATTAACCCTACGAATCAACAACCAAGATAAACGAGTTAATGAATAAAGTTCAATAATATAGTAGGATTGTTTGAAGTGATTTAACCCTTGGATTTCTCCTATTGATTGTCTCAAGACCTTTATTTTATGCATTATTTACTTTACTTGCAATTTAGAATATTCAAAACTCTATTTTGGTTATGCTTGCATCAATTAATCTAAATTGTGAACTGGAATTGAATAGTTATTTACACAAGTCCCTGTGGGATCAATATTCAGCTTTCTTGAAGGACACTATATTACTTGGTAGAACACGTACACTTGTGTGAGAGATTGGGCATTGTCAAGTTTTTGGCGCCGTCGCCGGGGAATTGTTATTTGGCAACTATTTTATCTTTAGTTTTGCTTTTTAGATTTCATTGGTGTTTTATACTTGGTCTTGGTTTTGTATTTGTAGGAAATAGGTTTTCAAAGTAGTAAGCTGGAAAAGGCTTGGGGATTGGTTGAACCATGCCCCGAACCTGAGCAACTCTTCCATCAACGAAGAAGAGAAGCAATCCTTCTCCCACGTGTTCGGCAAATCAAAGAAGATCAAGATAATCTTGTTATCATGGCTGATGAACTAGAAGCCCGCAGGAAATTTAGAGAAGTGGCAATCCCACTCCCAATAAATTTAACCTCCCCATTCAGAAACTGGTAGCTGGAGGTAATTTCGAGCTTTAACAAAATATGGTGCAACTTCTGATAAGTAGTGGATAGTTCACTAGGCTTTCACGTAAAGATCCACAAGTTCACTTGTGAAATTTTTTGGAAATCAGTGACACATTCATCCCTACTGGTGTGAATGCTGACTATGTGAGGTTTACACTATTCCCCTTCTCACTGTTGGGGGAAGCAAAAAGGTGGTTGAATGCTGAGCCGACAAATTCAATCACATCATGGGATGACTTAGCTCGGAGTTTCCTCATCTGATTTTTACCATCTGGAAAGACTGCGAGACTTCGCAGTGAGATTGTGTTCTTCAAATAGAAGCCAGATGAAAATTTATATCATGCTTGGGAGAATTTCAAGGCTCTACTATGGGATTATCCACACCATCAATAGTCCAATGAGGTATTAGCTCATACTTTTGTTAAGGTACTTGACCATAACATAAAGATTTTGTTAGATTCAACTGCAGGTTGTCAATCTCTGGAGATGACATATGATGAGTTGTATACTTTGTTGAACCGAATTGCATAAGCTAATCCCGAGTGGTATTCAGACTCAAGAAGTGCTACTAAAAAGGTTGAGGTGTTTTGGAAGTGGATCAGTTTACTACAATATCTGCTCAAATTGTTCCATTAAAAACTCAATTGACTACGCAGCTCAGCAATATGAAATTAGGTGCCACACATCCTGCAACCATGGTTAATACAATCCATCAAACTGTAGGTTGGTGTGAAGTTTGTGGTAACAGTGGCCATTCAGCGGTTATGCGTGCTGCCAAGCCTAAGTTTGTGATATATGTGGGAAATGCTCAAAGGCAGAATTATGGGAATGCCTATAACATAAAGTGGTGGAATCAGTTATGGAACTCCCAACAATAACAAATTCAGCAACCACAGGCATAAGGAAATTAGTCAACTAGCAACTTGGAAGAGACGATGAAACAAATTCTAACTAATCAAACACAGTTGGCTGCAGATCTAAAGAACCAGAAAGTGGCCACGAGAAGCTTAGAGTTGTAGTTAGGGTAGTTACAACATACACTAAATACCAGGCTACAAGATAATTTTCCAGGAGATACTGAAAATAAAAAACAAGTTATGGCAATCACATTGAGGAGTGGTAAAGAGCTTAACAGAGAACCTCCTAAGAAAATTAAAGGAGGTAGATAAAAATTTGACTTCTCAACATGTTGCTGAAAAAGTTGCTAAAAAGTTGAGAAAGTCTGAGTACTCAAAAGAAAAAGCTACTAAAGAAGTGACGAAGATCCCACAATTATCTTTCCCACAGAAGCATATAAAGGCAAAAGAGAATTCGTGTTTCAAAAAGTTCTTCGACACTTTCAGAAAGCTTCACATTAATTTACCTCTTTTAGATATTTTGCAGGTAATGCCTAAGTTCACTAAGTACTTGAGAGATATGGTTGCTAACAAAGTTAATTGCAGGATGTGTAGGCGGTAAAACTCACTGAGAAGTGTAGTTTTGTGGTGACTCAAACTATGCCCAAGAAGCTTAAAAACCCTAGGAAGTTTACTCTCCCTATTCAAATTGGAAACAACGAGGAATTTTAGGCACTTAGTGATTCAGGGGAAAGTATCAACTTAATTCCCCTATCTTTGTTTCACACATTGGGTTTGGGAAAGCCTAGACCGAGCTTTGTACTACTACAGCTGGCAAGCGGGACCATAGGCTATCCTGAAAGAGTGATAGAGAATGTACTCATAAAGGTTGGTAAATTTATTATTCCTACTGACTTTATTGTTCTAGATTTTTAGGTAGATGAACAGGTACCAATCATCTTGGGGTATCCATTTTTAGCAACAGAAGGAGCTTTAATTGATGTGAGAGATGGGACACTCACAATGAGGTTGGAGAATGAAGAGGCGGTTTTTAAAGTGTATAAACTTCTTAACACACTATACCACTGTAAATATTTGTTCATGATTACTATGATTGAAGGGGATAAGTGTGGGGGTAGAGCAACACATTCCACAAAATACCTCGTCGGACACCCTCATTGAGCACTTTAAGACACAACCACCTAAGCTTGACATGATGCAGATTGATGACCCTGAAAAGGATAAAGTTGAAAAAGCTATTGACCTTGAGAGTTCACACTTAAGAGGTCAGAAACAAATTAAAACATGGCCTCCAAGTGTGAGAAAAAGGATGAAGGAACTTGGTTAAGTTGAGTTGGGTCGTGCCACAACACTAAATTAGGCGCTGCTTGGGAGGCAACCCATGTTAAAGTAGGTATGTTTTATTTTTCCATCTTTAGTTTTTACTTCATGTAGTTTTTTTTTTATTGAGTCACAGGTTGAAGGGAAGTTTGAGTACCGAAAAACCTGATCTAAGGAGCATGGAGAAGACTAAGTGTGGGGTCCTCAAACCTCTTGATGTTTAAAAATGCTACTAGCTAGGACTAGAGGCCTCAAGGAGTATTTCTATCTGTACTTTTAAAGTTCACTTTAGGAACAAAGTAGATTTTAAGTGTGGGGTGGGGAAATTCTTAATTTTAGGGTAAATTTAAAATTTTTGTGATAGGAATAAGAGAGATGTTCTTGTTGGTGCTATATGTGACTGCATGATGCAAGTGTTTTTATGGTAAAGAGAATGTTCATTGTGTGAATTTCTAATTTTTAGACTCCTAGCCTCATGATTATGACTATTGTATTTGTGGCTTAAAGTTGAATTCAAGGTATTATTTGGTTAATAGTCTACGATGATCTTACTGAGTTGAGCATGTGCCATTTGTGATGTGAGGTATTTGTATATTCCTTGTTGTATGTGATGTCTAGAACTTTTTTGGTATGTGTGCAAAGCGTAATAAAGAGTGTGGGTTTAGGAGATGATATAGGCATTTCTTTGATAACCTTGTTTCATACCTTCTTTTGGACCTACCTTTGTGCATAATCCTAGTAAGCCCCGCTGAGCCTTTAGCTTTTTCTTTAGTAGCCTTATGTGTAGCTTAATGCCTTTTTTGAGAAATCTTAATTTGATCCAAAGCTCCTAAGCACTTTAGTGTAAAATTAGTGAGTTAAGGTGTGTGAAATTGAAGAAGAGCTGAAATTGATCCCCTAAAGTACTAGCTATTGTTGTTAAAAAAGAATTTTTATGTGTTGTGGTGGGGAGTTGAGTAATGAAAAAAATATATATTTTTTTAAAATTGAATGAGTTGTGCATAGAATCCTACCTCCATAGTGTATGTAAATGAGCTGAATAAGATGGGGTTAAAACAAAAGAATGGGGTAGACATAAAATGGTGTGATTTGGTTGTTAGAGTTGAATTGAATGTATAAAGTCATGTATTAAAGTGCTTAGGGAAGATAGTCACTATTAAGTCAAAATAGTTCCTACCCGGCCCTTAGCCTATATTACAACCATTAAAGATCTATTGATCCCAAGATTCATCATTTTGATATTAGTGAAGTGCTACACTAAGGGAAAGCCTATGGTTCATTATGTGTAACTTATGAATTCCCTGTGAGAGTGAGCGTAACTTGATTCTTGCAACCATTCTATTATAAATTGCATTTATATGAGTGACTATGGGTGACTCTCATGTTGTGAGGGCACATGTTTGTTGAATGTGGGTGATTTGTAATGGTGTCTTGTATTGAGCAATTAGCATGAGTTTTCCAATTTGGGGAGTCAATTCTTTAGGCTATGATGTTTTGGAGTAGTGTTCTTGAACTTTAAATGGGGTACATAACATGCTTAGTGTAGAAACTTGCATCTTTTGTATTCATAGTAGTACTTTCTTGAATGTCTTTCTTGTAGTAAAAGTGTAGTCTCCTCAACCTATGGTGTTCATAGTAAAGAGTTGTTTGAGGACGAACAAGGCTTTAAGTGTGGGGTGGTGATGTTGGGTGGCGGCTGCACATAAAAATTATGTTTTATTATTCTTTGTTTTAGCTTTTTCTTGGTTTTGATCATTGATACAATTATTTGGATTATGTTTATGACTATTAGTGGCTAAAAACTCCCTTTCCTGGGTTAAATCCAAGAACATGACTACTATCATTTTGGATTAATTTTGTTTAGTTCGCTTATCATATTTGGTTGCTTGTTTATCCTTGTTATAATTATTTTAAGGATTGATCACCCATAGAATACATATATGTCAACCTTGTGATCTTGGGAGAGAGAATAAGGAGATAAAATGTGGGGATAAACATAGTAGGGTTTGTATTCTTTTATAAAATAAGGAATTCAAATTAACATATCGGACAGGTATGTACCTAGAAGCCTTACTTGATTCACACGTAGGATGATAACTTTAAGCACTTAATTGGATTATTACATCCCCGCTCAATGATTTAGTTGTAATGTCCAAGTTGGGTAAATGATTAGAGGTCGGGAGACCATGATCATTTAATTATTCCTATGAATCAACAACCAAGATAAACGAGTTAATGAATGAAGTTCAATAACATAGTAGGATTATTCGAAGTGCTATAACCCTGGGCTTTCTCCTATTGATTGTCTCAAGACCTTTATTTTACGCATTATTTACTTTACTTGCAATTTACAATCTTCAAAACTCTATTTTTGTTACGCGCATTAATTAATCTAAATTGTGAACTAGAATTGAATAGTCAATAAAACAAGTCCCTGTGGGATCGATAATCGTCTTTCTTGAAGGCCATTATAATACTTGGTAGACCACGTACACTTGCATGTGCGCTTGGGCATTGTCAAGATCTCAAAGGGAAAGATGAATAATGCCCAAAATCACAGAAAATGGCTCAATTTATACCAGTCGTCGAACAGATCAAACAACCCTCTAAAAACCACAAATCACACAAATCATTCTTGATTGCATCAAGAACTGTGCCAACCATCACCAAAACCCAAAATCATTATACAACAACTACGGAAGGGGAAAATGGTAAACCACATAAAAATAGAAATTTAAAATTCAGGTTATTACTGCATCCACTACAAAAACTCTAGTTTGTCGTCTTACTAAAAAGTAAGGAAATACGTGTATCAAAAAAAGATGAGGGTAACTACTACGCATACTTGACTCGACCTCCTACATAGCCTCCTTAACAGGATGGTTTTCTGATGAACCTTAACCCCATGAATGTCTCCAAAGCTCAACTGTCTAACATCTATGGATAAAATAGATCCCGATTCTTCCACTGTCACAATCTAAATTATCAAGTCATGATGGCACCTACTATAACCCACCAGCAGGAAAACCAATCCTGTAGTTCGGAAATGCTAGTAACGGACTACCCAAAAGAATGGAAGGAAGAATGCGTAATCGATAAAATAAAGACTAACATATATAAGATAATCCCAAAACCTGGTGGAATCAATATAAGATCTTCTAACATAAGAAGGATACAAATGAGGTACTAAATAAATATACAGATACAACCATCTTTGAATACAACTTAGAGACTAGTCTAGTACATAAGAGGGAGGAAACTAATACTTCAAACGTCAGGAGCTCACTCTATGTCTCTGAACCATGGCTGCTCTGTACGACACACACAACACCGGCGATAACCCCTACTATGATCTGCAGGATGCAGAAATGTAGTATAAGTACAAAACATATGGTACTTAATAGGTAACTACCAACTGAGCCCCAAAGATAATGTAGATATATATAACATATAAACAGAACGGAATACTACACCCAAATATCCATTAACCACATAAATAAACCAATGACATAATTAGGATAAACAATCTTATTCATGTCTAAGAAACTATCATAATAAGGCTAAGGAATAATTAAGAATGAACTATCCCCAACCATATTCAGGAATCTGAACTCTATACCGTATATCACTGGCCAATTTATAAATAAAGGGCATAAGAAGGATATATAACAATATACAAGTTCAAGGAGTGGATACACAATCTGAATAATGAAGGAAAGAAAGGATATATGGTAATACCTTAGCTACATATAGTTATATATAACCAAGGTCAACTCGAAGTACAACCTAAATCAACAAACTAGAATCTTAAGACCCCATAATCATAGAAGGAACTAGTGTTAGTACACTCAGGGTTTCTAATTCATACGTCTAATTATGATATAATCATGCATAATAATGTAATCGTAAGGCAAATGATCTAGAATCATACCTCAATCTCTTTATTGAATCAATGGCGAAGCTGCCACAAATTAGCAATAACAATAATCATATCAATAATAATGATAAGTATATCAACTACAACGTGAAACCATCTTGCCCGAAAAACCAATACCTAATCGAGCCTTTCATGAACCTCCATCGCCCCAAGCTTAGAAAGTTTAATCAACATACAACAAACCACAAGTCATACTCATCACCTATACCTATACAACCCTCATAAGGCCGATAGATATAGTGTATACTGGTGATAGGCAATGCATATACATAGATGAATGCAACAGAATCCATAATATCATAAGAAGTAGCCGGACTCAAACTGGTAAGTAGAATCAATATCATAATCATCCTCATCACAACCATCATTATCTTAATCATGCTCCAGCCTTGTTGGGTGTGTAAGCATATCATCATCATTATCTTTTAAGTGTATAAGGCTGATGTACGCAAATTTGAACCACAACACAATGATACCATCTCAGTACTCGCATAAATCAGCAAAGGCTCATCCAAGCCAGAATCAAACTAAGGTATGAGTCATACAACCGACTCAAAATCCAAATATAACCTTTTTTTACCATTCCAAACCTATTATTCACTTCAAATTAGGAGGAAAATCACTTGAGTCCTGTCCGCTCAATCTCATCACAGAGAACTCGAAGAACTACAGATGATCCGCTCAAATACCACAAAACAAACATGAGACTAAGACCATAAGGCGCTATTTGGGCTCATAAATGGAGACAATCAAGGAACACAATCTATGCTAAAGCTAAAACTTGTCTAGATGGTAATCAAAACTGAAATCCAGAAGTTTAAGGCATAGTTACCCATCACTGAATGATCTATTCTAGGATGTCCCATTAACCGAGAATAAAACCAAAAAAAATTCAACTCAAGTATACTACTCCCACAAGTATATGATCCAACGTTCTTAAAGAAAATTGAAGACCCAAGGTCAATACTAAAATAATACAATACCGGGTCCATGGGCTATTATTTGAACAGTTATCAACCATATAAAGTTATAAATAGGAGGATACTTATAAAACTGTCATGTCCAATCGATGCCAACTTCTTTATTTGTATAACTTTGACCCCGTCATCCACAACATCTTATTTATTCGACTACTCATGGGGAATTATTGATTTTTATTTTATGGAAAAAAAATTCCAATAATATATATATATATATATAAGTAATATCCCGTATTTCACTAACTTAAATTAACCCTCAGTACAAAGGTTACCCTATATAAAATTTTAAAAATACTCAGTAATTTTTCAATTTAAATCTTGCCAACGCATAGGAAATTCAGTTAGCTTTCCAACGATATAATGTTTGACCAAATCTGATACTCGGGTGAAGAGTTAGAGCCATTTTAATAAAAAGCGTGTGCCAATTTGGCAATCAGCGCGTCGCAGAGCATGACCAAATGGGAATTTTCAAATCCAGTATTGCTCTGCGATTATGGTGCATCGCACCAAGGTTCATAGTCACAATTGTCCACTTTCCAGTAAAGCTACGTGATGCCACTGGATTGCGGTGAACTTCCAGGCCGCATCCAGCATTGCAACACGATTCCACTGCATTGCACCACCATCCACATTCCCAATTATCATTTTCCAGTGGCTTGAGGTGATCATGGTGCATCGCGCCAAGAGCCCAGGTCGGGAATTTTTGACCAAAATTAATAAGTACGTCTAGGGTTAAATTAGTTTTTCCCATGATTTATTACACACAGATGTGGTATATAATCCCAAAAAACGTTTAAACCCATTCATTATTAACTTTTCCCCAAATCAAAAGGCATTCTCTCTTAAGAAAACAAAATCCTAGATCCATGGAATCAAGGTCAATCACAAGAATTTCTCCAAGAATTCCAAGAATTAACAATCCAAGGTATGTTAGGTGTTCATCTATGGATTCCTTTCACCATAGAGTCCACAAATCCATTTTTAAAACTACAAGATTGTGGATTTATGAATTACATGCTTTAAATTGAATTGAATTCATGTTCATGTTATTGTTGGGTCTCAGTCCATGATTAAATTACAAGCTTTCATGAAATTAATCATTATATGTGTTGAATTACATGATCTTAATGATAAACCCTTCAATTTACAAGTTGATTGATGTAGTCATGATAATTATATGTGTTGATTATTGTATAACCTAAGAATGATCCCCATGTGTTTGACAAAATGCCTATGTGAATAAAATAGTGCCATTATAACATGACAGTATGTATTCCCCATTCATGTATAAGTAAATGCATTACAAGTGTTTGCTAAAATGTCTTAATGAGTGGGTTGTGGTCAAGTAGCCATTATTATGCTTTCAAGATTATGCCATGATTTACTTTGATACTATCGAGTCCTGGGGGTATTTAATACCCAACAATTTAACTATGTACCTAGAGCCAGTGTCAGTTACAGAATAGAATCAGTCATGTCCCAATCAGTAAAATCCTCAGTTACAGAACTCAGTAGAACTTAGTCAGTTACACAACTTAGGAAAACTCATTAAACTCAGTATCAGTCCAGTCCAGTTCAATATACTCAGTTCAGTGTCTTTTAATTTGGAGTAGGATTCAGCATCGAGTGAACCCAAGGATGAGGACTCACCTGCCAGTAGGGGTGTGATCCTTAGAAGTAATCCTTGCATCCCAGAACTACGTAGCCAGCATAGGTTGAGACATCAAACCTGCCAGTTGAGGGTTGATGAGGTGCTTTACCTGCCAGTAAGGGTACCACCATTCTCGTTTAGTGCACCTACCAGTAGATGTTGACTCTTCAGTGTCTTTACCAGTGGAACGGTACTGACACCATTCCAACTGGGGTCACAGGATGGACCCCAACTCAGTTATCTTATTTGGGGCATGTCAGTTAGAAGATTACCTCCCACAGTCTCAGTTTCAGTCTCAGTATAGAACTTAGTTCAGTTCTACAAAATTAGAACTAATAGATATAGTCAATCAGTATTAGTAACTCAGTTATCAGTAACTTCGGATATCAATTACTCAGTATCAAAACACAAGACTTAGCTTCAGACAAGCTCAATTATAGAATTTATTTATATGCACAGTAGTGCATACTCACTCAGTATTTACAGTAGTATCAGTTATCCATGTACTCTTATGTACACTTACTCTATTTCCTTCAGTCAGTTATTGTTCATGCATATGAACCCTTGCATTCAGCCTTACCTCATCTAGCATACCAGTACATTCCACATACTGATACTCTTTCTTTGTGCTATGATGTCTTATATCATAGGCTCGAATGCTTAGATAGATTCTAATTCAGCCAGCACTGTCAGAGTTAGTAACGAGTCCTCATCTATTGAGGATATTTTATTATTTTAATTTTTCAGTAAATGCTGTATTTCAGAAGATGGAGTTAGTTGGGGGATTGTCCCATCAACTCCACTTTCAGACAGTTCAATTAGAGGCTTTTATGACTAGACTTTCAGATAGTATTCAGTTTTGCAAATTATTATTTCAGTAATATAATTTACTGATAACGCTCAAATTACACTCTTAAATAGGTGTAAGCGATTGTTGTCAATATAAAACCCAACTAGGTTGGGGTCGAATCCCACAGGGAATATGGTGTGAACTTCAATTTGTTTACAAAATACTTTACTGGTAGTTTAATGTTTCCGTAAATGGGGGTTTAAGGTTCACAGAGAGTTAATTGTCACTTTCAATATTTTAGTGTTTGAAATCAGTCTAAATGGGAAACCAGAGTTATGTTCACCATGGGTTTTGGGAATTGACAGATACTAGGTAATGCTTGGGATTCTTAAAGTAAGTAGAAACAACAGAATATCCCTGATGACAATACTATCTAACTTATCTCTCAACCTCACCAGACAATTTATTATCTAATTTTCTCAAACTTAGATAACTTATCTATATCCAATATGATTTTATCTCAGGTAGATCAATCCAGTTACGACATTGATCATTAAACAGAAGGTTGGTAGTTCCGAGTCCCTGTTGATAATTCATGACCTCTAGTCTATTTCTCCGTTAGAAGAAAATAAAACCTAAGGCATCACCTAATGTTTGCAACCAGTAGATTTCAGTTAAAACAACAGAATTTCAAGATGTCCTACCACTCTTTGAATCTGTTAAATACCCAGTAACCTATCAAACCCTAGTCCATGGATCCCATAATCCGGCTAATGGAATTAGCCTCTCATGATTTGATGAACGAAATACAAAGTTGAATTCATGATAATAAGGATAAACTTATAAACGGATGAAAAGCAACAAGTAGTTTCTTCAATTTAATCCCGAAAATAGGAATCCACAAATAGTTGATAAGTGTTCAAGAAAATAAAACTCTCCAAAACTAAAAAAAAAAAAGAACTCCCTGAATAAACCCTAAAAGATGCTATTTATACTAAAGCCTAATTAAGAAAATAAAATAGCAAATTCAATTAATCCTCGGATTAGGTGACGCCCAAACTGATGTCGCGTCAAGGATCTGACGGCGTATCACCAACGTCGTTAGATGTCTTCTCCTATCGTTGATTTTTTGCTTAAGGATGATGCCATTCTTGACGCCTTATCACCTACTTTACGCCACGTCACAGACATCGTCAGAACTGCTTCTCAGCTTTAATTCTCTGGTTAAGGCTGACGCTACTTCTCATAGGCTATCACAAGGCTGATAACTTATCAGGGATGTCGTCAACCATGTTTTCTTCTCTTTTGCTCAGATTTTCAAATCTTTTGCTCCATTGTCATTTATTTCCATTCCTTCATCCTTTTACTGCAATATCATGAGCAAACACATCAAAACAACAAGAGTTGCTTCAGAATTCACAATTATTTTAAGCTAAAAAGCATTAAATGTGTTTGCTTTTGCTCACACATCAACACCCTCAACTTAAAACAATTTCTTTTCCTCTAGTAACAAACTAACTTAGAGAATACAAAGAACATTGAGCAGTCGACAACTCTTTTAGCTCAAAACTCAGTTACCGCCTCCAAGGTCAACCAATTTAAATTACTGTGTATCTTATTGAAAAGAAGTAATGTAGCACAAGGGATTCCAGCCATGGCATCAACTAAGTACCAACAATCATGCTTATATCAATATGACACTACCCAATCAAGTAAGTCACTTAGCAACATACTAGTGTGCCCTCACAACAAAGAATTTCCCTTTTTTCTCTCACAATAGAAATCAAAGTATCAGAATGGGGATCATAAAAAAAATACTCACTCTTAGAATGAAGTTCAAACCAATGTATTCCAAATACCATATGCTTGCCCTTATCTTCATTACCAAAGTGTCTAGACAGGTAAGCTAGGATCACTATAGGTCTTTCTTAGGCTTGTAACAGTGGCTAAGGGCTGATATGATATTATACGGCATTTAGAGTGACTAACCTCCTTGGCACTACTTTAACTTGTGGGGTTCACTTATTAACTTCTTTTTCTCTCTTTTTCTTTTCTCTTCTTTTTCTCTTTTCTTGATCACACATTCGGAATGGGTGGTTCTTTCTTCCTATTTGAACAAATTTCTTTTCTTTCTTTTTTCACTAATACCCAACATTCTATTTATTTTTCACTTATTTTTTTTCTTTTACTCTACCCTTATTCATACCTAATTTACATCATCCACCTCTATGATAGCCACTCTCAACTTAGGTTGTTTGCCTAAGTCAAGGTGCACAGTGTCTGAGGAGGACCAACACCAAAATAGGTTTATTATGATCTAAAAGGGAAGGTGATAGGTGTTATATAAAGAAATAGTTAATTTAGGCTCAAAACAGGGATCAAGTGGTAACATGTACATAGGGAAGGTAATTTTAGGTTAAAAAGTGACTCAATTCAAAACCGGCCTATGATCCTTTCCTAACCCCTACCTTCAACTAAGGTAAGACGAATCGGGCAAGTTCTGGATTCGGCAGTACAAAGGGAACTCAGTAGAGATCTCACACACACAAGGCACACAAGCATATCACTAGCTACTACCTATCTGGTTCATGTAATTGTTCAGCAGTGGTTATTAACCACTAGACTAATTCCCTAACCGGATGCACAGTGGTCACACCTATATGCAATTCACACAGTCATGCAAGACAAACCATTGGAGACATGTTCAAAATCACAAGATAAGTTAACTACCTACAGTACTTGCACTACTCCTATTTAGTTACAGAATATCCTACAACAACATGATACCCTACTCCCTCAACTAAAAATAAAAACAAAATGAAACTAAGGGCTAGGGTATACTTGGAGTCAATTAAGTATCAAATCATGGGTCCTTGACCCTGCAGCAGTGTCATCCTTATCAAGAGCTTATCTCTACTCTGGTGTAGCTGCTCTTCTAGAAGAGGCTCCTATAGCCCTCGCTCGCAGTGCTTCATCCCATTTCTAATTTTCCTCTAGGGACGCTTGCGTTACCTTTTCAGATTCGCTTTCTCCTGTTCTGTTAGCTCATCATCTTCCTGTAGTGTCTTTTTCGCCTTCTTCTTCTTCTTTGCCTTTTTCTCGGCTTTGATCTCATTCTCATCATCCTCTTGTCTCTTTCTCTTACCCTTTTCAGCTTTTTTGTTTTTCTTTGTTTTTTTTTTCATTGGCTCCGCAGTGAGATCAAGGATTGGCGGTTCATCCTCAGATTCTTCAGCTGCCTGCCCTGTAGGCATCATAAAATGGTGTTGCTGTAACACCACCACATCATCCTTTACCTTATCTAGGGCCACTCTAAATTTAGCAAGATTTGCTCCAGTCAATTCCTGTGCCCTTACATCAAAACGGTTCTCCATATCCTCCACCCGTGCAGGCAATGTAGAAAAAGGCTTAAGATTAGCCTTAATTCTCTTATCTACAACAGCGGTAAACTAGTTGGCAAAGGCATATAGTTATGTCTCACACCAATAGGCCTGTTTGGCCACTTTTCTGATATCAATCGGCTGGGTTGTAATTCCTGCTGGTGTTGTAGGAGCTGAAGGGCCTGGCTCATTTTCATGTACTGAACCTGCCTATACTGAAGAGTTTGGTGGTGCAGCCTCAGAATCTTTCAGCTCCACACTTCAGGTACTGAACTAGGGCCTGCAACTGATGGGTTCACCTCAACCCTTACCTCCCTGTCAAGTGTTAGCCTCGGCTGATTTTTATCATATCAGATAGGGTTGTGGGTTTTAGTGGAATACATCGTATCATCAATCCCTGCTATTTTTGGTACCCCTGCCTCTGTGCATAACCTGGTGACCAAACAAGGGAATGGGTAAGTGGTGTCAGACCTTGTTACCCGAATCTTGATCTCTTCAGCAATGATCTCTCTGAAGTCCAGTTTAAGGTTGGCCACAAGACATGAAACCAATATATCTCTATCATCCCCAATAATGTTATCTCCTTCAGTTGGCATTAAGTGGGTGCGTACAATACCCCACCTGAACTTTGCCTCTTGAGTTAAAGAAGCTTTGTAAATCTGCTCACTAGGTCTGGTCAGCCATAACGGATCTCCTTCCGCTATCAGTGTAGCTAACCAAGGATACTGGTTATCCTTACTCTTCAGTCGATAGTAGAATGCCAGATTTATGACCTGAGGAATGAAGTTGGGTCTATGTAGAAATCTGTTGATAGTCGTGTCAGAAAATATCTACATTTACCCCATGAACTGGAACTCTGGTCAGCAAAGGCTGATCTGCTGTGGTCTCTCCATTCTTTCACATACTTTCTAATCTAGCCTGGTAGTTCACATAGAACTCCCAGACTAATGTAGGACAAAATGGCTTTCCTCTCTTAGCAGTCCATCCTAGGCCATAGTTTTTGAACTTCTGCTCAACTATAGGATACCCTGTCAATCCTATGATGATGACTCTCTTTTTTGAAAAAATTGGCCGTCTGGAAGATCTTCTTTTTGTTCTGATCAGACCTTTGAGGAAGATGTCCTCTGCTTCATGGATCTGCCATCTAGCATTCTCTCGAACCTCAGGATTCTTGCATTTTATCAAAGTTCCCCGAGATGGTGGTTCTTTCTCAATTTGATTCTCAGCCAGAGAGTTTCTGAGGATGGTTCCTCAGAATCAGATTTGTTAGACTTAGCATGTCCTGCCTCCGGTTCTTCAGATTCAGCCTTCTTAGAGTCAGGCTGTTCGGACTCATTTTGCTTAGAACCCTCTTGCTCAGAAGATTCACTCTCAGCTGGAGTGGTGGTCTCAGTATCATCACTATCCTCCACCTCAATGGGTTTAGGTGGAGGAGGTTCCTTTGGACTTGATTTATTTCTCTTCCACCTGAGCAGTGGTTCTTCATCTTCATAATCAGAGTCTTCATCAATGAGCTTTTGAACCACCTTGCGCTTGGCAATTTTCTTTGGAGTGTTAGGATTCTTGCCTTTTGGTGCCATTTTAGCATTCCTTTGATATCAAGAAAATAATATTCAGTACTTAGTATTAAGAACACATGCATTCCATTTGAATTCAGTAACTTAAGAAAAAGAAGGTCAAGACAGTGCATTATCAACATGCTGTGACGACATGGATGATAAGGCATCACAGTTATGATAGCCTATCAGCTTTGTCGTTAGCTCTAAATAGATTGACTTTTCTTTTCTCAGGCTTGTGACGACATTCCTGATAAGGCGTCACGTTTGTGATAGCCTATCAGTGATGCCGTCAGTCCAGATTTTTGGCCCAACTCAGTTTTCATTCTTAATTTAGGGACCAAATTTTCCTTAGAATCACATGGAGTTTTCACTCATTAAACTAGGGTTTTAATTTTTGCAATTTAAGCACCATTTCAATCCTAATTTCCAATTTTTATAGTAATGGCACAATCACTTTAACTTATTCTTACCGCTGAAGAGAAGAGTGAAGATGAGCTTGAGAATATACCCGATGATCAACTTTGACTTGCTTATACGCAAGAGAGAAGAAAAAATGAGAGGTTGATTTTGAATGTCTTTGCAATCCCACAACTATCAATAAGGTTGTTTCCTTGTTCACTTGGGAGTATTTTGAAAGGAAGTAAATATCCTAACTAAGGCAGGAAATAACAAAAAAAGGAAATAAAACTTAAAGAAGGAAAGTAAAAAAAATTGGGAACTTGAAAGTTTTTGTATCTGGGCCGGGTCGGATTTTAACTAATTTGGGCCCAGATTTTCAAAAATAGGGTATGGCTGACGACAACTTATGATAAGACATCATAAATATGATAGCTTATCACGGGGGTCATTAGCCTTAACAGAGAAGGTCTCAACCTTTGGTCTTTCTGATGACATTAGTGATAAGCCATCACAGTTGTGATAGCCTATCACAAATGTCGTCAGGACCACTTGGCTTGATTTCTTCAGTTTTTACCTTGACCTTTTTGTACCCTTTTTAGTTCCTTCCGATTACTACCTAAATGAATAAAAATAGAATGCATGAAAATAAAATTTTGGGTTGCCTCCCAATAGCGCCTAATTTAATGTCGCGGCACGACTTGGTCATCTTAACTACTCAGACTTCATCAAGATACCGTATCGATACCTCATTACCATTTTTTTGGAATACATCCATAACCGAGAAGATATTCATCTCCTCCAACTGCTTCATAGGAGGATGCATTTTGAATCTGGCCTCCCTTTTTCCATACCTGAACTTTAGCCCATTGAGCTCCATATCAACCAATACTCTTCCCGTGGATAATAGTGGTCTACCCAAAATGATGGGTACCTCAAAATCAACATCACAATCCAATATCACAAAATCTATAGGAAAAATAAAGTCATCCACTTTTACCGGCATATCATTCAATATACCAACTGGTCGCTTCACTGATCTGTCTGCCATCACAAGACGTATCATTGTGGGGGTAGGTTCCCCCAATCCAAGATTTTTGTAGATATCAAGTGGCATCAGATTAATACTTGCTCCTAAGTCACATAAAGCTTTGGTAAACTTCATGGACCCAACTGTGCACGATATAGTAAATGCCCCAGGGTCAGGCTTTTTCTGCGCTAAGGATTGTGAAGAAACAACACTAAAGTGGTGGATGTTATCCACCGGCTCCAGTTTACCTTCCGTTTCTTTGTTAACAATTCCTTCATAAATTTATCATAGTTTGGCATTTGCTCAAGTGCCTCCATCAATGGCACATTCACTGTCAGTTATTTTAGTATTGCCATGAATTTGATAAATTTTTCATTATCTACTTTCTTCTTCAATCTCTGAGGAAAGAGAGGTGGTGGTCCTCGCATTTCTTTCAATACCACTTACCCTTCCTTTTCATCTTTTTTTCTCTGAAATATCAATAAAACCATCTAGCTTCTTAGACTCCACTGGATTGCTTCCTTCTGGTTCATCGACACTTACCTCATTCTCTACAGCTTTGCCCATAGAAGGGCCACATAACATCTTACCACTCCGAGTAGTAATCGCCATACAAGAACTATCAGTCCGTAGGTTCTGAACTGTATCACTAGGTAAAGTACCACCTTTTCTCTGGTTAAGAGTAGCCAAAAGTTGGCTTATCTGTTGCTCCAGCTGCTTGATAGAAGCAGAGTGTGAGCTAACCAACTGACTGAGGGTAGAAAACTCACTCTTCATAGTAGTTACCCCTGAGTTAGTAGCTTCAACTCCCTTTAACAGCTTTTCCATCATGTCTTCCATGGACATCTTGCCAGAACTAGTTGTTGTAGTACCCCGACTTCCAGGAGGAACATACAAACCACTCTTGTCATTATTGTTTCTCTAGTGTCCCTGCTCCCTATCTTTATAATAAGTCTTGTCATAGAAAGTCCGACCTTGGTTCCCTTGGCTATTGCCTCAGAAACCCCCCTGATTACTCACATAGTTTTCCTCCGTATCAGCACCTGCAGAAATAGTACCCTGGTATTCCATAACTTTTACTATTTCAGTATTACCGGATAGCAAGTGCTTGGCCCGCACGTCCATCTGCATCTTCAAATAGGCCATGTCCTGATCTCACTCCTTATCCCTTCTACACTGCTCCACAGTTATACCACCAGCAACAGTCGGGCTAGCCACTACAGAATCCCTAGTGTGCCAAGCTCGACTCTTTTTGGTCATTTTATTTAGCATGTCAGAAGCATCTAGAAAAGAGAGATCAATGAACGAAACACCTGCAGCATTGTCAACAATTGTCTTTGTCACAGAGTTGAAAACTCTGTACAAAGTCTCCATCAAGTGCAAGTCAGTCATGTTGTGGTTCAGACATTGTGCAAGTTTTTTCTTAAATCTTTCCTAGGTTTCGTGTGATGCTTCAGTCGAGAGCTGTCTGAAGTTACTAATTTCATCCCTCAATAATACCCTTCTGGAGGGTGGAAAGAACCATTCTAGGAATGCATCTTTCAACTGTCTCCAGTTGGTTATAGAATCAGGCTCTAGTTTATTCAACCATATTGTTGCCTCTCCAGATAGAGACAACGAAAACAACCTCAACCTCATCACCAGGAAAGCCTCCAAATAACCCCTTCAGATTTAAGAGTTGGATCATGGTACTTGTTATGCTGAATTTTGCACCTGGTGCCAACGTTGGAGGAATGATAGCACCCATTGCACCAGCTCTGTCCATTCCTTCATCATCTTTATCAGCCTCATATTGAATAGGCTGTTGACCATATCTTTCTCGGACTGGACAGTTTCTATTGACATTTCATTGCACTGGTGCTGCAACTCGCTCAGCTCTCCTTGGATTTTGAGGATTTAGCAATTCCTCATCACCCAAGTCTTCATCGTTAGGGTTCTGGTGACGTGCTTATTGACCTAAATTCTGCATATTCACCTGAGCCCTGTCCAAAGAAGCTAGTCTTTCTGCTTCTTGTTGTTCCGCCATTCTCCCTATCAGCTGAGGTTTCGGGTTGATTGGTAATAGTGGTTCTACGGAACTTCTTGTTTTTGGCATAAACAACACAGTACCTTAAATAGACAAAAACAACAAATAAACGTAAATCAAGGAAACTTAACTATCAGTAAATTTTCATACATAAACTTTTAGTCTACAACAATGCTCAAATTACACTCTTGAATGGGTGTAAGCGATAGTTGTTAATATAAAACCCAACTAGGTTGGGGTCAAATCCCACAGAGAATATGGTGTGAACTTCAATTTGTTTATGAAATACTTTACTAGTAGTTTAATGTTTCCGAAAATGGGGGTTTAAGGTTCACAGAGAGTTAATTGTCACTTTCAATATTTTAGTGTTTGAAATCAGTCTAAATGGGAAACCAGAGTTATGTTCACCATGGGTTTTGGGAATTGACAGATACTAGGTAATGCTTGGGATTCTTGAAGTAAGTAGAAACAACAGAATATCCCTGACGATGATACTATCTAACTTATCTCTCGACCTCACCAGATAATTTATTATCTAATTCTCTCAAACTTAGATAAATTATCTATATCTAATAGGATTTTATCTCAGGTAGATCAATCCAGTTACGATATTGATCATTAAACAGAAGGTTTGTAGCTTCCGAGTCCCTGTTGATAATTCACGACCTCTAGTCTATTTCTCTGTTAGAAGCAAATAAAACCTAAGGCATAACCTAATGTTTACAACCAGTAGATTTCAGTTAAAACAACAGAATTTCAAGACGTCCTACTACTCTTTGAATTTGTTAAATACCTAGTAACCTATCAAACCCTAGTCCATGGATCCCATAACTCCGGCTAATGGAATTAGCCGCTCATGATTTGATGAACGAAATACAAAGTTGAATTCATGATAATAAGGATAAACTTACGAACGGATGAAAAGCAACAAGTAGTTTCTTCAATTTAATCCCGAAAATTGGAATCCACAAATAGTTGATAAGTGTTCAAGAAAATAAAACTCTCCAAAACTTAAAAAAAAAAGAACTCCCTGAATTAACCCTAAAAGATGCTATTTATACGAAAGCCTAATTAAGGAAATAAAATAGCAAATTCAATTAATTCTCAGATTAGGTGACGCCCAAACTGACGCCGCATCAAGGATCTGACGGAGTATCACCAGCATCGTCAGATGTCTTCTTCTATCGCTAATTTTATGCTTAAGGCTGACGCCATTCTTGATGACTTATCACCCACTTGATGCCATGTCACATACGTTATCAGAACTACTTCTCAGCTCTAATTCCCTGGTTAAGGCTGACGCTGCTTCTGATAGGCTATCACAAGGCTGACGACTTAACAGGGATGTCGTCAGCCATGTTTTCTTCTCTTTTGCTCAGATTTTCAACTCTGTTGCTCCATTGTCATTTAGTTCCATTCCTTCAGCCTTTTACTGAAATATCATGAGCAAACACATCAAAAAAATAAGAGTTGCTTCAGAATTCACAATTATTTTTAGCTAAAACGCATTAAATGTGTTAGCTTTTGCTCACACATCATTTACCAGTACTTAAGATATTTTGAAACTTATGGTATTTCAGCCTATTTTACTCATTTATTATAGTATTATTATCCAGTACTCATAGAAGATATCAGCCATGGGTTAGCTTGTGGTTATTCGGGGTCATAAGCACCGTGTAGTGTCTGGGGCATAGACTCAGGGCGTTACAAACTTAGTATCAGAGCTTAAGGTTCAACAGAGTCCTAGAGAGTCTAAAATCCATATCAAGTAGAGTCTTGTGCATGGGTGTGTAGTGCGCCACACTTATTAGTTAGGAGGCTATGAGATGTCTTAGGAAAAGTTTCCCTTCTTTTAGTATTCATGTCGTTCAAGTGAGCATGAGCTCAAGTTAAACTTTCAGTCTAATTTATTTCATTCTTTCGTTTACAGAACATACCTCCCAAAAATACTAACGAAAGGAGAAATGAAAATTAGTCAGCACCTCAGACTATTCAGGCAGATCCCCTGGACGAGCATATCTCCCATGTAGAATTTAGAGCTGCATTCACTACTCTATCCAATTTTGTAGCTGCTCAGAATGAAAGACCAGCATCTTTTCAGGCTAACCTAGTGGCCAATACTGCTGCATCCAGGATTTGGGACTTCACCCAAATGAATCCTCCCCTATTTTCAGGATCTAAGTCAGAAGAGGATCCACAGGGGTTCCTCGATCAGGTTCAGAATGTCACAGATATTATAGGAGTGAATTCAAGTGAGAGTTCTGAGTTAGCTACCTATTAGCTATAAGATGTATCTCATACGTGGTTTAAGTAGTGAAAGGTATATTGGGGAACATATGTAGAGCCCATAGAGTGGCAAGAGTTTGCCACTGCTTTCCTAGATAGATTCTTTTCCTTAGAGCTAAGAGAAGCCAAGGTGTTAGAGTTCATCAATCTCAGGCAGCGCAGTATGAATGTGAAAGAGTATTCCCTCAAGTTTACTCAGTTAGTAAGGTATGCTCCCCATGTAGTAGTAGACAGTAGGTCCAGAATGAGTAAGTTCATGTCTGGGGTGTCAGATAATATGCTTAAGGAGTATAAAACTGTAATGTTGATTAAGGAGATGGACATATCCAGGCTCATGGTCCATGATCAAAAGATAGAAGAGGATAAGAATAGAAAAAGAGAGAGACAGAATAAGAGAGCTAGAGCAGGTAGCTTCAATTTCAACCAAACTAAGTCAGAGGGCGGTAACCATTCCCAGTTTTGCCCAAAATCTTCAGTTCCAGCTCTGTCCCTAGCCAGTGCTCTAGTACCTAAGCTTAGAAATGGTAACATAGATAGGGCGATAGGCTCTAAATCTCAAGATAGTGCCAACAATGCTCGAACAATTCCTCTTTATCAGACATATGGAAGAAACCATAAGGGTGTCTGTAGAGCTGGCAGTGATGTTTGTTTTGTGTGTGGCAAGACACACCACAGAGTCATAGATTATTCCCAGTCAGGTTCTTAGGGTCAGGTCACCTGAATCAATAGGGTGCCACTTCCAGTGCCTCCAGTGGAAAACGCCCAAACAGGCTCTATAAAATTCAGTCCAGACAAGATCAGGAAAATTCTCCTAATGTGGTCACTGATACGTGATAGATCTTTCATTTACATGTTATTCCTTGCTAGATATAGGAGCTTATTTATCTTTCACAACTCCTTATATATCCATTAACATTGGAGTCAATCCAAAAATCCTAGTAGAGCCTTTCTCAGTTTCTACCCCAGTGGGTAAATCTATCATAGCCCGATGGGTATGCATGAACTGTCTGGTTATGATATCTCTGAAAGTTAATTCAGCAGACCTTGTAGATCTAGATATGGCAATTTTGATGTCATTCTCATCATAGATTGGCTCCACTCATGCTATGCCTCAATTGATTATAGAAACAAAATAGTTCATTTTCAGTTTCCAAATGAACCAGTCCTTGAATAGAGAAGTAGTACCACAACACCTAAGGGGAAGTTGATTTCATACCTTAGAGCAAGAAAATAATATCCAAGGTATGTGTCTACCATCTTGTGAGAGTTAAAGACACTAACTCAGAAACTCCAACTCTTGAGTCAGTTCCAGTAGTAAATGAATTCTCAGATGTGTTTCCCGAAGATCTTCCCGGAAATCCTCCAAAAATGGAAATTGACTTTGTAATAGATTTTCTTCTAAATACTCAGCCCATATATATTTCACCATATAAAAGAGCACCAGCAGAACGTAGAGAGTTAAAAGAACAGTTGAAGGATCTCCTAGATAACGGATTCATTAGACCCTATGTTTCCCCGTGGGGCAAACCAGTCTTATTTATGCATAAGAAAGATGGTTCTATTAGAATGTGTATAGACTACCGTCAGTTGAACAAAGTCACAGTCAAGAATAAATATCCTCTTCCCAGAATCGATGACTTATTCGACCAACTTCAGGGTGCTAGTTACTTTTCTAAGATATACCTCAAATCAGGCTATCATCATCTTAGAGTTAGAGAATGTGACATTCTAAAAACTGCTTTCAGAACTCGGTATGATCACTTTGAGTTTCTAGTCATGTCCTTTGGTCTTACAAATGCCCCAACAGATTTCATGAACTTAATGAATCGCGTGTTCAAGCAGTACTTAGACATGTTCATTATTGTCTTCATCAATAACATTCTTGTCTATTCCTATTGCAAGAGTGATCACATAGATCACCTTAGAATCGTACTTCAGAGTCTCAAAACTCATCAATTGTTCTCTAAATTCAGTAAGTGCAAATTTTAGCTAAGGTCAGTAGAATTCCTTGGTCATATTGTTTCTGATGATGGAATTAGAGTTGATCCTTAGAAGACCAAAGTGGTGAGAAACTGGCCTAGACCCATCTATCTTTCATATATCAGGAGTTTCTTAGGTTAAGATGGCTATGATCGTCTGTTTATTGAAGGGTTTTCATCTATTTCATCCCCCATGTCCAGATTGACACAGAAGAAAGTCAAGTTTTGGTGGTCAAATTCTTGCGAGAAGATTTTTCAGGTGTTGAAGACTCGACTTACCTCAACCCAGTTTTGACTCTACCAGATGGTTCAAATGGGTTTGTTGTGTACTGTGATTCATCCAGAGTAGGTTTGGGTTATGTCCTCATATAGAGAGGTAAGGTCATAGCCTATGCCTCCAGATAGATTAAGCCCCATGAGAAGAATTACCCGACTCTTGATCTCGAGTTAGCAGCTGTAGTGTTTTCCTTAAAGATTTGGAGGCATACTTGTATAGGGTGCATGTTGATGTGTTCAAAGATCATAAAAGCCTTCAGTATGTGTTTTCTCAAAAAGATTTAAATTTGCGTCAGAGAAGGTGGTTAGAGTGGTTAAAAAATTATGATATAAGTATTCTGTATCATCCGGGTAAGGCCAATGTAGTGGTTGATGCTCTTACTTCAGTATGTGTTTTCTCAAAAAGATTTAAAATTGCGTCAGAGAAGGTGGTTAGAGTGGTTAAAAAATTATGATATAAGTATTCTGTATCATCCAGGTAAGGCCAATGTAGTGGTTGATGCTCTTAGTAGATTTTCTATGGGTAGTGTTGCTCATGTTGAGAATGATAAGAAAAAGTTAGCTCAGGAAGTTCATCAGCTTGCCCGACTAGGTGTCCGCTTAGTTGATTAAGAGGAAGGTAGTGTGTGGGTGCAGAATAGTTCAAAATTATCTATAGTTTCCGAAGTGAAGGAAAAGCAGGTTAAACATCCCAGTCTTGTTAAGTTGAAAGAGTCAGTCAGAGATTAGAAAATAGAGGTTTTCTCCTAAGGGGGAGATGGTGTGTTACGTTACCAGGGTCTTTATGTGTGCTAGGTGTAGATGAATTGAGGCAATTAGTTCTTGCAGAAGCGCATGGTGCACGATACTCTATTCATCCAAGAGCCACTAAGATGTACCACAATTGGCGAGAGATCTATTGGTGGAATGGGATGAAGAGGGATATTGTAGAGTTTGTAGATAAGTGCTCTATGTGTCAGCAATTTAATATTGAACACCAGAAGCCTAGTGGATCTATGAAGGAGTTTAGTATTCCCACATGGACATGAGAAGATATGAACATGGACTTTGTGATGGGTTTTCCTTGTACTCGTCATCACCATGATTCTATTTTGGTTATCGTAGACAGGATGACCAAATTAGCTTATTTCTTGCTAATTAATACTTTGTATTCAGCCAAGGACTACACCAATATATATCAGAGAGTTGGTCAAGTTACATGAAGTCCCAGTATCCTTCATCTCAGATAGAGGTACCCAGTTTACCTATTATTTCTGGAAAGCATTCTAAAAGGGTCTTGGTACCCAAGTCCATTTTAGAACAACCTTCCATCCTTAGACAGATGGTCAAGCAGAAAGGACCATTCAGACTCTAGAAGATATGATAAGAGCCTGTGCTGTTGATTTTAAAGGTAGTTGGGATGACCATTTGTCTTTGATCGAATTCACATATAATAACAACAATCATTCAAGTATTCAGATGGCCCCATTTGAGGCTCTCTATGGTAAGAGATGTAGGTCTCTAATTGGTTGGTTTGAGATAGGTGAGGCCACAGTAGTAGGGCCTGACTTAGTGTTTAATGCCTTAGAGAAGGTTCAACTATTAAGAGAAAAGATTAGGGATGCCTAAAGCTGACAGAAATCATATGCAGATGTGAGGAAAAAGGATCCTGAGTTTGAGATAGGTGATTTTGTGTTCTTTAAAATCTCTCTCATAAAGGGAGTAAAGAGGTTTGACAAGAAGGGAAAGCCCAGTCCCCGATATGTCGGTCCTTATAGAATTCTCAGTCGTTTAAGAAAGGTAGCTTATGAGCTTGACTTGACTTCAGATCCAGCTTTAGTACACCCAGTATTCCACGTCTCCTTGCTAAAGATATGCATTAGTGACCCAGCAGTCATAGTTCCCTTAGAGGGCATATATATTCAGAATGATCTCTCTTTCGAGAAAGTTCCAGAACAGATTCTTGATCATCAGATTCGCAAAGTGAGGAATAAAGAAGTTTCCTTGGTCAAAGTTCTCTGGCGCAATTAGTCCATTAAGAGAGATACTTGGGAAGCAAAAGAAGATATATGAATCAAGTATCCTTACCTATTCTCTGCAACCTTAGAATCAGCTTAAGGTAGCAGTCTTCCTTAGCTCTACTCATTTTAATATTCAGTTACAGTTATAATAATGGTATTTGTTACCATTGTATTTTCAGTCATGCATTCATGAATCAGTTCAGACATGTACTCATGCATCATATATTCATGTTCAGTAAGAAAATTTAGATTAAAAGTAGCTTCAGTCATGTATTCCATGCATCAGATATGCATGTTCAGTATAAGAACTCAGCTTGTCAATATTTTAGTCAAGTAGTCATGCTTCAGTATATAAACTCAGTCTATAAGTGTTTCTCAGCTTAATCAGTCTCATTCGAGGATGAATATTCCTAAGGGGGAGATATTTTAATACCCCATATTTCCCTAACTTAAATTAACCCTCAATACATGGGTTACCCTATATAAAATTTTCGAAATACTCAGTATTTTTTCTGTTTAGATCCTGCTAATGCATAGGAAATTCATTTAACTTTCCAACGATATAAAGTTCGCCGAAATTCGATACTCGGGTGAAGAGTCAGAGCCATTTTAGTAAAAAAATATGCCAATTTGGCAATCAGCGCGTCACAGAGCATGACCATATGGGAATTTTCAAATCCAGTGTTGCTCCGCAATCATGGCGCATTGCTCCAAAGATCATATTCACAATTGTCCAATTTCCAGTAAAGCTAGGTGATGTCACCGCATCGCAGTGAACTTCTAGGTCACATCCAGCATTTCAATGCAATTCCACCGCGTCGTGCCACCAACCACATTCCGAATTGTCAGTTTCTAGTGGCCTGACACGATCGTGGCACGTTGCACTAAGTGCCTAGGTTGGGAATTTTTGACAAAAATTAATAAGTACTTTCAAGGTTAAATTAGTCTTTTTTTATTATTTTATTACACCCAGATGTGGGATTTAATCCCTAAAAATGTTTAAATCCATTCATTATTAACTTTTTCACAAATCAAAAGGCATTCTCTCACAAGAAAACAAAACCAAAGATCCAAGGAATCAAGGTCAATCTCAAGAATTTCTCCAAGAACTCCAAGAATTAACAATCCAAGGTATGTTAGGTGTTCATCTATGGGTTTATTTCACCCATAGAGTCCACGAATCCATTTTTAAAACTACAAAATTATGCATGTATGAATTACATGCTTGAAATTGAATTGAATTCATGTTGGGTGTTAGTCCATGATAAAATTATAAGCTTTCATGAAATTAATCATTATATGTGTTGAATTACATGATCTTCATGATAAACTCTTCAATTTGCAAGTTAATTGATGTAGTCATGATAATTATATGTGTTGATTATTGTATAACCTAAGCATGCTCACCATGTTTTTGACAAAATACCTATGTGAATTAAGTAGTGCCATTATAACATGATAACATGTATTCCCCATTCATGTATAGGTAAATGCATTACAAGTGTTTGCTAAAATATCTCAATGAGTGGATTATGGTCAAGTAGCCATTATTATGTTTTCAAGATTGTGCCATGATTTACTTTGATGCTATCGAGTCATGGGGGGTATTTAATACCCAATAAATGTGTACCAAGAGCCAGTGTCAGTTACAGAATAGTATCAATTATGTCCCAATCAGTAGAATCCTCAGTTACAGAACTCAGTAGAACTCAATCTGTTACACAGCTCAGGAAAACTCATTAAACTCAGTATCAGTCCATTCCAGTTCAGTATACTCGGTTCAGTGTCTTTCAGTTAGGAGTAGGATTCATCACCGAGTGAACCCAAGGATAGTGGCTCACCTGCCAGTAGAAGGTGTGATCCTTAGAAGTAATCCTTACGTTCCAAAACTATATAGCCAACATAGGTTGAGACATCAAACCTGCCAGTTGAGGGTTGATGAGGTGCTTTACCTGCCAGTAGAGGGTACCACCAATCTCGTTTAGGGCACCTGCCAGTAATGGGTGACTCTTCAATATCTTTACCAGTTGTACGGTACTGACACCCTTCTAATTGGGGTCACAGGTTGGAACCCAACTCAGTTATCTTATTTGGGGCATATCGTTTAGATTATTACCTCCCAGGATCTCAGTTTTAGTCTCAGTATAGAACTCAGTTCAGTTCTGCATAATTAGGACTGTCAGATACAGTCAATCAATATCAGTAACTCAGTTATCACTAACTTCAGATATCAATTACTCAGTATCAGAACACATGACTTACCTTCAAATATGTTCATTCATAGTATTTATTTATATGCACAGTAGTGCATACTCAGTATTTACTGTAGTATTAGTTATCCATGTACTCTCATGTTTAGTTACTCTATATCATTCAGTATTTATTGTTCATGTATATAAACCTTTGCATTTAACATTACCTCATATAGCATACCAGTACATTCCACGTACTGATACTCTTTCTTTGCGCTATGATATCTCATATTATAGGTTCAAACGCTCAGGTTCCCTACCGTGCATAGACCGATTTAGATTCATCTATCAATGTCAGTGTTAGTACTGAATCCTCATCTATCGAGGATATTCTATTATTTTAGTTTTTTAGTAGATGCAGTATTACAGTGGATGGAGTTAGTTGGGGGTTTGTCCCATCAACTCCACTTTCAGACAGTTCAATTGGAGGCTTTTAAGACTAGACTTTCAGATAGTATTCAGTTTTGCAGATTATTATTTTAGTAATATAGTTTATTAGTATTTCAGATATTTTTTACCTTATGGTATTTTAGCCTATTTTCTGCATTTATTATAGTATTACTATACAGTGCTCGCAATAGATATCAGTCATTGGTTAGCTTGTGGTCCTTTGGGGTCATAAGCACCACGTAGCGTCCGGGGTATATACTCGGGGTGTAACAAACTCGGTATTAGACACTAAGGTTCAGCAAAGTCCTAGAGAGTCTAAAAGCCACATCAAGTAAAGTATTGTATATGGGTGTGTAGCGCCACATTTATTGGACAGGAGGCTATGAGATGTTTTAGGAAAAGTTTCCCTTTTTTCAGTATTCATGTCGTACAAGCGAGCATGAACTCAAGTTAAACTCTTAGTCTAATCTATTTCTTCCTTTTATTTACAGAACATGCCTACCAAAAAGACTAATGAAAGGAGAAACAAAAATCAGTCAGCACCTCAGCCCGTTCAGGCAGATCCCTTGGACGAGCATGTCTCCCATACAGAATTCAGAGCTGCATTCACTACTCTAGCCAATTCGGTAGTAGCTTAAAATGAACTACCAGCTGATGTTCAGGCCAACCCAGTGTCTAATACTACTGCAGCTAAAATTCGGGACTTCACTCGAGTGATTCCTCCCCTATTCTCAGGAACTAAGTCAGAAGAGGATCCACAGGAGTTCCTCGATTAGGTTTAGAATGTCACAGATATTATGGGAGTGACTTCCAGTGAGAGTGCTGAGTTAGATGCCTATCAGCTACAAGATGTATCTCATATGTGGTTTAAGTAGTGGAAGGTAGACAGGGGCACAAATGTAGAGCCCATAGAGTGGGAAGAGTTTGCCACTGCTTTCCTAGATAGATACTTTTCCTTAGAGTAGAGAGAAGCCAAGGTGTTAAAGTTCATCAATCTCAAGTAGGGTAGTATGAGTGTGAAAGATAATTCCCTCAAGTTTACTCAGTTAGCCATGTATGCTCCCCATGTAGTAGTAGACAGTAGGTCTATAATGAGTAAGTTCGTGTTTGGGGTGTCAGATAATATGCTTAAAGAGTGTAGAACTGCAATGTTGATTAACAAAATGGACATATCCATACTTATGGTCCATTCTCAATAGATGGAAGAGGATAAAAATAGAAAGAGAGAGAGGCAGAACAAAAGAGCTAGAACAGGTAGCTTTAATTTCAACCAGCCTATGTCAGAGGGCAATAACCGTTCCCAATTTTGATCGAAATCTTCAATTCCAGCTCTGTCCTTAGCTAGTTCTCTAGTACCTAAGTTCAAAAATGGTAACAAAGATAGGGCGCCAGGGTCTAAATCTTAAGATAGTGCCAACAGTGCTCAAACAAATCCTATTTGTTAGACATATGGAAGAAACCATAAGGGTGTCTGCAGAGCTGGCAGTGATATTTGTTTTAGGTGTGGCAAACAAGGCCACCGACTCATAAATTGTCCCCAGTCAGGTTCTCAGGGTCAGTATAATCACCCTTTAGCTCTGTCAGGTCGCCTGAATAAGCATATTGCCACTTCCAGTGCCACCAGTGGGTAACGCCCAAATCGGCTCTATGCACTTCTGTCTAGACAAGATCAGGAAAATTCTCCTGATGTGGTCATTGGTACGTTACATATATTCCATTTACATGTTTATGCCTTCCTAGATCTAGGAGCTTCTTTATCTTTCAAAACTCCTTATATAGCCATTAACTTTGGAGTCAATCCAAAAATCCTAGTTGAGCCTTTCTTAGTTTCTACCCAAGTGGGTAAATCTATCATAGCCCAACGGGTATACAGGAACTTTCCGGTTATGATATCTCAAAAAGTTACTTCAGCAGACCTTGTAGAGCTAGAGATGGTGGATTTTTATGTCCTTCTCAGCATAGATTGGCTCCATTTATGCTATGCCTCAGTTGATTGTACAAATAGAATAGTTCATTTCTAGTTTCCAAGTGAACCAGTCCTTGAATAAAGGGGTAGTACCACAGTGCTTAACAGTCAGTTGATTTCATACCCTAAAGCAAGAAAAATAATATACCAGGGATGTGTCTACCATCTTATGAGTGTCAAAGACACTAACTCAGAAACTCCAACTCTTGAGTCAGTTCCAGTAGTAAATGAATTCTCAAATCGGTTTCCCGAAGATCTTCCCAAAATTCTCCTATAAGGGAAATTGACTTTGGAATAGACCTTCTTCCAAATACTCAGCCCATATCTATTTTGCCTCACAGAATAGCACCAGCAGAACTCAGGGAGTTAAAAGAATAGTTGAAGGATCTCCTAGATAAGGGATTTATCAGACCCATCATTTCCTCGTAGGGCACACCAGTCTTATTCATTTTTATGAAAGACGGTTCTCTTAGAATATTTATAGACTATCATCAGTTGAACAAAGTCACAGTCAAGAATAAATATCCACTTCTCAGAATCGATGACTTGTAAGACCAACTTTAGGGTGCTAGTTACTTTTCTAAGATAGACCTCAGATTAGGCTATCATCAGCATAGATTTAGAGAATATAAAATTCTGAAAGCTGCTTTCAAAACCCGGTATGGTCACTTCGAGTTTCTAGTCATGTCCTTTGGTCTTACAAATGCCCAGTAGCTTTTATGGACTTAATGAATCGCGTGTTCAAGCAGTACTTGGACATGTTAATTATAGTCTTCATTGATGACATTCTTGTCTATTCTTGTAGCGAGAATGATCATGTATATTACCTCAGAATCATACTTCAGACTCTCAAAACTCATCAATTGTTCGCCAAATTTAGTAAGTGCGAATTTTGGATAAGGTCAGTAGCATTCCTTGGTCATATTGTTTCTTGTGATGGAATTAGAGTTGATCCTCAAAAGACCAAGGCGGTGAGAAACTTGCCTAGACCTATCTCTCTATCAGATATCAGGAGTTTCTTAGATTTAGTTGGCTAGACCATCAGTTTGTTTTAGAGTTTTCATTTTTTTTATCCCCATGTCTAGATAGACTCAGAAAAAAGTCAAGTTTTAGTAGTCAGATTCTTGCGAGAAGAGTCTTCAAGTATTGAAGACTTGACTCACCTCAACCCTAGTTTTGACTCTACCAGATGGTTCAGACGGATTTGTTGTGTACTGTGATACATCCAGAGTAGGTTTGGGTTATGTACTCATACAGAGAGGTAAAGGTCATAACCTATGCCTCCAGATAGATTAAGCACCATGAGAAGAATTATCCGACTCATGATCTCGAGTTAGCAGCTGTAGTGTTTGCCTTAAAGATTTGGAGGCATTACTTGTATGGGCTTCACGTTGATGTGTTCACAGATCACAAAAGCCTTCAGTATGTGTTCTCTCAAAAAGATTTAAATTTGCGTCAGAAAAGGTGGTTAGAGTTGTTAAAAGATTCTGCTATGAGTGTTCTGTATCATCCAGGCAAGTCCAATGTAGTGGCTAATGCTCTCAGTAGATTGTCTATGGGTAGTGTTGCTTATGTTGAGAATAATAATAAAAAGTTAGTTCAGGAAGTTCATCAGCTTTCCTGACTAGGTGTCTGCTTAGTTAATTTAAAAGAGGGTAGTGTGTGGGAGCAGAATAGTTCAGAATCATCTCTAGTTTCCGAAGTGAACGAAAAATAGGTTAGAGATCCCAGTCTTGTTAAGTTGAAAGAGTAAGTCAGAGATCATAAAATAGAGGTTTTCTCCCAAGGAAGAGATGGTGTATTGCGTTATCAGGGTCGTTTATGTATGCCAGGTGTAGATGACTTGAGGCAATGAATTCTTGCAGAAGCGCATGGTGAACAAGACTCTATTCATCTAGGGGACACTGAGATGTACCGCGATTTATGGGAGATCTATTGGTGGAGTGGGATAAAAAGAGATATTGTACAGTTTGTAGCTAAGTTCTCTATGTGTAAGTAGGTTAAGATTGAGCACCAGAAGCCTAGTGAGTCCATGTAGAAGTTCAGTATTCCCTCATGGAAATGAGAAGAAGTGAACATGGACTTTATGATGGGTTTGCCTCGTACTCATCATCAGCATGATTCTATTAGGGTTATCTTAGACAGGATAACCAAATCAGATTATTTCTTGCAAGTTAATACTTTCTATTCAGTCGAGGACTACACCAAACTCTATATCAGAGAGTTGGTCAAGTTACATAGAGTCCCAGTATCCATCATCTTAGATAGAGGTACCCAGTTTACCTCTCATTTCTAGAAAGCATTCCAAAAGGGTCTTGGTACCCAAGTCTACCTCAGTACAGCCTTCCACCCTCAAACAGATGGTCAAGCAGAAAGGACCATTCAGACTTTAGAAGATATTCTAAGAGCCTGCGCTGTTGATTTTAAGGGTAGTTGGGATGAACACTTGCCTTTGATCGAATTCACATACAATAACAACTATTATTCCAGTATTCAGATGGCCCCATTTGAGGTCTCTACGGTAGGAGATGTAGATCTCCATTTGGTTGGCATGATCTAGGTGAAGCCGCAGTAGTAGGGCCTGACTTAGTGTTTAATGCATTAAAGAAGGTTCAGATGATCAGATAAAGGCTTAGGTTTGCCCATAACCGACAAAAATTATATGCAGATGTAAGGAGAAAGGATCTCGAGTTTAAGATCGATGATTTTTTATTGTTTAAAATCTTTCCCATTAAGAGAGTAAAGAGGTTTGACAAGAAGGGAAAGCTAAGTCCTCGATATGTCAGTCTTTACAGAATTCTTAGTTATCTTGGAAAGGTAGTTTCTGAGCTCGAGTTGCCTTCAGATCTAGATTTAGTACACCCAGTATTCCACGTCTCCTTCCTAAAGAAATGAATTAGTGACCCAGCAATCATAGTTCCCTTAGAGGGCATAGATCTTCAGAATGATCTCTCTTTCGAGGAGGTTCCAGTCCAGATCCTCGATCGTCAGATTCGCAGACTGAGGAACAAAGAAGTTCCCTTGGTCAAAGTTCTTTGGAAAAATCAGTCCTTTGAGGGAGCTACTTGGGAAGAAGAAGTAGATATGTGGACCAAGTATCCTCACCTCATCTCCGCAACCTCAGAATCAGCTTAAGGTAACAGTCTTCCTTAGCTCTACTCAGTTCTATGTTCAGTTACAATTATAATATTGGTATTTGTTACCATTGCATTTTTAGTCATGCATTCATGAATCAGTTCATACATGTACTCATGCATCAAATATACATGTTCAGTATGAAAATTGAGCTTAAAAGTAGCTTCAGTCATGTATTCCATGCATCAGATATGCATGTTCAGTATAAGAACTCAGCTTGGCAGTATTTCAGTCAAGTAGTCATGCTTCAGTGTATAAACTCAGTCTATAAGTGTTTATCATCTTAATAAGTCTAATTCGAGGAAGAATGTTCCTAAGGGGGAGATATTGTAATACCCCGTATTTCCCTAACTTAAATTAACCCTCAGTACATGGGTTACCCTATATAAAATTTTCGAAATACTCAGTATTTTTTTAGTTTAGAGTCTGCCAATGCATAGGAAATTCAGTTAGTCTATCAACGATATAAAGTTCGCCCAAATTTGATACTCGAGTGAAGAGTTAAAGCCATTTTAGTAAAACAGTGTGCCAATTTGGTAATCAACGTGTTGCGGAGCATGGCCAAATGGGAAGTGTCAAATACAGTGTTGCTCCGCGATCATGGCACATCACGCCAAGGCTCATATTCACAATTTTCCACTTTCCAGTAAAGCTACGCGATGTCACCGCATCGCGGTGAACTTCCAGGTCGTATCCAACATTGCAACGTGATTCCACCGCATCGCGCCACCAGCCACATTCCCAATTGTCAGTTTCCAGTGGCCCAAAGCGATCATGGCACGTTGCGCCAAGTGCCCAGGTCGGGAATTTTTGACGAAAAATAATAAGTACGTCCAGGGTTAAATTAGTCTTTTCCCATGATTTTATTACACCCAGATGTGAGATTTAATCCCTAAAAACGTTTAAACCCATTCATTATTAACTTTTCACAAATCAAAAGGCATTCTCTCTCAAGAAAACAAAACCCTAGATCCAAGGAATCAAGATCAATCTTAAGAATTTCTCCAAGAACTCCAAGAATTAACAATCCAAGGTATGTTAGGTGTTCATCTATGGGTTCCTTTCACCCATAGAGTCCACGAATCCATTTTTAAAACTACAAGATTGTGAATTTATGAAATACATGATTGAAATTGAATTGAATTCATGTTCATGTTATTGTTGGGTCTCAGACCATGATTAAATTACAAACTTTCATGAAATTAATCATTATATGTGTTGAATTACATGATCTTCATGATAAACCCTTCAATTTGCAAGTTGATTGATAAAGTCATGATAATTATATGTGTTGATTATTGTATAACCTAAGCATGTTCCACATGTGTTTGACAAAATGCCTATGTGAATGAAATAGTGACATTATAACATGATAGCATATATTCCCCATTCATGTATAAGTAAATGCATTACAAGTGTTTGCTAAAATGTGTCAATGAGTGGATTGTGGTCAAGTAAGTAGCCATTATTATGTTTTAAAGATTGTGCCATGATTTACTTTGATGCTATCGAGTCCTGGGGGTATTTAATACCCGACAATTTAGCTGTGTACCTAGAGCCAGTCTCAGTTATAGAATAGTATCAGTCATGTCCCAATCAGAAGAATCTTCAGTTACATAACTCAGTAGAACTCAGTTAGTTACACAACTTAGGAAAACTCATTAAACTCAGTATCAGTCCAGTACGGTTCAACATACTCAGTTCACTGTCTTTCAGTTGGGAGTAGGATCCAGCACGAGTGAAACCAAGGATGGGGGCTCACCTGCCAGTAGAGGGTGTTATCCTTATAAGCAATCCTTGCATTCCAGAACTATGTGGCCAGCGTAGGTTGAGATATTAAACATGCTAGTTGAGGGTTGATGAGGTGCTTTATTGTCACGCATCAAATACTATTGGGGCGGACTGACACCCGTAACCGAGGAGGCCCAGGAGAACCAGCTCATAACCTTATACTTCCCATGCATACCTCTATGACAACCCGAAATTCGGACAACTTCATGTTGCATATAAAAGGAAATAATCACCTGTATAAGCTCGAGAACACATATATACATATCCAATACTTGGACGTTGGAGCCATCACGTATATTAACAAAACACCACTTGACTGTACATTAGGTCTACAAAGACTCTAGACAATACACAGAGTTTAACTAAGGTCGGGACACACCCCTCCATATAACTAACTTCTATACAATACCAAAAGTGACTGGATATGACACAGAAAGCCCCAAAGAAAACTGGAGCTCACCAAAAGTAGCTGGACATCCTGGCTCCTACTTGTGCGGTGTAAGAGCTGAGGTACCTGTGGCTGCAGCATGAAATACAGGTCCCCGTGTGGGACGTCAGTATGAAATATGTACTGAGTATGTGAAGCTGTAGATAATCACATATGATATAGGAGCTCAATAGAAATCAAAAACAAGTGAATAAATCGTAATAAGAGTGGACCACACATACTAGAACTTGTGACAACCTGTACATTGTATTTATTCAATCACTTTACCTTCGTTCTTATCATCTTTGTAATCATTACTGTACTGTACTGTGACTATTAGGCAGCCTTCAGTACATATCAACTGGGATCGACCCATGATAGGCTTATGCCCCTGGGATACCACCCATAAACACATAAATAGGGATCGACCCATGATAGGCTTATGCCCCTGGGATACTACCCGATAAGAGAGAACTTCCATCACTTAGTTCAATTAATCTTTGAGATTTTTATTTCGGTTGCCACCATATTTTTGATACTTTGAAACAATGATGCATCAATAAGAGACATATAAATAGACCATCAATGCAATAACAATGAAGTAAGAACTCATTGGCACATCAATGAAGTGTTTTGGAGTCATCAATGCCATAACAATGAAGTAGGAACTTATTGGTATATCAATGAAACGTTTTGGAGTCATTAATAGCACATGATCTTGTTTCAGTAACCAGATACCTTCTGACATTCATTAGTGCAATAAACATGTAAGATTTGGAAAAAAGTAAGTATTGGAATGTCTTGACATCTTGTAGGGTGGAAACAAGTTCATTGGTAACATAGGACATCATACAAAACCCTTATGGATCACATGTTATTCAATAACTTTAGAAACTTTCTTAATAGAACAATTGTTCACTTTCATGCCAAAGATATGGTATAGAGTATGCTTTACATACCTGACTGTCAACCTTCAATACTAGTCCCAAATGGACTTCCCGTCTTTTCGGATTACTTATCTACAATGAACATATATAGCAATCTAGTATTAGCAACCAAACGTCACAATTCAATTATTTGAATTCACCAAACTAGTAGTTAAGTAGTAAGCCTTAATTACACCATAAAGGGTGTCACTTTAACCCTCTTATACTCCAATTACATTCACATGCCATGCACATTCATACAACATCCTCCAATATCAAGTTTGGATTCATTTATCCTTCCAACCAATCTATTAAACCAAATTGAGCCATAGACATAAATAATCATCAATTCAATAGTATATCACCATATCCACCTTCCATAACTCAATTACCATATCCACCTTCAACAATTCAATACAACCAAACCATGCAAAATAGTCCATAACCCTATTTCCATCACCTTTCAATAACAACCAATACGTATAATCCTCTATCACACATATACATATGGAAAAGAGCAAAGGCAAACAATATTCATACCTTAGAATTCACCTCTTGATTATGCAATCCTGTTTGCACAAATAATAGGTGCCGTTCGAAGCTCTCGAGATGACAAACACAGTTATCGAATTACTTTAGAATTTCTACGGTTGAATCAAAAGTAATTTAAAGGTCAAATTTGGCTAGGGTTTGTTATTTCTCAATGATTGATGATGAAAATGATTTGTTGAACTGATATACATGTATATATACTCATATTCACGTCCATAATATAATAGGAAATGACCAAAATGCCTTTAAAATTTAAATAATGTCAAATCTGTCCTTTGGTGGACTGTTTTGGTAAGCTAAAGTAGATCAACCATAACTCTTTTCTACGATATCGGATTTGGGTGAAATTGGTATCGTTGGAAGGATAATTCAAAGGGATTTCATTTCATATAAAGTAGACCACCCAGTTCGTCCTGTACAAGGAGTTATGGTCGTTTGAAGTTGACCCTAAAAATCTGTTTTGATAGGCTAAAGTAAAATGAGTATAACTCCTTACTCAGACGTTGGATTTGGATGAAACCAATCGCATTGGAAATAAGACTCAAAGATATTTTTTTATTAGGTTGCATATCACTCAGTTCATTATATTAAGGGAGTTATGATCGTTCAAATTTGACCCAAAAATTTGGCTGGCCTTAGTAGTTTGTGTGCAGGAAATTTTCCTGCACATTTACTATTCCCAAATATCCCGGCCACCGTTTTATAGTTTCAAACGTGCTCGATTATATCCGAAACCTATACGTTTTTGGAAATCTTTATATCATTGGAAATTTTATTCAATAACCTTCGCATGGAACCATCGACGGGCAAATTCCGGTATAAAAAAAAATTAATTCCATATAAATAAGACCAATACACGTACTTGAATACGCCAATATACGTACTTGAATACGGGGTGTTACATCCTTCCCCCCTTTAGGATATTCGTCCTCGAATGTTAGCATAGTTATTCAACCGAAACAAGTTCAAGTCCATCATTAATATTCACATCATCACATAAATACTATGCATATATAAAAAAAACTTACTTGTTAATGTTCTAACTTCGTTTCATGAACTTCCTCTTCATATTTGAACAAATGAGGGTACTTAGATTTCATTGCTTCCTCAGCTTCCCATGTAATCTCTTCCCTTTGACAATTTCTCCAACGTACTTTCACAGATACTATCTCTTTATTTCTCATCTTCTTAACTTGGCGATCTAGAATAGCAATAGGAACTTCCTCATAGGTAAGATCTTCCGCAACTTGCACATCCTCAGTAGAAGTGATATGTGATGGATCTCCGTTGCACTTTCGAAGCATTGACACATGAAATACCGGATGTACTGATGAGAGCTCTTGGGGTAGCTCTAATTCATATGCAACTTGTCTAAACCTTCGAGTGATCTTATACGGGCCTATATAACGTGGACTCAACTTCCCTTTCTTGCCAAATCTCATTTCCCCTTTCATTGGTGATACCTTCAAAAATATCCAATAACCTATAAAAAACTCTAGCCCTCTCCTTCTACTATCCGCATATGACTTGTGTCGACTTTGGGCTGTTTTCAGTCATTGCTGAATTACTTTAACCTTCTCTATGGCTTGATAAATAAGATCCGGTCCGAACATAAGAGTTTCACCCACTTCGAACCATCCTATTGGTGATCTACACTTCCTTCCATATAAAGCTTTATATGGTGCCATTTTTATACTTGAATGATAGCTATTATTGTAGGCAAACTCAATACGAGGTAAATGATCATCCCAGTTTCCCTTAAAATCTATTACACAAGCTCATTGTATATCTTCAAGTGTTTGGATGGTACGTTCTGCTTGTCCATCTGTTTGAGGGTGAAAAGTTGTACTCAACTTCACTTGTGTTCCCAAACACCTCTGAAAAGACTTCCAAAAGTTTGCGGTAAATTGGGTTCCCCGATCTGATATAATAGAGATTGGCACTCCATGTAATCGTACTATCCCTTTAATGTACATCTTCACATACTCTTCAACTGTGTCAGTGGTCCTAACTGGTAGGAAATGTGCGGATTTGGTAAGCCTATCAACAATCACCCATATAGAGTCAAACTTCCGGGATGTACGAGGCAAACCAATAACGAAATCCATGTTGATCATGTCCCACTTCCATCTTGGAAGATCAATGCATTGCATATAACCTCCGAGTTTTTGGTGCTCAACTTTAACTCTTTGACAATTTGGACATTCAGCTACAAATTCTGCAATTCTCTTCTTCATGTCATTCCACCAATACATATCTTTCAAATCTTGATACATTTTAGTTGATCCTGGATGAATGGAATACCTTGAACAATGTGCCTCTGTCGTAATCTTCTTTCTTAGCCCGTCTACATCTGGCACACACAATCGGTTTTGGCACTGAAGTACTCCTTCTCGCGTAAGCTTAAATACCTTGGTCGCACCACTCTGAACGTTCTCCTTAAGATGTAATAAAATAGGATCTGTATATTGCTTCTCTTTCACTTCAGCTACTAATGAAGATTCTGCAGCATTATGTATGATAAGCTCTTTATCCGGAGTTTCAACAAGGCGAACTCCCAAACTAGCTAACTGGTGAAGATCTTTAATCATCCTTTACCTTTCTATAGGCGCCATCATAGCCTTATGACTTAACGCATCATTTACCACATTTGCTTTCCCTGGATGGTACAAGATATCAACATCGTAGTCCTTTAATAGTTCAAGCCATCTCCGCTGCCTTATATTTAGATCCTTCTGATTAAAAATATATTGCAAGCTCTTATGGTCAGTATATATATCGACATGAACCCCATATAAGTAGTGGCACCATATATTTAAAGCAAAAATAACTGCTGCCAGCTCAAGATCGTGTGTAGGATAATTTTTCTCATGTGGCCACAATTGTCTAGAAGCATATGCTATTACCTTACCATGCTGCATCAATACACATCCTAAACCAATTCTGGAAGCATCACAATACACTGTATACCCTTCGGTACCTTCTGGAAGTACAATAACAGGTGTAAAAATCAACTTGTTCTTTAAATCTTGAAAACTCTTCTAACAGGTATCATTCCATTGGAATTTGGATGCTTTATGGGTTAGCTTGGTTAAGGGTGCTGAAATGGAAGTAAAGCCTTCAATAAACCTTCTATAATAACCGGCCAACCCGAGAAAACTACGAATCTCCGTAGGCGTTGTGGGCCTTGGCCAGTTCTTCACATCTTCTATCTTTTGAGCATCAACCTTTATCCCTTCACTAGATACAATATGACCCAAAAATGCCACCGACTTTAACCAAAACTCACATTTAGAGAACTTTGCATAAAGCTTACAATCATGAAGAGTCTGCAATGCCTGTCATAAGTGATTGGCATGGTCCTCTTCTGATCTAGAATAAACTAGAATATCATCTATAAAAACTATCACAAATACATCCAGGAATGGCTTAAACACCCTATTCATCAAATCCATAAAAGCTGCGGGTGCATTTGTTAGCCCAAATAACATAACTAGAAACTCATAATGACCATACCGTGTTCGGAAAGTTGTCTTGGGTATATCCTTCTCTTTGACCTTCACTTGGTGGTAACCTAACCTCAAATCAATCTTAGAAAAGCACTTGGTGCCCTGTAACTTATCAAATAAATCATCAATTCTTGGGAGAGGATATTTATTCCTAATAGTCACCTTATTCAATTTCCGATAATCAATACACATCCTCAGTGAGCCATTTTTTTTGCACACAAATAACACTGGTGCTCCCCAGGGGGACATACTAGGCCTTATGAATCCCTTCTCTAGCATATCTTTCAATTGCTCTTTCAATTCTCGTAATTCTGCTGGGGCCATTCTATACAGAGGAATGGAGATTGGTTGGGTGCCTGGTATTACATCAATACCAAACTCTACTCGTTTAGGAGGCAAACCTGGAAGATCTTCAGGAAATACATCAAAAAATTCATTTACCACCGAAACAGCGTTAAGAGTTGGTGGCTCCGCTTCTGTATCCCTTACTCTAACTAAATGATATATGTATCCCTTGGAAATCATTCTTCTTACCTTAAAATAAGAAATAAATCTACCTCTTGGCGCGCTAATTTCACCTTTCCATTCAAGGACTGATTCATTTGGAAAATGGAAATATACCTTTTTCATGCAACAATCAATTGTGGCATATTAAGACGCCAACCAGTCCATACCCATTATAACATCAAAATCTACCATTTCTAACTCCACAAGATCAGCCATCGTATCACGACCACAAACAGTTACTATGCAGTTTCGGTAAACCCTTCTAGCTATAATAGATTCCCCGACTGCTGTGGATACTTCAAATGGCTTAACTAACAGTTCGGGTATTCTTTCAAACTTTCCAGCAACCAATGGAGTAACATAAGATAATGTAGAACTGGGATCAATTAAGGCATATACATCGAATAAAAATATAGACAACGTACCCGTAACCACATCTGGGGAAACCTCTAAATTCTGTCGATTCGTTAGAGCATACATACGATTTTGAGCCCCGCTAGAACTCGTGGCTCCTCTATCATCTCTAACACGACCCATTGGTTGTGCACCCCTTCCTGAATAAGGCATCGATGGTGATGATGCAACAAATGACCCCGTAGGTCGTGCCATACCCCCTATGCCCCTTCGTGGGCATTCTCTCATCATATGTCCCGACATACCGCACCAAAAGCAAACATTGGTCCCCAGCCGACATGTGCCCAAATGATACCTTCCACATTTATTGCATGGCTCTCGAGGAGGTCTCGATTGGCTCATATTCCCTTGCCCTAGGTACCCCACTATCCGCGAACTCTGACTCTCACTTCTGTGCCTAAATTGATTTCTTCTGGACCCTTGGAACTATGGTGGGGCACTAGCTGCAGAATAAGAAGATAATGGCCTAGGTGGTCTAGCAGAAAACTGTTGTCTGAACCCTCCTTGGGATGCCATGAACTGCTCTGTAGATCTGGCCCTCTTGGAATATCCTCTTTCTAATTCCTGTGTTCTTCTCCTCTGCCTCTGATCTTCCATTTTCTATGCAAAAAATTAGATCCTCGCTATCTCCATATCTTTGTTCAAAGCGGCAATAGTGCAATCTCTAACCAGATATGGATCCAGCCTATCCACATATTGATGAACTCTGTCATCCATAGTAGCTACAACATTAGGAGCATATCTCGACAAGGAATTAAATCGGAGACTGTACTCCCTCACGCTCATATTTCCCTGACGAAGATTTAAAAACTGATCTGCACGGGCCTAATGAATCTCGAATGGAAGATAATGATCAAGAAATGCCTCTTTGAACTCTTTCCAAGTAGCTGGGGGTACATCAATGCCCCTAGATTATTTCCAGTCCTCGTACCAATAGATAGCCTCCCCTTTGAATCTATACATCGCTAACTCCATTGTCTCTCTACCCGTTACATGCATAACATATAAGGCCCTTTGAATTTGATCAATAAAGTCCTGTGGGTCCTCGTTAAGATCTGATCCAGTAAAAGTGGGAAGATCCATCTTAAGAAAATCCTGTGTTCGAAGGCTAGCCGCCCTATATGTACCACTAGGACCCATGGTAGGAATGTCTTGCCCTTGAGTTTTTCCAACAACTATACGAGTCAAAAGTTGAACTGCATTTCTAAGATCTTGATCAGCAACATTAATAGGTAGCTCTGGGGATATAGTTCTCCTCCCCCTTATTTCTTCCGAAGTAGAAGAAGTTTCTGATGCATGCTCAGCTGGAGCCTCACTTTGATTAGCTGGTATAGTGGGTGACTTACTAGTCCCCTCTCCGGCAGCCACATCTACTTGCTTACCGGTATTCTTGCTTCAGGTAACCGGCATCATTACTATAATAAAAGAAACAAACGGATTCAGTGGTCAACTATGACTTCATATACAATATAGGCTCTATCGCACAATCTAAGACATGAAGAAAAGAGATAATTCTTAAATGTCCATAGCCTCCTATTTATAGATGCGGTGCACGACACACCGATAAACAAGACTCTACATAGACACGGCTTTGAAGACTCACTAGGATGAACTTCTCTGATACCACTTTTGTCACACCTCAAATCCTATTGGGGCGGAATGGCACCCGTAACCGAGGAGGCCCGGGAGAACCAGCTCATAACCTTATACTTCCCATGCATACCTCTATGACAACCCAAAATTCGGACAGCATCATGTCGCATATAAAAGGAAATAATCACCTGTATAAGCTCGAGCACACATATATATGTATATACAATACTTGGCCGTTGGAGACATCATGTCTATTAACAAAACACGACCTTGACTATACATTATGTGTACAAAGCCTCTAGACAATACGCAGAGTTTAACTAAGGTCGGGACACACCCCGCCATATAACTAACTTCTATACAATACCAAAAGTGACTGGATATAACAAAAAAGCCCCAAAGAAAACTGGAGCTCACCAAAAGCAGCTGGATATCCTGGCTCCTACTTGTGTGGTGTATGAGCTGAGGTACCTGTTCCTTCAGCATGAAATGCAGGTCCCCGTGGGGGACGTCAATATGAAATATGTACTGAGTATGTAAAGCTGTAGATAATCACATATGATATAGGACCTCAATAGAAATCAGAAACAAGTGAATAAATCATAATAGGAGTGGACCACACTTACTAGGACTTGTGACAACCTGTACATTATATTTATTCAATCACTTTACCTTCGTTCTTATCATCTTTGTAATCATTACTGTACTGTACTGTGATCATTAGGCTGCCTCCAGTACATATCAACTGGGATCGACCCATGATAGGCTTATGCCCCTGGGATACCACCCATAAACACATAAATAGGGATCGACCCATGAAAGGCTTATGTCCCTGGGATACCACCCGATAAGAGAGAACTTCCATCACTTAGTTCAATTAATCTTTGAGATTGTTATTTTGTTCGCCACTGCATTTTTGATACTTTGAAACAATGATGCATCAATAAGAGACATATAAATAGACCATCAATGCAATAACAATGAAGTAAGAACTCATTGGCACATCAATGAAGTGTTTTGGAGTCATCAATGCCATAACAATGAAGTAGGAACTTATTGGTATATCAATGAAATGTTTTGGAGTCATTAATAGCACATGGATCTTGTTTGAGTAACCGGATACCTTCTGACATTCATTATTGCAATAAACATGTAAGATTTGGAAAACAAGTAAGTATTGGAATGTCTTGACATCTTGTAGGGTGGAAACAAGTTCATTGGTAACGTAGGACATCATACAAAACCCTTATGGATCACATGTTATTGAATAACTTTGGAAACTTTCTTAATAGAACAATTGTTCACTTTCATGCCAAAGATATGGTATAGAGTATGCTTTACATACCTGACTGTCAACCTTCAATACTAGTCCCAAATGGACTTCCCGTCTTTGCGGATTACTTATCTACAATGAACATATATAGCAATCTAGTATTAGCAACCAAACGTCACAATTCAATTATTTGAATTCACCAAACTAGTAGTTAAGTAGTAAGCCTTAATTACACCATAAAGGGTGTCACTTTAACCCTCTTATACTTCAATTACATTCACATGCCATGCACATTCATACAACATCCTCCAATATCAAGTTTGGATTCATTTATCCTTCCAACCAATCCATTAAACCAAATTGAGCCATAGATATAAATAATCATCAATTCAATAGTATATCACCATATCCACCTTCCATAACTCAATTACCATATCCACTTTCCACAATTCAATACAACCAAACCATGCTAAATAGTTCATAACCCTATTTCCATCACCTTTCAATAACAACCAATACATATAATCCTCTATCACACATATACATATGGAAAAGAGAAAAGGCAAACAATATTCATACCTTAGAATTCACCTCTTGATTATTCAGTCCTGTTTGCACAAATAATAGGTGCCGTTCGAAGCTCTCGAGATGACAAACGCAGTTATCGGATTACTTTGGAATTTCTACGGTTGAATCAAATGTAATTTAAAGGTCAAATTTGGCTAGGGTTTGTTCTTTCTCAATGATTGATGATGAAAATGAGTTTTTGAACTCATATACATGTATATATACACATATTCCCGTCCATAATATAATAGGAAATGACCAAAATGCCTTTAAAATTTAAATAATGTCAAATCTGTCCTTTGGTGGACTGTTTTGATAAGCTAAAGTAGATCGACCATAACTCTTTTCTCCGATATCGTATTTGGGTGAAATTGGTATTGTTGGATGGATAATTCAAAGGGATTTCATTTTATATAAAGTAGACCACCCAGTTCGTCCTGTACAAGGAGTTATGGTTGTTTGAAGTTGACCCTAAAAATCTATTTTGATAGGCTGAAGTAAAACGAGTATAACTCCTTACTCAGACGTTGGATTTGGATGAAACCAATTGCATTAGAAATAAGACTCAAAGATGTTTGTTTTCATAGGTAGAATCTCTCCCATTTCATTATATTAAGGGAGTTATGATTGTTCAAAGTTGACCCAAAAATTTGGCTGGCCTCAGTAGTTTGTGTGTAGCAAATTTTCTTGCACATTTACTATTCCCAAATATCCCGGCCACCGTTTTATAGTTTCAAACGTGCTCGATTATATCCAAAACCTATCCGTTTTTGGAAATATTTATATCGTTGGAAAGATTATTCAATAACCTTCGCATGGAACCATCGACAGGCAAATTCCTGTATAAATAAAATAAAAAAATTAATTCCATATAAATAAGACCAATACACGTACTTGAATACGCCAATACACGTACTTGAATACGGGGTGTTACATTTACCTTTCATTAGAAGGTACCACCATTCTCGTTTAGGGCACCTGCTAGTAGAGGGTGACTCTTCAGTGTCTTTACCCATGGCACGATACTGACACCCTTCCAACTGGGGTCACATGTTGGATCCCAACTCAGTTATCTTATTTGTGGCATGTCGGTTAGATGATTACCTTTCACAGTCTTAGTTTTAGTCTCAGTATAAAACTCAGTTCAGTTCTACATAATCAAGACTATTAGATACAGTCAATCAGTATTAGTAACTCAGTTATCAGTAACTTCTGATATCAGTTACTTAGTATCAGAACACAGGGCTTAGCTTCAGACAAGCTCAGTCACAGTACTTATTTATATGAACAGTAGTGCATACTCAGTATTTACAGCAGTATAAGTTATCCATGTACTCTCATGTTTAGTTTCTCTATATCATTCAGTCAGTTATTGTTCATGCATATGAACCCTTGCATTCAACCTTACTTCATCTAGCATACCAGTACATTCCACGTACTGACACATACACTTTATTTATGCTATGATGTTTCATATCATAGGTTTGGACGCTCAGGTTCTCGATAGCGCATAGACAGATTCAAATTCAGGCAGCAGTGCCAGAGTTAGTAGTGAGTCCTCATCTATCGAGATATTCTATTATTTCAGGTTTTAGTAGATTCAGTATTTCAGTAGATGGAGTTAGTTGGGGGATTTTCCCATCAACTCCACTTCCAGACAGTTCAATTTGAGGCTTTTTTGACTAGACTTTCAGACAGTATTCAGTTTTACAGATTATTATTTCAGTAATATACTTTATCAGTATATCAGATATTTTGAAACTTATGTCATTTCAGCCTATTTTTTGCATTTATTACAGTATTATTATCAAGTGCTCACAACAGATATCAGTCATTGGTTAGCTTGTAGTCATTCGGGGTCCTAAGCACCGTGTAGCGTTCGGGGTACAAACTTGAGGCGTTACAGTATATATATATATATATCACCTAAAATATACATTGAATATTTTTGGATAAATATGCAATGCACATTTGATAATTATAGTATATTAAAAAGAAGGAAGACTAGTTTTGTAGTACTTTTCTTCTTGGAGAGAAAAAGACAAAGCCACTCAAAAAGAGGGTCATTTATATAGTTTAGGCAGATAAATTCAGTCCAATTAAGAATATGACTTTTCAACTCAATTTGGATAAGCCTGCTGAATTATGGGGCTTGAACAATATGAATTGGGTCCATGAGCCAAATAATATGTGCATTCCCATAGTAGCAAACTACTTATAACTAAAAAGGTGTTTGAATTGATTTATTTTTAGGTGTTTTTGAATTTTAAGCACTTTTTATTTTTTGGAGGTGTTTGGAAAAGACACCCTAGGCTTAAAAAGTACAAAAATAAGTCAAAATCTAAAAGTTGGTTGCTACTATTTTTTGTTTTTTATCTTACAACTCACTTGAAAAACGCTAATCTATACACCCTCTAAATATCCCATTGCATAAAATCTCTTCTAACTAATTACAGAAAATGTCTCATTCCCTTATAGCTTAAGTTATTTATCTCTTTTTAAATTCTTTTACTTTTTTATTTCTTTAATCCTTTTTTTTTCTCATTTTTTAAATTTTATTTTTCGATTTATGCTTCTTTGTTAATTTATTATTTTATATTTTATTTTATTTTTACATGATAATCTAATTCATACTCAATTTTATTTTATATACCCTTTTTATTTTTCCTTTTTCCTTTTTCTTTTTTCTCATTTATTTCTTTATTCATCTATTTTTTATCCACTTCTTTTCTTTTTTCCGCTACTTTTCCTTTTCCCCCTCATTTATTGCTTCTTTTTGTTTTTGTGTTTTTAATTTTTCCATTTCCTTTGTTTTTCAATCTTATTATTTCTTTTTTCTTTCCTTTTTTTATTTCTTTATTCTTTAGTTTTTGTCACGATCCAAAAATAGGGTCATGATGACACTTGTCCCAATCCAACTTTGGCAAGTAAGTCAATCACTAATAAGTACAAAAAATCCAACAAGAATGAAATAGTAATGTTAGACTTCTGAAATGTGTAAGGTGAGACTTCTGAAATGAAGTCAAACCAATTACAGAATATATGTAATAAAAATAGAAATCTGACAAAGTAACACAAACCATCCCAAATCTGGTAACATAATGTAAGAGCATCTAAACATAACTTCAAAAATTGAAAAGCACAAAATCTATCTCTGGTTCAAACAAAGAAATAAATAAAATAGAATAAGATCTAGAATCCATCTGGAATACTAAAATGGTCCAGTACCTCGAGTAGCACCAATCACGACACGATCTCAACCTTCGTCTATTGCACTCGTTCTAGGATCTATATCTAAAGGACACTGTAGGGATGAGTATGGTCCATTTGTACTCTGTTGGTATCATAGACTGACTGAGCAAAGAAGAAAATAGATAAGTAAAATAACACTATGAGCACATCACCTGAAAGTAGAAAAGTCCTAAACGATAGATCACACCGTCTTCACTAACAATTCTAATACATAAATAAAAAAATGAAAAGAAACACAAATATCAATAGAACTAAAAAAACTCATGAAATATTCATCTTCAAATGCAATGCAATGCAATGTGGATGGGATGAATGATAAAAGTCATCGCATGATTTTTAGTATAAACTTTTCAAGCTCGCAACGCCCAGGTAGTACACATGAGAGGTTTGCAACCCATATACTATATCTTATATCCTAATCTCAACCCACCCCTTTGACTTGTGTTCAGGAGAAAATTTTCATAAAAAGTGTCTTATTTGCTTTCCAAAACAGTATTTCTCAATGGTACCAGTATCTTATGAATGTATATGTATGGAATAAGGATGTAATGATCCCAATCAAATTAATATGATGATATCCAATCTATCCAACACACACACACACACACACACATATTTAGTGAGCCCAGAATTCAACTCAATATGTCCACAATTCATGTTTTTCAACTCTAATTAGGCATCATTAGAATAAATATGCATGTAAGACATCATTAATATCATATCAACCCTTAACTCGAGTATTTCTCTCATGATAGGGAAACCAACATTCAAATATGGAATATATTAGCAAATAAGCCCATGCATGAGCATTATATCATGAATATAGGCATTTAAATGGACATATAAGGCTAATAATGTCAAATAAAATCCCCACACGGGCAACACATAATATAAATTATTAAAAGTCCACAATAATAGAGAATAAGCCCCCACATGGGCAGAAAATAATAATACTATTCTTGAAATGTAAACTCCATAGTTATTTTCCCCAACCCATAACATACTTTACTTATATATTAACTACCCAACTCAATCTGAAAGAAGTTAAGCCATAACCTACCTCAAAACGGCAAAATTCTAGCTTAAAGTGCTTTAATAGAAGCCTTCCTTTTATGAACGGCCCTAGAATCAACTACAATGTTCAAATTTAACATCTATGCATTAAAAGAAAGCTAACGACACCTATATTGTCCATATTTTGGCCAAGTCCAAATGGGTATGAAAAACAAGTTTAGAAATAAAAGGGAAAAAATTTGAATTTTATAGTAGAAATACCTTCCCCAAGGTATAGGAATATACAGGTGAAAACCCACACAAAGATAGGTTAAAAATAAGATCCAAATCGAATAAAAATTCTTTTCAAACTTTACCGGTAAACCCCCCAAATTTCCATCTTGAAATCATGACTTAAAGGTGTTTTTGATGATATATTCGATGCAAAATAATGAGAATTAGATTTTGGAGCTTACCCAAGCTCAAATGGTGAAGAGATCCTCAAGAATCGCCCAAATTCGAAGCTCAAAAGTCCAAAAAAGAAGGAAAACATGAATAAGGCTTTTATACTGTCCGATGAATAATGCCTTGTGATTGCAGCTCCCATTTTGCAATTGCGATGGTCAACATTGACTGATAATTAAGTTGATCATTGTAATTGCTTAGCTATGCCTCGCAATCGCAATGAGTCAACCCAACCCGATGCACCGAATAGCCCCTAGCAATTGCAGTAGCGCCACCATGCCATCCCGATAAACTCTATTATCGAGGCCTACAACTTGACACATGTCCACACAATTGAAATAGAGGACTTAATGCACCAAAAAATGTTGTACTAATAGATTTTCCAAGTGAAAGAATGTCTCCAAATGGACCCTCAGGGGTCGCTCGGGTTGCAAAAAAATACACCATATATGTTAAGGATATTTTTGATGTTCTAGACTCAATGGTGATGTTGGATTATCGAAAAAAGATTATTTTCACTAAATTGACCTCTGTGACCCCTTTTCACAATTTTCCAAATGAAGGGTCAAAATAAGATATAAAGGTTCCAAAATCGAATCAACCTCACTACTAATCCAAATTTGACATTCCAGATCAGCGATACAGTCTAACTTTTCATCCAACCCTCAGGTCAGTGAATTTTGATAGAAGTAAACTATATGGCTTCTCAATCCTCTAACAACCACAAACTCACACAAATCATTCTTCATTGCACCAGGAATAGTGCTAATCACCCCTAAAACCCAAAATCAATATGTAGTAACTATAAGAAGGGGAAAATAATAAAAACACATAAAAATAGAAATTTAAAAATTCAGGTCATTACCACATCCACTACAAAAACTCTGGTTCATCCTTAAACTATAAATCAAGGAAATACCTTAATCAAAAAAGCTGAGTGTAACTACTACACATGTTAGACTCGACTTTCCACATAGCCTCCTTAATAGGATGGTGTCTCCTATGAACCTTAACCACATGAATATCTCTAAAATGAAACTATCTAACATCTTTGGCTAAAATGGATACTGACTTTTCCACTATCACGATCCAATTTGTCAAGTCATGATGGCACCTACTATAACCCACCAGTAGGCAAGCCAAATTCGCTCGTTCGAAACTACTAGTAACAAATAACCTAAAAAATTGGAAAAAAGAATGCAGAATAGATCAAATAAAGACTAACATACATAAGATAATCCCAAAACCTGGTGGAGTTTGTATAATATCTTCTAACATAAGAAGGATACAAATGATGTACTAAATTAATATACAGATAGAACTATCTCTAAATACAACATAGAGACTAGTCTAGTACATAAGAGGGAGGAAAATAATACTCTGAATGTCAGGAGCTCACTCTATGTCTCTGAACCATAGATGCTCTGCACGATGCGCACAACACCGACAATAACTCGTACTATGATCTGTAGGCTTCAGAAGTGTAGTATGAGTACCAAACACATGGTACTCAGTAGGCAACTATCGACTAAACCCCAAAGATAATGTAGATATATATAACATATAAAAAAAATAGAAAACTACACCCAAATGTCCAATGACCATATAAATAAACCAATGAGATAATAAGGATAAACTATCTTATTCATGTCCAAGAAACTAACATAATAAGGCCAAGGAAATATTAAGAATGAACTATCCTATTCCATCCATATTCAGGAATCTCAACTTTATACCATATATCACCTGCCAATTTACAAATAAAGTGTGTAAGAAGGATATATAAATGTATACAAGTCTAAGAAATGGGTAACAATATGAATAATAAAGGAAGGAAGGGATATAAAGTAATACCTTAGCTACATATAGCTATTTATCTCTTCTCTCTCTCTCTCTCTATATATATATATATATATAACTAAGGTCAAATCAAAGTACAACCTAAATCATCAGACTAGCATCTTAAGACCCCATAATCATAGCAGGAATTAATGCTAGTATACTCATGGTTTCTAATCCATACATCTAATTATGAGAAAGTCATGCATAATAATGTAATCGTAAAGAAAAAGATCCAGAATCATACCTCAATCGATATATCGAATCAATGGTAAAGCTGCCACAAATAAGCCATAACAATAGTAATGATAACGATAGCAACAATAATGTGAAATCAGCTAGCCTGGACAACTAATACCTAGTCGATCCTTTCAACAACCTCCACTACCCAAGGCATAGAGGGTTCAATCAACATACAACACACTATAAGTCATACTCATCACCTATACCTATGAAACCCTCATAAGGCTGATAGATATAGGTACATACTGGTGATAGGTAATGCACATGCATAGATGGATACAACAGAATCCATAATATCATCAGAAGTAGCCGGACTCAAAACGGTAAGTCTAATTAATATCATAATCATTATCACAACCATCATTATCATATTAATCCTCTAATCTTGCCGGGTATATAAGCATATCATCATCATCGTCCTCCAGCCTCGCCGGGTATATAAATATATCATCATAATCATCATCCGGCCTTATCGATTATATAAGCATATCATCATTGTAATCCTCTGACCTTTCTAGGTATATAAACATATCATCATAATCATCCTCTGACCTTGTTGGATATATATGCATATCATCATAGTTATCCTCCGGCCTTTCTAGGTATATAAGTATATTATTATAGTTATCCTCAAGCCTTGTTGGGTATATAAACATATCATAAACACATATATATAACAAATGCTATAATCTTTCATTGGGTTTTACCCAAAATTTATATCATCAATACGTCATCTTTCTTTATCCCATACAAAAGAGATGTGTATATAGATATATAATAGGTGCATGGACTTAAGCCATGGATGAAAAGAGTGTAAATCCATAAATCCATTATCCGAAATAAACTTCAGGACTAAATCATTATAAAAGTATAGAAAGGTTCAGAATCTCTCACCACTGGAGTAATTAGTATTATCAAAATATAGATCAGAATCTGTCTCGGTCAAATCATTAAAACATCATTATCAATCTCATTCCACATAAGTTTTTCATTAAAACAAACAAGTATTGTTATGAAGAAATCTATTTTAAGGTGAAAAGTGGGCTCTAACCCCTATTTAGGAAAAATAGTAGTTGAATCATCTTTTAACTGGAATCATATTATTTACTGATTTAATGATCTTGAATGTACCAAATCTATGCATGCCATCACCAGTATTCAAAGAATGGAACCATAAGCATTAATATATCTATCAACTACAACCACTTCCTTTACAAGGATAAACCCTTCCCAGAAGTCCAACTGATATCATAGCATGACCTTGAGCCCAATAATGTATCTAGAATAATTACAACATAATAATCACGACCTTAGTCCCACATTCATATCTGAAACTCATATCATAATCATATTTGTATGCCATCTCGTATCTATAAGCCATAGCATAACTATGAGGCATATAATCTCTATAGGGTATCAATTATATCTATGAGGCATATCGTATCTATAGGCCATAATTCATCTAAATAAGACATTTCACATTTAGGAGGCATAATATATCAATGAGGCATCACACATATAATGAGGAATAATAACAATAAAGTGTCTCATAACTAAGAGGCATAATATATTAATAAGCGATAACTAATAACTATGAGGCATAGCACATCTATAAGACATCTCATATCTATAGGCCATATATCATGACTATGTCTACAAGCATCTCATATTTATAGGACATATATCATGACTGTGTCTATGCATATATTACTAAGCATGTCGATGGACTATATCATCAATCAAGTCTGAAAGCCATACCATGGCTACAAGCCATTAATCATAATTTGTGAAACCATCATCATTCACTAAGTGACGAAATAACCTTATGTTAAAGGCTGAATAGTCTCAACTATGTCTAACATACGTAAATAAGTCCATAAGGGCTAACACAAGTCTTCGCCTTAGGTTGGCCAAGGAACCCACTTCTAATCTTCAAAATCATAGTTAGGCAATTTATAGACCGAACAAGGATAAAGTATCTAAATTGACTTCTAGAGGATACATAAGCCATAAATAGGTACATAAGCCATAAATAAATCCTAAGATAGGGATTCCATCTACAACATGAGTAATTTAGTCAACTCCACCTAAATTACGGTTTTAAGATCATTAATATAGCCCAAATAAAGTTAATCATGCTAAACACGTTCCAACTCTTAACATACATCCCAAATCTAACATCATATTATAACCATTGTATAAATTAGCTCAATCTATGAAGAAGAAAATAGGATCCTAAAAGTGTAATAAGCATTTCACCTTACGGGTTAATTTACCCATCTAATCTCCAAACCTCAATAATCAAGACTAAGTCACGGTGTTCTACCCATAATAAATCATACGATCATATTTACATGCAATAAATAAAACACATCATTTTGGGAAGAAAAGTAGACATAAGCCTACCTTGATGCCGAACCGCAAATCCTTGAATCGTGCCTAAATAGTTTGTCTTAACTCCATGATTCTAAAATGTCATCACACTATCAAAATCTTAATATACGTGCTATTAGGAGTAAAACAAGACCCATATTTCCATATAACGAGTTGGGTCAAATTTTGGGTTAAGAACAGATTCTTAGGGCCCACTAACAGAACAAAATTGAAACCATCATGAGGTCCCTCAAAGGACAAAGAAGTTGTGCTCAAAAGTTGAGCACAAATAGAGCATAAATTGGGTCTCAAATCAACCCTCAGAGTTTAGGAATTTAAATCCCTAATTTCTAAGAATTTATCAAGAAATTGAAGGAATTTTACCATTAATTCAAAGGGAAATCATGGAATAATTGTTAACCAAGCTCCCCAAATCAACTATAAGCTTCAATTTTAAGCTCTCATGCTATTTTAGGGTTTAGATCTCAAGGAGAAAGATGAATAATGCCCAAAATCATGGAAAAAGGGCTTAATTAATACCCATTCCAGGTACTCGAGAGTCGCTATCATCACACTAAAGTGTGCGATCACACTATCCCTACCCTGGTACACAGGTCATGATCGTGATATGTATATGGCAATCACACTATCTCCCTGCAAAGGATTCCACAATCGTGACCCTTGGCTAACGATCACAGCCACATCAGTTGACAACTGAAACTTGGAAAATTTTCCAAGTTTCCATCAAGCCCTCGGTATTTATTCAAAATCCCATATATGCAAATAAACTATGAAACCATATTAAATTCGATGCTCCAAATTCCATCCGAGGTTGTTTTGACCAAATATGGGTCCCACACCCATATTTTAATTTCATAACTTTCTGACCAATTGGTTAAAACAAGCTCGGGTGCCTCAGTTTAAAATCATCATTTTGGAGCTGATAGCACTGTTAGAATTTTTATCTAGGGCCATATACTAGGAGTTTTTGTTCGAGACCAAATCCTAAATAATGAAAACTCTAAAATAGGGAAATGATCCTAAAATCCAAGCGAACTATCCAATCATCGAACCGACAGTTTTGGTAAGTCATAAATGATCTGTAGCCACTGTGGGAAGGCTCAAAATATCAAAAATGCACACAAATCAATGAAATGACCTGGAGGGTCATTATGATATTCCTACTAAAAGGACTTTCATCCTTGAAAATCAATGGATAGAAAGATCTCAAAAGCTCAAAAGGGTGAGGTATTAGGACCACATGCTTTGAGCATAACTTCCTAAATAACCTCTACAAAGAGAGAAAACTTCTAAGGATTTCACCATAAGTATCCTCTTTTCAACCAACTCTCTCACTTTACTTCCCAAATAGGAAAAACTCATACTCAACTACCAATTCGCCTCCAATAGAACCGAAAAGGCTGATACATGTAAATTTGAACCACAACACACTGACACCATCTTAATACTCACATAAATTAACAATGGCCCATCTAAGACAAAAGAAAACCAAAGAATGAGTCATACTACTACCTCTAAATCCAATTATAACTTTTTTTATGATTCCACACCCACTATTCACTCCAAATTATAAGGAAAATCATTTGAGTCCTATCCATGCAATCTTATCACATAGAACTCAAAGAACTGAAGATGATCTGCTAAAAGTCCACATAGCAAATATGTGAATAAGCCCATAAGGTGCTAACTGGGCATATAAATAAAGATAATAAAGGAATGCAATCTATATCAAAGCTACAACTAGTTTGTATGGTAATCAGAACTGAAATCTAGAAGTTCAAGGCATAACTACCTATCATTGAATGATCTATTCCAGAATATCCCATCAATCGAGAATAAAACCAACCAGAAGCAAACTCAAGTATACTACTCCCACTGAGTATGTGGTACAAATTTCTCAAAGAAAACTGAAGAGTTGAGGTCAATGCAAAAAAAAATCCAATGCCAGGTCCATGAGCTATCATTTGAACACTTATCAATCATAATCTATAAAAACTCAAGAAGACTGAATAGGTAACCACGGTGTAGGCTCAACAATACAATAACTAAAATACAAACTGAGACAAATAATAACATAAAGGCTACTCTCATGCTCTATAACTCCAAGATAAAATATCAACACCAAGGATGAATCACTCGATCTCAAATATCTAAACCAAACCTAAAGACGAGTAGGCATACATATGCCAAGTCTATCACAACATCCAAATAGCCATACCAACACATTAAATCCAAAATTAAACCAAAAAATCCAAACTAAAGTAAAATACTCACATCGACAATATTGTTTGAATCAAACACATTTATACAAAATCACACCAAGCCAAAATAAAAACATACCTAAAGAACAAAATCATAATAGAGGGTAAATCAATGGCTGAAAACATAAGCAATGAACTCACTATCTACTAGAGGGAATGAACTATCAAAGCGCACCTAATAACTCCCCAAGGCTACAAACTATATTAGTAATGGCAAAAACTCTTGCAACTCATAGAAATACAGCTTTAATCGGAAACTAATCAGTCTAATACTCCCTCTTGGCAAAGAATACTCATAGGAAAATATCATCAAGGAGAAGTACTCCACTAAATATCTTTAGGATGAACAAACTCTAAAATGGGGATTTCCTAAAGCCACCTAAGTAGGATAATCATAACTCAAACAAACTATGAATCACCTCACCGAGGAAGAAAATATTAATCTCGATACTAATATCAAGGTCAAGACCACTTCCAAAAAATGAACCAACAACTTAAGATGAAGAATTTTTTATTTGCAATCTCAAGAAGAGATCACAAGAAACACCACCTGCTTCTAACTCTCTAACTCTTCTTCAGACAAAAAACACATCATGGTAAGAAAAGAGCATCCAATATCTGCACTAGTACCAAGAGTAAACCATTGCAAGGAGATAAATCCATGATGTGCTATAGAAATATAGCATTTTTGATGCTTAAAAATATGAAAAAGTGCAAGTTTCTTAGGTTGTTTTGGTAGATATGATGCATTTTGGGTATGTTTTGAAGAAAACTAGGTTTTGGATGCAAAGTAAATAAAAATGATGAAAAATGGTATTTTTTCTACTTATTTGATCCATTATGGAAACCCTGGAGGATTGACAAAGTAGGAAAAGTGCTACTATTATTCTGAACCGATATCCATGCATGCATTATATTATCTTCACTTTAGTAGATATCTTAGCGGTTGTAAATGTTAGGATCCTGCTTAGATTATTGCTGCTTACTCCAAAAAAGGAATAGTGACTTGGGAAAGTTAATTACAATAGTAATTTTAAGTTTAACTGTTGATCTACACTACTAAGTATTATCTAAATAAGATGGTTAGCATTTATCTAATAGCTAGAGACTCAAAAGGTAATAGTTAACTTGGATCAAGATAAGGGTTAATAAGGTCACATCCTGATATTCAAAAGGTAAAGGGTGAAATCTATATGCTCATCCAAAAAACTATAGATGGTACATAACATATCAGATTTTGCATGTAAGGTATCGAGTTGGTTCAATAAAGCATGATAAACCTATGGAGTTGATAAGCCAGGGGGAACATAATCCTAGTATTCACCTACGAATAATTACAATCGAACTTGCTATTAGATAATAGTTCTATATTGCTACTCAAAACCCCTTTACTTTTTGATTTCTGCCTATTGATTTTAACAACTGAGAGCCTCGATTTCACATATTTCCTTGGGATTCAACCCCAACTTTTTTAGGTTACTATATTTAGCCGTGACCACATAATTTTTAGCATAAAGGTGTAGCTTATAAGTTACCAAATTTAGGCACCATTGTCGAGGAATATAGTGTTAATTTGTGAATTGAGGTTGTTGTAGTTTACGAGTGTTTTGTTTTTTTCTTAGTTGAGTATATGTCAGTGTATGCGTAGAACATGAAGTACAGACAATCCCTTACTCCCTAGTGAATCCAAATCCAGAGAAGATCCTACAAACACTTGGTAGGATGATGGAACTTAAAAGAAATAACATTCCTGAAGGTGTTCATAATAATGTGACCCCCTCCTTCTGAAGGAGTTCAGAATATTTTTGATCAGCAGACAAAGGTGCTTTTAGAAGAAGTTGCTAAGGAGGGTAACAAAAGAAGCTCAACGAATAGCTAGGTAGGTAGAGCTAGCTGAGTAGAGACAAGAAACAAATTGCCAAATAGTACTTGGTGGAAATTAGAATAGAGTTAGAGGTGGTTGTGTTCAAGTGATCCCAACATATCGGTATGTGAAACCATATATAGATGATGAAGAGATCTTGGGTACATTGAGATGACAAATACTGGAGCTATTATCCCTCCTATTTTACCCCCTAATATCAAGTTCATTAACTTTAGTGCTATGATCCAGCTCTTATACTTGTAGGGTGTGTTTGTGGGGTTTCCTACAGACAACTCAAACATGCATCTTGCAAATTTTATATGGATCTGCACTTTATATGCCATACTTGGGGTAGATCAAGAGGCACTTAGATTGAGGTTGTTCCCCTTCTTATTTACTGAAGAGGCATCTTTATGACTGAGGGAGCTTCCAAAAAGATGTATCATTATATGGAATGAATTAAACAAACAATTCATTATTTCCTTCATCTAGAGTGTTGCAGCTGAAGGATGAGATTTATAATTTCAGGCATCTACAATCAGAATCTATGTACGAGGCATGGTTCAGGTTTAAGAAAAATCTTAGCATGGTGCCCAACCACAAATTTTAGGGACAAGATTGATGGAGATATTCTATCAAGATCTGACTACTAGTTCCAGAGCCATGAAAGACACTATCTTCAGATGAGCTTTTATGAGATTTCGATGGGAGATAGCTTTAAGTATTATGGATCAAGTCTCATTAGCTAACCAAGGGTGGTAAACTCAGAAGGTAGATAGAGATTTTTGACATTTATTCCATTGGATCTTTCGGTGAGCAAAGACTAATTGAGGATGTTGTAGCTTAGAATATTTCATTATTAAGGACATATATTAGTGAGTAGTCAAAAAAATTTGCTTCAATAAATTCTACAAAGGTTAATGCAGTAGGTGCAGGGTGTAGCCTTTAGGGTTCATGAGTCTGAGTTAGAAGAGGAGGCCAAGTATTTGGATCGTTAGTTGGCAGGTTTCCAAGCCTAAGGGCAAGGAAATCAAGGTGGAACTATTATGATGATAGAGACAAATACATTCCACCTTGCAAACAAGATGCAAAATCAAGAATAGAAAAATGTTGTCTAAGTTGATGAAGGGTCAAGAAATCCAAGAAACTTTCCTTAAAGAACTCAAGGTTAATATTTTAGGATTGACCTAAAATGTTGAGTCATATGCAACTGCTATCAAGCAGTTAGAGTAGCAGTATGGGAAAATCTCTACCACTTAGGTTTAAAGATAGTCAGGTGCCCTTCCTAGTGACACTATACAGAATCCTCAAACACTTGCTCATTGTCTGGATATCAACACTAGGAGTGACCCCCACATAATGAACATTTTTAGCCAATTACTAATAAGCCAATTAAGGATAATATTACTGTTGATGAGCCACTTGAAGCTGAGTTTTAGAAGTTGACTTGTAGTAATGATGATTTTGAGAGTGATTTCGGTAATGACTGGGTTGCAGATGAGCCCAAAAATAAAGTGCAAAATTTTAGCATGATTTTTATGTACTATCAATATAAAAGAAGGGGACCCTGGTGCAGTCACCACCCAATGTTCTATAGGGACTTTTGATATTAATTAAGCTCTACATAGTTTTGGAGCAGGAATAAATATAATGCCATTAGTGATATGCAAGGTGTTAGGGTTATAAGAACTCAAGACTTCATCTATGAGGTTGTTAATGGATGATTCATCTGTAAATGAGCCAGTGGGTATTTTGTGTAATGTAGAAGTAAGGGTGGCATTATTCACCTATTCTGTAGATTTTATAATCATAGACTGTGAAGTTGATTCCTAAGCTCTGATTATCTTGGGTAGACTCTTATTATCCATTAGTTGGGTGTTTATTGATATGGACTTGGAGGATATCACCTTCAAATGAAACAATTAGCAAATAGTATTTAATATATGCATGACATTACAGTAGATTGATGATATGAGAGTGGTGGCAATGATAGATGTTGTGGATTATGATATGGTTGCAGTGGATGTACCTATTAAGGAAAGATTAGTGGTAGAAGCATTAGCAATAGTATCATGAACTTTAAGAGTGATGGGATAGATGAATATTATGAGTTGGTTAATGCACTACACTGCATAGGTTCCTATAAATAAGCCCCTAAGAAGATGGATCTTAACTTTAAGAACAAAACCACACCTCCTACAAAACCATCTATTATAGAGCCACTGGTATTGGAATTGAAGGACATACCATCTCATTTGAAGTATGCATTCTTGGGGGCCAACAATACCTTACCGATGATTATTGCAAAAAATTTGGTAAGAGCACATATGGAAACTTTGACATCGGTATTGCAAAAATTCAAGACAACTATTTGGTGGACCATTATAGAAATTGTGGGGATTTTACTAGGTATATGCACACACAAGATACAACTTGAGCCAGAAAACATTTCCAGTATTGAGCATTAGAGATGACTGAAACCTCCTATGCAAGAGGTGGTAAAAAAGGATAATTAAGTGGTCAGATACTGGGGTAGTTTTTCCCATTGCAGATAGAAAGTGGGTAAGTTCGATTAAATGTATGGTGAAGAAAGGGAAAATCACAGTGGTTCCAAATGAAAATAATAAATTAGTACCCATGAGGCCAGTGACTGGTTGGAGAGTCTGCATAGATTATACGAAGCTGAACAAGTGGACACAAAAGGACCATTTCCCTATGCCTTTCAACGATCAGATACTGGACAAACTAGCAGACAGGGGTTGCTATTGTCACTCGGGTTACAATCAAATCATAATTGCTCCCAAACACCAAAAGAAAATAAGTTTTACTAACCCATATGAGACCTTTTTATTAAACAGGATGTCGTTTGGATTATGGAATACGTCTACCACTTTTCAAATATGTATGATGTCCATATTCTCTGATATTGTGGAAGACACAATCAAAGTATTCATGGATGACTTTTTAGTGGTTGGGGACTTATTCGATGATTGTTTGGCCCATTTGACGGCATCTCAAGATTTAATTCCCTGGTTGCCAATTTTACCAATTATTTAGCAAGCGATCTTGTCCCAAAAGATCTATCCTTCCAGTAACAAAATATATCTATGCATGTGGTGATAAAGTTCTTTGGGATGAGCCATACCTGTCTAAGATTTATACTAATGGTGTGATTCAGAGATGCATTCCAGAGGTGGAGATGATGAGCATTTTAGAAGTTTGTCATTTATCACTAGTTGGGGTCACCATAGTGGAACACACACAACCCATAAAATTCAGTAGTGTAGGTTTTATTGGCCTTCAATTTATAAGTATGCAGATGATTTTGCGCAAGCCTGTGACCAATTTTCGCGCTGAGGCAGTATTTCATGGCACCATAAACTCTCCATAACATCTATTTTAGAGTTGGAGTTATTTGATGTATGGGGGATCAATTTCATAGGCCCATTTGTTAGATCCTGTAGCATAAGATACACTCTGGTAGTGGTTGACTATATGTCAAAATAGGTGGAGGCAATTGCACTTCCAGATAATGAAGGTAGAAGTGTCACCGCCTTTTTGAGGAAAAATATTTTTTCTCGATTTGGCACTCCTCGTGCATTTATAGTAATGGTGGGTCTCACTTATATAACCACCTATTCAAAGCCCTACTTTATAGATATGTTGTAAGGTATAAGGTGGCAACAACTTACCATTCTCAGATAAGCGGGTGAGTAAAAGTCTCCAATAATGAGATAAAGTCCATCTTGGTGAAGACTGTGAATGCCAACTGGACTGACTGGTCTAGAAAGTTAGATTATGCATTATGGGCCTACCGGATAGATTATAAGACCCCATAGGTTCCTCTCTATATCATCTTGTATACAATAAGTCATGCCATTTATCGGTTGAGCTTAAGCAAAAGGCACTATGGGCATTGAAAAGGCTAAATTTTGAGTGGCATGATGCAGCAAACTTAAGGTTGAGCAAGATGAATGAATTGGATGAATTTTGAATCCATGGTTATGAGAGCTCAACCGTATCCTAAGAAAGAATGAAGTTGTATCATGATAGAAAAAAATTGAGAAAAGAGTATTTAAACCTAGTGATTTGATCTTTTTGTATAATTCAAGACTCTGTTTGTTCCCTGGAAAGATAAAATCTAGGTGGAATGGACCATTCACTGTGGTTAAGGTATTCATACATAGTGCCATAGAAATGAAGAGTGATGGAAAAATCCTATTCAAGGTAAATGGGCAGCAAGTGAAGCACTACATGGGAAACCTGGAGGAAGTTAGAGTTTGTGTTGTCATGGACCTTGGCGAAGTTTGAGTAGCCAAGGGAACTGGGTCATGTTGTGACTGTAAATTAGACTCTGCTTTGGAGGCAACCTAAGGTACACGGACACTTAGTACATCCCAGGTATGTTCCCACTTCTCTATGTTTTAAATTATTTTAGTGCATTGGGGATAGTGCACAGTTTTTTAGTTGGGGGTGGGATGTACCATAGTGCTGCAGGTTTTTATTGTCATGCTTCTTTTCCCATCAACCGCAGTATGGTTGTATAACCGACACGTCTAGGTTATTTTATGTCGTATTGTGTTTTATTTTGTATTATGTTATATTTTGTATAATTACGAGATTTTTAAGTATTTAGGGAAGTTTGTCATACTTTTGATTGATTTTTGAGAAAAATGATACCCCTCCAAAATTTGTGTTGTAGAGCTATGTGAATGTACATATGTGTGAACATTGTGGATCATGTTATGGCATTAGGATTAGGAACATCACATCATAATCACGCTCTAACAATTGCATGAACTGAATACGTAGTATCTTGTAATATTCACTCTGTGCCATGTGTGTGTGAGATACTAATTATCTCCCTTTGTATGTTGAATTTAGAACTTGCATAGTTTGTAGGATATTCGGTTAGGAAAGGATCATAGTCCATTTATGATTTTAGTCCACTTTTAGCCTAAATGACTTCCTTATGTGAAATAGTATCCCTTGATCCCCTATTTTGAGCCTTGTATCCCATTTTTCTTTGTTTTCACCTTTCACCTTCCTATTTGTGTTGCAATGAACATGTTTTGTCCTTGGTCCTCCTTTGACATTGTGTACCTCAACTAAGGAAAATCTTCTAATTTGAGAATGGATATCATTTGTATGTATAGTGGGTATGTAGAAGGGTAAAATAAGAGGAAAAATTTGAAGGGGCTGGGTGTGGTAGCAAAAGAAAAAGAAAGGAAAAAGAAAAAAAGAAAAAAATGTGAAAAAGTGAAAAAGAAATAATAAAAGACCATACACAACCTAAATGTTCAATAAAGACTAAAAAGGGAGAAATAAGGGCGGAACAAAAAGAAAGTTGGCAATAAGTTGGACCCCAAAGTTAGTGTAGTGCCAAGAAGGTGTAGTCACTTTATATCCATAAGTACCATACTAGCCCCCAAGCCTACATTACAAGCCGAGAAAAGTCCTATAGTGATCCTAACCTGATTGTTTGAACTCTAAGGTAAAGAAAATAAGGGCAAGCCTATGCTATTTGATACATATTGATTAGAACTTCTCTTCTGATTTTGAGTGTCTCATAACTATCCCTACATTTACATGCGTTATTTTAGAAAAATGAGTGGGACCTCTTTGTTGTGAGGACATTTGAATCATATTGATAGTTGCTTGCTTGTTTTGGGTAGTGTAACTTGTTTGTGTATGCATGGTTGTCTGTTGTTAATGTAATGTCAGGCCTTGATACCATTATGTCACATTGTTATCCTTCATATTTATACACAGTTTGTTTTGAAGAGTGAGATAGGATGAGGGTATTATGGTTTGATCTAAAAGTGTTGATTGACTGCCTTGAGTAGCTTAGAATCTCCTAGTTAGGCATCTTATTTTGTTTTGTTTTGTTTCCTGAGGACATACAAACGTTCTAAGTTGAGGGTGTTGATGTTCTATATAAATATATCACGTTAAATGCTTAAAACTATAAAAAAATGCAAGTTTCTTAGGTTGTTTTGTTAGATATGATGCGGTTTAGATATGTTTTGCAGGAAACTAGGTTTTGGATGCTAAGTTCATAAAAAAGATGAAAAATGGTATTTTTGGCTACTTCTTTGATCAATCTTTCGCCATTCGTGACACTTCCCAGATTGTACGTGACCAAAGCATGTGATGAAAGTTGATGATTTGAAGTTTGGTTGCAAGTATTGGAAGTCCTGGCACTTACCTATGTCTATATCTGGACCACATGTAGCACATGTGGTCTATATGAGACAAAGGTAAGTGCTGGGCTTGATGATCCAGAGTGGAATTGATGATCCAGAGGGTGAAAGAGCTGAAAATAACTTCCAACACCTACCTATGTCAACATGCGGACCACATGTAGCACATATGGACCACATATAGGAAAAACATATGTCAGAAGTTCAAACTCCTGAGAGATAAGCTGCAGGATTTTTTGGTCTGAGCACATGTTGTGGCCACATGCGCTCAGCCTCAGTCCGTATGTGCCACATGCATTCAGCCTCAGTCCGTATGTTCCACATGCGCCCAAGGCCAGGCTGTATGTGGACACCACATGTGGTCACCGACCCTTTTTTGTCCTTTTTCATCCGGGCTTTGATTTTATGGTTTCCTCATGTACTATTAATACCCTTTATGTGTTTTTAAGTAGAAGTTATACACTCTTGATAATTAGAAACATATTTTGATTCTAAGATTTTATTTTGGTCTTGAAATTCTCTTGTATTGATTTCGGTTGATTAATTTAGCTATGATTTTGGATTTTTATTGTAATTTCATCTTATGCTTTCAATCATGAATATTGTTGATTACATCACAAACATGAGCGGCTAAAAACCTTTAGCAAGGGTTGTGGAAACCCTAGAGGATTAACGAAGTAGGGCAAATGTATTGTTGTTCTGAACCGTTACCCATGCATGCATTATGTTATCTTCACTTTAATAGATATATTAACGGTTGCAAACGTTAGGATCCCACCTAGATTATTGCTACTTACTAAAAAAGAGGAGTAGCGACCAGGAAAAGATAATTACAATAGTAATTTGAAGTTTAGGTGTCGATCCACGCTGCTAAGTATTATCTAAGTAAGATGGTTAGCGGTCATCTAATTACTAGAGACTCAAAAGGTAATAGTAAACTTGGACCAACATAAGGGTTAGTAAGGCGACATCCTGAGACTCAAAAGGTAAAGGCTGAAATCTATCTGCTCGTCCAAAAGACTGTAGATGGTACAAAACTTGTCAAGTTCTGCATGCAAGGTATCGGGTTAGTTCAATAAAGCACGATAAACCTACGGAGTTGAGAATCCAGGGGGAGCACAATTCTAGTGTTCAACTACGACTAATTACAACCAAAGGTGATCTTAGCTACTAGTTTGATATTGCTAATCAAACCCCCCCCCCCCCCCCATTTACTTTTCCAGTTCTGCCTTTTCATTTTAATAACTGAGAGTCACGATTCCATGTATTCCCTTGGGACTCAACCCCAGCCTTTGTTTGGTTACTATATTGCTCAGCGACCGTATTATCTTAAGAGTGAAGGTGTTGCTTGGGCATTACCAATCCAACAAATCTAAAAGAAGAATCCAGGACATTTTGATATCAATATCAAACTACTATCGGGTGATGAAATAGCCACAAGTGAAGAACAGACCCTAAACTAGTCACGCTCGAAGACGGGCTACATATAAATAGATAGCCAATGTAAAAACCTTCACAACCCAAGAGGCAAGTCTAAGAATCCCAACTCAAGAATGGGCAACATAACTAAATTGCCAACTCTAGGACCATAACAAAACCATAGAAGGTCGACTGGCCTTCCATACCTTAGTCCGCTCCACAATCAATCTAGCACAGCTAACCAAGAGGAAAACAACAAACCTCATCTTGTTATAGAAAAGAAATCATCAATTCGGGCTATAGCTGCCCAGGCCAATGAATAAGAACCGCAAGGAAAGGAACTCTATCTAGATAACAATAGTCTAAATAGATACACAGTAAGGATCATTTTCATCAAATAATATCAATAACAACAACAATATAAACATCAATATAATGAATAGGTGGTACCAAAATGACCATCAATAAAAAGTACCACTCAAGGGCTATAATAAGGCCAATATGCCAAGGTAAATGGGACTCGAACCCAAATGCTACACCCATAGGGTGAAAATATCAATACAAATCTACTCCATCCACTACTAAAAGAAATAAGCCATGAGGGTGGTCATATACTCATGAATTCAATAACAAGGAACACACCAACTAATATGAACTTATCAAGGCACATATAATCATTAATGGATATGAAGAACCCAATAAATAGGATGAAAAAGGTAATGCAGGGAAATAAAAGTACACCAACTATGGTGAAATCCGCAACCACATACCTGACGGATCTAAGGGAGAATAAATCTAAACTGGTCTAAACTCAGACCGACTAACTGAATCATCCACTGAGACTCCGTTAAGTGCACCATATCTAAGTGATGGTGCCACAATATAATGAGACTGATCCGAAGGAGATGAATGACTAGTAATCCCATGCCGGGGACACTTTCTAGACCAGTGACCAATCTCTCTGCCATCGTAGAAAACTCCTGAAGCCTTAACCTGTCTCTGATACCAATTTTTCATGACCCAATTTCTCAAGTCATGATGACGCCTATTATAACCCACCAGTAGGCAAGCCAAATCCCATAGACTGGAACTGCTAGTAATGGATTACCTAAAAGAATGGAAGGAAGAATACAGAATAGATAAAATAAGGACTAACATACATAAGATAATCCCAAAACCTAGTGGAATTAGTACATGAACTTTTAACAAAAGAAGGATACAAATAAGGTACTAAATGAATATACAGATACAACCATCTCTGAATACAACATAAAGACTAGTCTAGTACATAAAAGAAAGAAAATTGATACTCCAAACGTCAGGAGATCACTCTATGTCTTCGAACCATAGTAGCTCCGCATGACACAACACCGGTGATAACCCTTACTATAATCTGCAGGCTGCAAAAGTGTAGTATGAGTAATAAATATGTGGCACTCAGTAGGCAACTACCGACTAAGCCCTAAAGATAATACCAATTCGCGGGACTCTACTAAACACTTAGCTATCAAGGGGAAAGATGAATAATGCCCAAAATCATGAAGAAAGGCTCAATTTATGGCCAATCTAGGTACTCAAAAGTCACTATCATAATCTCAAGGAATGCAATCATACTATCCCTATCCTGGCACACAAGTCATGATTACATCATGTCAATGGCGATTGCGCTATCTCCCTGCAAAGGGTACCGCGATTGTGGACCTTGGCTGGCGATCGCAACTACATCAATTGATAACTAAAACTTGGAAATTTTTCCAAGTTTCTATCCAGCCCCTTGGATTTATTTGGAATCTCGTATACACAAATGAACTATAAAACCATACCAAATTTAATGCTTCAGACTCAATGGCGCAATTGGATTTTCCTTCTGAGGTCATTTTAACCAAATGTGTGTCCCACACCTATATTTCAATTTCTTAACTTTCTGACCAATAGGTCAAAATAAGCACGGGTTCCTCGAGACCTAAACAAGGAGTCCACCTAGACAAAAATCGTTATTCCAGAGCAGATGACGTTGTTAAAATTCTCATCTGAGGTCATCTACTAGGAGGTTTGGTCCAAGATCAAATCCTAAATATTAAAAATTGCAAAATTAGCTAATGAGCCTAAAATCCAAATGAACTGTCCGATCATCAAACCGATAGTTCTGGCAAGTCATAAATGACCTATAGCCGCTGCTGGAAGGCTCAAAATGCTGGAAATTCAAGCAAATAAACTGGAGGATCAAAACATCCATAAAGGTTAACCTCTCATTCAACTAAACCAAATTCTAACAAAGTATATAAGACTCATCTTGAATATAGAGTCATAGAATAGATACATAAAAAATTTGATAAATGGATGAGAAATTGTGAGGCAAGGCAAACTCATAAGCAACATCTCCAAATGTCCAAACAATCTCAAAAGGTCTAATATATATTGAGATAAGTTTTTAACTCTTGCCAAACCTCATCAATCCAATCATAGGAGACACACAAAGGAAGACTCAATCATCAATCCCAAATTTCAATACACGAATCCTACGGTCTGCATAATACTTTTGCCTACTCTGGGTCGGCTAAAGCAAATCTTGAATCATCTGAACCCTTTCCAAAGACTAAAAAAAAATCTATACCATGAGGTCTAACCTCTGAAGTCTCAAACCAACCAATACAAGATCGGCGACGTCTACCATATAATGCCTCAAAAGGTATCATCTCACTACTAGAATAATAACTATTATTATAAAAAAAAACTTTCTAGAGCCAAAGGCTGATTTCACTGACCTCCAAATTCCATAACACATGCGTGGAACATATATTCCAAAACATGAATATTCTACTCCGACTGACTGTCGATCTGGGGGTGAAAAGTTGTGATAAGATCCATCTGAGCACCCAACTCCTTCTAAAATATTTGGTAGAATCTAGAAGTTAACGGTGAGCCTATTTCTAAAATATAAACACGTATAACCCATTAAGACAAACTCTCTCACGAATATATTTTGCTAACCTCTTGGCATTGAAGAAAATCTGAATAGGTACAAAATGGGCCGAATTGGTTAATCAATCCATGATGACCCAAATGGTGTCAGAACTAGAAGAAATATGAGGGCAACTTTCTCAAGAAGTCTATAGTGATATACTCCCACTTCCACTAAAGAATGTCTAGTCTCTGAAGCAAACCACCCGATCTCTGATGCTCGATCTTTACCTGCTGACAATATATGCAAAGAGCTATAAAATCTATAATATCCTTCTTTATACCACCCCACCAGTAAGCTGCATCTAGTCACAGATATCTTAGTCACTCTAGGATAGATAAAATATCTAGAACAATGCACCTCCTCCAAAATCAATCTCACCCATCCACCAACTCTCGACAAACAAATAAGATCCTCAGTCCTCAAAGCACCACTAGAATAAAGGGATGTTGCGCTATCTTTCCAATTCACCACCTTATCTTGAATCACCCCCAAACCCTCATTATCAAACCGGTGAGCTCAAATTTGCTCCATCAAGGAAGATCTATGTTCAACAAAGGCTAAAATATGCTCGAGAGTCAAAAGATCAAGCCTAACTATTTGGCTGGCGAAAGACTGAGCCTCCAAGGCTAAAGGCTACTCCTGGGTCAAAAGATGAGCTAAACTCCCTATACTAGTAGAATTTCAACTCAAGGCATCTACAACCACATTACCCTTTCCTAGATAACACAAAATAATGAGGTAATAGTCTTTAAACAATTGAAGCCAACACCGCTGCCTTATATTAAGATCATGCTGACTAAAGAAATACCGAAGGCTATGATGGTTTAAGAAAATCTCATAAGAAATCCCATACAAGTGATGATGCCATAACTTTAACCTAAAGACCGTAACTACCAACTCTAAATCATGGTTAGGCTAATTTCTCTTATGAGATTTCAACTGAAGAGACACATAAGCAATAACATTATCCTCCTACATAAACACGACAACCAAAACAACACCAGAAGTATCATAAAAACTATAAAAACCACACCTTCATTGGGAAACATCAAGATAGAAATCAAAGTCAATAACTCATTGAGTTTTTGGAACCTATTCTCACACGCATCCGACCACTGAAATACCATTTTTTTTCTAAGTCAACTAAGTTAAATGAGCCACAATAGGTGAGAAAACCTCTATAAAATACCAATAATAACCCTCCAAACTTATCAAAATCCAAATCTTGATAGGATAAATAGGTCCAACCCAATCACAAATTGTTGCTATCTTGGTCGAATCAACCATAATACCATTCTTGAGCACAACATGACCTAAGAAAGAGATAAAATACAACCAAAACTCACTCTTTGAAAACTATGCATATAACTTCTCACCTTACAATCTCTAAAGTACATAGTAATGCTTCACTTGGTTGGCCTCACTCTTGGAATAATCAAGATGTCATCTATAAATATAATCACAAAATATTGAGAAATGGTTGAAAAACCTGGTCCATTAACTCCATGAATGCTGCTAGAGCATTGATCAACCTAAAAGACATCAACAAGAACTCATAAAGATCATATTGAGTCCAAAAAGCCACATTTAAAACATCCAAAGCTCTAATCTTTAACTAGTGATACCTGAATCTCAAATCAATCTTGGAAAACATTGAAGCACCTAGAAGATGGTAAAAAAAATCATTGATGCAAGGAAAAGGATACTTGTTCTTAGGAATCACCTAGTTCAATTGCCTATAATCAATACAAAAATGCATAGAACCATCATTTTTTTATGAATAAGACTGGAGTACCCCGAGGAGATACACTAGGTCTCATAAATCCCTTACTCAACTAATCTTAAAACAACTCCTTCAATTCCTTCAATTCAATTCAGGCCATCCTATAGGGATAAATAAAAATAGGCTTGGTGCCTGGATCCACTTTAATAGCAAAATCAATAACCCGATCTGGAGGCATACTAGGCAATTTGTATGAATTCTATTTATGGAATCATGAACAACCTAAATAGAATTGATAGGAGGCGGTGAGGCAACACTATTTTCATGGGATATGAGCCAAATAAGAAAAATACCCATTTATATTATGAGACGAACACAGAGAGTAAATATAACACCCTTTGAACTCGAATTAAGCTTACCCATCCAAGTTAACCTCGATATATTCTGGTATAGCTAAGGTCACTGCCTTAGCATAACAATTTAAAATAGAATTTTAAGAAGCTAAGCAGTCCATACCCAAGATAACATCAAAATTAACCATATTTAGGATAATCAATTCTACCCAAGCCTCATGGACCACAAATGTAACCACATAAGATCGGTACACCCAATCCACCATTAAGGAATCTCTTATGGAGTAGAAACTTAAAGAGGCATAGCAAGGGGCTCACACGCAATATCAAATCTAGAAGAAAAATAGGCAAACACAAAGAAAAATATGGATCCAAGGTAAAATAACATGAAAGAAGATCTGTAGTAAACTAGGATGATACCTATAATAACTGCATAAAAAGCCTTTACCTCAAGTCTCCTAAGGATAGCATAAGACCAACCATGTTTGCTCCAAAATTAAGTAACCCTCTGACCACCTCAATGAGAATATTTACTTCTACCTCTAGTACCTCTAGTACCACTAAAACCACCCCTACCACTTTGTAAACTACCTCTCACTGTAGAAATTATAGTAGGGCAACACTGAAGTTGAGAACCCTACTGAGTGGATCCATATACATATTGAGGGAAATCCTTGGACATATTTCCAAACTTATCACTTACAAATCATACTCGGTGGCTTAAATCATTCTGAAAAGGTATGAATGAACTAGAATGACCACCATGTCCTAAAGAACCAATCAAGGAATCTCCACTTATATGACCTGACACCTAGCTACCAGAAGATATAAAAATTAAATGTCTACCACCTGATCCCTATAATATGGCAAGAACTGGCCTACTATAATAACCATGGGAACCTCTACTGTAGAAATCTCTACCTCGATAAGTTTGTCCACTAAACTCACCCTGATGTTGAACCTTCTTGGTGCCTCCCTTAGTAGCCTATAAAATAGACTTACTCATCTTGGCATGCTCAATAATACTCTAAAAAGAAGCCCTTGAAGCTACCACTTAAGTTGTAACCAACTGGTATGTACCATCTAACCCCTTTATAAATTTTTGAATCCACTAAGACTCAGAGAAGATGTTAGCAGCTGCATATCTTGATAAAGTATGAAAGTGAGCCTTATACTCGACAATAGTCATGGACCTTACTCCAAGTGATTAAACTAATCACACATCTGATCTCTCAAGCTATAAAACACAAATATCTCTAAGAAGGTCTTAAAAACTAAGTCCAAGTCATAGAAAGTAAACCCAAAGGTCTACAACTAGAAAATGACCTCCACCAATCCCTAGCCATATCCATCAACTGATAAGTAATAAAAAACACCATATGACTCAAGGGATCTAGTATTATGTAACTTTTCTCAGAAATTAATCAAAAACTCATAGTCATCCTTATTAAGAGCTCCACTAAATTTGGGCGAACCTAAGTGAATAAACTCTCAAGTCTCTTTTAATCATCAGATGATATAACTATGCACGGAACAACTGATGAAATAGTTAGTTTGGTAGGTAAAGAGTCCACATGTAGGGGTACCATAGATGATGGTTGTACCCTAGAAATAAGAATGCTCTAAGAAGATGCCAGAAATGAAGGTAGAGCATCAATCAAAGTCTGAGGATTCCCAAGTATAGTTATGGGAACAGCCTTCTAATAACTCAAGAGATAAACCAAAAGACCCTGAAGTACTGAGTTTAAACTGAACCCTGTGGGACCTAAGCTGGCCCAAATCCCCTGTATGATAATCATGCCTAGAATACACAACCTTGCACTTAAGCGAGGATTTCTAATCATTTACTCTTATTGGGGAAGCTCCTCGTGTTTAACCCTTACCTCTGGGTCATCAATGACCCCTATCTTTTCCTCTATTCTGAGCTTCATTCTCAGGTGCAGGCTCAATATCCATAGCCTCTTGAGATCTAGTCCTCACCATCTATGTAGAAAAGATTAGAACATAACTTAGGACATTGCGTAAGAGCAACTTGCATAACAAGGAATCAAAATAGAGAAGTTTTTTTTCTAAGGACATCTTATAGTCTCTTAAAGATAGATACAAACATCTACGTGCTAATATGCGAAACTTTACAGGAAATCCTGCTCTTATACTTATGAGATTGGTGTACCTAGATGCTTTGATATCAATTATCACGACCAAAAAATAAAGTCATGATGGTATTTGTCATGGTCCAGCCTTTACAAGTAGGCTAATCACCAATCAGTACAAGAAACCCAAAAAGAATGAAAATATTTAGGTGAGACTTCTAGAATGAAGCTAGACCAATCACAAAATATATGTAATAAAAATGTAAATCTAAAGAAGTAGGACAAACCACCATAAATATGGTGTCGTAATGTAAGAGCATCTAAGTACAAACCAAAAAATTAAAAAGTAAAAAATCTAGCTTTTATTCAAATAAAGAGATAAGTGATATAGAATGAGTGCTATAATCCACCTTGAATGCTAGGATGGTCCAGTACCTCGAATAGCACACACTATTTCAACCTGCTAGGATCTATATCAAAAGGGCTCTGTAAGGGTGAGTACAATGCAATTATACTCAGTAGGTATCTCTAGCCAACTGAATAAAGACAAAAATAGATAAGTAAAATAACACTATAAGCACATAAAAAAAGTCCCAAAGAGTAGGTCACACAATATCTACTAAAAGTTCTAATATATAAACATGAAAATGAAAAGCACCACAAATATGTACGAAGAAAATACTGAAAGTAAACACAAATCAAGGAAACTAAAGGAAATCATGAAAATACATATGCAAAGGCAATGTAGTATGGTTAGAATGATTGACTAACATCATTGTATGACTTTTTGTATACACCCACCGAGCTCATAGCTCCCAGGTAGGTCCCATGGGAGGTCGCAACCCATATACTATGTCATATATCTCAATCTCAACTCAGCTCTCCGACTCTTATTCATAGGGAGAGTATCATAAAAGTGTCTTATTTTCTTTCAAAATAGTATTTCTTAATGGTACCAGTATTTCATGAATGTATATACATGGAATAAACATGTAACACTCATAATCAACTCAATATGTGATATCCAAGCCATCCAAAACACACACACATATATAAATAAATATATATATATATATAGTTGAGACTAAAAATCAACTCAATAGGTCCATAATTAATGATTTTCAACTCTAATTAGGCACCAAGAAAATAAATATGCATTTACGATATCATTAATATGTTATCATCCCCTAATTCGGCAATTCTATCATGATAGGGAAACCAATGCTCAAATAAAACTTATAGTAGCAAAATGAGCCCTTGAACGGTCATTTTATCTAGAATGGAGATATTTAAATGAACAGATAAGGTCAGTGATGTCAAATAAAAAACCTACATGAGCAACACATATATCAGATAGCACAAGTCAATGACAATAGAGTATAAGCCCCTATATGGGAGCACAACAATAATAATATTCTCTAAATGTAAAACCATAGTTATTCTCCCTAACCCATATTATACTTTACCTATATATTAATTATTCAACTTAATCTGAAAGAAGTTAAGCCATAACCAACCTCAAAATGATAAAATCTTGATATAAAGTACTTCACCATAAAATATTCCCCTTATAAATGCCCTTAGAATCAACTACAACATTTATATATAACATCTATACATTAAAATGAAGCTAACAACACCTATACTACCCATATTTGGGCAAGGTCCAAATGGGTTTGAAAAATAATTCTGAAAATAAAAGGGGTAAAAAGGATATTTTGTTTTTGAAATACCTTCCCCAAGGCTATTGGAATCTGCAAGTGAAAACTCACACAAAAGAGGGTTAAAACAAGGTCCAAATTAAAGAAAAACCCTTTTCAAACTTCACTTATAAAAATCCACAATTTCTATTTTGAAATCATAATTCAAAGGTGTTTTTAATGATATAATTGATGAAAAATAATAGAAATAGCATTTTAGAGCTTACTCATTGTCACGACCCACGTGGAACAGAGACCATCCCCTTCACCTAACCAAACTAAAACAATATCCTCAATTGTCAAATAAATTTTAAGCATACAATAAGTGAGACCTAATAAAACTAATGATAATTCATGATATGTCTATACTAACCACCGGTAACCGAACAACCGTCCATCACCAAAATGATCAACCAAATCACCCAAGTTCACAGTAATCCAACAAAGACTATAAAATCGAAAGTCAATGAAATACCGGGACATGCCCCCGATAATAGCCAAAACAATATCTAAGGAGATAATCAAAACATAAAGTGGAAACCATTATACGAAATGAGGTCTTTTGAAGAATGAAAGCTCACCACTTCTATTTGACTCACTAGCTGATCCTGAATCCAAGTCACTGAGCAGGAGAGGTGGAAGTATGATTAGTCCCTGCATCCCATGGGTACACAACGTCTGAATATGGTTAGTGGCTGGAGCGCTAGGATGTAACTCAGGGATATTGGACAAAAATAATTCCATAATAATAGTTCAAACCAATAAATATTCAATGCATAATATCTTATGAAATACATATACATATCTAATACCACATGCTGGGGTAGGGAACACATCTTACCATGTGCTTTAAAAACCTTAACCTGGGTTGTGTAGCATAACCTTAATAAAATAAGGCACCACGAGCTATACGGGCCCAACTATCCCTTAGCTGGAAGGGCCCGTGTAATACCTCGTATTTCCCTAGCTTAAATTAACTCTCATTCCATGAGTTATCCAATATAATTTTTTTGAAATACTCAGTATCTTTTATTTTAGAGCCTAGTTTTGCATACGAAATTCAGTCAGCTTTCAAACAATGTAAAATTCGCGCAAATCTGATACCCGGGCGAAGAGTAATGGCTATTTTCATAAAGCAGTGTGCCAAAATGCACGTCAGCGCATCGCGGAGGCCAGCCAAATGGCAATTGGAAAATTCTAGTGTTGCTCCATGATATTGCGCATTGCACCATTGGTTCAGTTAAGAATTGTTCTTTTCCAGTGTTCCAACGCGATCCCATGACGCCGCGATGAGTCCAAAATTTAGAATCAAGGGGGCAAAGCAATTCCACTACGTCACGCCAAGCCCCCAGTTCCCAGTTGTCATTTTCCAGAGACACAGCGCGATAGCGCCGCATCGTGCCAAGGGCCCAGGTTGGAAATTATTGACGAAAAATTAAAGGGTCGTCCAGGGTTAAACTAGTCTTTACCCATGATTTTTACATGCCTAAATAAGGGATTTAATCTCTAAAAATATTTTAAAGTCATTCTTTATTAAATTTTCCCCAAAATCAAAGCATTCTCTCTCAAAGGGGTAAACCCTAGCTCTCAAGAAATAAAGAATAAAGCTTAAGAAACTCACCAAGAAATCCAAGAAGTTATCAATTCATGTATGTTAGATATTCATCTATGGGTACATTTCACCCATAGAGTCTAAGAATCCCCTTTTTAAAACTACAAGTTTATGGAATTGAGAATTTTCACGTTTGAAATTGATTGTACGCATGTCTATGATGTTAATCTGGTTTTCATTCCATGATTATGATAAGATTCATAAAAATAGAATAGTATTTTTGGGGAATTTTATGAATTACACATTAAACCCACGAAAATTGCAGGTTTAGGCATTATAGTTGCAATGTTTATATGTTATCCATGATTATATACATTAAGTTGTACTTCCCAAGTTTTTAATAGAATGTCTATGTGAATTAAATGATGCAATCATAACATGCTAGTATATGTACAATCTTATGCCCTACCAGTGTTTGAAAAAATGTCTATGAATGAATTATGGACAAGTATACATTGTTATGTCTTTCGAGATCATGTTATGCTTTTCTTTTCATGCTATCGAGTCATAGGGGTAATTAATACCCAATAATCTAGCTGTTTACCTAAAGCCAGTGTCAGTTACAAAATAGTATCAGTCATGTAATGATCAGTAGAATTCAATCAGCTACAGAACTCAGTCAGTCAAAGAACTCAGGAAAGCTCAATAAATTCAGTATCAATCCAGTCTAGTTCAATATACTCAGTTCAGTGTCTTTCAGTTAGGAGTAGGATTCAACACTGAGTGAACCAAAGGATGGGGTCTCACCTGCCAGTAGAGGGTGTGATTCTTAGAAGCAATCCTTGCGACGTAGCCAGCGAAGGTTGAGACATCAAACCTGACAGTTAAGGGTTGATGAGGTATTTTTACCTACCAGTTGAGGGTTCCACCATTCTCATTAGAGTACCTGCCGATGAGGGTAACTCTTCAGTGTCTTTACCCGTGGCACGATATTGACACCCTTCCAGCTGGGGTTACAAGTTGGACCCCAAATCTATTCAGAAAAGGGGCATGTCGATTAGATGATTACTTCCCACAGTCTCAGTTTCAGTCTTAGTATAGAACTCAGTTCAGTTCTACAGAATCAGGATTGTCAAATACAGTCAATCAGTTTTAGTAACTCAATTATAAGTAATCTCAGATATCAGTTACTCAGTTATCAAAACTCAACACTCAACTTCAGTAAAAGCTCAGTTATAATGTACACATATATGGACAGTATTGCATACTCAGTATTTATAGCAGTTTTAGTTATCCATGTACTCTCATATTCAGTTACACTATATAATTTTGTCAGTTATTGTTCATCCATATGAACCCTTGCATTCAGCCTTACATCATCTAGCATACCAGTACATTCCATATACTAACACATACTCTTTCTTTGTGCTATGATATCTCATATCAAAGTTTCAGACGCTCAGGTTCTTAACCATATATAGGCAGATCAAGTTATCAACAACATTTTTAGTAGTGAGTCCTCATCTATCGAGGGCATACTGTTATTTTAGTACTTCAGTTTATCAATAGTTCAGTAGTCGACCTTAGTTACGGGCTTGTCCCATCAACTCCACTTTCAGACAGTTCAGTTAGAGGCTTTTCAGAATAGTCTTTCAGACAATATTTAGTTTTCCAAATATATTATTTCAGTAATATACTTTATCAGTATTTTAGATTTTGAACTTTATGGTATTTCAGTTGATTTTCTAGATTTACTACAGTATTATTACACAGTGCTTATAGCAGATATCAATCATGGGTTAGCTTATGGGCCTTTGGGATTATAAGCACCGTGTAGCATCCAGGGTATAGACTCGGGGTGTTACAAACTTAGTATCAGAGCCTAAGGTTCAACAGGGTCTTAGGGAGTCTGAAAGAAACATCAAGCAGAGTCTTGTGCATGGGTGTGTAGCGCACCACATGATAACACTCAACTAACATGTCAACTTAGTGCAAGGCGATCGTCATTAATATATTTACCCAACTTTGAAGTTGGGGTCAAATCCACAGGGAATAATGTGAGTGACCATTAAACTAGTTTGAAACTATAGCTACAAGTTGAATTCAAACAAATGATATGAAAAGATAAAAAGGGTTTTTTTTGTTGATCAGCTAATAATTGTTGGTCACTTTAGTTTTAGTGTTTGTAATCAAGAGTTTATGGAAAACCATGAATTATGTTCACTAGGGGTTTTGGTACTTAACAGATGCTAATAGTGGTTCAATATTCTTACAGTAGGTAGGACAATAGGTTATTTTTATCGAAGTTATGCCTAAATGTCTCTCGACCTACTTAAGCATTTAATTTCCTAATCCTCTCGGACTTAGGGAATTTATATTTATTAACCAGACTTCACCTCAGGTTAATCAACCTTGTTACATCGTTGATTATTAAATGGAAGCTTAGTATTTCCAAGTCCCTGTTGATAATTCACTTCTCACTATATTTGATTTCTTTCTCAAGTATATCAAAGAAGGTGTTATCTATCATTTGCAACCAATAGACGATAATTAAAACCTTAAAATTATTAAGGAGTCCTATTACCTTTCAAATCTTGAACACTTAGCACCTTATCATGACTTAACCCTAGATCCCATAATTCAGGTTAAAGGGGTTTAGCCACAGATGACGTAATGATTGAAACAACTAGATGAATTCATAATTTGAAAGATAAACTTGCCACAAGGTGAATAATAACTAGTTATTCTCAAATTAGATCACAATGTGAATCCCAAAGTAATGATTAAAATCTCTTCAAAGTAATTGCTTTTTCAAGCCAAGAAACGAGAGAGAGAAAATAAAAAAAATATGTGTCTAAAAAAAACTCAGGTTCGGAACTCCTTAGAAAACCCTAAACAATGCTTAAAACAGTTCACCCTAATTATGGAAGCAAAATCATAGAGTGCAGCAATTTCACGGACAGGTGACACCATTCGTGATGCCTTATCAGGAGGCCGACAACTTATCACAAATGTCGTCAGCTCCTCTTTGATTTTGACATTCGCTGCCTTAGGCTGACGATGAACTGTGATGGCCTATCAGATCTTTGACGTCTTATCACAAATATCACCACTTATCTACCTCAACTCCCATGTTTTTCCTTAGACTGGCGACAATTTTGACGACCTATCAACTCTTTGACGGCTTATCATGAAATGTCATCACAGCTTTTAGCTGAGGTCCATGCTCTGTCTAAGACTAACAATGAAGCTAATAACTTATCACATGGATGAGACTTATCATAAATGTCGTCAGCCACACTTCTCTTCTTTTCTCTTTAGATTTCAACTCTTTTGCTTCCATCCTTATTGGTTCTCTAGCATCTTAGCTTCTACTGAAAAATCAAAGATAAAACAATCAAAAATGACAAAAGTTACTTAAGACTTTGCAATTATTCTCAGTTAAAGCCTCAAATGTGTTAGCATCAGCTCACACATCAACACCCTCAACTTAAAACAATTAGTTGTCCTCAATCAACTCAAACATAACTAAGAGAATATAGAGTACATTTGGCAATCAACCATCCATATTATCTCAAAACATCTTCACCATCTCCAATGTTAATCAATTTACAAACAACTGTGTCTGTTATTTAAGAGCAACAACTTGACACACAGGAATCAAGATATGGCATCAATTCAGCAACAACAACCATGCATGTACTAATATTACACCATCTAAACAAGTTAGCAACTAGAAACATGACCAGTGTGCCATCACTATAAAGAAGTACCACTTCACTTATATCAGACATTAGATATGTAACCATGGGGACAATCACCAGACACTTACTCTCAGAATAAAGTTCCAATCAATGTATGGTGAATACCATAGGCTTGCCCTTATTTTCATTACTAAGACTTTCAGAAAGGTCAGCTAGGATCACTATAGGTCTTCTCTTAGGCTTGTAATGTAGGCTAGGGGCTGGTATGATACTCGATGATATTTAAAGTGAATAATTCTCCATGACACTACACTAGCTTTTGGGGTTTCACTTATTAGCCTTTTTATATTCTTCTCATTTCTTGATCACACTTATTCAGGATGGGTACGGTTTTTTTTACAATTGCTTCTTTTTTTTCCCAACTTTTGTTTTCTTGCTCTTTTCCACCGCACCCAACTTTTTATTCTTTTATTTTACTCTACCTTTCTTCATAGTCATTTTACATCACACGCCCCTAAGATAGCCACCCTCAACTTAGGCCATTTGCCTAAGTCAAGGTGCACAGTGTCCAAGAAGGACCAAAGCCAAAAAAAGTTCATTATGATATAAATTGGAAAAGTGACAAGTGTCATAAAAATAAATAGGCTAGCCAAGCTCAAAGCAGGGATCAAGGGATATTCTACATACAGGGAAGGTTATTTAGGCTAAAAGTGAGCGAATATCAAAATGGCCTATGATCCTTTCCTAACCCCTATCCTTCAACCAAGGTAAGACTAACCGGGCAAGTTCTAGATTTCAACATACAACGGGAACTAGGTAGTATCTCACACACACATGGAGCAAAGGTACATCCCAAGATACTACCTATTCAGTTCATGAAATTGTTTAGCAATGGTTATCATGTTACGAGAACTAATGCCATAACAAGATGCACAGTGGTCACACATAAATGCATATCACACAGTTATAAAATAGACCTTTGGAGAGGTGTTCAAAAATCAACAAAAATATATCAACTACTGTAGATACTTATTTTTCTCCCAGTTAACCACAACACATCACAAAATAAAACACAATACGCCTAAACATGCCGGCTCTACTAGGAATAAAAATTGGGAGAAAAGAGGCACGACAACAAAAACCCCAAGAGGACATCAACATCCATAAGTAGTCCCACTCTCAAATTATAATCATACATTGTCCCCAATGTGTCAAACAAAAACAAGAGAGTCAGAAACATACCTGTGGCACCATAGGTGCAAAAATCTGATTTCAATCACATAATATGAATACAAATAATAAAATACCTTGGGTTTCCTCCCAAGAAGCACCTAATTTAGTGTCGCAACATGACATCATTCAGTTATTCTTTATCCCTCCCCTTAGATGATTTAAATTATCGGACCATCTTTTGATCTTTACTCCTTTTAGGTCCGTTGGGTAAAGGTGAGGGCATGATAAGAAATGTTCTATCACGCCACTTCGAAGACTTGAACTGCTTTCCCAATTTTGCATCAAACTTTCATGTGGGATCATTGGGAAGCAGTGCGGATCTTAAAAAGCCACTAAATGGACATCGATCTTTAGGCTTCTTGGATTTTCTATTGGGGTTGTGGTATACCCTTTTGGAAAGATAAACTCCAAAATGTAAAAATTTTCCTCCTCATTTTTAAAATTCATCATTTGCTTGGGTGATTCGACTTTCATCATATCTACCAGGCATAATGTTTAAAAGTGGTTCGAATGAGGAATAACTCTTACTTCCGGAGTAGCATCCCTATTAGTATCTTTACCCCGAAATGGACTAGAGTTTTCACAAGGATTGTGCTTGATTTCTTCTTTTGCCTCTAGCACCATTTCCCTAATCATGGCATCATCTCTCATGGTTTGTTCGGTTGGTTGGAAAATATTTGATCAACATCAAGCTCATCGTCAGTATATGATTCTTGCTCATCATATTCACACTCTTTGATTAGTCTAAATGATTCCACAGACAAGATATCATCTAAACATAATGTAGAAGAGTGCCTTAGATGATTGACCTCGATATCCATCTCCCCTATCATTTCTCTTTCCTTGTTAAATACCCTAATGTATTGATGTATATCATATATGATATCATTCATTGTGTCCATACAATCCAACATTAGTTGAAGCATAGCTTCAATGCCACTCTTTTCGGTACTTCATTCTTCCCTTTCTTGACCAAAAGACCTATCAAAATCATAAGAAGAACTAGAATTTGGGTTAGCACAATGGGGGAGGGGGAATTTGGGTGATCACTCCTATGTATATCTTGATCACCACATATAGAAAAATCATACTCCCAATAGAATGGAGATGGTTTACACATCTCTCTCCGAGGAGCATATCTAGAGTCTTGCCAAAAGTGAGGTCCATCACAATATGGACATGGATCATCAAGATAAGATTTTCAACCACCAAGATCATGTTCATTCCATGATGCCATAGTAGTAAGTAAACTAAAATAAAAATCTACCTAACACAAGAAATAAAAGTAAACTAAAAACATATATTTACAAGTTTGAATTCAAGCAAGTAGGCTAAAATTCTAAACTAACTCAATATGCCAAATTATTCCCCGGCAATGGCGCCATTTTTGATAATGCTCAACTTACACGTCAATTTAGTGCAAGGCGGCCGTCGTTAATATATTTACCCAACTTTGGAGTCGGGGTCGAATTCACAGGGAACAATGTGAGTGGTGATTAAACTAGTTTGAGACTATAGCTATAAGTTGAATTCAAACAAATGATACAAAAAGATCAAAAGGGATTTTTTTGATGATCAGCGAATAATTGTTGGTAACTTTAGTTTCAATGTTTGTAATCAAGAGTTTATGGAAAACCAAGAATTATGTTCACTAGGGGTTTTGGTACTTTACAGATGCTAATAATGGTTCAAGATTCTCATAGTAGGTAGTACAACAGGTTATCTTTATCGAAGTTATGCCTAAATATCTCTCGACCTACTTAAGCATTTAATTTCCTAATCCTCTCGGACTTAGGGAATTTATATTTATTAACCAGACTTCACCTCAGGTTAATCAACTTTGTTACGTCGTTGACTATTAAACGAAAGTTTTGTGTTTCCAAGTCCCTGTTGATAATTCACTTCCCACTATATTTGATTTCTTTCTCAAACAAATCAAAGCAGGTGTTATCTATCATTTGCAACCGATAGACGATAACTAAAACCTCAAAATTATCAAGGAGACCTATTACCTTTCGAATCTTGAACACTTAGCACCTTATCAAGACTTAATCCTAGATCCCATAATTTATGTTAAAGGGGTTTAGTCACTCATGATGTCATGATCAAAACAACTAGATGAATTCATAATTTGAAAGATAAATTTACCAAAAGATGAATAATAACTAGTCATTCTCAGATTAGATCACAATAGGAATCCTAAAGTAATGATTAAAATCTCTTCAAAGTAATTGTTTTTTCAAGCCAAGAAACTAGAGAGAGAAAATAATAAAAATATGTGTCTAAAAAAAACTCAGGTTCGAAATTCCTTAGAAAACCCTAAATAATGCATTAAATAGTTCACCCTAATTATGGAAACAAAATCATAGAGTGCATCAATTTCTCGGACAGGTGAAGCCATTCGTGACACCTTATTAGGAGACTGGCGACTTATCACAAATGTCTTTAGCTCCTTTTTTATTTTGACATTTGCTGCCTTAGGCTGACGACGAACTGTGACGGCCTATCAGATCTTTGACGACTTATCATGAATGTCGTCACTTATCTACCTCAGCTCCCATGTTTTGCCTTAGACTGACGACAATTTTAAGGACCTATCAACTCCTTGACGACTTATCACAAAATGGCGTCATAACTTTCAGATGAGGTTCATTCTCTATCTAAGGCTGACGATGAAGATGATAACTAATCACAGGGCTGAAAACTTATCAAAAATGTCATCAGCCACACATTTTTTCTTTTCGCTTCAGATTTCAACTTTTTTGCTTCCATCCTTGTTGGTTCTCTAGCATCTTAGCTTCTACTGCAAAATCAAAGATAAAATAATCAAAAATGACAAATCTTTCTTAAGACTTTGCAATTATTCTCAGTTAAAATCCTCTAATGTGTTAGCATCAGCTCACACATCACCACACTTATGGATAGGAGGCTATGAAATGTTTTAGGAAAAGTTTCCATTCTTTCAGTATTCATGTCGTACGAGTGAGCAAGAGCTCAAGTTATACTCTCAGTTTAATTCATTTCTTCCTTCAATTTACAGAACATGCCTCCCAAAAATAACAACGGAAGAAGGACCAAAAATCAGTCAGTACATCAGCTCGTTCAGGCATATCCCCTGGACGAGCATGTCTCCCATGCATAATTTAGAGCTGCATTCACTATTCTAGCCAATTCCATAACATTTCAGAATGAACATCTTACTACTATTCAAGCTAACCCAGTGGCCAATACTGTTGTATCCAGGATTTGGGACTTCACCCGAATGAATCTGTTAAGACCCAAACTGGGGCCCTGGCCATTAAGGACATCCCGACCCATGAAGGCTCGGACGTCCTACTCTATCTGGTAATCATGCACAACATTCAAAGATATTTCATTTGATATATAGTAGGCCATCCAGTTCGTCATATGAAAGGATTTATGATGGATTGAATCTGACCCAAGTTTCGACGTTCACTCAAACTCAAACGATAGGAAAACTTTCAACTCGTCCTTGAGTTTGGGGACCTCTATGATCTCAATTTATTCTCAAATAGGTTCCCATACTACATAATTGATTAACATACCAAATTTGCATAGGATTTATGGATTTGAGATCACCTACGCATATAAACGACAATTTTTCATTCTAGCGCGAAATGCAGGGTGTTACATTATCTCCCCTTGGGATCATTCGTCCTCGAATGATGGGTAGGAATGTTGAAGTATTAAAGGTATGGAATAACATGGACATGATATGTCTTCTAAGAAATAATATAGAAGAGATGAAACATTTAAACTTTTATCATGAAACTGAATTTCTAGTTGACTTGACTTTACTTACTTTAAGGAGATGATTCATGCTGAGAGTTTAGTATTTCCTTGAAGTGTTCATGATCCAATCATATATATTGAATTGAGAAGTGATAACTTATGCAAGTATGAAACATGAGGCAACATGACTTAGATCGTACCAGGGTAGTATACTGCCTGAGCTAAAATACTTGGAAGTATTTGAAATTATGCTCTGAACTCTTATGAACTGAGTCATGACTAAGTAACTGAATCTAAAACATGATTCTTTGAATGAATAGATTATCTCTTAGGATGGTCAGACGAATGAAACTTTGGATAGTAGGACCGGGTGAAAAGGTGGAAAACCACAGTAACTTGTCTATCTGACTGTTAAACTGAATTACTGGCTATACAGACTGAATTTTGCTAGACCCTCATACTTAACTGGAGTTTCTCTTCCTCACACTTTCTAAAGAAGTTCTAGTAGTAGCATTAGGGAGCAAAGAATCTTAGGCATAGGTTATACAAGACATCCAACTAAGGAATAAAAAAATAACACTACTCCATAGCATGGAATATAGACATATAACTCATAAACTAGGATAGAATTACCAGGCCTTAGGCAATGCCACTTCTTACTTTCAAGCTTAGCACTCTCCTCAAATACTACCTTAACCCTACTATCCCCCTTAATTACCATACTCATTCAATTCAGCTTAAAATTCTCATATGGGCATCAATAAATCTTACTACTAATATCTAAAGTAGCTTAAATCCTTTCACCGTGATCAAGCCTAACTCTAAATCACAAAATACAACACACTACACCACGATATTATTCCACACCATATGATTCAACCTTCTATATTTTTTTTATCACATCCTAAGCATAATGTGCCCTACCACTTCAATGACTAACTCTGAACTCTTACTATGGATTCACTAGCGCATATTGCGTTCCTCTACTTACATCCCAACATGTCATTCAAGCCTATCTTTATAACCACATAAGAACTTCAAGGCAACATTGATCAAGATGTACTTCATATATTCTCTAAACCACTATCAATACAACTCCCATGCTCTACCCTAAGTATATACTCACACAAATTTTCCATTAACCATCACATGTATCAAAACTTTGGCCCCAAATCTCACTTCACACTTATGGACTTATCTAAAACAAGCATACAATGATCTTCCATCAACAAGAAACATTCACTCATCATCACTATTATTAAATAAGGAGTCACCAAAAGGTTAGAACATAAAACCTTGAAGTATGGAAAGATATTATATGAGACTTGACACTTAACTGAGGCCTGAGGAATAACAAATCAGCATCAGGGATTTATCAAAGTAAATCTGAATTGAGGGTATACATGGCTATAAGCTGAATTTTTGCCAATCATTAGGTGTATAGCATGAGTTATAGGAACTGAGCACACTATAAAGCGTGAGTACATGAGTCATGAGTTGCATGACCTCAATTTGGAGCTCATAGTATATGGAATGTGATTCCGACTACTGAATGAACTAGAACTCCTCATTTTGGAACTGGAAGAGTACATGATTCTCTATCATATGCATGAACATGAACTATGATCATGGAACCAAAATGTAAGGCATGAGTAGGTATAGGGATAGCTGAAAATTACAGAGATAAGAATGGGTTGAGTCCCACCCTTACTTTTTGATGTTCTATATCATACTAGCAATACTATTAGAATTTGAGATTCTGACTTGGTTACTTGTTCTATCATCTCCCCCTTAGATTTAAGCCATCATCTTAAGTTCGAGAGGTACCTTACTAGACTCTAAACTAAACTATAGTCATTGCACTCTGGGGTCTGGAATACGATAATACACGCAATTAATAGAACTTAACCCGAATGACCATACCTGAAAGTGGAAAACCCACTGTTAGTACTACCTTCAGAGATACACTCTATCTTTCTATAGACACCAATAGTCATCATTTAATACTTGAACACTTACTAACTTTGAATCTTCATGAATATCCCCATAGTTGAAGTGCACACCCTCTAGTGCTTCTACTCTTATTTATATTAGTTCAACCTTCAAAACTCAAACTTAGATTCTAACACTTAACATGGATATCACCAAGCCTTTAATGAACCATACTTCTTCCATCATAGCCTACCAATATCGCAACCCCAAACTTATATCTCTCTACCATGAGGAATAAGATCATATCAAAGGCTCAACACTATCAGTCAAAATTCCTTAACTTGTCCATTTAGAACACCATGTACTATCTACTAGTATTTCTCCACCTAGCAACTCAACGGTACTACTAGACAAACGCAACATATAGTAGCCTTAGAAAAATACCACAACCTCATATCACCTTGGGCATACTTCTACATCTTACATACAACATCATACTTCATTATGAATCAAATAAACTTAAGCTCTTGCATACAACGTTCAAGCCTATTAGATCACTTCCATATAACTAGTATCATTAACCAAGAAATCATCACATCCACCTTCATGGACATCAACTGTTCAAACTTAATGTCTAGTGCTAAACATGATTTACAACCCAACCTTACACATAATTCTCGCAAAATATACGTCATTAATCTTAAGCCACTATTCTTACAGCCACATTCTACATTTGAATTCAAGTCTATAGTCTAGCATCAATTATCTACCATTAATGAAAAATGCAACATAATAAACTAGTCCACCAAATTAGGACATCCTACCCAAATTTCTTATTTTATCTAGCTACTACCCACTAGTAAAACATCTTTATGACATTACTACTATACCTCAAAATCTACTACATACCTACTCATAAATAGTACTAGTTTACAACTACCAACGCAAAGAAGGTCAAGTTCACTATGTTTATTTACTATAAATGCTGGGCTATTATGTTTACTATTACTTTTTTGTATATATTGTTTTTCTAATAATTCTTCTATATGCATTTTAAATTCTTTTAAATCATCAAAATTATATGTTAATGGTTTCTGGGTTATTATGCTATTTTTATCTATTAATTCAATTTTTATAATAGTTTTATGTCTTTCCCATCCTTTTAATGGATCTTCACTATATAATTGTTCTAATTTTCTGTTAACTATTTCTATCTTATTTATTGAAAATATAGTTATTTTTGTTTTATTTATCGAAAATAGGACTAGTTCTATTGTATCTTCAGTATTTTTTATATTTTCTAACTTTTGTGTAATTTTTTCACTTCCTTTTATCCAATCAGTTTTCTTTCTTATTTTATTATTAACTCTTTTTGCTCTTATTTTCTGTTTACATGGTGTTGTAAACCACCAGTCTGTTCTAGTTATTATATGTGGGTACAATTTATCTAGAAACGACATTCCTAAAAGTATATCTTTTGATGTTAGTTCATAATTATAAATTTCTTCTATTGTTAATATTTTATCCCATACTTGTGTTTTTACATTCTTAGCTTTGTAAGTAATTAAGCTTCCTTCGTTATTAAATCCTTTAACTATTATTGGTGTTTTTAATTTATCCCATTTACTTTCTGGTAAACAATTATATCTACATAAATTAGCTTCTGCTCCTGTATCTATCATAGGCGTATAATATCTACTGTAATATCCTTCTACTACTATCTTCATTAATACATATATCTTCATTTTATGTTAAAGCTCTTCTTAAGAATAATTTCACTCTGTTATATGTTATAGTTAATTGTGTATGTTCTATATTATATGGTTTTACTTGTTCTAACCATTTTATTCCTAATATTATGTCTGTTTTTTGCATTTCTTCTTTTACTTCAAATTCTATTTTTATTTTTCTTATTCCTATTATTATTTCTTTTTTGCTATATTTTTATTGTTTATTAAACTTCTTGGTAGATCTGGGCATATATTATTGTCGGTTTTTATTTCCTCATTTTTTACTAGATATTTTGCTATATAATTTTCTTCTTGTCCTGTATTTAAGAGTATTAAATATTCTTTTTCATTTACCTTTCCTATTATGTAATATTGGTTTGAATTATCCATTGAACTTGTTTCATAACTTATTCTTTTTGATGAGCTTGATGATTCCGGTTTATCATAAGCTGTTTTTTTTGTTGTACTTATTCTATCATTTATTATTTCTAGATTTTCTTCTACATCTATGTCTCTATAGCTATAATCATTATAATCTATTGTTTTTACAAATTGTTCGAATGGGCTATCTATTTGTATCTTGTTAATCTTATTTTTTCCTGTTATTTTATGTTTTGTTGTTAATACATATAAATTTTTGCATCTTGCTGTAAATATTTTACTTCCTGGGGTTAATTATATTCCTGATATCTTCCAATATAATAATAGTGATTTATCTATATTTCTATCCATTACTGCTACTGAATAATTCGCACTTATTATAAATTTAAATTTTGGTATATTAAATTTCCTTTTATGGCAGTTATTATACTTTTTTCTATAGGTTTTATAATTCTATCATCTGCTAAATATAATTCTATTGGTGTATCTATTCCTTCTCTAAAACATGTTTTTTAGCTAAATAAAACATGTTAATAAAAGCATGTTTTAGAGAAGGAATAGATACACCAATAGAATTATATTTAGCAGATGATAGAATTATAAAACCTATAGAAAAAAGTATAATAACTGCCATAAAAGGAAATTTAATATACCAAAAATTTAAATTTATAATAAGTGTAAATTATTCAGTAGCAGTAACGGATAGAAATATAGATAAATCACTAGTATTATATTGGAAGATATCAGGAATAGAATTAACCCCAGGAAGTAAAATATTTACAGCAAGATGCAAAAATTTATATGTATTAACAACAAAACATAAAATAACAGGAAAAAATAAGATTAACAAGATACAAATAGATAGCCCATTCGAACAATTTGTAAAAACAATAGATTATAATAATTATAGCTATAGAGACATAGATGTAGAAGAAAATCTAGAAATAATAAATGATAGAATAAGTACAACAAAAAGAACTGCTTATGATAAACCGGAATCATCAAGCTCATCAAAAAGAATAAGTTATGAAACAAGTTCAATGGATAATTCAAACCAATATTACATAACAGGAAAGGTAAATGAACAAGAATATTTAATACTCTTAAATACAAGACAAGAAGAAAATTATATAGAAAAATATCTAGTAAAAAATGAGGAAATAAAAACCGACAATAATATATGCCCAGATCTACCAAGAAGTTTAATAAACACTAAAAATATAGCAGAAAAAGAAATAATAATAGGAATAAGAAAAATAAAAATAGAATTTGAAGTAAAAGAAGAAATGCAAAAAACAGACATAATATTAGGAATAAAATGGTTAGAACAAGTAAAACCATATAATATAGAACATACACAATTAACTATAACATATAACAGAGAGAAATTATTCTTAAGAAGAGCTTTAACATAAAATGAAGATATATGTATTAATGAAGATAGTAGTAGAAGGATATTACAGTAGATATTATACGCCTATGATAGATACAGGAGCAGAAGCTAATTTATGTAGATATAATTGTTTACCAGAAAGTAAATGGGATAAATTAAAAACACCAATAATAGTTAAAGGATTTAATAACGAAGGAAGCTTAATTACTTACAAAGATAAGAATGTAAAAACACAAGTATAGATAAAATATTAACAATAGAAGAAATTTATAATTATGAACTAACATCAAAAGATATACTTTTAGGAATGCCGTTTCTAGATAAATTATACCCACATATAATAACTAGAACAGACTGGTGGTTTACAACACCATGTAAACAGAAAGTAAGAGCAAAAAGAGTTAATAATAAAATAAGAAAGAAAACTGATTGGATAAAAGGAAGTGAAAAATTACACAAAAGTTAGAAAATATAAAAAATACTGAAGATACAATAGAACTAGTCGTATTTTCGATAAATAAAACAGAAATAACAATATTTTCAATAAATAAGATAGAAATAGTTAACAGAAAATTAGAACAATTATATAGTGAAGATCCATTAAAAGGATGGGAAAGACATAAAACTATTATAAAAATTGAATTAATAGATAAAAATAGCATAATAACCCAGAAACCATTAACATATAATTTTGATGATTTAAAAGAATTTAAAATGCATATAGAAGAATTATTAGAAAAACAATATATACAAAAAAGTAATAGTAAACATAATAGCCCAGCATTTATAGTAAATAAACATAGTGAACAAAAACGAGGAAAAAGTAGAATGGTTATCGATTATAGAAATTTAAATGCAAAAACAATAACTTATAATTACCCAATACCAAATAAGATATTAAAAATAAGACAAATACAAGGATATAATTATTTTAGTAAATTTGATTGCAAGTCAGGATTTTAACATCTAAAGTTAGAAGAAGAATCTAAGGAATTAACCGCATTTACGGTACCACAAGGATTTTATGAATGGAATGTATTACCATTTGGATATAAAAATGCACCAGGTAGATATCAACATTTTATGGATAGTTATTTTAAACAACTACCTAATTGTATAGTATATATAGACGATATACTATTATATACAAAGACCAAAGAAGAACATTTAAAATTATTGGAACAATTTACGGATATAATAGAAAAATCGGAAATAAGTTTAAGTAAAAAGAAAGCTGAAATTATGAAAAATCAGATAGAATTTTTAGGAATACAAATAGATAAAAGTGGAGTAAAAATGCAACAACATATAATACAAAAAATAATAAATTTGAAAGAAGAATTAGATACAAAAAAGAAATTACAATCATTTTTAGGATTAGTAAACCAAGTTAGAGAATATATACCAAAATTAGCAGAAAATCTAAAGCCCTTACAGAAAAAATTAAAAAAGGATGTAGAATATAATTATAACGAAGAAGATAAAAAACAAGTTCAAAAAATAAAAATACTTTGTAAAGAATTACCAAAGCTACAATTTCCAGATGAAAATAGAAAATTTATATATATAGTAGAAGCAGATGCTAGTGAATGTAGTTACGGAGGAGTACTTAAATATAAATATGGAGAGGAAAAATTAGAACACCACAGTAGATACTACTCAGGTACATTTAATGAAACAGAAATAAAATGGGAAATAAATAGAAAAGAATTATGTTCATTATATAAATGTTTATTAGCATTTGAGTCATATATTGTATATAACAAGTTTATTGTACGAACAGATAATACACAGGTACGTTGGTGGCTAACAAAGAAAATACAAAATTCAGTTACAACAAAAGAAATTCGGAGACTAGTATTGAATATATTAAATTTTACATTTACAATTGAAGTAATTAGTACTAATAAAAATGTTATTGCAGATTACATATCAAGACAAAGCTACACAGACTGATATCATAGAAGAATATACTCTAGAAAAAATACTCAACACCCTAACTACGCTTTTAATAAAAGAGGACAGTATGGGTAATGAGATAGAAAAGCTAAAGACTAATGAAGATAAACTGAAGTCTATAGCTACAAATCAGCTAACTCAGCAGTGTGCAGAGCTATGTTGATCGAAAGACATTACAATTCCAGATCTAGAAGGAGACGTTGGGACACTCCATAAAACCCATAATGTTAATCAATCTACAATTGCAGGTACAAGCAGAGGAGTTAGTAGACAAAGATATCAGAATATAAATATGAATAAGATATTTGAGAAACCATTTATACCAAAAACACAAAAAGACCCCTTGTTCATACCCCCACAAATTACCACATACCGAGATAGTCTGAACCAAGATAAAAAAGTTTATAACTACACAGCCCAAAAATACATAGAAAATATTTATAGAGTACAAGATTTCCTAAACCTTAACCCCAGAGCCACAGATATCAAAGAACCAAACACAAACTATATAACCCAAAAATTACAAGGTTACAACAAGCTAATTGCACTACCCAAAACCAATCCAAGCTTAATACTTGTTTTAGCTATGGATTATTAAATACCATATATACCCAAGACGGAGAAGAACTAACAGCTATGGAAGAATTACATAAAATATGCACCACCTATAAAAGAATAACCAAAGGAAATCTATTTTATATAAAATGTTATACTGCACCGGCAGAGATATTATACGACGAAATAAAACCAGTTATACAAGTTGTAAAAATAGGATTAACCAGAGATATGATTATACCAGAAGATATTGTGCAGCAGCCATAGATATCCAGAAATGAAATACCTAATTTCTACACAAATAAACGACTTATTGGACTAGCTACAATTATTCAAGAATTAGCAAATAATTATACCAATGGAAACCCAATATGGAGCTATTATTCAAGAGATCATCAGATAATTTATTCAAATTCAAAAGAACTACGACAAGCAGATATGAAAGATGTTAGACAATGGATAATGACATTACTTAACCCAGAAAAACAGTCTACTGCAAGAGCCATTAAGAGAGGATTTATTTCAGACGGATTACTGACAAGATATTGTAAGATAATTGGACACAAATATCCAGACCATCAATGTTCGAGATGTAATGGAGAAGATAATATTATTCCAGAAGTCCACCTAGAATAAAAGAACCAAGAAGATAAGCATGCCAGCTGGAAAGAAGATAAAAAAATCAACAGATACGACAAAAAGATAAAGGAAGACGGAGCAGCAAAAGTAGACAGAGCAATAAAGGAAGAAAGAAACATGTAAAAAGATAACTTTCAGAAAAGATATATATGTTAGGTAGCCATATGTAGCCTACTTTTTTTTACTTTTGTAAAGACTTTATTAACTTTTTCTTTTCATTTATTAGCTTAAGAGAAATAGAGAAACGTGTAAAGTTTTTTGTAGAATCATGTAAATGCTCTCAGTATAAATAGAGGCATAGAAGGCAGCAGAGGAGGCAAGCCTTCATGCGTTGAAGCAAATACTCTCTCAAGTCCACAAAAAAAAATAATATTTTGCTCAGTTAATTAAAACAGATTTATTTCAATGGAAAAATCTATGGAGGAACAAAGCTCAGAAATATCAAACCTACCCGAACAGGTATATCTATTTATGATTATGAATAGCTAAATTCATAATTCCCAACAATCATGGTATGATAAAATAAATTCATGTTAGTTACTTTATAGTAGAATTATTCGAAGAATAATATGTTAAGAAGTTTATTAGCAAAGTGGAAACGGAGAAAAATCCCTAAGAACTATGCCATCCTAAAGGTGAAACCAATAAGGCAAGAAGCTGTGGTGGGGAGTAACCAGAGTAGAGGCGCTGTTTAAGGGAAAAATATCCAGATTACCATGCTAATAGTGACCGAAGAACATGTTATTTAAGAATAATCTAGTATATAGTAATCTAAGATGACCATATTTTGTTATGAACATGGTTGAAGGGAATATTTTGAAAAAAGCAATTTTATGAAAATGAATAATTATTTATCTGATGTGATGGTAGATAAATTTAAAATACTTATTTTATATGCACTTACAGATATAAAAGTAGTAGATATAAGAAAAATCATATTAGAAAAAGCATTTGGTAAATATTACATGACTAGAGTAAATTATATACCATACCTACCTAACTACTCCTACAAATACTTAGCATGATAAATTACATAGAATTTTTAGAAAAAGATATGAGAAACATACAGTTACTAGAAAAATAGATAAAAATAAATATAGACAAATACATGGAAAATAAAGATATAAAATATATAGAATTCCTTAACAAAAATATGCAAGAACTACTAAGGGTAAAACAAACGACTACAAAATATTATAATAAAATATTTAGTCAATTTTAAATGATAGATAATCTTAAAATCTTAATCTTATATGTACTTAAAGATTTAGAAATAGATATTAAGAGAATAATATTAGAAAAAATATTAGACTATGAAATTGAAATTATGGACTGGATAGCACAGTTATACCTAGATAATTACCCAGAAGGATATTATTCAGATTAAAAGATGTTAGAATATATAAAGAAAATTAGAGAAAGGCAAAATTGGATATATGAAGAAGTTAATTACAGAAATCAACTTGAAATAGAAAGAAGACAACTAGAGGAAAAATTACTTAAAATAAAATTAACCTTAGAAAAGGAAGATACAAGTAAAAATTTATTTAATACGTACAAAAAATTATTTAATACAGATGGAAAATTAGTTATACATGAACAACAAATACTAATTAGTCAGATAAAAAATATAAACCTACGCATTGAATATAGTAAAGTTAGAATAAAATACTACACAGAAATTGCTAAAATTTCAATAGGATAAAATAATGAACTATACAAATTAATGGATACATCTTACGAAAAGAATAAATCATTAAAAGAAATAGAAACCCAACTATATAGTCTATACCAAGAATATAAAAGATTACATATTACTAACGAGGATCCTAAAACACTAGATAATTTGATTACGATAATATCTAATCTAGAATATGAATTAATAAAACATCTTAAGTCAAGAAGATAAAAATGAAAATTATTCCAATCAATAATATTCATTATAAAAATAAATACCTACGTATTTATTATCTAGTGAAATTATCGCACCTAATCCGCACCCGATACCAAATGGTATCAGAGCCCAGTTATTTAAAAAATACAGAAGTAGTATATATGTTTGAATTTATGAATTTAGATTGGATTTACTTGACAATAATTAACCAATATTAACTATGAGAAGACCATTTAAAAACATAGAAGCTTTTAGAAAAATTAAAGAATCTTTAATTAGTAATTATTCAGAATATATAAGTCTAAATAAAACAAAAGAAAACCCACAAAGATTAGCTTACCTAATTACCTTAATATCTAGTATTGAAGAAAAATTAATAATCCATTTAAAATCTAGAAGAATGAGACATATACCACCTAATTATGATAAAATTAGATTTAGATATCCGCCAAAATACTATAAATACGGTTAAAATGAATAAAATACAGAAATACAAAGAACTAAAACAAACTATTTCTGAAAAACGTAAAGAATTAAAAATAAGAATAGAAAGATTAAATTATAATATATTTGCCGGAGTTAGTAAAAACTCAATAAATGCACAAAAAGATGAAATATCAAATTTAGAATCACAAATAGATAGTTTAGAATATATATATCAACATGAACTATTTACAATAAAATGAACAAAGAAGAATTTATAATAGACGAAAAAATATATGAAAATCACGAAGGATTAAAAATAAGAATAATATTTTCTAACCTAGGAAGAAGATATAAGAAAATAGGCGAACATTTATATTTAATGTTAGAAAAAGAAGAATTAAAATTAGAAGATAAATTGACAGCTATGGTAAGAATAGAAAGAGAAAACGAAGAAATAGATAGAAAAAAGGAAATAGAAATAATAAAACAACAAACTACAGAAGAAATACGAAAAATAGAAAAAACTAAAAATAGTAGGATTACTGAATTAGAAAAAGAATTACAAATGTTAAAAGATCTGTATGAAAAAAGACAGAAAGAAAAAGAAGAAAAAGATAAAGAACAAAAATTATTAAACGAGATAAATCAATTTAAAGAAAAACTAGAAATAGACAATAAAGAAATAAAAAACAAGGAATTAGAAATAAATAATATAGATGTTGAAGAGACATACAATTATGATTCAGAAGATAGTGAAACATATATAGAAATATTAACAAATACAAAAAATTTAGAAATCAATGAAAAACAAGAAGTAATTAATGAAGAAAACTTAGAAAATATCAACACAGAAATAAATACTCTTGATAAAAAAGGAGATCAAAATATAATACCTAGTACATCAGAAATAAGGAAACCTACATATTATAAGAATAAGTTTAAAAGATATAATCTAAAGAATGAATATGACAAATGGACACCAAAACAAATAGTTAATAAAAATTATAACTTTTTAGACTTAGATTGTGTAATAGATATAGAAAAAACGATACAATTATGGATAGGATATATGACAAAACAATTATTAGATAATAATATAAGTGTAGCAGATGCACCAGAATATATAGAAAGAACACTAATAGGAACAGTGAAATTATGGTTTTTAAATCTAACTGAAAATAGTAAAAGAATATTAAGAACTGACAAACCTACAGAAGGAACAATATTAACACCTATAGAATTATTAAAAAAATATGAAACAGCTATAAAAGACAAATTTAGTAGCATGACAACAACAGAAGAAGAACAAAATGAAGAGAAAGATATAAATAGGAATTTAATGTTAAAATTAGCAATATGTAATATGTGCTACATAGATGAATATACTTGCGCATTTAAAGAATATTATTATAAAGGAGCATATAATATAGAAGAAAGTAAAGAAATAAGAAAATTATATTTTAATAAATTACCTGAACATGTTAATGAAAGCATGTTTTAGAGAAGGAATAGATACACCAATAGAATTATATTTAGCAGATGATAGAATTATAAAACCTATAGAAAAAAGTATAATAACTGCCATAAAAGGAAATTTAATATACCAAAAATTTAAATTTACAATAAGTGTGAATTATTCAGTAGCAGTAACGGATAGAAATATAGATAAATCACTAGTATTATATTGGAAGATATCAGGAATAGAATTAACCCAGGAAGTAAAATATTTACAGCAAGATGCAAAAATTTATATGTATTAACAACAAAACATAAAATAACAGGAAAAAATAAGATTAACAAGATACAAATAGATAGCCCATTCGAACAATTTGTAAAAACAATAGATTATAATGATTATAGCTATAGAGACATAGATGTAGAAGAAAATCTAGAAATAATAAATGATAGAATAAGTACAATAAAAAGAACAGCTTATGATAAACCGGAATCATCAAGCTCATCAAAAAGAATAAGTTATGAAACAAGTTCAATGGATAATTCAAACCAATATTACATAACAGGAAAGGTAAATGAAAAAGAATATTTAATACTCTTAAATACAGGACAAGAAGAAAATTATATAGCAAAATATCTAGTAAAAAATGAGGAAATAAAAACCGACAATAATATATGCCCAGATCTACCAAGAAGTTTAATAAACACTAAAAATATAGCAGAAAAAGAAATAATAATAGGAATAAGAAAAATAAAAATAGAATTTGAAGTAAAAGAAGAAATGCAAAAAACAGACATAATATTAGGAATAAAATGGTTAGAACAAGTAAAACCATATAATATAGAACATACACAATTAACTATAACATATAACAGAGAGAAATTATTCTTAAGAAGATCTTTAACATAAAATGAAGATATATGTATTAATGAAGATAGTAGTAGAAGGATATTACAGTAGATATTATACGCCTATGATAGATACAGGAGCAGAAGCTAATTTATGTAGATATAATTGTTTACCAGAAAGTAAATGGGATAAATTAAAAACACCAATAATAGTTAAAGGATTTAATAACGAAGGAAGCTTAATTACTTACAAAGCTAAGAATGTAAAAACACAAGTATGGGATAAAATATTAACAATAGAAGAAATTTATAATTATGAACTAACATCAAAAGATATACTTTTAGGAATGCCGTTTCTAGATAAATTATACCCACATATAATAACTAGAACAGACTGGTGGTTTACAACACCATGTAAACAGAAAGTAAGAGCAAAAAGAGTTAATAATAAAATAAGAAAGAAAACTGATTGGATAAAAGGAAGTGAAAAATTACACAAAAGTTAGAAAATATAAAAAATACTGAAGATACAATAGAACTAGTCGTATTTTCGATAAATAAAACAGAAATAACTATATTTTCAATAAATAAGATAGAAATAGTTAACAGAAAATTAGAACAATTATATAGTGAAGATCCATTAAAAGGATGGGAAAGACATAAAACTATTATAAAAATTGAATTAATAGATAAAAATAGCATAATAACCCAGAAACCATTAACATATAATTTTGATGATTTAAAAGAATTTAAAATGCATATAGAAGAATTATTAGAAAAACAATATATACAAAAAAGTAATAGTAAACATAATAGCCCAGCATTTATAATAAATAAACATAGTGAACAAAAACGAGGAAAAAGTAGAATGGTTATCGATTATAGAAATTTAAATGCAAAAACAATAACTTATAATTACCCAATACCAAATAAGATATTAAAAATAAGACAAATACAAGGATATAATTATTTTAGTAAATTTGATTGCAAGTCAGGATTTTACCATCTAAAGTTAGAAGAAGAATCTAAGGAATTAACCGCATTTACGGTACCACAAGGATTTTATGAATGGAATGTATTACCATTTGGATATAAAAATGCACCAGGTAGATATCAACATTTTATGGATAGTTATTTTAAACAACTACCTAATTGTATAGTATATATAGACGATATACTATTATATACAAAGACCAAAGAAGAACATTTAAAATTATTGGAACAATTTACGGATATAATAGAAAAATCGGAAATAAGTTTAAGTAAAAAGAAAGCTGAAATTATGAAAAATCAGATAGAATTTTTAGGAATACAAATAGATAAAAGTGGAGTAAAAATGCAACAACATATAATACAAAAAATAATAAATTTGAAAGAAGAATTAGATACAAAAAAGAAATTACAATCATTTTTAGGATTAGTAAACCAAGTTAGAGAATATATACCAAAATTAGCAGAAAATCTAAAGCCCTTACAGAAAAAATTAAAAAAGGATGTAGAATATAATTATAACGAAGAAGATAAAAAACAAGTTCAAAAAATAAAAATACTTTGTAAAGAATTACCAAAGCTACAATTTCCAGATGAAAATAGAAAATTTATATATATAGTAGAAGCAGATGCTAGTGAATTTAGTTACGGAGGAGTACTTAAATATAAATATGGAGAGGAAAAATTAGAACACCACTGTAGATACTACTCAGGTACATTTAATGAAACAGAAATAAAATGGGAAATAAATAGAAAAGAATTATGTTCATTATATAAATGTTTATTAGCATTTGAGTCATATATTGTATATAACAAGTTTATTGTACGAACAAATAATACACAGGTACGTTGGTGGCTAACAAAGAAAATACAAAATTCAGTTACAACAAAAGAAATTCGGAGACTAGTATTGAATATATTAAATTTTACATTTACAATTGAAGTAATTAGTACTAATAAAAATGTTATTGCAGATTACATATCAAGACAAAGCTACACAGACTGATATCATAGAAGAATATACTCTAGAAAAAATACTCAACACCCTAACTACGCTTTTAATAAAAGTGGACAGTATGGGTAATGAGATAGAAAAGCTAAAGACTAATGAAGATAAACTGATGTCTATAGCTACAAATCAGCTAACTCAGCAGTGTGCAGAGCTATGTTGATCGGAAGACATTACAATTCCAGATCTAGAAGGAGACGTTGGGACACTCCATAAAACCCATAATGTTAATCAATCTACAATTGCATGTACAAGAAGAGGAGTTAGTAGACAAAGATATCAGAATATAAATATGAATAAGATATTTGAGAAACCATTTATACCAAAAACACAAAAAGACCCCTTGTTCATACCCCCACAAATTACCACATACCGAGATAGTCTGAACCAAGATAAAAAAGTTTATAACTACACAGCCCAAAAATACATAGAAAATATTTATAGAGTACAAGATTTCCTAAACCTTAACCCCAGAGCCACAGATATCAAAGAACCAAACACAAACTATATAACCCAAAAATTACAAGGTTACAACAAGCTAATTGCACTACCCAAAACCAATCCAAGCTTAATACTTGTTTTAGCTATGGATTATTAAATACCATATATACCCAAGACGGAGAAGAACTAACAGCTATGGAAGAATTACATAAAATATGCACCACCTATAAAAGAATAACCAAAGGAAATCTATTTTATATAAAATGTTATACTGCACCGGCAGAGATATTATACGACGAAATAAAACCAGTTATACAAGTTGTAAAAATAGGATTAACCAGAGATATGATTATACCAGAAGATATTGTGCAGCAGCCATAGATATCCAGAAATGAAATACCTAATTTCTACACAAATAAACGACTTATTGGACTAGCTACAATTATTCAAGAATTAGCAAATAATTATACCAATGGAAACCCAATATGGAGCTATTATTCAAGAGATCATCAGATAATTTATTCAAATTCAAAAGAACTACGACAAGCAGATATGAAAGATGTTAGACAATGGATAATGACATTACTTAACCCAGAAAAACAGTCTACTGCAAGAGCCATTAAGAGAGGATTTATTTCAGACGGATTACTGACAAGATATTGTAAGATAATTGGACACAAATATCCAGACCATCAATGTTCGAGATGTAATGGAGAAGATAATATTATTCCAGAAGTCCACCTAGAATAAAAGAACCAAGAAGATAAGCATGCCAGCTGGAAAGAAGATAAAAAAATCAACAGATACGACAAAAAGATAAAGGAAGACGGAGCAGCAAAAGTAGACAGAGCAATAAAGGAAGAAAGAAACATGTAAAAAGATAACTTTCAGAAAAGATATATATGTTAGGTAGCCATATGTAGCCTACTTTTTTTTACTTTTGTAAAGACTTTATTAACTTTTTCTTTTCATTTATTAGCTTAAGAGAAATAGAGAAACGTGTAAAGTTTTTTGTAGAATCATGTAAATGCTCTCAGTATAAATAGAGGCATAGAAGGCAGCAGAGGAGGCAAGCCTTCATGCGTTGAAGCAAATACTCTCTCAAGTCCACAAAAAAAAATAATATTTTGCTCAGTTAATTAAAACAGATTTATTTCAATGGAAAAATCTATGGAGGAACAAAGCTCAGAAATATCAAACCTACCCGAACAGGTATATCTATTTATGATTATGAATAGCTAAATTCATAATTCCCAACAATCATGGTATGATAAAATAAATTCATGTTAGTTACTTTATAGTAGAATTATTCGAAGAATAATATGTTAAGAAGTTTATTAGCAAAGTGGAAACGGAGAAAAATCCCTAAGAACTATGCCATCCTAAAGGTGAAACCAATAAGGCAAGAAGCTGTGGTGGGGAGTAACCAGAGTAGAGGCGCTGTTTAAGGGAAAAATATCCAGATTACCATGCTAATAGTGACCGAAGAACATGTTATTTAAGAATAATCTAGTATATAGTAATCTAAGATGACCATATTTTGTTATGAACATGGTTGAAGGGAATATTTTGAAAAAAGCAATTTTATGAAAATGAATAATTATTTATCTGATGTGATGGTAGATAAATTTAAAATACTTATTTTATATGCACTTACAGATATAAAAGTAGTAGATATAAGAAAAATCATATTAGAAAAAGCATTTGGTAAATATTACATGACTAGAGTAAATTATATACCATACCTACCTAACTACTCCTACAAATACTTAGCATGATAAATTACATAGAATTTTTAGAAAAAGATATGAGAAACATACAGTTACTAGAAAAATAGATAAAAATAAATATAGACAAATACATGGAAAATAAAGATATAAAATATATAGAATTCCTTAACAAAAATATGCAAGAACTACTAAGGGTAAAACAAACGACTACAAAATATTATAATAAAATATTTAGTCAATTTTAAATGATAGATAATCTTAAAATCTTAATCTTATATGTACTTAAAGATTTAGAAATAGATATTAAGAGAATAATATTAGAAAAAATATTAGACTATGAAATTGAAATTATGGACTGGATAGCACAGTTATACCTAGATAATTACCCAGAAGGATATTATTCAGATTAAAAGATGTTAGAATATATAAAGAAAATTAGAGAAAGGCAAAATTGGATATATGAAGAAGTTAATTACAGAAATCAACTTGAAATAGAAAGAAGACAACTAGAGGAAAAATTACTTAAAATAAAATTAACCTTAGAAAAGGAAGATACAAGTAAAAATTTATTTAATACGTACAAAAAATTATTTAATACAGATGGAAAATTAGTTATACATGAACAACAAATACTAATTAGTCAGATAAAAAATATAAACCTACGCATTGAATATAGTAAAGTTAGAATAAAATACTACACAGAAATTGCTAAAATTTCAATAGGATAAAATAATGAACTATACAAATTAATGGATACATCTTACGAAAAGAATAAATCATTAAAAGAAATAGAAACCCAACTATATAGTCTATACCAAGAATATAAAAGATTACATATTACTAACGAGGATCCTAAAACACTAGATAATTTGATTACGATAATATCTAATCTAGAATATGAATTAATAAAACATCTTAAGTCAAGAAGATAAAAATGAAAATTATTCCAATCAATAATATTCATTATAAAAATAAATACCTACGTATTTATTATCTAGTGAAATTATCGCACCTAATCCGCACCCGATACCAAATGGTATCAGAGCCCAGTTATTTAAAAAATACAGAAGTAGTATATATGTTTGAATTTATGAATTTAGATTGGATTTACTTGACAATAATTAACCAATATTAACTATGAGAAGACCATTTAAAAACATAGAAGCTTTTAGAAAAATTAAAGAATCTTTAATTAGTAATTATTCAGAATATATAAGTCTAAATAAAACAAAAGAAAACCCACAAAGATTAGCTTACCTAATTACCTTAATATCTAGTATTGAAGAAAAATTAATAATCCATTTAAAATCTAGAAGAATGAGACATATACCACCTAATTATGATAAAATTAGATTTAGATATCCGCCAAAATACTATAAATACGGTTAAAATGAATAAAATACAGAAATACAAAGAACTAAAACAAACTATTTCTGAAAAACGTAAAGAATTAAAAATAAGAATAGAAAGATTAAATTATAATATATTTGCCGGAGTTAGTAAAAACTCAATAAATGCACAAAAAGATGAAATATCAAATTTAGAATCACAAATAGATAGTTTAGAATATATATATCAACATGAACTATTTACAATAAAATGAACAAAGAAGAATTTATAATAGACGAAAAAATATATGAAAATCACGAAGGATTAAAAATAAGAATAATATTTTCTAACCTAGGAAGAAGATATAAGAAAATAGGCGAACATTTATATTTAATGTTAGAAAAAGAAGAATTAAAATTAGAAGATAAATTGACAGCTATGGTAAGAATAGAAAGAGAAAACGAAGAAATAGATAGAAAAAAGGAAATAGAAATAATAAAACAACAAACTACAGAAGAAATACGAAAAATAGAAGAAACTAAAAATAGTAGGATTACTGAATTAGAAAAAGAATTACAAATGTTAAAAGATCTGTATGAAAAAAGACAGAAAGAAAAAGAAGAAAAAGATAAAGAACAAAAATTATTAAACGAGATAAATCAATTTAAAGAAAAACTAGAAATAGACAATAAAGAAATAAAAAACAAGAAATTAGAAATAAATAATATAGATGTTGAAGAGACAGACAATTATGATTCAGAAGATAGTGAAACATATATAGAAATATTAACAAATACAAAAAATTTAGAAATCAATGAAAAACAAGAAGTAATTAATGAAGAAAACTTAGAAAATATCAACACAAAAATAAATACTCTTGATAAAAAAGGAGATCAAAATATAATACCTAGTACATCAGAAATAAGGAAACCTACATATTATAAGAATAAGTTTAAAAGATATAATCTAAAGAATGAATATGACAAATGGACACCAAAACAAATAGTTAATAAAAATTATAACTTTTTAGACTTAGATTGTGTAATAGATACAGAAAAAACGATACAATTATGGATAGGATATATGACAAAACAATTATTAGATAATAATATAAGTGTAGCAGATGCACCAGAATATATAGAAAGAACACTAATAGGAACAGTGAAATTATGGTTTTTAAATCTAACTGAAAATAGTAAAAGAATATTAAGAACTGACAAACCTACAGAAGGAACAATATTAACACCTATAGAATTATTAAAAAAATATGAAACAGCTATAAAAGACGAATTTAGTAGCATGACAACAACAGAAGAAGAACAAAATGAAGAGAAAGATATAAATAGGAATTTAATGTTAAAATTAGCAATATGTAATATGTGCTACATAGATGAATATACTTGCGCATTTAAAGAATATTATTATAAAGGAGCATATAATATAGAAGAAAGTAAAGAAATAAGAAAATTATATTTTAATAAATTACCTGAACCATTTAGTTCAAAAATAATAAAAAGTTGGGATGAAACAAAAATAGTAGATACTCTAGGAGCAAGAATAAAATTTTTACAACAATGGTATAAAAACCTATGTGAAAAATACAGAGAAGAAATAAAAATGGAAAAAACATTAATAAGAAATTTAGCATGTTGCAAAGACAAGATAACACCTCAATTTGGATGCGAAGAAAGATATTATAAGAAAAGAAAAAGACATAAGAAATATAAGAAATACAAAAAATCAAAATATAAGTATAAGAAACCAAGAAAAAGATATTATGTAAAAAAATATAAACATAAAAGACCATATAGGAAAAAGAAATCTATAAAGGAATGTACTTGTTATAATTGCGGAAAAATAGGACATTTAGCTAGAGATTGTAAATTATCTAAAAACCCAAAAAATAAACAAATATCAGAAATAAAAATAGAAAACACAGAATATATGCAGATAGATTACATAGATTACGAATTAGAAAGTGAAGACAGTATATATGAAATTTCAGAGAATGAAACAGATAACGAAATAGATAGTGAATAAGACAAATTAAATGACTGAAGAAGATATAAAAATATTACCAAAAGAAGAATATTTAAATGACGAAGGAACAAATCAAAAAATAATATTTGATAACAATGTATTTGATGAAATAAAAGGAAAAGAGTTAGACTTAAGTGTAGAAAAAATATTTAAAATACCAACAATAAAAAATATATTTACTAGAAAAAAGGAAGAATATTATGTAGTAAGTCAAAAAGAGCATGTAATAGATTGTAGATATGCAAAACGTATAGCTAGTATACCACTAGTAACAAAAAGAATAATTAATAAAGAGATAAACGATATAAAAAGTAGAGACCCAATAAAATATGTACACCTTGGAGGTACAGAAATATTAATAAAAACATGTTTTAGAGAAGGAATAGATACACCAATAGAATTATATTTAGCAGATGATAGAATTATAAAAACCGACAATAATATATGCCCAGATCTACCAAGAAGTTTAATAAAAACTAAAAATATAGCAGAAAAAGAAATAATAATAGGAATAAGAAAAATAAAAATAGAATTTTAAGTAAAAGAAGAAATGCAAAAAACAGACATAATATTAGGAATAAAATGGTTAGAACAAGTAAAACCATATAATATAGAACATACACAATTAACTATAACATATAACAGAGAGAAATTATTCTTAAGAAGAGCTTTAACATAAAATGAAGATATATGTATTAATGAAGATAGTAGTAGAAGGATATTACAGTAGATATTATACGCCTATGATAGATACAGGAGCAGAAGCTAATTTATGTAGATATAATTGCTTACCAGAAAGCAAATGGGATAAATTAAAAACACCAATAATAGTTAAAGGATTTAATAACGAAGGAAGCTTAATTACTTACAAAGCTAAGAATGTAAAAACACAAGTATGGGATAAAATATTAACAATAGAAGAAATTTATAATTATGAACTAACATCAAAAGATATACTTTTAGGAATGCCGTTTCTAGATAAATTATACCCACATATAATAACTAGAACAGACTGGTGGTTTACAACACCATGTAAACAGAAAGTAAGAGCAAAAAGAGTTAATAATAAAATAAGAAAGAAAACTGATTGGATAAAAGGAAGTGAAAAAATTACACAAAAGTTAGAAAATATAAAAAATACTGAAGATACAATAGAACTAGTCGTATTTTCGATAAATAAAACAGAAATAACTATATTTTCAATAAATAAGATAGAAATAGTTAACAGAAAATTAGAACAATTATATAGTGAAGATCCATTAAAAGGATGGGAAAGACATAAAACTATTATAAAAATTGAATTAATAGATAAAAATAGCATAATAACCCAGAAACCATTAACATATAATTTTGATGATTTAAAAGAATTTAAAATGCATATAGAAGAATTATTAGAAAAACAATATATACAAAAAAGTAATAGTAAACATAATAGCCCAGCATTTATAGTAAATAAACATAGTGAACAAAAAAGAGGAAAAAGTAGAATGGTTATCGATTATAGAAATTTAAATGCAAAAAAAATAACTTATAATTACCCAATACCAAATAAGATATTAAAAATAAGACAAATACAAGGATATAATTATTTTAGTAAATTTGATTGCAAGTCAGGATTTTACCATCTAAAGTTAGAAGAAGAATCTAAGGAATTAACCGCATTTACGGTACCACAAGGATTTTATGAATGGAATGTATTACCATTTGGATATAAAAATGCACCAGGTAGATATCAACATTTTATGGATAGTTATTTTAAACAACTACCTAATTGTATAGTATATATAGATGATATACTATTATATACAAAGACCAAAGAAGAACATTTAAAATTATTGGAACAATTTACGGATATAATAGAAAAATCGGGAATAAGTTTAAGTAAAAAGAAAGCTGAAATTATGAAAAATCAGATAGAATTTTTAGGAATACAAATAGATAAAAGTGGAGTAAAAATGCAACAACATATAATACAAAAAATAATAAATTTGAAAGAAGAATTAGATACAAAAAAGAAATTACAATCATTTTTAGGATTAGTAAACCAAGTTAGAGAATATATACCAAAATTAGCAGAAAATCTAAAGCCCTTACAGAAAAAATTAAAAAAGGATGTAGAATATAATTATAACGAAGAAGATAAAAAACAAGTTCAAAAAATAAAAATACTCTGTAAAGAATTACCAAAGCTACAATTTCCAGATGAAAATAGAAAATTTATATATATAGTAGAAGCAGATGCTAGTGAATGTAGTTACGGAGGAGTACTTAAATATAAATATGGAGAGGAAAAATTAGAACACCACTGTAGATACTACTCAGGTACATTTAATGAAACAGAAATAAAATGGGAAATAAATAGAAAAGAATTATGCTCATTATATAAATGTTTATTAGCATTTGAGCCATATATTGTATATAACAAGTTTATTGTACGGACAGATAATACGCAGGTACGTTGGTGGCTAACAAAGAAAATACAAAATTCAGTTACAACAAAAGAAATTCGGAGACTAGTATTGAATATATTAAATTTTACATTTACAATTGAAGTAATTAGTACTAATAAAAATGTTATTGCAGATTACATATCAAGACAAAGCTACACAGATTGATATCATAGAAGAAGATACTCTAGAAAAAATACTCAACACCCTAACTACGCTTTCAATAAAAGTGGACAGTATGGGTAATGAGATAGAAAAGCTAAAGACTAATGAAGATAAACTGAAGTCTATAGCTACAAATCAGCTAACTCAGCAGTGTGCAGAGCTACGTCGATCGGAAGACATTACAATTCCAGATCTAGAAGGAGACGTTGGGACACTCCATAAAACCCATAATGTTAATCAATCTATGGAGTGTCCCAACGTCTCCTTCTAGATCTGGAATTGTAATGTCTTCCAATCGACATAGCTCTGCACACTGCTGAGTTAGCTGATTTGTAGCTATAGACTTCAGTTTATCTTCATTAGTCTTTAGCTTTTCTATCTCATTACCCATACTGTCCACTTTTATTGAAAATGTAGTTAGGGTGTTGAGTATTTTTTCTAGAGTATCTTCTTCTATGATATCAGTCTGTGTAGCTTTGTCTTGATATGTAATCTGCAATAACATTTTTATTAGTACTAATTACTTCAATTGTAAATGTAAAATTTAATATATTCAATACTAGTCTCCGAATTTCTTTTGTTGTAACTGAATTTTGTATTTTCTTTGTTAGCCACCAACGTACCTGTGTATTATCTGTTCGTACAATAAACTTGTTATATACAATATAAGGCTCAAATGCTAATAAACATTTATATAATGAGCATAATTCATTTCTATTTATTTCCCATTTTGTTTCTGTTTCATTAAATGTACCTGAGTAGTATCTACAGTGGTGTTCTAATTTTTCCTCTCCATATTTATATTTAAGTACTCCTCCGTAACTATATTCACTAGCATCTGCTTCTACTATATATATAAATTTTCTATTTTCATCTGGAAATTGTAACTTTGGTAATTCTTTACAAAGTATTTTTATTTTTTGAACTTGTTTTTTATCTTCTTCGTTATAATTATATTCTACATCCTTTTTTAATTTTTTCTGTAAGGGCTTTAGATTTTCTGCTAATTTTGGTATATATTCTCTAACTTGGTTTACTAATCCTAAAAATGATTGTCATTTCTTTTTTGTATCTAATTCTTCTTTCGAATTTATTATTTTTTGTACTATATGTTGTTGTATTTTTACTCCACTTTTATCTATTTGTATTCCTAAAAATTCCATCTGATTTTTCATAATTTCAGCTTTCTTTTTACTTAAACTTATTCCCAATTTTTCTATTATATTCGTAAATTGTTTCAATAATTTTAAATGTTCTTCTTTGGTCTTTGTATATAATAGTATATCGTCTATATATACTATACAATTAGGTAGTTGTTTAAAATAACTATCCATAAAATGTTGATATCTACCTGGTGCATTTTTATATCCAAATGGTAATACATTCCATTCATAAAATCCTTGTGGTACCGTAAATGCGGTTAATTCCTTAGATTCTTCTTCTAACTTTAGATGGTAAAATCCTGACTTGCAATCAAATTTACTAAAATAATTATATCCTTGTATTTGTCTTATTTTTAATATCTTATTTGGTATTGGGTAATTATAAGTTATTGTTTTTGCATTTAAATTTCTATAATCGATAACCATTCTACTTTTTCCTCTTTTTTGTTCACTATGTTTATTTACTATAAATGCTGGGCTATTATGTTTACTATTACTTTTTTGTATATATTGTTTGTCTAATAATTCTTCTATATGCATTTTAAATTCTTTTAAATCATCAAAATTATATGTTAATGGTTTCTGGGTTATTATGCTATTTTTATCTATTAATTCAATTTTTATAATAGTTTTATGTCTTTCCCATCCTTTTAATGGATCTTCACTATATAATTGTTCTAATTTTTTGTTAACTATTTCTATCTTATTTATTAAAAATATAGTTATTTTTGTTTTATTTATCGAAAATACGACTAGTTCTATTGTATCTTCAGTATTTTTTATATTTTCTAACTTTTGTGTAATTTTTTCACTTCCTTTTATCCAATCAGTTTTCTTTCTTATTTTATTATTAACTCTTTTTGCTCTTACTTTCTGTTTACATGGTGTTGTAAACCACCAGTCTGTTCTAGTTATTATATGTGGGTATAATTTATCTAGAAACGGCATTCCTAAAAGTATATCTTTTGATGTTAGTTCATAATTATAAATTTCTTCTATTGTTAATATTTTATCCCATACTTGTGTTTTTACATTCTTAGTTTTGTAAGTAATTAAGCTTCCTTCGTTATTAAATCCTTTAACTATTATTGGTGTTTTTAATTTATCCCATTTGCTTTCTGGTAAGCAATTATATCTACATAAATTAGCTTCTGCTCCTGTATCTATCATAGGCGTATAATATCTACTGTAATATCCTTCTACTACTATCTTCATTAATACATATATCTTCATTTTATGTTAAAGCTCTTCTTAAGAATAATTTCTCTCTGTTATATGTTATAGTTAATTGTGTATGTTCTATATTATATGGTTTTACTTGTTCTAACCATTTTATTCCTAATATTATGTCTGTTTTTTGCATTTCTTCTTTTACTTCAAATTCTATTTTTATTTTTCTTATTCCTATTATTATTTCTTTTTCTGCTATATTTTTAGTGTTTATTAAACTTCTTGGTAGATCTGGGCATATATTATTGTCGTTTTTTATTTCCTTATTTTTACTAGATATTTTGCTATATAATTTTCTTCTTGTCCTGTATTTAAGAGTATTAAATATTCTATTTCATTTACCTTTCCTGTTATGTAATATTGGTTTGAATTATCCATTGAACTTGTTTCATAACTTATTCTTTTTGATGAGCTTGATGATTCCGGTTTATCATAAGCTGTTCTTTTTGTTGTACTTATTCTATCATTTATTATTTCTAGATTTTCTTCTACATCTATGTCTCTATAGCTGTAATCATTATAATCTATTGTTTTTACAAATTGTTCGAATGGGCTATCTATTTGTATCTTGTTAATCTTATTTTTTCCTGTTATTTTAGGTTTTGTTGTTAATACATATAATTTTTTGCATCTTGCTGTAAATATTTTACTTCCTGGGGTTAATTCTATTCTTGATATCTTCCAATATAATACTAGTGATTTATCTATATTTCTATCCGTTACTGCTACTGAATAATTCACACTTATTATAAATTTAAATTTTTGGTATATTAAATTTCCTTTTATGGAAGTTATTATACTTTTTTCTATAGGTTTTATAATTCTATCATCTGCTAAATATAATTCTATTGGTGTATCTATTCCTTCTCTAAAACATGCTTTTATTAATATTTTTGTACCTCCAAGGTGTACATATTTTATTGGGTCTCTACTTTTTATATCGTTTATCTCTTTATTAATTATTCTTTTTGTTACTAGTGGTATACTAGCTTTACCTTTTGCATATCTACAGTCTATTACATGCTCTTTTTGACTTACTACATAATATTCTTCCTTTTTTCTAGTAAATATATTTTTTATTGTTGGTATTTTAAATATTTTTTCTACACTTAAGTCTAACTCTTTTCCTTTTATTTCATCAAATACATTGTTATCAAATATTATTTTTTGGTCTGTTCCTTCGTCATTTAAATATTCTTCTTTTGTTAATATTTTTATATCTTCTTCAGTCATTTAATTCGTCTAATTCACTATCTATTTCGTTATCTGTTTCATTCTCTGAAATTTCATATCTACTGTCTTCACTTTCTAATTCGTAATCTATGTAATCTATCTGCATATATTCTGTGTTTTCTATTTTTATTTCTGATATTTGTTTATTTTTTTGGGTTTTTAGGTAATTTACAATCTCTAGCTAAATGTCCTATTTTTCCGCAATTATAACAAGTACATTCCTTTATAGATTTCTTTTTCCTATATGGTCTTTTATGTTTATAATTTTTTACATAATTCTTTTTCTTGGTTTCTTATACTTATATTTTAATTTTTTGTATTTCTTATATTTCTTATGTCTTTTTCTTTTCTTATAATATCTTTCTTCGCATCCAAATTGAGGTGCTATCTTGTCTTTGCAACATGCTAAATTTCTTATTAATGTTTTTTCCATTTTTATTTCTTCTCTGTATTTTTCACATAGGTTTCTATACCATTGTTGTAAAAATTTTATTTTTATTCTTGCTCCTAGAGTATCTACTATTTTTGTTTCATCCCAACTTTTTATTATTTTTGAACTAAATGGTTCAGGTAATTTATTAAAATATAATTTTCTTATTTCTTTACTTTCTTCTATATTATATGCTCCTTTATAATAATATTCTTTAAATGCACAAGTATATTCATCTATGTAGCATATATTACATATTGCTAATTTTAACATTAAATTCCTATTTATATCTTTCTCTTCATTTTGTTCTTCTTCTGTTGTTGTCATGCTACTAAAGTCGTCTTTTATAGCTGTTTCATATTTTTTTAATAATTCTATAGGTGTTAATATTGTTCCTTCTGTAGGTTTGTCAGTTCTTAATATTCTTTTACTATTTTCAGTTAGATTTAAAAACCATAATTTCACTGGTCCTATTAATGTTCTTTCTATATATTCTGGTGCATCTGCTACACTTATATTATTATCTAATAATTATTTTGTCATATATCCTATCCATAATTGTATCGTTTTTTCTGTATCTATTACACAATCTAAGTCTAAAAAGTTATAATTTTTATTAACTATTTGTTTTGGTGTCCATTTGTCATATTCATTCTTTAGATTATATCTTTTAAACTTATTCTTATAATATGTAGGTTTCCTTATTTCTGATGTACTAGGTATTATATTTTGATCTCCTTTTTTATCAAGAGTATTTATTTCTGTGTTGATATTTTCTAAGTTTTCTTCATTAATTACTTCTTGTTTTTCATTGATTTCTAAATTTTTTGTATTTGTTAATATTTCTGTATATGTTTCACTATCTTCTGAATCATAATTGTCTGTCTCTTCAACATCTATATTATTTATTTCTAATTCCTTGTTTTTTATTTCTTTATTGTCTATTTCTAGTTTTTCTTTAAATTGATTTATCTCGTTTAATAATTTTTGTTCTTTATCCTTTTCTTCTTTTTCTTTCTGTCTTTTTTCATACAGATCTTTTAACATTTGTAATTCTTTTTCTAATTCAGTAATCCTACTATTTTTAGTTTCTTCTATTTTTCGTATTTCTTCTGTAGTTTGTTGTTTTATTATTTCTATTTCCTTTTTTCTATCTATTTCTTCGTTTTCTCTTTTTATTCTTACCATAGCTGTCAATTTATCTTCTAATTTTAATTCTTCTTTTTCTAACATTAAATATAAATGTTTGCCTATGTGGAGGGGCCCTGGCTGTGATGTCTAACATGGTTCATGGTTTGCCTGGGACCATGAACCATGTTCTGATACCAAGTTTTTCACGACCTAAATTGGGGCCCTGGCTGTGATGCACATCCCAAACCATGAAGGCTCGAATGTCTTACTCTATCTGGTAATCATGCACAACATTAACCTAATAAAAGAAAATACAGAAATATAATTTAATACAAAACATGGTCAAAACTCTTGGTTCAGTTTAACAATAAGGAATAAAATCCAAAATCAACTAAACAACATCTGGAACAGTCTGTGAAATCTCTACTACATAATTAAGTGAAAACTATCTGAAAACAGGGACAAGGCCCCCAGTAGACAAAAAAAAATAGAATAACAAAATCTGAAAAAAATAGGCCTTCTGGAATAAAGAAGGCTCACCACTTCACAAATCACTTCTCTTTGAAATACTCTACTGCTTAGCTGGACCCCTAGATTGATCCTCCGAACCTGGGAGGTAGGGGGTCAATACAGATGTACTGGTATGCAGAGCAAATCTAAAATAATACTTTATATTCAACATATATGAGAGAAATTTAAAATAGTTCATAAACATATCGTACAGTAAGAAATCATATGGGCATTTTGAAAGACTCTGTAAAATCATATGAACTCTGTGACACTCTTTGTTTTACTTCTACGCTAGGTGGTATACCCTACAACTCTGAAATTCCACGGGCTATATAGAATCTGCCATTAACTCGGCAGCCAAGCCCCCAAGCTAAGTGTGCCGCAAGGGTCAGAGTCTCTGAATCTACTATGCCACACGGCCGTCACCAGCGTACAATAATAATCTACCCATATCGGCAAATACGGTTTTAGGCTAAGAGTTACTTGATCTCAAGCCTTCTTATGGTAACCACCTAACCCTCTTTATGCCCATTTTTAACTCTTTAAAACATGCATTCTCTGAAAACGTACTCTGAAAACATACTCTGTTATGGCATACATACTTATGGTATCGTCATACCATTGACTTGCAAGTCACATCTCTGAGCCATTGCTAGTTTATTATAATCTTTGTTTTCAAAACATAAAGTTTGGGACCACCATATCGATAAATTAGTTTGAAGAACCCTTTCTTTAAATACTCATGTAAACACATGTATGAAACTCTCTTTGACAATATTTCAATGATACAAGGTGGTCATGTCAAAAATTCTTAATCTTATGAAATTCTTTATCTCTTTAACAAAACATATTTATGTCAAGAAACTCCTTCTCAAAATCTCTAAATCATGCTCAAAATAATATGATATTTGAGTAAACTATTTTCAAGCCATAAATCATGCATTTCAAATCCTTCACATTAATATCATAAACTTAAAGTTATCACAAGAGAGGGATTTCATAAGTTGTGCTCTCAAACAATCTTCAATCTAAATCTTCATACATATATATATACATGTAAATCAATTTAAAGGGTGAAAAAGGCCTAAAGACCAAATCAACAGTACAATTAAAAATTCATAATGTATAATAAAATCATGTATTTCAAAACCCCTTTTCTAAATTCATGCTTGATAATCTTTAAATCATGTTCTAGTGTTTACAAGACTGTGTAGTTTTTAGGATAAACCCCACGTACTTTAGATTATGAACTTTGGATGAACACTTGCTTTTGGGACTCTATTTGTGCTTTTGATGGATGATTCTTGAAGATCTTAGTTTGGGACTCTAATTCTTGAGTCAATTTTGGAATTTAATGGTGAAATTTTGAGGGATCTTGAATCTTAGGTTGAGGCCCTAGGGTTTGGTTCTTGAGAGGATTTGAGAGAAAAGAGTGCATTTTTAGTGAAAAGGAGGTTGAATTCAGTGTTTATGGAGTTATGGGGTGAAGGAATAATACCAAAATACCCCTCCAAAGTTGTTTAGGAAATGCTGAATTTTAAAGGTGACGACCTTGGCTGATAGGTCGTCGCATATGTGATACCTTATCATACCAGGTCGTTACTCAGAGGCTGATTTTTGTGAGTTACTGCCTTGGGCTGACGACATGGCTGATAGGTCATCACATATGTGATAACTTATCTGCTCAAGTCATCACTTGTCAACAGACAGACATGCTGAAGTAAAATGGGTATAACTTTTTACTCCACTATAATATTTGGGCAAAATTGGTATCGTTGGAAAGATAATTTGAAGAGATTTCATTTTATATATAGTAGGCCATACAGTTTGTCATATACAAGTAGTTATGTTTTATTGAATCTGACCCATGTTTTGACGCTCACTCAAACTCGAACGATAGGAAAGTTTTCAACTCGTCCTTGAGTTTGGGGGACTCTATGATCTCAATTTATGCTCAAATAGGTTTACACACTATATAATTGATTAACATGCCAAATTTGCATAGGATTTATGTTTTTTGGATCACCTACTCATAGAAACGATAATTTTTCATTTTATCCCAAAATGCGGGGTGTTAAGAATCCTCCCCTATTCTCACGATCTAAGTTAGAAGAGGATCCACAGGAGTTCCTTGATTTGGTTTAGAAATTCACAGATATTATGGGAGTGACTTCCAGTGAGAGTGCTAAGTTAGCTGCCTATCAGCTACAAGATGTAGCTCATACATGGTTTAAGAAATGGAAGGTAGACAGGGGCATAGATGCAGAGCCCATTGAGTGGGAAGAGTTTGGTACTTTTTTCCTAGATAAATTTTTTCCCTTAGAGCTGAGAAAAGCCAAGGTGTTAGAGTTTATCAATATCAGGTAGGGCAGTATGAGTGTTAAAGAGTATTCCCTTAAGTTTACTCAGTTAGCTAGGTAGGCTCCTCATGTAGTAGCAGATAGTAGGTCTAGAATGAGCATATTTGTGTCTAGGGTGTCAAATAGTATAGTTAAGGAGTGCAGAATTATGATGTTGATTAAAGAGATGGACATATCCAGGCTCATGGTCCATGCTCAGCAAATAAAAGAGGATAAGAACAGAGAGAGAGAGGCAGAACAAAAGAGCTAGAATAGATATCTCTAACTTCAATCAGCCTAAGTCAGAGAACGGTAACTATTCCTAATTTTGCCTAAAATCTTCAGTTCCAGCTCCGTCCTCAGCCAGTGCTCCGGTACCTAAGTTTAAAAATGGTAACAAAGATTGGCGCCCGGCTCTAAATCTCAAGGTAGTGTCAGAAGTGTTCGAACAAATCCTCTTTGTCAGACATATGGTAGAAACCATCAGGGTATGGCAGTGATGTTTGTTTCGGGTGTGGAAAGCTAGGATAAAAAGTTAGAGATTGTCCTCAATCAGGTTCTCAGGTTAGTATAATCGTCCTTCAGCTCAAACAGGTTGCCCGAATCAGTAGGGTGCCGCTTCTAGTACCACCAGTAGGCAATCCCCAAATAGGCTTTATGCACTTTAGTCCATACAAGATTAGGAAAATTCTCCTGATGTGGTCACTGGCACATTACAGATCTTCCATTTATATGTTTATGCCTTGCTAGATCTGGGAGCTTTTAAATCTTTTGTAACTCCTTATATAGCCGTTAACTTCAAAGTCAGTCCAAAAATCCTAGTAGAGCCTTTCTCAGTTTCTACCCCAGTGGATAAATATATCATAACCCGACGGGTATACAAGAATTTTCCAGTTACGATATCTCAGAAAGTTACTCCAGTAGACCTTGTAGAGATAAAGATGGTAGACTTTGATTTCATTCTCAGCATTGATTGGCTCCATTCATGCTATGCCTTAGTTGATTGTAGAAACATAATTGTTTATTTTCTATTTCCAAATAGACCAGTCCTTGAATAGAGAGGTAGTACTACAATGCTTAAGGGTCAATTAATTTCATACCTTAGAGCGAGAAAAATGATATCCAAGGGATGTGTCTATCATCTTGTTTGAGGCAAAGAATCTATTCAGAGACTCCCAGTCTTGAGCCAGTTCCAATAGTAAATGAATTCTCAGATGTGTTTCCTGTAGATCTTCCTTTAGTTCCTCCCATTAGGGAAATATACTTTAGAATAGACCTTCTTCCAGATACTCAACCCATATCTATTTAGCCAAATAGAATGGCACCAGTAGAACTTAGGGAGTTAAAAGAACAATTAAAAGACCTTTTAGATAAGAGGTTCATCAGACCCACATTTCCCCGTAGGGCGCACCAATCTTACTCGTGCATAAGAAAGACGGTTCTTTTAGAATATGTATAGATTACCGTCAGTTGAACAAAGTCACAGTCAAAAGTAAATATCCACTTTCTAGAATTGATGACTTGTTCGACCAACTTCAAGGTGCTAGTTACTTTTCTTAGATAGATCTCAGATCAAGCTATCATCAGCTCAGAGTAAGAGAATGTGATATTCCAAAAATAGCTTTCAGAACCCGGTATGGTCACTTCGAGTTTTTAGTGATGTCCTCTGGTCTTACAAATTCCCCAACAGCTTTCATGGATTTAATGAATTGCGTGTTCAAGTAGTACTTGTACATGTTCATTATAGTCTTCATTGATGACATTTTTGTCTATTCCCGTAGAGAGAATGATCACGCAAATCACCTCAAAATCGTACTTCAAATTCTCAGAACTTATAAGTTGTTTGCCAAATTCAGTAAGTGAAAATTTTGACAAAGGTCAAGAGAATTCCTTTATAAAATTATTTCCTGTGATGGCATTAGATTTGATCCTCAAAAGACTGAGGCGATGAGAAACTGGCCTAGACCCATCTCCATTAGATATATAGAGTTTCTTGGGTTTAGCTGGTTATTACCATCGGTTTGTTGAAGGGGTTTCATCTATTGCATCACCCATGTACAGATTGACTCAGAAGAAAGTCCAGTTTCATTGGTCAGATCATTCTGAGAAGAATTTTCAGGAGTTGAAGACTCAATTCACCTTAGACCTAGTTTTGACTCTACCAAATGGTTCAGATGGGTTTGTTATGTACTGTGATGCATCTAGAGTAGGTTGAGTTGTGTCCTCATGTAAAGAGGTAAGGTCATAGCCTATGGATCCAGATAGATTAAGCCCTATGAGAAGAATTACCTGACTTATGATCTCGAGTTAGTAGCTATAGTATATGCCTTAAAGATTTGGAGGCATTACTTGTATAGGGTTCTTGTTGATGTGTTCACAGATCACAAAAGCCTTCAGTATGTGTTCTCTCAAAAAGATTTAAATTTGCATTAGAGAAGGTGGTTAGAGTTATTAAAAAATTATGATATGAGTGTTCTATATCCCCCGAAAAGGCCAATATAGTGGCTGATACTTTCAATAGATTGTCTATGGGTAGTGTTGCTCATGTTGAGAATGATAAAAAGAAGTTAGTTTAGGAATTTCACCAGCTTGCCTGACTAGGTGTCCTCTTAGACGATTCAGTAGAGGGTAGTGTGTGGGAGCAGGAGAGTTCAGAATCATCTCTAGTTTCCAAAGTAAAGGAAAATCAGGATAGAGATCCCAATCTTGCTAAGTTGAAAGAGTCATTCAGAGATTAGAAAATAAAGGTTTTATCCCAAGGGGGAAATGGTGTGTTGCATTGCCAGGGTCTTTCATGTGTTCCAGGTGTAGATGACTTGAGGCAACGAATTCTTGCATATGCACACGGTGCGCGATAATCTATTCATCCAGGGGCCACTAAGATGTACAACAATTTGTGGGAGATTTATTGGTGGAGTGGGATGAATAGAGATATTGCAAAGTTTGTAGCAAAGTGCTCTACGTGTCAACAGGTTAAGATTGAGCATCAGAAGCCTAGTGGGTCTATGCAGGAGTTTAGTATTCCCACATGGAAATGGGAGGAAGTGAACATGGACTTTGTGACAGGTTTGCCACATACTCATCATTAGCATGATTCTATTTGGGTTTATCATAGACAGGATGACCAAATCAGCTCATCTATTTCCAATTCATACTTCCTATTCAGCGAGGACTACGACAAACTCTATATCAGAGAGTTGGTCAAGTTACATGGAGTCCCAGTATCCATCATCTTAGATAGAGGTACCTAGTTTACCTCTTATCTCTGGAAAGTATTCCAAAAGGGTCTTGGTACCCGAGTTCACCTCACTACCGCCTTCTACCCTCAGATAGATGGTCAAAGAGAAAGTATCATTCAGACTCTAGAAGATATGCTAAGAGCCTACATTATTGATTTTAAGGGTAGTTGGGATTACCACTTGCCTTTGATCAAATTCGCATACAATAACAACTATCATTCTAGTATTCAGATTTCCCCATTTGAGGCTCTCTACGTTAGGATATGTATATCTCTAATTGGTTGGTTCGAGGTAGGTTAGGCCGTAGTACTAGGTCCCGACTTAGTGTTGATTCCGTAGAGAAGGTTAAGTTATCAGATAAAGTCTTAGGGCTACCCAGAGATGATAGAAATCATATGCATATGTGAGGAGAAAGGATCTCGAGTTTGAGATGGGTGATTTTGTGTTCTTGAAAATCTGTCCCATGAAGGGAGTAAAGAGATTCAGCAAGAAGAGAAAGCTCAATCCCCTAAATACATCATTTTTCTCAGTCGTTTTAGAAAGGTAGCTTATGAGCTCGAGTTGACTTTAGATCTAGCTTTAGTACACCTACTATTCCACGTCTCCTTGCTAAAGAAATGCATTAGTGACCCAGCAGTCATAGTTCCTTTAGAGGGCATAGATATTCAGAATGATCTCTCTTTCGAAGAGGTTCCAGTCTAGATCCTCGATTGTTAGATTCACAAACTGAGGAACAAAGAAGTTCCCTTGGTCAAAGTTCTTTGGTAAAATCAGTCCGTTGAGGGAGCTACTTGGGAAGCAGAAGCAGCTATGCGGACCAAGTGTCCTTACCTCTTCTCTGCAAACTCAGAATTACCTTAAGGTAACAATCTTCCTTGGATTTACGCAGTCCCATGTTCAGTTACAGTTATAATCTTTGTATCAGTTACCTTTGTATATTCAGTCGTGCATTCATGAATCAGTTCAGTCATGTACTCATGCATCAGATATGCATGTTCAGTATGAAAATTCAGCTTATCAGTAGTTTTAGTCATGTATTCCATGCATCATATATGCATGTTCAGTATATGAACTCAGCTTGTCAGTAGTTCAGTCAAGTAGTCATGCTTCAGTGTGTAAACTCAGTCTATAAGTGTTTCTCAGCTTAATCAGTCTCATTCGAGGATGAATGTTCCCAAGGGAGAGATATTGTAATGCCTCATATTTTCCTATCTTAAATTAACTCTCAATCCATGAGTTATCCAATATAAAATATTTGAAATACTTAGTATCTTTTAGTTTAGAGCCTATCTTTGCATAGGAAATTCAGTCAGCTTTCCAATGATATAAAATTTGCACAAATTCGATACCCGGGCGAAGGTTATGTCCATTTTTGTAAAGCAGCGTGCCAAAATGCATGTCAGCGCATCGCGGAGGCCAGCCAAATGGCAATTAGTGAATTCCAGTGTTGCTCCGCAATATTGGCGCATCACGCCATAGGCTCAGTTTAGAGTTATCCTTTTCTAGTGTTCCAATATGAGCCCACCACATCACGATGAGTCCAAAATTCAGAATCAAAGGGGCAACGCAATTCCACCGCATCGCGCCAAGCCCCCAGTTCCCAGTTGTCATTTTACAGAGACACAACACGATAGTGCCATGTCGCGCCAAGGGCCAATGTCAGATATTTTTGATGAAAAATCAAAAGGCCGCCCAGGGTTAAACTAGTCTTTTCCCATAATTTTTACATGCCTAAATACAAGATTTAATCCCTAAAAATGTTTTAAAGTCATTCTTTATTCAATTTTCCCTAAAATCAAAGCTTTCTCTCTCAAAGTGCTAAACCCTAGCTCTCAAGAAATAAAAAAAAAGCTCAAGAAACTCACCAAGAACACCAAGAAGTTATCAATTCAAGTATGTTAGATGTTCATCTTTGGGTACCTTTCACCCATAGAGTCCAAGAATCCCTCTTTTAAAACTACAAGTTTATGTAATTGTGAAGTCCCATGTTTGAAATTGATTGTACGCATGTCTATGACGTTAATTTGGTCTTTAATCCATGATTATGAAAAGATTCATAAAAATAGAATAGTATTTATGGGGAATTTAATGAATTACATATTAAACCCATGAAAATAGTATGTTTGGGCATTGTAGTGGCAATGTTTATATGTTATCCATGATTATGTGCATTAAGTTGTACTCCTCAAGTGTTTGATAGAATGTCCATGTGAATTAAATGATGCAATCATGACATGCTAGTATATGTACAAGCTTATACCCTACAAGTGTTTGATAAAATATCTCTATGAATGAATTATGGAAAACTGTACATTGTTATGTCTTTAGAGATCATGTTATGCTTTTCTTTACATGCTATCGAATCCTGGGGGTATTTAATACCCGACAATCTAGCTGTTTACCTAGTGCCAGTGTCAGTCACAGAATAGTATCAGTTATGTCACAATCAGTAGAATTTAGTCCGCTACAGAACTCAGTAGAACTCAGCCAGTCACAAAACTTAGGAAAGCTCAGTAAACTCAGTATCAGTCTAGTCCAGTTTAGTATACTCAGTTCAATGTCTTACAGTTGGGAGTAGGATTCAACATCGAGTGAACCCAGGGATTGGGGCTCACCTGTCAGTAGAGGGTGTGATCCTTAGAAGCAATCCTTGCATTCCAGAACAACGTAGCCAGCGTAGGTTGAGACATCAAACCTGCCAGTGGAGGGTTGATGAGGTGTTTTAAACTGCCAGTTGAGGGTTCCACCATTCTCATAAGAGTACGTCCCAGATAAGGATAACTCTTCAGTGTCTTTACCCATGGCACGGTACTAACACCCTTCTATCCGGGGTTACAAGTTGGACCCCAAATCTATTCAGAAAAGGGGTATGTCGGTTAGATGATTACTTCCCACAGTCTCAGTTTCAGTCTCAGTATAGAACTCAGTTTAGTTCTACAAAATTAGGACTGTCAGATACAATCAATCAGTTTCAGTAACTAAGTTATCAGTAATCTCAGATATTAGTTACTCAGTTATCAGAACTCAAAACTCAGCTTCAGTAAAAGCTCAGTTACAGTATACACATATATGCACAATATTGCATACTCAATATTTACAGAAGTTTCAGTTATCCATGTACTCTCATATTCAGTTAATCTATATCATTCAGTCAGTTAGTATTCATGCATATGAACCCTTGCATTAAGCCTTACCTCATCTAGCATACCAGTATATTCCACGTACTAGTGCATACTCTTTTTTTGCGCTTTGATGTCTCATATAATAGGTTTAGATGCTCATCTTTCTGACTGCGCATAGAAAAATCTAGTTATCAACAGAAGTTTCAGTAGTGAGTCCTCATCTATCGAGGGCATACTATTATTTCAGTACTTTAATTTATCGGTAGTGTAGTAGTCGGAGTTAATTGGGAGTTTGACCCATCAACTCTGCTTTCAGAAAGTTCGGTTAGAGGCTTTTCAGACAAGACTTTTATACAATATTCAATTTTGCAGATATATTATTTTATTAATATACTTTATCAGTATTTTAGATTTTGAACCTTATGGCATTTCAGCCTATTTTTCGCATTTATTACAGTATTATTACTCAATGCTCACAACAGATATCAGTCATGGGTTAGATTGTGGTCCTTCGAGGTCGTAAGCATCGTGTAGCATTCGGGGTACAGACTCGGGGCATTACAACCCTAGTGTATATAGCTGCATGAACCAGAGAACATCCATATCCGTATATGCCTTTATGGGGGACTCATATCTCTCGGCATAGTTAAGGTAACTTAAGCACTAATGTATACAATATGGGGGACTCAAACGAACCATTCATATAACCATTACGTGGGACTCAAACCTCCCGATCACTTTGACGCCTGCACCAGCTAGCACGGTTTCTAGTGTTAGCTTATCGGGACCACCATTTTCATGGCCCAACTACACATCCTTCTTTTAAGACCAATTTAAAACATTTATTACACAGTCATAATCATCAATCCAGTTAGTTACCAAAGGCATCCTATGGGTATCTTCATAACAACCCCACTTGCAAGCGTACAACAGGCCAAGACAATTATTACATTAATTTGGGAATCAAACCCATTAGGCAACCAAACCCTCAAGGTTCCAATTAGATTTAATTTATGGCTACCAAGGACCTTTAATGTCATTCAACAATCATTAACATTTTTATGCCAAGCCACAGTTTAGAACAAAATTCAAACTTGTGACAGTATAATTCTCGTTAACAATTTTACAAACAGGTTGAGGGCATGCCATTATAAATTCTAAAATCATCAATTTGGGGTTCAACCATGATCCCTCAATTAAATAATCATTCCCATGCACCCACAAGTGCATAACCATAATTAAAAACATCCATATTGTCACAATTTAAAATGTAGAAAACAATATTCGATGATATGCATTCAAACCCCTCAACCTTGGTTTCCAAACCACTATTAATGATTCATGAGCAATGCTTTGAACATATGTTTTTAGTAAACTAATAATAAGGGAAGAGTCACATTCCTGAATTACAAAGATTCATAAAGAGAAATTGACTCTTGAATCCTTAGATGGCCACTTTGGACAAAACCCTAGCCAATTTTGCGTGAGTGGATTTTGAGAGAGTAAAGAGGATGTTTAATCTTGTAAAGTGTGGAATGAATGACAAAAAAGTGTTATATGGATGCGGGTCCATATAAGTTTTTAGTGAGAAATGTCCAACGTGCCCCAGCTTAAAGCTGTAAGAAGCCATTCTTGGTTACGAGTCGACTTAGTGACTCATCACCACATCATACGACTATATGGCATAAGTTATGTCCTAAAAAATGAGTTGGACACCCATACACAGTCCATCTTAATACTCCATGGTCCTACTCATGACCTGATCATTTGACTCGTATGGTCTAGTTGTATTTAAGGCAGGACCCAAAGAGATTAGACACTGGACAACAATAACTCAAACCCTACCACTCGTAACATTGTTCTATAACTTGTATTGAGTCACTCGTACTTAGAGCAGAACCTAGAATATTAAACAATAGTTTAGTTAGGACTTAGTTCCCTAGACCCGTAACCATACCATATGACTCATATGATAAGTCATCAATAGGTTAGAGAGCTCAAAGCTTAAGGAATTTCCAAGGGCTTAAGCCTGGGGAATTTTAGTCTCCCCCCTTAGCATCATTCATCCTCGAATCATGGGTCAAGTCAACCTAAGTACGATTTAACTCCATATACCTCTACTCTTACCTTTAACTAAGTTATATTACAAAGATACCAAAGAATTCATCCTTTTCTTTATCAAAGATAGAAAACATAGATGTTAAGAATATATACTTACCTCAAGCATGAATTTTCAGAATAGGGAAAAAGAATGGATAGTTGGACTTTATGTCCTCCTCGACTTCCCAAGTATCTTCCTCAAACTTTTGGTTAAACCATAGAACCTTTACCAAAGCCATGCCTTCATCCACAATCGATTAACTTTTCAATCCAAGATCCTCATTGAGACCTCCGCATATGGTAAATAATCTGAAATACCAATGTTCTACAAGGGAACAACCAACGAAGGATCACCTACACTTTTCGTAACATGGACAAAATATCGAGTGAATGAAACTCTTGCTAGAGGGAAAATTAAATTCACATGCAATGATACCAAACCTTCTAAAAACCACATATTGCAAACATATTGGGGACTGAGCTTTCCCTTCTTTCCAAACCACATTACTCCCTTCATGGGAGACACCTATAAGAACACCCAATCTCTAACCTCAAATTCCAAGTCCCTTTTTCTTATGTCTGTATAGGACTTTTGGTGACTATGGAAGGACTTAAGCCTGTCCCGAATCACCTTTACCTTTTCCATTGCTTGGTAAACCAAATCCAGGCCAAAAATATCCACCTTACCAACCTTGAACCACCCAATAGAAGATCTACACTGCCTACCATATAATGCCTTAGACTGATACATACTAATGCTAGAATGGTAACTATTGTTATAGGAAAATTTAATAAGAGGCAAATGGTCATACCAACTACCACCAAAATTGATTACACAAGCTTGCAACTTATCTTCCAAAGCTTGAATGGTTCTTTCTGCTTGCCCGTCCTCCAATGGGTGAAAGACGGTGCTAAGAGTCACTTTAGTCCTAAACCATGCTAAAAAGAGTACCAAAAATACAATGAGAACTACTTTCTACAATCCAAATGATCGAGATCAGCGCACCATGAAACTTTACGACCTCCTGAAGGAACAACTTCGCATAGTCTTTGGTAGAATAATTAGTCCTCACTATCAAGAAGTGAGCAGACTTAGTCATCCTATTCATGATGACTCAAATAGAGTCACACTGATTTCGTGACCACGGAAGGACGATAACAAAATCCATATTAATTATCTCCCATTTCCATATTCATAGTTCAATTTTCTGGATTAGTTTACTAGGTATCATGTGCTCCCCCTTCACTAGCTGATAAACCATATATTTATCCACAAAGTTATCTATATCTCACTTTATATTACCCCACCAATACATATCCTTGAGATCATGATAAATCTTTGTTAGATCGGGATGAACCGTATATCGTGATTTATGGGCCTCGTCCAAAATCCTACCTTGCAAACCATTAACGTCGGGAACACACAACCTCCCTTAGTTCCTAAAGATACCATAGCCACCATTTTCGCTTATCCTTATCCGCATAATCTAGGCTCCCCATGGATAACCTTTTAATAGAATTAGCAACTATGTTAGCTTTATCTGGATGGTAGTGAAGACTTATATCCACCTCCTTTGCCTAAGATTAAGCTCTTTTTGAGTGAATACGTACTACATGCTCTTATGATCAGAAAAGATATTAACATAGACCCTATACAGATAGTGATGCAAGATCTTAAATGCGAACACCAAATCTAACAACTCCAAGTCATGAGTCGGATAGTTCTTCTCGTGAACCTTTAACTGTCTAGAGCATAAGCAACCACAATAGAAAGAGATAACAGTTGGTATCATCATACCAACCCCACTTGCAAGCGTACAATATGCTAAGACAATTATTACATCAATTTGGGACTCAAACCAATTAGCCAACCAAACCCGCAAGGTTCTAATTAAATTCAATTTACGGACACCTAGGCCTTTTAAAGTCATTCAACAATAATTAACATTTTTATTTCAAGCCTTAGTTCGGAACAAAATTCTAACTAGTGACAATATCATTCACAGTGAAAATTTCACTAACAGTTTGAGGGCATGCCATTATCAAAGACAAAATAATCAAATATGGGGTTCAACCATGACCTCTAAATTAAATCATCATTCCTCTGCACCCACATGTGCAAAGCCATAGTTAAAAACATGCATAGTCACAAATTAAAACATAGAAAACAATATCTAATGATATGCATTCAAACCCATCAACCTTGGTTTCAAAACCACTATTAATATTCATGAGCAATGATTTAAACATAAGTTTTAATAAACTAAAAATGAGGGAAGTGTCACATGCCTGAATTACGAAGATTCACGGAGAGAAATTGACTCTTGAACCCTTAGATAGAACTTTGGAGAAACCTTAACCAATTTTGCTTGAGAGGATTTTAGAGAGTAAAGAGGATGTTGAATATTTTAAAGTGTGGAATGAATGACCAAAAAGTATTATATGGGCATCGGGCCAAGGGTTTTAAGTGGGAAATATCCAAAGTTTCCCTAGCTTAAAGCTATAAAAGGTCGTTATTGGTTACGAGTCGACTTAGTGACTCATCCCCACATCATACAACTAAAAGCCACGAGTCGTGTCCTAGATAGTGAGTTGGACACCCATACACTATCCATCTTATGACTCTATGTTCCTACTCGTGACTTGACCATACGACTCGTATGGTCTAGTTGTATCCAAGACAGAACCCAAAAGGATTAGACACTGGAAAACATTTGACTCAACCATACTACTCGTAATATGGTTTTATGAATCGTAGTGAGTCACTCATATTCAGAGAAGAACCTATCCAATTACACACTGGTTTGGTAGGACTTGGGTCCTTAGACTGGTAACCATACCTATGAGTCATATGTTGAGTCGTAAATAGGGCAGAGAGCTTAAATCTCAAGGAATTTTCAAGGGCCAAAGCCTAAGGAGTTCCACTCATGCTCAAATAGTGAAGAAATCGTTAAGAATCTCCTAAACCCAAAGCTCAAAGGTCCAAAAAAAGAGGGAAAATGTGAAATAAGGCTTTTATATTATTCAGTGCACACTACTTCGTGATCACAGACCCTACCTCATAATCACAAGGGTCAACATTGATCGATATTTAAATTAGTTATCATGGTCATGCAACTGGGCTTCACAATCATGATGAGTCAACCTGACCTAGTCCATCAATTAACCTATTGTGGTCGAGGTACCACCTCTATGCGGTTATGATGAATTTTGTCATTGATGCCTGTGATTGCAATGGAGGACCTTACATAAGAAGATTTTCAAAGTAAAGGAATGCCTTCAAACGGACTGGAAGGATTCATTCAGGATCCGATAGAAATAAACCATATATGCTACTAGGTTATTTTTTATGTTCAAGACTCAATGGTGATGTTAGGTTATCAAGAAAAGATTCTTTTTACAAAATTGACCCTCGATATTCCTTCTTATAATTTTCTAAATGAAGAGTTAAAATGAGATATAAAGGTCCCAAAATTGAACCAACCCCGCTACTAACCCAAATTCGACATTCTGAATCTGCCGACATAGTCTAAATTGCCACTTGACACTCAAAATAATACATGTTGATCAAAGTTAACTATAAGACTTCTTAAGACTCTAAAAACCATACACTCACACAAATAATTTTCAATTGCATCGAGAACCATGACAACCATTCCCAAAACCCAAAATTAACATGTAACAACAAGGTAGATGGGGGAATTGCTCAAAATAAATAAAAATAGAAATTCAAAAATTTAGGTTATTACAATTTTCACCTTCTTTTCTCTCATTTTTTCTCAAATCATAATATTCTTTATGTTTTCATCATAATCTTTTTTCATATTTTTGGTCCTCTTTTTTTTTTTTTTTTCATTTTATTTACTTTGTATTTTTTCTATTTTTATTTGATTTTGTTTTTTCTTTTTATTTTCATTGCTTTTGTCTGTAATGATACCATCACCTTATATCTATATACTTTTAGGGTATGATTGATTTATTCTTTAATTCTTTAGTGAGACCTCCATGATACCCTCACAGTATATCTATATACTTCCATGGTATCATCGTTTCCACCTTAAACTCTACTCAAAATGTCCAAGACACGCCTAAAATATTAAAATGACCTATCACACACCTATACTATATAAAATAAATTTTTCTACACCATGTAAAGCATTATACCACTTGCATGTAGTGCAGTGTTTTACACGGGCCTGCCACATCAGTTCCACGTAAGAAAAATACGAAAAAATAATAAATTTATTATTTTCATAAATTTTTCTTTTTTTCTAATTTAAACTTTTTTTCTCAATGTCCAAAACCAGTGAAAAATTTGTATTCTCATCGTCGGAAAATTTTCTCGCCATGCCGACTTGGAAAAAAGTTGAATTATAATTCAAATAAGGATATGAAAACTTTGGAAGCCAACACAGGGTGGTACATGATCCATTATGATTTCATATACACTGAAGAGAACCAATAAATCCCAACTTCAATTGGCTTTGCTGATTAAGAGCAACAAGAATCAAGTAACCCCAATCCCTGAAGCTTTCACTTGAGCAGACTACGTCACAGGTTTAAGCAACTGATGGAAATACTCGGCCTATAATTAATAGAAAACAAAAACCATTTCACCGGGTTGTCACAAATTTGGAACTTTCTATCAAAAGTTTTAATTTTTAATTTATATCATAAATATTAAAAATTTAAAATTTGTTAGTTAAAACATTAATGGTGGGGGATTAGAGGATTAATCAATGGTATTATTAGCAAAATTGGTGGTGGTAGGTAAAATTAGCATCAATTCAGTGGGGGTAGAGGATGGGGTATGAAGAAATTGCATTATTTGGGGGTGGGGTTGGAGTTTAAGGGTGGGGGGTGATGAAGAAAATATGTTGGTTGGGGTGGGGTTAGAGTTTGGGGGTGGGGGGTGATGAAGAAAAAGATGGATTTTGGGGGAGGGGAGATACGATGCTGGGGGCTGGGGAGGAGAGTTTTTAACTTTTTTCTCTTTTGCGTTAACTTTTTTATTTAGATGCACTTTTATAATTTAAATAATTATGTTTTTTCCATGTCAGATTTAGGGGGTAAAAAAACATTTTTAAGTAGTTTAGCTGTGTATTAGGTCACCTTAATAGTTTAGGTGTGTTTTGAACTTTTCGGGTATAGTTTTGGGTGGAAACAATGATTTTTCCTTTGATGTCCATGATACCATCACATCATATCAATATACATAGTGTATATCTATATTTAGTCATGTTAATTGATATTTTCTTCTATACTTAGTGAGGCCTCCATGGTATCATCGCACATATCAATATATTGATATGATATCATTACAGTTTGTTTAAGTCTGTAATGATACCATCACAATATATCTATATATTATCATAGTATTGTTAATGTCTACCTAATCCTTCAGGGAAACCTCTATGACACCACTAAAGTATATCAGTACATTGATATAGTGTTAGTGTGGTTTACTTTAGTCCATAATGATACCACCACAATATATCTATATAGTGTCTTGGTATCATTGATATCTTCTTCAATCCTCAAGTGAGACCTCCATAATACCATCACAGTATATCCATATACGGGAAATGATCATCCTTCAATGATACACTCTCCGCTCCACTATGATACTATCGTAGCATATAGATATGATATAATAGTATAGTGGAGTACTGCTTTAATCCTTTAATGAGGCACTCCTCTGTATACCACTATGATATATCTTTATCCTGGTGTCACAACCTAATTTTTGAGTCATGATGGCACCTATTTTATCCTACCAATAGGTAAGTCAAACTATATCCCAGAGCTATAAACAATGGGCTAATTTGGTAGTAAAAGGTGTAAAAGATGGATATTTTCAAGTAAAGACTTACAATAATAGTAGTTTGAAAGATAGATAAAATAAAAATAACACCCCACGACCTAGTAGTGTCGGTATAAGAGCCACCATAAAAAAGGAACATAAGTATTATAATAGTTAATATACATTAGTCACGAATAGTGAAATACTAGACATAAGTAATAGAAGGAAAAAAGGAAACTCCGACTCCTAGAGCTTACCCTATCTCCGAACTCAACTCAGCACAATCGTCACGTCAACGGTGACCACTAGTACTCATATCTGAACCAAAAAGGTACAAAAGTATAGCATGAGAACCAAAACCATGGGTACTCAGTAGGCATCAACGACCGACTAAGCTAAATCATGATATAAGCATATAAATATACAAGATAAATAAGTTAAGTCAAGGTAAAAAGGCAAACCTAAAAATAAGCTCCAACATTGCGAACAAATAATCGAAACAAATATAATATTAAGGAAAACATAATTAATACTACAAGACTGGCCCGCATAAGCTAGTAAGTACAGAAAAGTAAATAACCCAACGCGGGCCCCCATAGGACCAAAGAGTGCAATCAAGGAGGTAACTAACTGAAGTTCCATAAATTTACAAAATATAAATCCATAACCATGAATCCAACCATATCGCATCATATCATAAATAAAATCTCAATGCTGGACTCGAACCAAAACTCAATAACATCATCAACATCGGACTTATATCGAAACTCATATCATAAATTGTCAGACCTAAACCGAAACTCATATCATCAATTGTCATACATTAACCGAAACTCAATATCACAAACCACCGAATTTGTCCCAAAATTAGCACCAACTTCTAAGTACCAAACTAGCATATGTATTATGTATCTAATCTCCTGAAACTCTAAAATAAGCATTGAGGGGCCCACTTCTAATCTTTGAAATCTATTATAAGTTAAATTCTTTCCCAGACAAGGCTAAGATATCTAAATTCATTTCTAGATGTTAAACAAACCACTTTTAGCCCCCAAGATAGTAATTTTACCTAAAACATGAGCAACTATGTCAATTATACCTAAGTTACAATTCCTTAGTAGGCTAAACAATCTAAATAACACTAATCATACCACAAAGACCTAATTCCCATCCTATATCTATCATAACATCATAAATATACTATAAATTAGTTCAATCTATGAGGAAGGTAAACCTAACCTACTTGGACGCTAAAGAAAAGCCTAGTGAAAATTGTTAATCATTAATTTCACTTTGCAAGAAGCTTTTGCAAGATGACAAGCAACAAAAATCATAATCTAATCATCAAAATAAGAACAATAATACAATATTACAATTTTAGGAGTTAGGTCAAAAATTACATAAATATCTCATGTAGAGCCCACATGTGGAATCACACTTTCAAAACTGATAACACATCCCTCTATGCTCAAGGAACATTTATCCTCAAGAATAGGTGAATTCAAGACCAAATGGTGATACAATAAATCCAACAATATTATATGGATTTTGGCAAAATTATGAGAAATTAACCATGGATTTGATGAAAACTTATGATCTGAGGTGGTTTTATACACTTTTGTATAATTATTCTAGCTTATTTCTCCATATTTTGAGAGAAATTCGTGTACTTAACGTGTTTATATTGATATAAATAAGCATTTAAGCGTCCAAGTGTGTGATTATAATATTCGATGTGTTTTTCAAACAAGTTTGTACTTAATTGAGTCATTTAGAGTTCAACCCGGAAAACTAGTTTTACTAGCTGGAGCTAGTTGTGTGTCTAGTTTGTCTTGTTGGATTCTAATGTGTTTAATTTATTTAAAATGTATTAAATGTGTAATTATAAGTGGAATAACTTTTTTGTAATGTAAAAAGTTCACTTTGATTAAGTCAAGAGTCGGAACATAAAAGTGAAAATCATTGCGAATTTGCCTTATCTTATCTTTTGTTTTGATTCATCATTAAGAATATTGTGTTGTTTTGATCTCTAATTTGTGGTGTGTGATATTGTAGGAGGCTTTTTGATCTGAATACGGTGATATATTGATGATAAAAAGGGTCAAAATTCATTGGAAATACACCACAAAGTCAAGGATAAATGGAGGAACGTCCAATACTTAACCAATTTTTTAGAAGCAAATTCGAGAAAGGTGTCGCGAGAGGGTTGCGTATCCACCCCCATTTTACTCAACCGAGCCTCGCATCTCGATGGGAGCATAAGCACTGCCAAATACATTCTCTGCCGACATAGGACTTTGTCCTAATTTTAGCTGAAATACAATTGGCACGCCTTTTGAGGAGTTGGTGGGAATCTTTTAAAATTGGTGACATTTACTTAAACAACTTGGATTAAGAATATAATATAATATATATACAGACCTGGAGACACCTCAAGAGAATTGGACAACTTTGGAGAAATTCTTGGACAATTACTTGGATGATTAAACGGAGGAATCGGTGGAGGCTGCCACTTTAAATTAGGTTTTTATTATCATTTTTTAATTAGTCTTTAATTTTTCATATCATGTATTCAATTATTTGGATCTCTATTATGAATATTATCGGCTAAAAACCTTCTTTTCGGGGTTAAATCCAAGAACATGAGTACTATTATTTTGGATTAAATTCATTGAATTCGCTTATCATATTTGGTTGTTTGTTTATTCATATTTTAATTATTTATGGATTGATCACCCGTAAAATACATATATTATCGACCTTTAGATCTCGGGAGATGAAATAGGGAGATAGAACATGGGAATAAACAAAGTTTGGGTTTTAATTCTTTTATAAAATAAAGAATTTAACTTAGTGTCTATGATAGAGATGTATAGAGATGCCTTACTTGATTCATACGTAGGATGATAGTTTTAATTAACTTAATTGGATTATTACATCCCCGCTCAACGATGTAGTTGTAATATCCATATTAGGTAAAAGTTTAGAGGTTGGGAAACCATGATCATACAATTAACCATACGAATCAACAACCAAGATAAACAAGTTAACGAATGAGATTTAATAACATAGTATGATTGTTCGAAGTGCTTTAACCCTGGGATTTAATCCATTGATTCTTCCAAGTAATTTTATTTACACATTGTTACTTTGATTTTAATTTCAAATTTCCAAACTTTCTTTTAGGTTACTCTTGAGCTAAATTAATCTAAACTATGACCTAGAATTAAATTGTTGTTAAATCAAGTCTATGTGGGATCGATACTTAGCTTTAATTAGGCCACTTTACTACTTGATAAGACCACGTACACTTGCGTGTGTGCTTGGGCATTGTCAACTTACAAAGAATTCATAGAAGAAATGAGTTATTTGGCTTACGTACACCCCAAAATCACCCACTAACATCCTCCAATGTTTTCACACTTTCTAGGGTTCAACTCTCTTTGAAATGGCAGAAAATGAGTTAAGTGGTGTATTTATTTGTACTAGGTGTCACTTAAGCGGACACTGGGTTGCTTAAGCAGTTATTGCTTAAGCGGCCAAGTGAAGATTCAATGACATTAGTGATTTTTGTACATGTCATTTAAGTGACACTAGCTATTCAAGCCAGGTTGCGCAGGTGACCGACTGATCTCTTAAGCGGCCTTCGCTTAAGCGACCCAATAGGCACTAAAGCAAATTACCCAGTACCAACTGAAGACTTGGAGTCTCCACCGACCCCTCAGGATTCATCCAGAATCTCGTATACACAAACACACATTGCTACCCTATCAGATCGACGTTCCAGACTCAATGTCACAGTCGAAATTTCCATCAAGGTCGTTTCAATAAAAAATGGGTCCCACACCCACATACTATTTTCTTAAACTTCTGGCCTATAGCCTAAAATGAGTCCAAAAGCCTCAGGAGCAGAACCCAGGGTCCTTCTAACATAAAATAGACATTCCAAAGCTTTTAAAACTGTCATAACTAAAATACTAGGATGTTTGACAAAAGTTTTTTCCCAATATTAAATTCTAACCATCAAAGGCTTTAAAATAGAATATTGAGTTTAAAAACAAAACGAACTGCCCAATAATCGAATTGTCAACTCCTGCAAGTCATCAATGACTTGGGGAAACAATCAAAAAGCTCTAAATGGAAAAAATGAGTAAAAAGATAGAAAATTACCCGGAGGGTCATTACAATATCCATTACTAAAAGAATTTTCAACCACAAAAGTAAAAGATTAGGATGTACCTGAAGTCTCGTACAGGTGAGGATATTGGGTTGGTATCTCACTCTTGATATTCTAAGAAGCTTCTTGTACTAGGTGGTTTCTCTACTGAGCCTTAACTACTGGAATCTCTCTAGTGCACAACCGCCTGACAATCCAGGCTAATATGAACACTGGATCCTTCACGAAGGTCAACCACTCATCCAACTGAATGAGTCCCATATAAGAACATGAGACACATCTACGATGTACCACTGCAATTTAAAAACATAGAAGAGTGGATGAACATTGAAAAAATATGGGGGTAAAGCTAAAATGTATGCCACCTCTCCAACCATGCAAAGTATCTCAAAGGGTCCGATATATCTGGGGTTGAGCTTGACTTTCCTCCCAAACCCTATCGCACCCTTCATGGGTGATACACGTGGAAATACCCGATCTCTAACTAAAAATCTCAAGGAACAAATTCTACAATCTCTATAAGCCTTTTGTCTACTCTAAGTTGCCCTCAACCTATCCTGAATCACACTGACTCTATCCAACAACTCCTGAAGCAAGTCGATACCACGAGGTCTAATATTAGAGCTCCCAAATAAACCAATCGAAGAATAATATCAACTACCATACAAAGTCTCAAAGGGCGCCATCTCAATACTCTAATGTTAGCTATTATTATATGTAAACTCTGCCAAAGCTAAGGCCTGCTCCCACTGACCTCCAAAATCCATAACATAGGCTCAAAACATATCTTTGAAAAACTAAATAGTCCGCTTAAACGTCCCGTCATTGTAAGGATGGAAGGTTGTAACAAGATACACCTGATTACCCATCTCCTTTTTAATATCTCTCCAAAATCTAGAAGTTAATACCAAACCTCGATCTAAAATGATAGACACAGGCACTCCATGAAAACAAACTATCTTGCAAACATAGATACAAGTTAACCTCTTGACTTTAAGGAAAATCTGAATAGAGATGAAATATACAAACTTGGCCAACCAATCCACAATGACCCAAATAACATCAGAACCATGAGAGGTATGACACAAACCACTAACAAAGTCCATGATAATTTTCTCCTACTTCAACTCGGGAATGGGTAACCTCTGAATAAAGACACCAGGTCTCTAATGCTCGGCCTTCACCTACTGATAGCATAGGAAATGAGATACAAAGTCAATATCATCTCTCTTCTTACCACTTTACTAACAATGCTACTTTAAATCTCTATACATCTTAGTTGTACCAAGATGAATAAAATATCTAGAGTTTTGAGTCTCATGCAAAATTGACTAAATCAAGTCTTCAGTCCTCGAAACATAAATGCAGCCATTAAAACTCAGAACACCCTCACAATATATTGTATCCCTCTTGGACTCACCACTCAATGCCTGATAACAAATAATGCAAAGTCTCATATCCTCAAACTAACAACTACAAATCATCCCAAGTAAGGTAGACCTCACATCAACACTTGCAAGAATACTCCCAGGGTCTAAAATATCCAGTCACACCATCAAGTTGGCTAAGGATTGGACGTCCCATGCTAACAGCCTCTGAGAAACTAAGATAGAAGACAAACTACCCATACACACCACCTTCTAGCTCAAAGCATCCGCTACCATATTTGCCTTACATGGATGATACAAAATAGAGTTGTTATAATCCTTAAGCAACTCTATCCATCTACGCTAGCTAGAATTAACCTCTCTCTGTGTCATAAGATTCTACTCTAATGATCAATTAAAATCTCGCAATGCACACTATAAAGATAATGTTTCCAAACCTGAAGCATAAAAATTGCTATCCCCAACTTCAAATCATAACTGGGGGTAGTTGCGCTTGTGCTCCTTTAGCTGCCTCAATGTATAATCAATAACTCGACCCTATTACATTAACAAATAACCCAAACGAACAACAAATGCATCATAATATACAGCGAATCCCTTACCCTCATTAAGAAGAGCCAATGTAGGAGCTGAAGTGAGAGATCATTTGAGCTTCCCATAGATCAACTCACACTCCTTGAACCATAAAAAAGGAACCTCCTTCCAAGTCAATAGAGTCATCAATGCTACAATAGTGGCTAATTTCTCAAAGAATCATCTATAGTAACCAACCAAACCAATGAAGTTACGAACCTTAGATGGAGAGATAGGCCTGACCCAATCACAAATAACCTCAATCTTTGCTGGGTCTACCACAATCCCATCCTTAGCCACCACATGCCTAAGGAATATCACCGACTAAAGTGAAAACTCATACTTAGAGAATTTGGAAAAGAGCCTATGATCTCTTAAAGTCTAGAGCACAATCCTTAAATATTATATATGCTCCTCTCAACTCCTTGATTACACAAGGATGTCATTGATTAACACAATCACCAAGCAATCAAAATAAGGCCTGAACATGTGGTTCATCAAATCCATAAAAGTGGTTGAGGCATTGGTTAAGCCAAAAGACATCACTGGGAATTCATAATGGCCATAACAGGTCCTAAATGTTGTCTTTGGGATATTCCCAACCCAAATCCTCAATTGATGGTAACCGAATCTTAAGTCAATCTTAGAGAACACTGTTTCTCTCTGAAGCTGGTCAAATAAATCATTAATGCGAGACATAGGATACCTATTCTTCATAGTCACCTTATTAAGCTGCCTATAGATAATACACATATGCATGGAGCCATTCGGTAAGGTTCCATAGAAATAGGTTGGGTGCCTGACTAAAGATTAATAAAAAACTCAATATCACGCTTTGGAGGAAGACTAGGTAGATCGATAGGAAAAAATATTAGGAAACTCACGAACTATAGAAATAAAGTCAAGCAGCGGATTGTCCAAACAAACATCACGAATATAAGCGAGATAAGACTTGCAACTTCTCGAAATAAGTATCCTAGCTCGAATATAAGAAATAATCCCATTGGTTCGTGGCTGATAGATCCCTTCCACATAATCGGGGGTATGTCAGACACAACTAAGATAATGATCTTGGCAAAAGAATCCAAGATCTCTTGTTAGTATGATAGCTAGTCCATGCCTATAATAACATAATAACAAAGTTAACAATCCCAAAATAACTCTAACTGTGGGGGATAATAAGCCGACACATAAGAACAAATGGATCATGAATCAAATAAAATAATATTTGACTGATGGCACGATGAGATAATACTTGTGATAATAACATCCAAAGAATCAACCTTAGGTCTAGAAGGTACGACATATAACTAACCATACCCACCACCTGACTGGGCTCTTGACTAATATCCTGTCCTACCTGTCTGAGAACCTCTATGAGCACCCTAGTAACTACCCTAACAATCATGCATAGCACCTCTAGCTGGGGGTAGAACTGCCCAAATTGGTGAGACACTTTCAGCTGAAGGAACTATTGCTCCACAACTAGGGCATTATCTTGAGAAATGGCTAAAGGCCCCACAACCATAACATGCCCCAAACGATGCACTAAAAAAAGATCTAGCTGACCTAAAATAACTATCATGGCTAGAATAACCAGAAAACAAACCCATCAAAGGCTTAACACTACTTTGGTCAAGATGATCACTATAATTAAACTGACCTCCATTAGTGATCTAAAGTATGGCATGAATGGGCATACTAGACCGACCGTGATGCTGATACGACTGACATAGATGGTACCTACCTGGAGAATCATTACCTCTGATATGTGATACACTATGGTTCCCACTGAAGCCACCGTGATATTATGACCTCTTATCGCTCTTCCCTTGGGCCCTGCCAATTCAATTGCTCCATAACCTGAGCATAATCGAAAACCTCAACAAAATACCTACCCATAGCAATCTAAATCTATGTAAACATGGGAAGAGGAAGTCTCAATCCACATATAAAATACCAAACTCTTTCATACTCGATAGTCAAAATAGAAGTAGCATACCTAGCCAATTCATGAAATTTAACTTTATACTCAACATCAGTTATGAAACCCTACTCTAACCCCAGTAACTGATCTCTCAGTCAATCCCTAACACTGCGAGCATACACTTTTTTAAAAAGATCTCGAGAACTGAGTCCATGACCATGGGGGAGATCCAGGTGTCCTTGAATAAAAATAACCTCTCCACCAATGTCAAGCTACCAAGTACAACTGAAAAATAGAGTAATCCATATCATGAGTCTCAACTAGGCTAAAATTATGAAGCCTATCCTTACAAGTAATCAAGAACTCATAAGTATCCACTCTCGGTGCATCAGAAAACCTAGGTAGAGCCAATCTCAAGAATCTACCCAACATCTTATACTTCTCCATATACATAGCAAGCTATGCAACTACCGACTGAGCAACAACTAGTGCAGGAGAGACTTCAACTTTAGAAGTCACAGCTACTATCCCTGCCCCTGCTTTAGTACTACTCTGATCCGTAAATTGGGTACTATTAGATAATACACCATCAACTAATACCAAGATCTAAACCATTACTTCCCTAAGGAATGAAGATGAAATAAAACCTATAGAGCCTACGATGGTCCCTGTCCCATCACTGGCTGAGGCAAAAAATCCTGAGCTCAGACGCAGGAGTACGGTCTAGTAAAATTCCCCTATCCTGGCCCCTAGTTGGAGATACATCTCTAGAATGTCCATGACCTTTAGTTTATCCATGAAAAGTGATAGGATCCATAGTTGCGGACTCGAGGTCCTCATCTTATGTAGTGGTAGAAGTGTCCTAGCCATCTAAAAAAGAGTAAAACCAAATAAATTCCTTAGAAACGAACTCAGACTCTTAGCACAAATGAGTGAAAGAAGTGAATAACTCAAAAAAATATCCTATAGACTCCCAAATATAAGAAACAGAAGTCATTGTTTCAATCAGTGAAACTCTACTAGAAATTTGCTCTTGTACCAATAATACTGGTGAACCTAGCATACTGATACCAATTTTTCATAACCTAATTTACGAGTTTGTAATACCCCATATATTTCTAAGCTAGGAGACAAACCATTTTTCCTACATATGAAACCTCTTATCCTGTGAGTAGTATTTTAATGCATGACTTACAATGAGTATCCAAGCAATAAGATAGCTTATGATGCATTAATCATGTTCATATGAGTCACTTAAGGTAATACAAGCTAAGAATTTTTGAATCCATCAAGTTTTAGTGTTCAATTTCATAAGGGTCATATTTTAACGAGTATAAATCGATGTTAATGTGTTATTTATGCATATTTAGACCCACCAAATATTAGAGAATTGAATTAGATTTCCAACAATACCAATTTCGCCTTAATCCAATACCCGAGCAAAAAGTTAAGCCCATTTTTCTGAGAGACAGTAAGGATAGGCGATTGGTTAGGCACCGCCCAACCAAACTTAGGCGATTGGTTAGGCACCGCCCAACCAAACTTAGGCGATTGGTTAGGCACCGCCCATCCAAACTTAGGCGATTGGTTAGGCACCGCCTAAGTCAATTCCAAGTGACAAAAACACTCCGTTTTGAGTTATTTTGAGGGTAATTAAGTCTTTGAACACTCCTTACACGTCCCTAAACTTAACCCTACGAAATATATAACTTCTAAACACATTACAACCCTATTAACATCTCAAATCTCATCATCTAAGAGCACCATAGGAGAAAAATAACTAAGGTTGCACAATCAAGATTGAAGATCAAATTTTAAGAAAATTCCTCCGTCAATCATCAAGAACCTCCCTTCCAAGGTATGCATAGTGTTCATCCACGGATTTCTTTCGTCCGTGGAGTTCAAGAATCAATCTTTAAAATACAAAAGCTTGGTTGGTTGTGGTGATATGATCATACCTATGTTGATGCTTGTTTGTTTTGCGATATAATAGTATCGTGACTGTATACCTCATGAAAGTTATGTTGTTAGTTGAAAAACATGATCTTTGGATGGATTGATAGAATGCAAGCAAGAAATCCACCTATGCCTTAAAGAATGCATGCAAGGTGTTCGATAAAATGCATGCTATGTTAGAACTTCATATTTACATGATTTCATGATATTTATATAACAAGTTCATGTTAGCCATACACTCCAATATGAATTTCCATGCAAATTATGTGTTGTTATTGTTGTGGTATAAAGAATGTATGATAATAGAGATATAAATTATATACACAAAATATATCCATGCTTTTCCTATCATGTTTGAGATGTTGAATAAATACATGAAGTATAATATCCCATAATTATTACAATATGAACTAAATGTTACATGTTGTCGTTCCCTTATGCTTGAATGGTTTCCATGCCATTTCTATGAATAGTATATGTTGTCGGAATGCCTATGATATTAGAATATGAGATCTATTACTTGGTTATAAGCATTCCTATTCATGATAGATATTATGATGACCATATAGTACTTCATGAAATCCCCCAGTCATGTATTATGGATTTTTATTGATGGTCGTGTACTCAAGAAATTCAAGTTGTGTCAGTTTCTTTCTATCGAGTCTTGGGGGTACTTGTACCTGAAAAATATAGTTGTGTGCCTAGAGCCATGTCATATTTTCACGATACTCTCAGTCAAGCCATGATGTATAGAATTCAGTCAGTCATGTGACTCAGGAAAACTCAGAAATCTCAGTAATCTCAGTAGTCCATTAATCTCAGTAATTTCAGTGCTCAGTAACCTCAGCAACCTCAGTATTCACAGTCAATCTCAGTAACTTCAGTACTCTCAACCAGTCCTCAAAACTTAGTATATTCCATCAGTCATCGGAATCCAGTAAACTTAGTTTAGCTCCGCTAAACAATACCACTAGTATCAGTCCAGTTAATCAATATCAGTTCAGCTGATCAGTTCAGTTCTGTTATTTAGTTCAGCTTAGTTATTCAGTTCAGTGTCCTTTATATGAGAGTAGAAGTTATCACCGAGTGAACCCAAGGATGGGAACTCACCTGCCAGTTCAGGGTGTGATTCTTAGCAGTCATCCTTGTGTTCCAGAACTACGTAACCAGCGTAGGTTGAGACATCTTAACCCGTTAGACTAGGGTTGATGAGGTGGCTTAACCCGTCGGTTTATGGTTCCCACCGTTCTCATTTGAGTACCTGCCAGTATAGGATTCTCACAACTGTCCTTACCAGTGGTGCGGTATTGACACCCCTCCAGTCAAGGCAGAGATTGGACCCCAGCTTAGCTATTATAGCGTATTTAGGTCATGTCAGTTAGATAACTACTTCCCATAATTTCAGTTACAGATTTCAGGAATGTCAGCTATAGCTATACAGTCTCAGTAAAGAACTCAGATAGTTCTTCAGATTTCAGTATATCAGGACTGTCAGATACAGTCAACTCAGAAATAGAATTGAACTCAGATAGTTTTCTTCAGATTTATGGACTGTCAGATACAGTCACTTATGCTATCAATCACAACAGTTATCAAAACTCATGCTATCAATACTCAGCTTCAGGATAGTCAGATACAGTCAATCAGACTAGTTCTTCATAATTCGACTTGTCAGAAATAATCATTCATTTATCAGTAATATAATATCAGTCTCCCAGTATTCAGTAATACAATATCAGTTCCTCACTTATTAGTGAATTACATATCAATATCAGTAAACTCAGTCATTCAGTATCTCAATATCAGTAAACTCAATCAATTCAGTATCTCAGCATCAGTAAGCTCATGTTTTAAGTATTCAGACTCAGTAGTCAGTATCACCACGAGTTTAGTTGCAGTTACGTATATATGTATGTATTCTCACGTTTATATCAGTTAGAATTGTTCACGCATATAAAACCCTTTGTATTTAGCCTACCTCACTCGTATACCCAGTACATTCAAACGTACTGACGCATTTGCGCTATGGTGCTTTCTCTTATGTTACACCATAGGTTCAGAGGCATGATCTCCAAATCAGCAGTAGATTCCAGGATCAACAGTCAGAGTTAGACGTGAGTCCTCATCCTTTGAGGACATAATGATTTCATTTTTATTTCAGTTTTCAGTCTATTTTAGTAGTTGAAGTTAGTTGGGGACATGTCCCATCAACTCCTTATTCAGTTCAGTTAGAGGCTTTCGGAATAGATGTCAGATTAGATGTTCAGACTTCAGTATTTATATTTCTTTTTGGTATTGTTAGACCATGTTTTTCAAATATGTATCAGTATTGAACCTTATAACCTTACAGTTCATATTTACGCATATTTTATGAGATATTATACAGTTTACATGTACAAATATCAGTCATGGGTTAGCTTGTGGTCCTTCGGGGTCATGAACACCGTGTAGCATTTCGGTTCAGAAAATTGAGGCGTTACAAACTTGGTATCAGAGCTAGGTTCAACAGTGTCCTAGGAAGTCTGAAGCTGCATCAAGTAGAGTCTTGTACATACGTGTGTTGTGCACCACACTTATGTGCAGGAGGCTATGAGATGTTCTAGGAACAATTTCCCCTCTTTCATGTCTCAGATCATGCTATAGAAAATTTTTCTAAGAAACTCATGTAGATTCATATCATGCTCCCCTCATGTTCACTTTACCTTACTTTCAAGGTAACAGAAATAGTAAAGTTCAAAGTCCTAAAGATAGGGCTTTCTCAGACAGTCCCTACAGTCAGTTATGGGATTAGCCACAGACTTAAATAGTATCCCATCAGTTCATTATTGTTCCAAGGTCGTACAGATTTTATTCATGATCATGAGAACTCATTCTTGAACCCAGAAGTTTAGCAATAGTAGAGTTGAGATAGTATTATTCTATTTGATCAAATTATGTATTCATAGGGATTAGATCAGTAGGCTTGAATAGTACGAGCTAAAAACTTAAGTTTATTGACTCAAAATTAAGCATGAAGGTGTGAATGTGATATTAGTAGTATATGAGGAAAGAGAATTAGATGATGTGTTTAGTAAGATAGGCAGGTGTTGAACAGAATGTAGGTATGTGATGGTAGATCAAGTGACCAAGTCAGACTCTCAATATTCCAGTAGTAGTGCCAGTATGTATAGAAAAGTAGTAAGGGAAGACGATTCCTAACCCATCCTCTTCTCAGTACAAAGATTTGTACTTCAATTATCATGAAGTTCACTCAGGTCTTACATATCAACTCTATGGTCATGAACCATGCTCATGTATCTCTTTTTCCATGATCATGTATGAATTCAATTTACAGCATAAAGAGTCCCTTTTACTCCGCAGTACGAGTCATGTTCCATGAGCACAATCTACTTTCACGTACTTTCCATGGGATCATGTGCGCCTTCAGTTCCCAGTATAAGGGGTTCAGTTCCAGCTCCCTCAGTATTACGAATTATGTCCCACGAGTACAGAAACTCTAGAATCAGGTCATGAAGCTTATGACTCATGTACGCATATCATGCTTTCCAGTATACTTAGCTTCCATGACTCATGCTATGCCCCTACAGATCAGATACATTTAGACTACGTCATGTATATCCTCAGTTCAGACCTTATTGGTAAATCCAAACTATTGATATTTTATTCCTCAAGTTTCAATCATGTGTCAAGTTTAGTTTGTATCTATTCATGTTTCAGGTCCTCTTGATTTACTCCTCCAGTTAGCTCTCCTTATGGAACAGTGTTCTGATGAGAAGTTGTTTAGATAAGAGAAGATTGTTGCATGCTTACTTTGCATGAGGGTGTAGTTGTGAAGATAGGCTTGAATGTCATGATAAATGTGCAAGTAAATGTCTAGAAAGGGGTTGTATTTAGAAGTTGGGAAAGTACAAAGTGTAAGTGTACATTTAGATCCTTAACTTATGTCATTCCCCAGCATTTAGCCATCGAAAACTCAGTTGCCAACTCAATTATAGTTTCGGTATCCAGCACTCAGTGATCAGTGTTCAGTCCTTGAATTCAGTACTTCAGTATCGGTCTAAAACTCAGTTACAGTGATAGTTCAGAAATCAATATTCAGTAAAGGACTCAGATAGTCCTACAGAACCATGGCTTCAGTTACCAGTTACTTAGCCTCAGAATTCAGTACTTCTGTACTAGCTATAGGCTTAGTTATAATGTCATCTTCAGTTCAGTAACCAAATTTGAAACTCAGTTCAGTTCCAAACATGCTTGACCATAGCATTCAGGTTGTCAGTACTCAGTTATCAGTGTTTCAGTACCCTAGTTTATAAAATACCTCAGAGATGCTTGGTCTCGTATTCACAAATAATACAGACTTCATGAATCTATGCTTAGATACCTCATTCTACTCAGTTAGTCCTTATCTCCTATGCATAAAACTCAAAAATCTCAGCCCAGCTATTCAGACTAAGTACAGTTTAGCTTTGCAGATCTAGTATTTAGCTATCAGTTATTCAGTTAATCAGATAAGTTAGTATATTTATGAACTCGTGTTCAGCTCAGTTCATGTATCATGTCTCAGTTTTAGATCCTAGCTATTCAGTCATGACTCAGTACCTAGGTGTCTTGCGCATTGCCTCAATTCCCCTCAGTAGCTCATCCAAGTCAGTATTCTTTAAGGAACATAGTGTCCCAAGGGGAAGATACATCATACCCCTAAACTTTCATGACATAAACATGCTGCTCTCTTTTCTTTTGATGAATCCAGTTTGGAGAAGGGGTACTCATAAGTTAACCCTCAAACTCCCACTTTAGTCGTATGCCATGTTTCAAGATTTAGTTCAGATCATGATATTCAGTATATCTACCACATCCCAAACTCAGTTATGTTCTCATATTTCCGATCATCCATATGGAGTAATTAATCTCAAACTTATCGGTATTTTCAGTTCAAGGTAACAGTTTTCCTTAAACTTACTCGTTCTCATGTTCATATTTCAGTACCAAACTTGGTATTCAGTTCCATGCTCAGTTTTTAGTTCAAACTTGATACCTTTACCATTGCATGTTCATAAGTAAGTTTAGTCATGAATTCACGCATCAGATATGCGTGATCAGCTCATCAGTACTTTCAGTCATTCATTCACGTATCATGTCAGTCATATAATCATGCATCAGATATGCATGGATTCAGCCTTTCAGTTGTGCATCATATATGCATTCTCATTTTGAGAAAACTCATTTTATTAGAATCCTCAGTCTTATATTCATGAATCATTTTCCCATGCATCAGATATGCATGTTCAGTATGTTGTGCTCAGCTTTCAGTCATGTCAGTCATAAACCCATGTTTCAGTAGTGTATGTATTGTACTTACTTCATCTTATTTAGTTAATTTCCATCCGAGGATGAATGTTTCCAAGGGGGAGATATTGTAATACCCCGTATGTTTCTAAGCTAGGAGACGAACCATTTTTCCTACGTATGAAACCTCCTATCCTGTGAGTAGCATTTTAGTACATGACTTACAATGAGTATCCTAGAGATAAGATAGCTTATGATGCATTAATCATGTTCATATGAGTCACTTAAGGTAATACAAGCTAATAGTTTTTGAATCCATCAAGTTTTAGTGTTCGATTTCGTAAGGGTCATATTTTAATGAGTATAACTCGATGTTAATGTGTTTTTTCTGCATATTTAGACCCACCAAATTGTATATAATCGAATTAGCTTTCCAACGACACCAACTTTGCCTTATCTGATACCCGAGCGAAAAGTTATGCCCATTTTCGTGAGAGACAGTAAGGATAGGCGATTGGTTAGGCACCGCCCAACCAAACTTAGGCGATTGGTTAGGCGCCGCCTAAGTCAATTCCAAGTGCCAAAAACACTCTGTTTTGAGTTATTTTGAGGGTAATTAAGTCTTTTAACACTCCTTACACGTCCCTAAACTTAACCCTACGAAATATATAGCTTCTAAACACATTACAACCCTATTAACATCTCAAAGCTCATCATCCAAGAGCACCATAGGAGAAAAACAACTAGGGTTGCACAATCAAGATTGAAGATCAAATTTCAAGGAAATTCCTCCGTCAATCATCAAGAACCTCCCTTCCAAGGTATGCGTAGTGTTCATCCACGAATTTCTTTCGTCCGTGGAGTTCAAGAGTCAATCTTTAAAATACAAAATCTTGGTTGGTTGTGGTGATATGATCATACCCATGTTGATGCTTGTTTGTTTTGCTATATAATAGTATCGTGACTGTATACCTCATGAAAGTTATGTTGTTAGTTGAAAAACATGATCTTTGGATGGATTGATAGAATGCAAGCATGAAATCCACCTATGCCTTATAGAATGCATGCAAGGTGTTTGATAAAATGCCTAGTATGTTAGAACTTCATATTTACATGATTTCATGATATCCCAATAACAAGTTCATATTAGCCATACATTCCAATATGAATTTCCATGCAAATTATGTGTTGTTATTGTTGTGGTATAAAGCATGTATGATAATAAAGATATAAATTATGTACACAAAATATATCCATGCTTTTCCTATCATGTTTGAGATGTTGAATAAATACATGAAGTATAATATCCCCAAATCATTACAATATAAACTAAATGTTACATGTTGTCGTTCTCTTATGCTTGAATGGTTTCCATGCCATTTCTATGAATAGTATATGTTGTCGGAATGCCCATGATATTAGAATATGAGATTAATTACTTGGTTATAAGCATTCCTATTCATGATAGATATTATGATGACTATGTACTTCATGAAATCCCCCACTCATGTATTATGGATTTTTATTGATGGTCGTGTACTCAAGAAATTCAAGTTGTGTCAATTTCTTTCTATCGAGTCCTGGAGGTACTTGTACCTGAAAAATATAGTTGTGTGCCTAGATCCATGTCATATTTTCATGATACTCTCAGTCAAGCCATGATCTATAGAATTTAGTCAGTCATATGACTCAGGAAAACTCTGAAATCTCAGTAATCTCAGTAGTCCATTAATCTCAGTAATCTCAGTGCTTAGTAACCTCAGTAACCTCAGTAACCTCAGTATTCACAGTCAATCTCAGTAACTTCAGTACTCTCAACCAATCCTCAGAACTCAGTACATTCCATCAGTTATCGGAATCCAGTAAACTTAGTTTAGCTCCGCTGAACAATACCACTAGTATCAGTCCAGTTAATCAATATCAGTTCAGCTAATCACTTCAGTTCAGTTATTTAGTTCAACCTAGTTATTCAGTTCAGTGTCCTTCAGATAGGAGTAGAAGTTAGCACCGAGTGTACCCAAGGATGGAAACTCACCTGCCAATTCAGGGTGTGATTCTTAGCAGTCATCCTTGTGTTCCAGAACTACGTAGCCAGCGTAGGTTAAGATATTTTAACCCGTCAAACTAGGGTTGATGAGGTGGATTAACCCATCAGTTTAGGGTTCCCACCATTCTCATTTGAGTACTGATGATAGGCGAATTTACACTCCTATAGTGCTATATTTTACCCATATTTTAGCCATGTTTTGAGGACAAATTATATAATTCATGCACTTTTAGTCCTTTTTCCTGTAAGTGAGCTAACTAACATGATTAGCAAAGTTTCAGGTATAAATGATGCAGAATTCAGCATTTTATGGATAACTTGACGCCAAAGAAAGCTTCACGAAAGGAGAAAAGCCAATCTTGGATGCCAAGGACTAAAAATGGCGCATGGAAAATCTGTCCCGTGCTAAAACAACATTTCTGAAGACTTTGACGACTAGCAGTAATTTAGTAGGATTAGGATAATGATACATTAATCTAGTACAATTGGGTTAAGTATTTCATTAGCTTATTAGGATTAGGATAATGATACTTTAACCTAGTACAATTGGGTTAAGTATTTCATTAGCTTAGTAGAATTAGGATATGGGTATTATAAATACCCTATCTTGCTAGAGATTTTGAGGGGAGAGGGGGAATGAATTCTATTACTCTACAACTCTTCTTCTAATTCTCCCATTAATTCTATTTTTCTTCTTCTACTCATCTATTCAATTCTTAAATTCCGCAACAAGAGAAACGTTACCTTGCTAAGGAATTCACGCCTAAACGTCTACCACACCATTATAAACGTGAAATCTTAATTGCGGTATAACAACAATGTCAATTGTGATTTCCTTTGCACTCATGGATAACTAAACTTCTCTGTTGGGGTTATGGAAGCCGAATGAGATACTATCTATTGCTGTGAGTTTGTGAGTTCGTGACACGTATGCTGCTTATATCATTATTCTCTTCATCTTAATCTAAATTCTTTGTGGTTGCAAACGCAAGAATACGCCAGTATAACATTTAACTTATTCGAAAGAAAGGTTATCTGTCCGGAAAAGAGATAATGTCAAGGTAGTAGGGTCCCATCCCCTATTAAAAAGTTAGTGCCGTAACTGGATTAACCTCTTGGAGAATTCGTACCGTTAGACACGCTTTAAGCTCGAAAGAGTTAAAGTGAAATAATCCTCGAATAGGTCGAAAGACGCCTGGATTTACCATCGAATACAATTCTCTATAAGCACATGCATGTCTGAATTCCGCACACTCATAGCCAATAGAGACGTATAACTCAGAAGGTGGACATAACCCCAACTCCTCAATTCTCATTGTTTACATATTACAAAACATTCGTTCTTTTACTTTGCTATTTTCTGCTTTACTCTCTTATTTTGGTTACATTACTTTCACAATACAATTCCCCCCTTTTTACGAGACTTGCACTAAAAGTCTAGTAATCGTTGCTTACTTGTTGACCAAGCTATTCCCTGAGGGATCGATACCCAACCTAGGTTGAGTTCTATATTTGACAACCGACCACTTTACACTCCTACGAGAGCTGTAGATTGAGCGTTATCAAAAATTGGCACAGCTGCCGGGGAATACAAGTGTCAATTAAGTTCGTAATAATTACTAGACCCTTTGGTCAAAGATTCTCGTACTTTTAGTTTTAGTTTTTGTTTTTGTTTACTGTAGGTTTTTATTCAGTGCATGCCCCATACCTGAAGTTCTGGTTAACCGTTATTACCTATCAATCCTGAACCACAACGTATTCGCAGAATGGAGGCACAACACGCAATTGAAAGGATGGCTGCTCAACAGGAACAGGCGAGACTAGCTGCGCTAGCCGCCGCTCAAGTGCATCAACAGAATATTGATAACCCTGGGCGAGCAACAAATCCCGATGATGAATATCTAGGTGATGACGAGCTACTAAACCCTAGGCATGCCGCTGAGATCGCAACACCTGCCAACAGAAGAGATCGTCAAGCTAGGTTTAGGCCTGAACGCCAAGCTATGCAGCCAACTTTCGACGATGATGATGATGATCTTGATGGAGCCGGAGCCACAGGAGCCATTATTCCTCCACCATTAGCACCCGGAGCCAAGTTCAATATCACGAGCACCATGATTCAGTTATTTCAACTCAAGAGATTATTTGGTGGACTAGCAGGCGATGATTCGAATATGCATCTCATCAACTTTATTTCCACATGCAAGTCGTTTGACAATCCTGGAGTTAGTCAGAATGCAATTCGGTTACACTTATTTCCATTGTCTCTGTCTGGGGAGGCAACTCTATGGTTGAATGGGATGACTCCTGATTCTATTACAAATTGGAGGCAATTGAGAGATGCTTTCCTAGAAAGATTCTTTCCGCCATCCAAAAGAGCACAAATGAGAGATGAAATCAACAACTTTCGTCAGCTTCCAACTGAATCCCTTCATAAAACATGGGAGAGGTTCAAGACGAAGCTAATGAGGTGCCCAAACCATCACATGACTAATGTTCACCTAATGGAGATACTTTACAGAGTCTTGAATTCAATAACTAAACCAGTTGTGGATAATGCGGCTGGAGGATCATTTATGGATCTCACCTTTGGTCAGGCAAGCAATATGCTAGATCGTATGAAGAAGAAAAGTAGAGCTTGGCATACCAGGGATTCTGAGGTAGCAAGCCCCACTTTATCTATAGGCATGACTGCAGACCAAAGAAGAAGAGAAGAAGAACGTGATCAAGATATGGCGCACATGAAGACACAAGTGGATCTTCTTACAAAGCATCTATTATCAGGGAAGACCAAAAAAGTCAAAGCCATTACGTCAAAAGGAAGAGACAAATCTGATTCGGAAGAAGAAGCCAACTACTTAAAAAATCAGGGGGGTTTCCGAGGTAATACCTAAGGAAACCAAGGTCGAAACTATTATGATAAATATGGGAAACAAGGACAAAGGTAGTTGGAAGAACAAGAATGACAAAAGTGGTTTGTATGTTCCCCTTGGAAGACGTGACGCCACCACATCTAGTTCTAGAAGTATGGAAGACATGATGGCTAAACTACTGAAAGGAGTGGAAGCAACTAGCGCGGGAGTAACGGAGGTAATAAATGATTTGTCCTCTATGAAGCAATTAGTTGATTCACATTCCACTTCAATCAAGCAAATAGAGCAGCAATTGAGCCAACTTTCAGCAGCACTCAATCAAAGAAAGACTGGCACTTTACCTAGCGACACTGTGCAAAATCCAAGGAATGAGGGATCATGCATGGCTATTACTACTCGAAGTGGTAAGGCACTGGAAACTTCATCTAAGGGAAAACAAGTGGTCGACGATGTAGCAGACATTGATGACAAGGCAAAAGGAGAAGCTGTCGTAGAATCCACCCACGACGTCCATGACGGTACACCGAGTATGTTGCAGCCTGAAAAGGATGAAAAACAAAGGCAAGAGGAGAAGAAAGCCGTGGAGAGAACAATTCCATACCCACCACCACTTTTTCCTTAAAGATTGAAGAAGGTGGAGGACGATACAAAGTTCAGCAAATTCATGACTATGTTAAAGCAGCTGGCCATTAATGTTCCATTGGTGGAGGCACTTGAACAAATGCCTGGGTATGCGAAATTTATGAAAGATATTTTGAAGAAAAAGTGGGCAGCAAGCTAAGAGTTGAAACATAATGTTCATCACTGCAGCGCCATCGCTACCCGATCACTAGTTCAGAAGAAGGCTGACCCCAGAGCTTTCACTATTCCTTGCACTGTTGGATCTTTGAATTTTGCCAAGGCATTATGTGATTTAGGAGCCAGCATCAATTTGATGCCATTATCTATCTATAAAAAGTTGGGGTTAGATGATCCTACTCCAACCAATATGAGGCTCGTAATGGCGGATAAGTCGGTAAAACGACCTGTTGGGATTCTATGAGATGTATTGGTAAAGGTCTCTTCATTCATCTTTCCGGCAGACTTTGTTATTTTGGATTGTGAAGCAGACTCAGAAGTTCCCATAATCTTGGGGCGCCCTTTCCTTGCTACAGGAAGCGTGCTTATTGATTTGAGAGCTAATGAGCTTTCATTCCGAATAAATGACGAAGTAGTTCGCTTTGATGTGTGCAAATCAATGAAGCAACCCAAAAAGCTGAACGTATTCTCAGTGGCTGATGTTTACTTTGATGATGAGAAAGAACTACTTGAAGAAGAGCAAATTATTGATGACCCAGTGGCGGTTGTGCTCATGAATGAAGAGAATAAGGATGCTGAAAATTGCGAAGAAGCTATTTGTGCTCTATCAGGATTAGGGACATATCACCATACTCCCAAGAAGCTGGACCTCGATCTCAAAAATCGACCCACACCACCAGCCAAGCCATCTATCGAAGAGCCACCCACGTTAGAATTGAAGGAGCTGCCTAGTCATTTAAAGTATGCATTCTTAGGAATCGGAAACACACTTCCAGTCATTGTGGCAGCAGATTTGGGAGAGCAACAAGTTGCAGCTCTCATTGCTATTCTACAGAAGTATATAAGAGCCATTGGTTGGACCATTGCTGATATTATTGGTATTCCACCTGGGATTTGTACACACAAGATTCAGCTTGAAGAAAATTGCACACCCACCATTGAGCATCAAAGGCGTCTCAACCCACCTATGCAAGAAGTGGTGAAGAAAGAAATTATCAAGTGGTTAGACGTAGGAGTTGTGTATCCAATCTCCGACAGTACATGGGTAAGCTCGGTACAATGTGTTCCCAAGAAAGGAGGCATGACGGTGGTCACAAATGAAAAGAATGAGCTTATTCCACTCAGACCCATCACCGGATAGAGAGTATGCATGGACTATAGAAAGCTGAATTCTTGGACACTCAAAGATCACTTTCCAATGCCATTATGGACCAAATGCTAGATCGATTAGCGGGGAAAGGATGGTTTTGTTTTCTAGATGATTATTCAGGCTATAATCAGATTTGTATTGCCCCCGAAGACCAAGAGAAGACAACGTTCACATGTCCATATGGCACGTTTACCTTCAAACGTATGCCATTCGGGCTATGTAACGCACCAGCCACCTTTCAATATTGTATGATGTCCATTTTTCTGATTTGGTTGAAGATAATTTAGAGGTATTCATGGAAGATTTTTCAGTTGTTGGTGAGTCTTTTGAAGCGTGCTTGGTAAACCTAAGTATGGCGTTGCAAAGATGTGTAGAATTCAACCTAGTGCTTAATTGGGAAAAATGCCACTTCATGGTTAAAGAAGGTATTGTTCTGGGGCATAAAATCTCCGACAGAGGGATTGAGGTTGATCGAGCGAAAATTGAGGTTATTGAGAAGATACCACCACCAATTTCCGTAAAGAGAATTCGTAGTTTCCTCGGTCACACAGGTTTCTATCGGCGGTTTATCAAAGACTTCTCCAAAATTGCTAGTCCATTGTGCAAACTCTTGGAGAAAGATGCAAAATTTGACTTCAATGAAGATTGTTTGAAGGCATTCGAACGCCTCAAAGGAAAACTAATTGAAGCCCCTATCATGGTTGCACCAGATTGGTCTCTACCGTTCGAAGTCATGTGTGATGCTAGTAGGGTAGCCGTGGGCACTGTACTTGGCCAGAGGAAGGAGAAATTATTCCATCCTATCTACTATGCTAGCAAGGTCCTGAACGAAGCCCAAAAGAACTACACTGTCACAGAACAAGAGCTCCTAGCGGTTGTGTACGCGTTTGAGAAGTTCCGTGCTTATTTGTTGGGGACCAAAATGATCGTTCATACAGACCATGCAGCCCTAAGATATCTAATGACAAAGAAGAATGCGAAACCAAGACTAATTCGATGGGTGTTACTGCTGCAAGAATTCAATTTCGAAGTTAAAGATAGAAGAGGTTGCGAGAACCAAGTGGCTGATCATCTATCTAGACTAAAAAACGAGCATATGGCGCAGCCTGAAATCGAGATTGATGATGCATTCCCTGATGAGGAGATCTTAGCAATGATAATGGAAAAGTTACCATGGTATGCCGACTTTGCAAATTTTGCGGTAAGTAATGTGATACCTGCAAACTTATCTTACTATCAAAAAAGGAAGTTTATGCATGATGTAAAACACTACTTTTGGGATGAGCCATATTTGTTTCGACGATGCGCAGATGGTGTTATCCGACGATGTATATCCCATACAGAGGTGCCTAATATATTGGAAGCATGCCACACTTCCCAAGTTGGGGGACATCACGGAGGTAATCGGACAGCAAGAAAGGTATTGCAAAGCGGATATTATTGGACTTTGATATTTAGAGATGCCTACGACTTTATTTGAAGATGCGACCAATGTCAGCGACAAGGTGCTATTTCGAAACACCATGAGATGCCCACGTCGAAAATCCTTGAAGTAGAGCTCTTTGACGTATGGGGTATTGATTTCATGGGTCCATTCGTAAATTCGTTTGGAATGAAGTACATCCTAGTTGCTGTAGATTATGTCTCAAAATGGGTTGAAGCAGTAGCGTTGGCCGACAATGAGGGAAAGCGCGTTGTTGCATTCTTGAAGAGAAATATCTTCTCTCACTTTGGAGTACCACGTACTATCATAAGCGATGGAGGATCCCACTTTTGCAACAAGCTATTCAAATCTGTGTTGGCAAAATATGGTGTCAAGCAACATAAGGTAGCCACACCTTATCACCCACAAACTAACGGCCAAGTAGAGGTTTTCAACCGAGAGATCAAGCAAATCCTTGCTAAAACGGTGAATGCTAATAGGAAAGATTGGTCTAAGAAGCTGGATGATGCACTATGGGCGTACATGACTGCATTCAAAACACCCATTGGCATGTCCCCGTGCCAACTAGTTTATGGGAAGGCTTTTCACTTACCCATTGAGCTTGAGCATAAGGCATTGTGGGCGTTGAAGCGATTGAATTTGAATTGGGATGATGCAATAAATCTGAGATTGGAGCAACTAAACGAGATGGACGAATTCCGTCTCCATGCTTATGAAAGATCAGACCTATACAAGGAGCGGATGAAAAAGTATCATGATCAGCGGATTGTTCGACGAAACTTTCAAAAGGATGATATGGTCCTTCTTTTCAATTCCAGACTGAAGTTATTCCCAGGTAAGTTAAAATTCAAGTGGTCTGGTCCATACAAAGTTAACCAAATCTACTCGTCTGGAGTAGTAGAGTTGGAAGACAATAATGGTGTTGTCTTCAAAGTGAATGGCCAACGAATAAAACCCTATATCGGTCCTCTTGATTCGATAAATTATATGGCCCTCACTTATCTCGATGAAGTCTAAGTACTCGAGGTAACTATGTCGTGCCGCGATAATAAATCAAGCGCTAGATGGGAGGCAACCCATCGTTCATCGTTTATCGTTTATCGTTTTTCATTCTTTCATTCTAATACATGTTTTGTTTTTGATAAATAAAAATCCAAAAATAAGAGTCGTTCCATGACCAAAACTAAGGCGCTTGGTGGGAGGCAACCCATCGTACTAATCGTTTTTATTGGTTTTGAGCAAATGTAGGTGCAAGAGGTATTCAACGAAGAGATCAGTTTCAAATTTTGATTTGGACGTATTGCATGGTAAAGGTGGTAAGTTAGGCATGAAGATGCAAAAGGCTATGGATTGAGCATTTCTCATGAAAATATAGGCATCGAGCAAGGCTAGGCCTAGGTAAAACTAGGCCACGAACAAGGCAAGGCCTATACTATGGCCCAAGGTCTCAGAATCTAGTGTGCCATAGCATAGGCGCCGCCCATGCTCAAGTATGCCATAGCATAGGCGCCGCCTATGCTAAAGCATTTTGTCTCTAAATCTCAAATGCAAAGTAAAAGGCGCCGCCTATGCTCACCAAATGCTATGGCATAGGCGCCGCCTATGCTAGACAATGCTTTGCAAAAGGCGCCGCCTATGCCAAGCATAGGCAAAGCTAAAGGCGCCGCCTATGGTCACTTTATGTCTCCAAATCCGATTTTAAATGGGTCAAAACCCGACCTAATATTTTTCTATAAATAGGAGACTTAGTCTTGAGGCACAAACACATTGAAAACCTAACATAGGCGCCGCACATAGCATCCAAATCTTCTCAAAACTTTTCTTTTTGCTCTTCCACTTCACAAGAACATCTCCAAAGGCTTCAATCACGTAAGTACTCTTGTGTTCTTCATCTATTTTTCGTAAGTACTACATTACTATGTCTATTATGAAATTCTAAATCTTGAAGAAGTATTGAAGATGTGAATATGTTTGAATTACAACCAAGTGAGTGAACATATACGTTAGGACGATCTTAACTTGTTTTTGACTTCAATTATATTTTGATGCATACTACTTGCGGAATTGCTATAGTTATGAACATTGCATACTCTTGTCACTTGAATACTTACATGTTGGGATGTCTCGTTCATCGGAATAAGACTTATAGTTGCCTACCGACATAGAAGATTGTGATTATTGATAGAAACTATACCTTGATTCAATCTCTATGTAGTAGTCTTGATATCTCACACATGCAAGTATTGCCAAGATTACAAGAAGTATGACTGCACTGATTTTATTGTTGGAATAGAGCACCTAAAACGTATGTCGATGAAGTCTAAGTAATCGACCACTTTCACTTCACTAGTCTGTACCAACAAACTAAGTGTGGGGTGGTGCCACTAATGCTTGTTTATAGATTGTATCCATCGAGATGATGCTAACATGAACATTGTTTTAAGTCTCAGGTACAATGGCACCCAAAGCAAGACAAGGCAAAGATAAGGCTACCACTTCACAAAAAGGCAAGAAAAGAGGCCGAAAAGAGCAAGGAGAACTCTCCTCGCTGCAAATAACTCGACTCACTATTAGAATTAAGTGGGATACTTATGAGGAACTTCTGAGGATGACGACTCTGATGATGATTCCAATGAAAGGGATATGACCCCAGACATAGAGGATGAGTCCGACTAACCAGGTTCTTCTTATTTATTTTCCACTGAGGACAGTGTGTCCCGTCTAAGTGTGGGGTGCTGGTATTTGCATGCTATACTTCTTTATCTTCATTTCCATTTATTTATGTTATTTATGTTTGGTTGTTTGATTTAGTTAGTAGTCGTAGATTTTTTTATTTTGATGCATGAAATTGTTCTGATAGGCGGCATGGTGTTATGACAAGAGTTTGTGCTAGAATCATTACTATTAAGACACTTAGGCTCTAAGTGTGACTCACTGTGTGATAATTATGTGGTTTAATTCATTCATCTGTTGGGTCAAGAGTCTATACTGCTCCCAATAAAGTTAACCATGTACCTTGTGTGTGTGAGATGATAGTATATTCTGTGCTTGTGACTGATGCTAGAACTTGCCTGGTGTGTGTGTAAAGCGAAATAATGAGTGTGAGTTTAGGAGATGATTTAGGCATTTCTTTGGCAACCTATGATTATTTACCTTCTTTTTACCTACCCATGGATATTATCCTAGTCAACCCCTTTTGAGCCTTTAGCCTATTTTCTTTGACAACCTCATATGAAAGCCTAATCCATTTTTTTCAAGACCATAATTTGATCCAAATTCCTAAGTGCTTTAAAGAGTAAAAGTCATGTGACAAAATAAGAGGAGATTGGGTGAATATGATGCTTTAGAATGTATGGGTGCTTGAATTCATTATCAAAAAGAAGTGATATCATAAGAGGTATGTTATGAAAAGAAAAAGGAAAGGAAAACTAAAAAGTTGGTTATGTTTAAAATTGAAAAACAAAAGAGGAGAAAAAGGGTGGTAGATTAAAAGAAAGTAGAGAGGTTGTTTGAAAGAAAAGTGTTAATGATATAATGTGATGTATTAAAGCGCTTAGGAACATAGTCACTATTTCTGGCCAAAATAGTCCTACCCGTCCCTTAGCCTACATTACAACCAGCAAAAGACCTATTTGATCCTAAGCTTAGCATTCTGATATTTAGTAGAGCACTACACTAAGGGCAAGCCTATGGTCATCAGTTGCAGCATATGAATTCTTTGTGAGAGTGAGAGCAAAGATATTTTTATACCCATGTTTGAAAAATATGCTATACTTGTGAGTGATTATGGGTAATACATTGTGAGACACACATGGTTGATGTGTTTTGGGTGGTCGTGTATGATTCTTTGTGCCTTGACTTTTGAATATGAGTTGACCACCATCACGAGTCTATGTTGGAGGCTGAATTGTTTCTACTAATGATCAGAAAACTACTCTTTGTTGATAATTGTTATGCTTGTCTTGACGAATATTTTGTGTTGTTGCTGTGAAACCCTAAGTAAATGTTAAGAGGGACATGATATTTTGTTCGAGGACGAACAAAGCTTCAAGTGTGGGGTGTTGATGATAGGCGAATTTACACGCCTATAGTGCTATATTTTACCCATATTTTAGCCATGTTTTGAGGACAAATTATATAATTCATGCACTTTTAGTCCTTTTTCCTGTAAGTGAGCTAACGAACATGATTAGCAAAGTTTCAGGTATAAATGATGTAGAATTCAGCATTTTATGGATAACTTGACGCCAAAGAAAGCTTCACGAACGGAGAAAAGCCAATCTTGGACGCCAAGGACTAAAAATGGCGCATGGAAAATCTGTCCCGTGCTAAAACATCATTTCTGAAGACTTTGGGGACTAGCAGTAATTTAGTAGGATTAGGATAATGATACATTAACCTAGTACAATTGGGTTAAGTATTTCATTAGCTTATTAGGATTAGGATAATGATACATTAACCTAGTACAATTGGGTTAAGTATTTTATTAGCTTAGTAGAATTAGGATATGGGTATTATAAATACCCTATCTTGCTAGAGATTTTGAGGGGAGAGGGGGAATGAATTCTATTACTCTACAACTCTTCTTCTAATTCTCCCATTAATTCTATTTTTCTTCTTCTACTCATCTATTCAATTCTTAAATTCCGCAACAAGAGAAACGTTACCTTTCTAAGGAATTCACACCTAAACGTCTACCACACCATTATAAACGTGAAATATTAATTGTGGTATAACAACAATGTCAATTGTGATTTCCTTTGCACTCATGGATAACTAAACTTCTCTGTTGGGGTTATGGAAGCCGAATGAGATACTATCTATTGCTGTGAGTTTGTGAGTTCGTGACACGTATGCTGCTTATATCATTATTCTCTTCATCTTAATCTAAATTCTTTGTGGTTGCAAACGCAAGAATACGCCAGTATAACATTTAACTTGTTCGAAAGAAAGGTTATCTGTCTGGAAAAGAGATAATGTCAAGGTAGTAGGGTCCCATCCTGATACGGTTGGGGCAGCCTCCACAGGTACACGGCCTTTCACACGAAGCCAAGCTCGGGAATTACAAAAACTCCAAGCTTTGTTCATGCAAATGGCCGTGTGTGAGTTGGTGATTGAACCAACCAAGGACCTAAACGTTTTTATGTGTGAAGAGAGGTCTTAATGTGTAATAAACTACTCTTCAAGGTTGGCACAAGAAGCAAGGGCGGATGGGTTATTTTATCCTTTGTGTTGTAGTATAAATAGAACATATTAGAGAGCTATTCCTTAGTTTTTGAAATCTGATTTTTGTAAACCTAAAACACTAAACTTCTCTCTCTCTCTCTTCCACTCTTGGAAGCCGCCACTTCTATCTCACAAGTAGAGGGATACTTGTGTTGTCTCTTTGGCTAGAAACAAGGGTTTTGAGGTCGTTGAGTGCCTCTTGGTCCTCGTAAGAACTTGGTGTTTATATTCATTAGACTTAGGGTCCTCTCTTGATGTTAGGGTTCTTAGTTTCTTGAATGTTATATGTCAAGTTATCTATCTTTCCTTATCTTGTTGTTGTTGTTGATTTTGTTATCTTCAAGTCTAGTGAAGCCATGTGGGGCTCTTTTCGATTCACTAGCATTGTTGTTCATCTTGTTGTTCTTGTGTTGTTGAGCTGAAAAACTGAAAATTAAACTTGTTGTTCTTGTGTTGTTGGACTGAAATCCGAACCTACTTGTAGTTCTTGGTGTTGTTGGTTTGATATTGTATCATTTGGTATCAAAGCAAGACCGGTTGTGTTCCAACATAACCCATCTTGGGCTAGTTCACGGCTTGAACAAACAACACCAAAAGGAAATTCTGAAATCTGTCCATTAAAAGTTGAAGCCGAGAATGATGATGCATGTCTAGATCTAAGTGTTATTTTGCTTGTTTAGTGAGTTTCTAGTGTTGGTTTCTTTCTCACCAACACTAAGGTGTCTAGATCCAAAAGTTGAGCTTGAAAAACTTGAACATTGTGTAGTGACTTGAAGTGGCCGAAAGTTGTATGTTGTTGGTGACCAAAAAAAAAAGAAATAAAATCGGTGGATGTTGTGTTTATGTGCTAAAGAAGTTGAAGAAGATTGTTGAGGTGTTCATCTTTTGAAATTGTTCATCTTGTTGTGTGCTCAAGTTGTAAGACAAGTTATAAAGTTGTTGTGAAAGATTTGCACCCCTCACCTTTTAGTCTTGTCAATCACTTTTCCCTAATTCAAGGAGCCTTGTTTTGTGGGATTAGTCTACCAAACATCCCTTTTTGAGTTTGAAAAGGGTGAAACACTACAAGATTTTATTTTTCCCACCAAAAACACTTTGCAAACTATAACAAGTGTGTGAATATTAACAAAAAAAAAAAAAGAGAGAAGAAAAAAAAAACGTGTGGAACCATTGCATGTTGCCACGTCACTATAAGCTCAACTTAGGATATTCTTTGGTTGCTAATTGTTGATCCTTGGTTTCCCTTATTTGGTCCTAGAACTAATTAACAAACTAGTACATTCCTACTAGGTTGTCAACTAGTTCCTTGAACCGTTTGTTCGTGTCAACGTTTATTTGAGTGCTTTTATTCGTTTGAATGAGTTGCTGATTTTTGACTCTAGTCCGGCAAGAATTCTTTGAGTCTTCAAACAAGAATCCATTCCGGATAAGAGTTTACTCATACCTTACAAATCTCACGGTTACTAGCCAATTATACAACACTTGTGGAACACGAACTTGTGGTGAACTAAAGCGGATAATACCTTGACAATGGAAGGAACTACGTCTCATAATGTGGATACTAATGCTCTTGATTCTATGAGGGTCACTCTTGAGGCCGTTACCCGGACACTTGAAAGGTTGAATTCGGAATTTGGGGCCGTGAGAGGGGACTTGGCAGCAATAAAGGGGGAAGTGTCGACTATTAGTGGGAGATTAGAACAAGTGGAGAGTCAAAGGAACTCTCGTCCTTCTACTCCTCTACATGTATCTACCAATGGTCATGATAGGACCTCCTCCGCAACCATCACCCCCGAAACAGTCCACCAAATGCTAAATGCACCCCAAGCTCCACTAAATACCACAAGCCAAACTACCTATTTTCCTCCAAACCGAGACTCCACTAGACCACTACATTTCCAAGCCCCTCCAATTCCACAAGAGGGATTTGGACGCCAAGTACCTCCACTAAATCCGAACCCTCCATTCCAAGCTCCATTAAACCAAAGACCACAAATTCCAAATCCTCCGAATCAAAACGGCCAAGGCCGACCAGCCCACTTTGAAGGATACGGTAGAGAGGAGTATGAAGGAGATGGAGTCTTTGATGATGCTTATATGAGGGAGGAGGAGTTAAGAGGGGGTCGAGGAGAACCCAGGAGATACCGGGGGTATGGAGATAGGGGAAACCGACACCAAGAGAGAGACGTAGGCATCAACACCATCAAGTTGAGCCTACCTATCTTTAAGGGTGAAAGTTATCCCGAGGCCTACTTAACTTGGGAATCGGCTTGTGACAAAGTTTTCCAAGTTAATGACATCTCGGACGAAAAGAAGAGTTGCTACGCTATAGCTCACCTTGAGGATTATGCTAACACTTGGTGGGAGTATGTTAAACGGTTTGGTAATGAATTAGTCGATGGGCAGCCACCACCTTGGTATCGGTTGAGGTACTTGATGAGGCAACGATACCTTCCCGAGAGATATCGTCATGAGTTGCTTGCTAGATTATATGGCTTGCGGCAAGGAGGCAAGAGTGTGATGGCCTATTTTGACGAGTTCCAACAACTCATGTTGAAACTTGATCATCGTGGGGAGCAAATCAGTCACGACATCATCCGGTTCAAGTGTGGGTTGAACAAAGAGATCTCCACTCATTTGACCCTTCACCGGTTTGAAACCATTGACGGTATATTCCAAGCGGCCCTTGAGATTGAAAGGGAACTTAAGGAGAGATCATCCTTTAAGGCAAGGGTACAAACCCCCTCGGGTTGGACCAAAAACAAGGACCAACCCGCCCCTACGAAGCTGCCCGAGTCCAAAACCGTCCCTAAATTTCCTCCGAAACCGGAGGCTCACAAATATCCCAACCCAAAGGGGTTCCAATGCTTCAAGTTCCAAGGTTGGGGGCATAAGGCCAACGAATGTCCGAACCGGCGCAATGTGATCCTACGAGAAGGAAAGGTGTACTACCTTGGTGAGGAGGTGGTTTCCGAAAGGGGGGAGGATGAGGCCGAGCCTCAAGATGGAGAGGGAGCTGAAAATGGGCCGAATGATGATGAAGTAGATGGTAGTGAAGATGTCTATCCACAAGAGGGGGAGTGTGTGGTTCCAAACTTTGTGGTTAGACGTGTCATGATTAGTAAGGCGATAGATGACCCGAGTCAAAGGGAAAATCTATTCCATACTAAGTGTCTTGTAAAGGAGAATGTGTGCACCTTGGTGATTGATAGTGGTAGTTGTACAAATGTTGCAAGCCATGCTATGGTAAATTTCTTGAAGCTACCAACTACACCACACACTAGTCCTTACAAGCTACAATGGTTGAATGATTGTGGTGAATTAAGGGTCACGAGACAATGTGTGATTCGGTTTAAGGTGGGAAACTACCACGATGAGGTACTTTGTGACGTGATCCCAATGCAAGCATGTCATTTGTTGTTAGGTAGACCATGGCAATATGATAGGTCTACTAAACACGATGGGAGGTCCAACCGGTATACGCTTGATAAGGATGGCCGAAAGGTCACACTTCATCCTCTCTCACCCTCCCAAGTAAATGAGTGGCATCAAAAGATGAGGGAGTTGAAGGGAAAGGGGGGGGGGGATCCGGAAAGGGAGAAAAGGGGGGGAATGCCGTAGGTGAGGAAGTAGGGACATCCGAGGCTGTCCCAACGACAAGGGAGATGGAAAACGTAGTGATGTTGGCTAGGAGGAAAGAACTCTTCGTGGACCATGATGAAAACAAGCCGATGTTACTTGTGGCCCATTGTTTTAATACTAACCCCACTAATTCTTCCATTTCCCCTTTGATTTCTTGTGTGTTGCAGGAGTATGAAGATGTATTTCCACAAGAACTTCCGCAAGGTTTGCCCCCACTTCGGGGAATTGAGCACCAAATTGATTTGGTGCCGGGTTCACAACTTCCAAACAAACCGGCCTATAGGAACAATCCCATGGACACTAAGGAGCTTGAAAGACAAGTAGAGGAGCTTCTCAACAAGGGGTACATCAAGGAAAGCATGAGTCCGTGTGCTGTTCCGGTGCTTTTGGTACCAAAGAAGGACGAAACTTGGCGCATGTGCGTCGATTGTAGAGCCATCAACAAAATCACTATAAGGTATCGTCATCCAATCCCTAGGCTAGATGATATGTTAGATGAGATCCACAGATCTTGTTTGTTTTCTAAAGTGGATCTTAGGAGTGGCTATCACCAAATTCGCATGCAACCCGGTGATGAGTGGAAGACCGCATTCAAGACCAAATTCGGTCTCTATGAGTGGCTGGTCATGCCCTTCGGCCTTACCAATGCTCCTAGCACCTTTATGAGGCTAATGAATCATGTAATGAAGCCTTATATTGGAAAGTTTGTGGTGGTTTACTTTGATGATGTGTTGGTATATAGTAAATCTATTGATGATCATGTAATGCATTTGAGATGTGTGTTTGATGTGCTCCGAAAGGAAAAGCTGTATGCCAACATGGAGAAGTGTTCTTTTGGTGTTGATAAGATTATATTCTTGGGCTTTGTCGTGAGCTCAAGGGGTGTGGAAGTGGACGATTCCAAGATAGACTCTATTCGAAGTTGGCCGACCCCTAAAACTATTGGAGAAATCCGAAGTTTCCACGGGTTGGCAAGCTTTTATAGGAGGTTTGTCAAAGGATTTAGTTCCATAGCAGCCCCCTTGACCGAGGTAATTAGAAAGGACGGACCCTTTAAATGGGGTGATGAGCAGGCTAGGGCTTTTGAGGCCTTGAAAGCTACGCTCATCTCGGCGCCTTTATTGCAATTGCCCGATTTTGATAAGATATTTGAAGTAGAGTGTGATGCTAGTAAGGTTGGCATTGGGGCTGTTTTGATGCAAGAAGGTAAGCCCGTTGCTTATTTCAGTGAAAAGCTCAAAGGGGCAACTCTTAATTACTCAACTTATGATTTGGAGTTGTACGCCCTTGTTAGAGCCTTGGGAAATTGGCAACATTATTTGTGGCCTAAGGAGTTTGTGATACGAACTGATCATGAGTCGTTGAAACACCTTAAGAGCCAAGACAAGTTGAATAGGCGTCATGCTAAGTGGATTGAGTTCATCGAGACTTTCCCTTATGTAATTCATTACAAAAGGGGAAAGGAAAATGTTGTTGCCGATGCCTTGTCTAGGAAGCATGTGCTTGTTGCTACCTTGTCTTCAAAATTGATGGGTTTTGAGAGCTTGCGGTTGTTGTATCCCGAGGATCCTACCTTTGCTCCTATTTTTAGGGAATGCGAAGAGTGGGGAAGGGACCGTTGGCTTAAGGAGAATGACCATTCCTCCTACTCTCGGTTCGATGGGTATTTGTTCAAAGGGAGGAGGTTGTGTGTTCCTTCTAGTTCTTGGAGGGAATTATTTGTGAGGGAGGCCCATGGCGGAGGCCTCATGGGGCACTTTGGGGTAGACAAGACCCTCGGAATCTTAGAGGAGAACTTCTATTGGCCCAAAATGCGCAAAGACGTCACTAAAATTTGTAGTCAATGCGTGGCCTGCCGGAGTGCGAAAGCTCGTCTCCTACCTCAAGGGTTATACACCCCACTCCCTACTCCCCTTAGACCTTGGTTAGACATTTTGATGGATTTTGTTTTGGGGCTGCCAAGGACTAGAAAGGGCCGAGATAGCATTTTTGTTATTGTTGATAGATTCTCTAAAATGGCTCATTTTATTCCATGTGCTAAAACCGAGGATGCTCGTAGTGTAGCTTCATTATTTGTTAAACATGTTGTAAAGCTTCACGGGGTACCGAGGACTATTGTGAGCGATAGGGACTCCAAGTTCCTAAGTCTCTTTTGGAAGTCCATGTGGGGTAGGCTTGGAACGAAGTTACTTTTCTCCACGTTTTGCCACCCACAGACCGATGGCCAAACGGAGGTAGTAAATAGAACCTTAGGGTCTATGCTACGTTCTATGGTTAAAGGTAAGCTGACTTCATGGGAAGATCACCTACCCTTGGTGGAATTTGCATACAACCGGGTAATACATTCGAGCACGGGAATGACTCCCTTTGAATGTGTTTATGGCCTGAATCCCCTTACCCCTTTAGATCTCACTCCTTTGTCTAGTGATCTCATGACCAGCTTAGATGGAAATAAAAGAGCCGAGGCAATGAAGAAAATGCATGAGACGGTGCGGATCAAGCTTGAAAAGAAGAACCAAGAGGTTGCAAAAAGGGTAAACAAAGGGAGAAGAAGGCTTGTGCTTGAACCCGGAGATTGGGTGTGGGTGCATCTTCGAAAGGATCGGTTTCCAGCTCAAAGGAAGTCCAAGTTGCTGCCAAGGGGTGATGGCCCTTTCCAAGTACTTGAGAGAATCAATGACAACGCCTACAAGATTGACCTTCCACCGGAATATCAAGTGCACAACACTTTCAACGTTGGTGATCTCTCCCTCGTGAATGCGGTTGAAGATGACCAAATGATGAATTTGAGGTCAAATTCCTCTCAAGATGGAGAGGATGATACGGTTGGGGCAGCCTCCACAGGTACACGGCCTTTCACACGAAGCCAAGCTCGGGAATTACAAAAACTCCAAGCTTTGTTCATGCAAATGGCCGTGTGTGAGTTGGTGATTGAACCAACCAAGGACCTAAACGTTTTTATGTGTGAAGAGAGGTCTTAATGTGTAATAAACTACTCTTCAAGGTTGGCACAAGAAGCAAGGGCGGATGGGTCATTTTATCCTTTGTGTTGTAGTATAAATAGAACATATTAGAGAGCTATTCCTTAGTTTTTGAAATCTGATTTTTGTAAACCTAAAACACTAAACTTCTCTCTCTCTCTCTTCCACTCTTGGAAGCCGCCACTTCTATCTCACAAGTAGAGGGATACTTGTGTTGTCTCTTTGGCTAGAAACAAGGGTTTTGAGGTCGTTGAGTGCCTCTTGGTCCTCGTAAGAACTTGGTGTTTATATTCATTAGACTTAGGGTCCTCTCTTGATGTTAGGGTTCTTAGTTTCTTGAATGTTATATGTCAAGTTATCTATCTTTCCTTATCTTGTTGTTGTTGTTGATTTTGTTATCTTCAAGTCTAGTGAAGCCGTGTGGAGCTCTTTTCGATTCACTAGCATTGTTGTTCATCTTGTTGTTCTTGTGTTGTTGAGCTGAAAAACTGAAAATTAAACTTGTTGTTCTTGTGTTGTTGGACTGAAATCCGAACCTACTTGTAGTTCTTGGTGTTGTTGGTTTGATATTGTATCACATCCCCTATTAAAAAGTTAGTGCCGTAACTGGATTAACCTCTTGGAGAATTCGTACCGTTAGACACGCTTTAAGCTCGAAAGAGTTAAAGTGAAATAATCCTCGAATAGGTCGAAAGACGCCTGGATTTACCATCGAATACAATTCTCTATAAGCACATGCATGTCTGAATTCCGCACACTCATAGCCAATAGAGACGTATAACTCAGAAGGTGGACATAACCCCAACTCCTCAATTCTCATTGTTTACATATTACAAAACATTCGTTCTTTTACTTTGCTATTTTCTGCTTTACTCTCTTATTTTGGTTACATTACTTTCACAATACAATTCCCCCCTTTTTACGAGACTTGCACTAAAAGTCTAGTAATCGTTGCTTACTTGTTGACCAAGCTATTCCCTGAGGGATCGATACCCAACCCAGGTTGGGTTCTATATTTGACAACCGACCGCTTTACACTCCTACGAGAGATGTAGATTGAGCGTTATCAAGTACCTACCAGTATATGGTTCTCACAGCTGTCCTTACCAGTGGCGCTGTATTGAAACCCCTCCAGTCGGGCAGAGATTGGACCCCAGCTTAGCTATTATAGCGTATTTAGGGTATGTCGGTTAGATAACTACTTTCCACAGTTTCAGTTACAAATTTTAGGACTGTCAGCTATAGCTACCCAGTCTCAGTAAAGAACTCAGATAGTTCTTCAGATTTTAGTATATCAGGACTGTCAGATACAGTCAACTCAGAAATAGAATCGAACTCAGATAGTTTCCTTCAGATTTATGGACTGTCAGGTACAGTCACTTATGCTATCAATCACAATAGTTATCAGAGCTCATGCTATCAGTACTCAGCTTCAGGACTGTCAGATACAGTCAATCAGACCAGTTCTTCATAATTTGAACTATCAGAAACAATCATTCATTTATCAGTAATATAGTATCAGTCTCCCAGTATTTAGTAATACAGTATCAGTTCCTCACTTACTAGTGAATTATATATCAATATAAGTAAACTCAGTTATTCAGTATCTCAATATCAGTAAACTCAATCAATTCAGTACCTCAGCATCAGTAAGCTCATGTTTTCAGTATTCAGACTCAGTAGTCAGTATCACCACGAGTTTAGTTGCAGTTACGTATATATGTATGTATTCTCACGTTCATATCAGTCAGAATTGTTCATGCATATAAAACCCTTTGCATTTAGCCTACCTCACTCGTATACTCAGTACATTCAGATGTATTGACGCATTTGCGTTATGGTGCTTTCTCTTATGTTACACCATAGGTTCAGAGGCATGATCTCCAAATCAGCAGTAGATTCCAGGATCAGCAGTCAGAGTTAGACGTGAGTCCTCATTCTTTGAGGACATGATGATTTCATTTTTATTTCAGTTTTCAGTCTATTTTAGTAGTTGAAGTTAGTTGGGGACATGTCCCATCAACTCCTTATTCAGTTCAGTTAGAGGCTTTCGGACTAGATGTCAGATTAGATGTTCAGACTTCAGTATTTATATTTCTTTTTGGTATTGTTATACCATGTTTTTCAAATATGTATCAGTATTGAACCTTATAACCTTACAGTTCATATTTCCGCATATTTTATGAGATATTATGCAGTTGACAGGTACAGATATCAGTCATGGGTTAGCTTGTGGTCCTTCGGGGTCATGAGCACCGTGTTACATTTCGGTTCAAAAAATCGAGGCGTTACAGAGTTGTTATGGAACCTACTTTCTCCTACCAGAAGATAAGCCAAACAATAGCTTGAAGCTATAAACAATGGGCTAATTTGGTAGTAAAAAGAGTAAAAGCATGATATTTCCAAGTAAAGACTTACAATTTTAATAAGACCATAATAATAGTCTAAAAAAGAGATAAAATAGAAATAACATCCCAAGAACTAGTAGTATCGGTATAAGAACCTTTAGCAAAAAGGAACATAAGTATTGTAATAGTCAATATACATCTGTCTCAAATATTAAAAGACTAGACATAAATAGTAGAAGGAAAAGGGTAACTTTAACTCCGAGAGCTCACCCTATCTCCAAACTCAACTCAGCATGATCATCACATTGACGGAGGCCACTAGTACTCTGATCTACATCAATAAGGTACAAAAGTGTAGTATGAGTACCAAAACCATAGGTACTTAGTATACATCATTGGACGACTGAGCTAAATCATGATATAAGTATAATAAAGATAAAAGATAAATAAGGTAACTCAAGGTAAAATGGTAAACCTAAAAATAAGTTTCAACACTGCAAACAAATAACTAGGATAGATATAATATGACAGAAAGCATAATAAATACTACAAAATTGGCCCCAATAAGCCAATAAATGCAAAAAACTAAATAACCCAATGCGCCCTCCTAAGCCCGGATGGTGCAATCAAGGAGGTAAATAACCAAAGTTCCATACATTTATTAAATATCAAGACATAACCGTGAATCCATATATACCTTATCATACCAGAAATAAAATCTCAATGCCATAGTCAAACCAGAACTTAATATCATCATCAATTACAAGACTTGAACCGAAACTCTCATCATCAATTGCCAGACCTGAACCAAAACTCAATATCACAAACCACCAGACTTTGCTCGAAATTAGCACCAACTTGGAAGTAATAAATTAGCATAAGAATTATGTATCTAATCTCCTCAAACTCCAAAATGAGCATTTTAAAGGGTATAACATGCGTATAGAAATCTACAAGAGCTAATACAAATCTTGGCCTAAATTGGGCTAAAGGAGCCTACTTTTAATCCCCAAAATCCATTCTTAGTCAAATTACTACACCAAACTAGGCTAAGGTATCTAAATTTACTTCTAGATGTTAAACAAGACATTTTTAGCCCTAAGGTAGTAATTCTACCTAAGTCAATTGTGCCTAAATTATGGTTCTTTAATAGGCTAAATAATCTAAATAATACTGATCATACCACCAAGACCTAATTCCCATCTCATATCTAGCATAATATCATAAATATACTACAAATTAGCTTAATATATGCAGAAGGTAATCTATCCTAACTGGACGCTGAAGCAAAGCCTAGTGAAATACGCTAAATTATCGATTTCCTTTTCTAAGATGCTTTCATAAGATGCCATGTTATCAAAATCATAATCTACCTTTCAATATGAGAATAATGATACCCATACTGCACATTTTTCTTCGAGTCCAAAATCACGTAAAAATTCTATGTGGGGCCTACTTGCAGAATCACACTTTTGAAATTGATAACACATTACTCTATGCTCAAGAAATATTTATCCTTAAGAATGTGTGAATTTCGAGCCCAAATAGTACTACAATCAACCTACTAATATTCTAGGGATTTTGGGAAAATTATGAGAAATTAACCATGGAGGTGATGAAACTTACCAATAAATTGGAGAAGAAATGAGTTATTCGAGCTTACAAACACTCCAAAATCACCCACTAATATTTCTCGTAAGTTTTCACACCTTCTAGGGTTCTAATCTCTTGAAAATGAGTGAGAAATAGGAGAAAACAGGTTTAGTGGTGTATTTATTAGTATCATGTGTCACTTAAGAGGACACTAGGTCGCTTAAGTGGTTATAGTTTAAGTGGCCAAGTGCTTCTTAGTGACATTAGTAGTTTCTGCACATGTCGCTTAAGTGACCTTTGGCCGCTTAAGTGGCTATCACTTAAGTGACAAAGACATTGCTTATGCGACACCAGTTGTACAAGACAGGTCACTCAAGGACCAGTTGGCCAATCAAGCGGCCTTCGCTTAAGTGATCTAATGGGTGCTTAAGCGAATGCACCAACACCAGCTAAAGATTTGGAATTTTTCTAAGTCTCCACCGATCCCTCAAGATTTATTTGGAATCTCGTACATGCAAATGAACTATGCTACCCTAGAAATTGAAAAATTCAGACTCAATAGTGTAGTCAAAATTTCCATCCGAGGTCGTTTTGATGAAAAATAGATCCCACACCTACATGTCATTTTGCTTAACTTTCGATCAATAGCTAGAAATAAGTTTGAAAGCCTCAAGACCTAAACCAAGGGTCCTCTTAGCCTAAAATGGATGTTTTGGAGATGTTGGAACTATCGGAATTGGTATATGAGGTTATTTGATTGAAGCTTTTCCCCAATAGCCAATTCTAACCAACAAATATTTCAAAATAGAAAATTGACTATAAGAACCAAACGAACTGCCCAATAAATGAACTGTCAGCTCTATTAGTTCATAAATGACTTGGCTAAGCTATAGAAAATCTCTAAACAACAAAAATAATTTACATTGCAGAAAATGACCTAGAGGGTCATTAAACCTAGCATGGTATTATCTTTTAATGAATCACCCTAGTATACTAGCACACCATATCTATATATTGTCATGGTATCATCCTTCAATGAGACTCTTTATCCCTTTATGATACAATCATGGTATATTTATACATTACCAAAAAAATAGTCCTAAGGCTTCAAGGATACCATCCTAGCATATTCATATACTGGCATAGTATTATCCTTCAATAAGACACTCTTCAATCCTACATGATACCATCACAATATATGGATATACGGTGATGGTATCATGGAGGACTACTTCAGTACCTCAATAAAACACTTCTGAATTCTCTATGATATCATCACAATATAGCCATATACTTTCTTTAGATCCGCTTCAGTCCTCAATGATACCATCACAATATATAAATATATTGCCATGATATAATAGAGGATTGTTCCAGTACTTCAATTAGAATTTTTTTTCATATTTTTTTAATGTTGTGATTTATTTATTATCTTTTAGTTATTTTATTGTATTCTAATTATTTTTTTTGTTAGTCAAAAAATAATTAGTGGCTATTTTTATATTTAAACAAAAGGAATATAAATAACACAAAAAGAAAATAGAAGTTTAAAAGTATATAGTTTTCTAGTTATATGTGTTATATCTTGAATTTATGCAATATCGAAATAAATACATAATGGGATAACATAATTTTGGTGTAATGTAAGTTGGATCTCTCCACCTCTACATGGAATTGTGTGGAGTGGACGGTAAATAGTTTCTAGGATATGTGGCATTATTTTCTTGATAAATTGGCAACTTTTACTAATTAAAAATATTGTATTACCTAGTAAATAGTTTCTAAGATATGTGGCATTTTTCTCTTGATAAATTGACAACTGTTACTAATTAAAAATATTGTATTACCTACTACCACAATTCATTACTTTCATGTACAACATTCTTAAGTTCATTCATTTCTTTTGAAAAGAGTTTTTCACTACAATGGGAGGCAAAGTGAAAAGGTAGGCTCTACAATATATTAAATGAGGCAAAATTGAGCTTCCTTTGAAGGGGGTAACGATCGTAAATAGTTTGTGCCATCCAAGTAAATTTAGATTTATTAAAGGAGGGGTATTTTGGTGTAAATACTTATATTTTGGTCTATTTAGTGCACTATTTTCAGTAATAAATAATCTATAATAAAAATAAAATAGAGTATTAAAAAATAGTAAGAGGAGTCTAAATTCAAAGACTGCTTAAACTATCATAAGTATTTAAATATTAATTATAGTTATAAAAAAGATAAATAATCAAAATATAAAATCTTAAACTTTTTAAGAAATCACTATTTACTATTTAGGATTTACTCGTGGCAGCGGCATTCATCTTCTTCTTTCTAGCATAGACCGTAGTTATTGCAATCTCATTCTTCAACATTCAATGTTTGTCTAAGAAGGTAGAAACAACTGAGTTCCTTATGAGGAACTCATTTTCTCTTTTAACAAATGTAATATTGATATTTTTTATGTGTTACTTATTGTGATTTATTTGAATAAAATTAGGTTAATATTTCAATTTAGCTATTTATATTATTACTCAGTAACTTTTTTATGTGCTTATTAATATCTCTATTTGGTTCGAACTATATCATGTCAAAAGTTATTTAGTTTTTAGATTATTAGGATTATTTTTTGTGACTTTGAGACTTGATTAGGAAGTTGTAATACCATGTAATATTGTCTTGTAAATTTTATTAAGTTTAAATTAAAAAGATTATAAAAATATTTTTAACAAAAGTGGACTGGCCTGTCGACGCCCACAACCCACAAAATGATGGATTGAGATTGTTTTATGGCCCATCATCTTAATGTTGAGTTCTATTGTTGAAAAGTGAATGAAAATGGAAGAAAGAAATGCGAAGCAAAAATGAAATGTTCCTTTTGCTTTTTCAAAGAAGCATTTCTCCCATATTGTAGCGACTCCCAATTTTTTAAAAAAACAATTCTTTTTGAGTTTCGAAGATGCGCATTATATAACCTCACGGTGAAAGTAGAGACGTAGCAGAATGGAGACTCTACTAGGGATAGCCATGGTTCTAACCACTGTAGATTCATTTTCTAATTGAGGAACTTTTTACTTTTTACAATTTTTTTGCTCATCTTTTAAAATTATTCATTAGTGTCATATATTGCACCTTGCATATTTTATTGATTTTTTTTAACATGCATATTCTTTATTTTATGTAGTAGTTTATTTATTATTTATGTATGCTGTTATTGTATTCATGACAATTTCTGTATCTCCAGCAAATTGGAATGCATTTAGGAAAAGGCAGTTATGCAAGGCTTTAATCATTCTCCACTATAAAATCCTTTTTTAAAAATAATAAGTTAGTAGTTGATTTGTGGTCGGCTAACTGTCACCTGATGTTTCATCTCAACTATTTTTTCGATTTCTCATCTTTTCAAACAAACCACTTAATCTACCTAGAATAGAACAAAATCAAATTCTTTAATTAGGCATTGGCCTAATTTGGCCCAATACCCAAGGCATATTGAGTCCATTAGTAGACCACCTTACGTCTAACTGTTCCATCATCAATAAAAGAGGATCATCCAACTATTTGATAAATTTAAAGGATATGTATGACGAGTTGTATGAACCATTCTCACTCAATATTGTGAATTTACTAATAGATAGTTTTTTGTTGTTGTAATTAATGGAAGATCTTCATCCAAAAGGGGTTAAAAAATGTCAAGAAACCCAAGAATGGAAGACCTTCAAGGCGTTTTAGTTTAGTATTTTGCCCCCGTGTGGGACTAATATTATTTGTACACCCCTTTCTCTCATTTATACCTCCATTTGATTTATTCATAAAATATTATAGAAATTCAGTTTTTGAGGTAATGGAGTGTCTTACAAATGACATGCATATCCTTCAATCGTTAGCCTTACCTTTGACTTAAAAGTCATATGTATACTAGGACACGTGCTATATAATTTGTTTCATCCATGTTTATTTAGTTTTGTACACATTTTTCCTTTAAGCATGATTTGTCCATTAGGCGCATAAACTCAAAATTTGAGTCTTCTAAAAAACTTTCCAAAATTCATTCACAAGTATGCTCAAAAGTACCATACTTTATATTTAAAAATATTTTAGAAAAATTTCCAGGTCCTTGTTGAACTCGTCCTTTTTTTTTCTTTTTTAAAAAGAGGGGGGTTCATGTATCTAATAATGGTCAAAATTAAACAAATACTCATTTAATTTAGAGTCAACCCCGATTTTAGGACTCCGTGTAATGACCCTTCTGGTCAGTTTTTCATAATTCCATTTACTTGCACCATTTGAGTTTCTCCGCAGCTGCCCCAAGTTAGTTATAACTTGCTGGAATTGATAGTTTGGACACCGAACATTTTGTTCGTTTTTTAGAGCCAATTCTCTGTTTAAAAGCCTTAATTGGTTTCAAATGGCCACCAAGAAAAAACTTTAGTAGAACAATCTTGAATGCAAATTTTGAGTATGCCAGCAACTCCAGAATAGTGATTTTAGGCTAGGTAGATATTTGGTTCGGGTCCCAATGTGCCCGAGCTCATTTCGACCTATTAGTCAGAAAGCTGAAAAATTGATAATTTGAGTGTGGGACCCACATTTGATTAAAACGACCTCGAATGAAAAATCCAGCTTCGCTAGCATATTTGGAACATCAAATTTAGTGTGTCTACATAGTTCATTTGTAAAAATTAGATCCCGCAAGAGTCTTGAGGCGTTGTTGGAAACTTGAAAAATTTTCCAAGTTTGTTGACATCTGGTGTATTGTGATCGTACAAGGGGGACCATGATCACACTATTGCAATCACCCTTGGGCGATTATAGTCTAAGTGATGGCGATAACGACATCTCTTTACCTAAACATGCTATAAATAGACCCCAATGTCATGATTTTGGTCTTTTTCTCTTCAACCATGAGAGTTAAAAACCCTAAATAGGTACGATAACTCAAAATTGAGTCTTTAGGATGACTTGGGAGCTTGATTAACATCTTTTATCACAATTATCATCTAAATTCTGGTAAGATTTCTTCAAACTCTTTGTGAATTTCCTTAGTAGTGACCCAAAAACCAGTCCGAGGGTTTAATTTTAGCCCTAAATTAGCTTTGTTTTCACCTATTTCTTAAGGTTTATGATTCTTTGTTTATGTATGAACATTGGTTTGAGCTCATAAACATTATTTTCATAAGTAGACCCACTGGGGTTTTTGGTATTATTTTTGGACCAGAAGAACAATGATGCAATATGGGTATCGTTATTCTTGTATTGATGAGTAGATTACAATTTTGGTAGTGTGATGACATTTTGGGATTGTGAAGTAAAGATAGATATTGGTGAATGATGTAAGCTTTTGAAGTTCAACTTTGAGGTAGGATTATACCTACTCTTCTTTAAAGATGATGTATGTTATATATTTCATGTGGATGTGAATCTTAAGATTGATTATGTGTAGAATGACTTAGTATTGAATATTGAAGCTTGGGGCTTAGATGAGGGTTTTGACCCATTAGTTGAAATGCTTAATACCCTTTTAGAATCCTATTACCTTTTCCCTAGATTGAGCTAATTCATAGAATGGATATGATATGATATGATATTAGGTATGGGACATGGCTTAAGTGTTGAATTAATGGTTAGTATGATTAATATTAGTTGGTCAAGACTACTGATCTTGAAACTGTAATTTGAGTAGAGTTGACTTAAATGCCTATGTTTCTAGAAGAAGTTCCTATCTTAGGATTTAGTTATGGCTTACTTGACATCTAGAATTTGAACTAGATACGTTAGACTAGTTTGAGGTATAGATTGCCTAAATATGGGAACTAAGGATTCGAAGTGGGATCGTTTTGCCCACTTAGGACAAGACTTGTGTTAGCCCTTGTGAATTTGGTTACGAAGGCTAGGTTTATCTTAGACTATTGAGCTTTTAGAATAAGTTTACTTCATGGATTGCTAAATTGTGATGACGCTCCCCAGTTTATGATTTATGACTTATGGATATAATATTGGGCCTTCAGAGATGCTATTTCCTCTTAGATGTGATATTGGGCTTTTAGAGATGCTATTTCCTCTTAGATGCGATAATTAGCCTATAGAAATGATATCCCTCATAGTCATGATACATGACCTATAGATATTTGAGTTGTGCCTCATAGTTAGGCTATGACTTATGAATACAAGATGGCCTACTAAGATGAATATTGATATGAGTTCCGGATACGTATATGGGCCTAAGGCTATGATATTTATATTGTAATTATTTTGGAAACATTATTGGGCCAAGGGTCATGGTATGATATGAGTTGGACATCTGGGAATTAATTGTCCTTGTAAAAGATACGACTGTAGTTTATGAATATATATACATATATATATTTCTCTCCAGTATGGAATGTAGGAAGATGCATTATGATATTTATGATTCCCATGTTTGAATATTGGTGATGGCATGCAAAGACTCGGTATATTCATGATCATTATATCGGTAAATGATGTTATTCTAGTTAAAAATGATATTATGACTATTCTCCCTAAACAAAGGTTAAAACCCACTTTCCATCTTACAAATAGATTTCTTTATAATGATAACCACCTATCTTAATGGATAATCTATATTTATATAAGAGGTTAATAATAATGATTTAAAGATTTGACCGAGATAGATTCTGGTCCATGAATTGACACTATTATTTACTAAGGTCATGAGATATTCCAACCCTTTCTATACTTTATAATGATTTAGTCCCAAAGATCACCCTGAGCAGTGCATTTACAAACTTACACTCTTTTTAGATACATCTTGAGTCTGTGCTGCTATTATATATATGCTTATTGAAATGAGATATTAATAGTGAAAGATCAATTATGAACATATACTCCGCCTTGTGTTTTTTTATACTTATTTACTTTATCCCTTGTGGGGCTTGTTCTTTACTATGGGGATTGCACTTTACTTTAGTCCTCATGTGGCTCCCTCTTTATTATTGACATTAATTTAGATATTATGATGATGTGATGATGCCCGACAAGGACGGAGGATATTATGATGCTGTGATGATGCCCGACAAGGTTAGAGGATGTTATGATGATGATAATGATACCCGACAAGGCTGGAGGATGATTATATTGATGTGCCTATGTGTACATCTACCGATTTGAGTCCGGCTGGCTCTATGTATGGTATTTATGTATATATACCCGACAAGGCCAGAGGACGATTATGGTTATGACAGTGATGGTGACGACATTGGTATTATAATACTGTCGATTCTATAGCATTCATACTTTTATGAGTATCGCCTATCACTAGAATGCACCTATATTTATCAGCTCGTATGGGAAGGTTGCATAGATATGGGTGATGACTATGCCTTGTCGTGTTGTATATTGCTTGAACCTTATGATCCTGGGGTGGTGGGGGAACGCATAGGCTATTCTAAGTATTTGGTTGTCTGGGATAGACGGTTACTCATGTTGTTATTGATATTGTTATTATTATTTTTATGGATAGTTTATGACAGATTCATCATTGATTCAGTATCTATACTTAAGGTATTATTCTAACCTCCTTTATCTTGTGATTATATAATTATGCATGACCAGCTGATGAATTGATATACATATTAGAACCCTGAGTTTTCTAGCACTATATCCTACTGACACGACCCAACCCGACCCTGGGCCTTGTCATAATGATAGCCTATGGACTGTCAACACATGAAAATGGACACTAGATAGCAAAAATCAGCAAGCACACAAAAGGAAAAACAACACACTTAGAAGAAAAGAGATGAAGAAGAGATACATAAAGTAAAGATAGTAGAGAGACCCTCACTTCCTCCAATGAATAGAAGTAGAAGGTGTATCAAACCTTCAAACACACAACACCAATGTAAGATCAAACCACTCTCTTAGGTTAACCAAAGGACTCATACTTCCTCAAGCACACCTTTCTTGCCAAATATCCAATACAAGTGAAATCCTCTTTCAATTGCATTCAATGTTCAATTTCGGTTTTCCCTCTCTTAAGGAGAAGATGAATACTACAATCTACCACTAAGTTAACAATCTAAAAATTCACTCAATTCATTATGTCAAAAACTCCTGAAAATAGAAGGCTAATTGTCTATTTATACTTATTACAAACAAATACTAAAATACCCTTAATGAAGAGTGCTCCTTTGGAGTGTAAAAATAAAGTCTTAAAGAAGCATAATATCCCTAACTTAGGGTTCCTCTTGGGTGTTGAAATATAAGGTGAAAAGTACTTCTTTCCCTTTAAGTGAGGTGCCTCCTGAGTGTTTTGATTACCTTCTCCTCTTTCAACTTGACAGGACTTTAAAAGGCTCCAAGCACTTGCCAATTCCAAAGCTTGAGCCTTTGACCATGACTTGTATTCTTTGGTGCTCTTCATGCTTGTATCATCCTCTCCATCTTGAAAGGAATTTTTCCTCAAATTCATATCTTGTAAAGCCAAAGGTAGGGAAAACAAACACATAATACTGATGATAGGAGGGTTAACATTAGTACCATAAGTGAGGTAAACATGCCAAGGGGGTACACTCTTACAATACAACCAACCATCCTTTGTGAGGAGTAAGAAAATACGACCACTAACATCACAAAGGATACACTTAAAGCAAACATCAATGAGTGGAGGATACAATCAGAAATCAACACATAGGCCACTTGTTTTCAAGGGAAGACAAACACTAAAAATTGGACATCTATAGCTTAGAGAGGTTCCCTTAACAAAACATATCTTATCACTCTCTACATTTCTATGAACATGATCACTATGAAGCATACTACTATCAGGGTCTTCATCAAACAAATTCAAAGAACAATATTCATCATCAAGACCTACATTATAATCATTTACACTAACTTGAAAGTTTTCAATCATACTAACCTCATGATCAAGTAGTGAGCTATCCTTAGGAGCACATGATTCATTATACACATCAAGAGATCTAACAATGGGATAGACATGCACATCTATAACAAAAAAAACTGAGATCACTTCATAAGGAATCACCATTAGTACAACACTCATATTATGAATCCTTCGTTGTTCACACTTAACATACACCCACACATCCATGGTATCCGACATAAAGGACTTGTCATAGAGTATACCAAAGAAGGGGATAGTATCAACATTAGAAAATAATGAGCATGACCCAAAACTATACTTCCAACACCTTTCAAGTTCCCTGGGTAAAAGAAAAGTAGTAGACATGGGTCTAGGCCAAAACTACCCACCCCTTGTACTTGAGGATCAAAATCATAACTTCCCAAGACATTAAAAATAATTTTGACATACACATGGTCACCTTGAATATTACTAACTTCGTGGATTTCATCACAAAAGTTCAAAAGACCGTACTCGTTGACAAGATCAACATGACAATTATCAACACTAACTTGAAGGTTTTCAATTTCACAATTCACATATTCAAGTAGTGGACCATATGTAGGAGCACATTATTTATGGTACCAATTAAGAGAGATATTAAGAAGAGAATCATGCACCCTTATGTCAAACAAACCCGAGATCAACACACTAGAGGGTACATCACAACATTTTAAGCTCAAAGAAGGGTAATGAGTAGCCTTAAGAGTAAGTTGATCATTGTTTATAACAGGTGAGCTACTAAGGAAAAGTGTATGCACTTGTAAACCAAAATATACTTCACAATACACTAAATCACACCATTTTGTACTCAAAGAAGTGTAGAGAGTAGTAAAGTTACCTCAGGATAGGCTTGGGTAGTCCACCTTTTTGGAGCTTTTGGCCAAGGGTGCCACTAGCTCATTTCTCTTGTTTTCATGTGGAATTCCTTTTGGATCCTTCTTAGATGTCATATAATATTGTACCTACAAATAAGAAGGATCAAATCTAGGCAAAATGCTATCATTTGGGTTAATGAATAACAAGGGTCCTTTGTGGGAAAGATCCACAATCAAGTGTTCTTTTTCCCTTCCAATTTCACTACCCTCGGTTTCCCTTTCACTTGCCTTATTTTCTTCACACTCTTCTTGTATCTCACACTCAAATTAATCTCTATATTAATACCGAACCTCATCTCTTCTCTTAGTTGAATGGAGTGGTTTCCGTTTAGTGGATCTTGGGGAGGACACATTGGATTTGATTAGTGATAGATTTGGATTTGTGGCATGGAATTTTGTAGAGTGTGGGGTCTTTGGTTTTGAGGGATTTAGACTTGTGAAGGTTTTGATGGATATATTCTGTCAACCCCCAATTTCATTCTAGCCACACTACCCTTCAAATCATCCATTTCACTCCTTATGTCTCTCTTTATAGTATTCATATCTCCTTTTATTTCTTGCGCAAGGGATTGAAACCAAGCCATCAAGGTCCCCACAACATCATTCCCAAGTGTAGCATTAGAACCCTCAGGTTCCATGGTCATGATACCTAACAAACAAACAAACAACCTACAAAATGAACAAACACGTTAGTTTAAATAAACCTCATTTCACTCATACTCAACCTCACCTCACACTTAGCTTCACAAATGATGGATAATTGGCAATACTTTGCAAGTTACTTGAGTGGTGAAAAGCTTTGGTTCGAAATTGATATTTGTTTGAAATGACTTAAATAAAGTTATATACAAACTTGAACCAACAAAACACTACGACTTTAAATAAGAAAAGCACACCAAAAAACCGAAGACTGGAATTAAACGAACTCTAGACTAATTACCTATCAAGTAGGAACTTACTAGCTTTCTAATTAGTGTTTAAATTAGCTTAAAATAAACAAGAATAAAAAAGGTAAAACTAAGAGATCTAATTTTAGGGATTAGTTTGGTTGATCACTAGTGATGACTTGGCATAATGTGGTTGGTTGTCACTATTTCAAATTTTCAATTTCCCAAATCTTTGTTTCAGCCAAGTATCACTTTGGGGAAGAAGAGTCTCGAATTTGAGGGGGTAAGAATGCAATTTAGAGTCCTTTAAAGCCACAAATTGAAATTGAAATGCAATGGTCCCCCCCTTGTACTTGCAAGTGTACTTGATTTGTCCTTTGGTCCCCTCTTTCTTTTGGATGAATTAGGAATATACTAGGGAATATTCTTGTAGAAACAACAAGAACACTCTCTTTCCTCCCTCCTTTTGGATCTAAGAAATACTTTGAATATTTTTCTTCACTAAGATATGAAGATGATTGATGAACAAGATGAATATTCAAGTGTTGACCAAGTTTGACCAACAAGCAAATGAACTCCAATGTTAATTTTTCTTTTAGATCTAGGGTTCTTAGGCCAAAAAAACTCAACCAACCAAAAACCAGCCACAAAACTCGTACAAATCACAAGGGTAATTTTGGATCTAGCTCAAAAAGCTTCAAAACACCATAACCATGGTGGATCTTAGCTCAAACTCAACCAAACTTCACTCTAAAAGTAGATCTAGACTCCCTAGGTACTAGAGAGAAATAATCTAGTACAAGAAACTTCAAAGATAAAGTAAAATGGTGTAGATATAAGGTTCTAATTTCGGATCTACCACAAGACAACACTAGACACCATTTTTTTTTTGTATTTTCTTCTTTGATTTGACTCTTTTTTTGTGAGTTTTTTTTAATAAAGACACTAAAACTAAGATTTAGAGATGTGAGAACACCCTTAAACCTGGCTTTGATACCAAATGATAGCCTATGAACTATCAACACACGAAAAATGGACACTATATAGCAAAAATCAGCAAGCACACAAAAGGAAAAATAACACACTTAGATGAAAAGAGATGAAGAAGAGATGCATAAAGTAAATATAGTAGAGAGACCCTCACCGCCACCAATGAATAGCACTAGAAGGTGTATCAAACCTTCAAACACACATCACCAATGTAAGATCAAACCACTCTCTGAGGTGACCCAAAGGACTCACACTTTCTCAAGCACACCTTTCTTGCCAAATATCCAATACAAGTGAAATTCACTTTCAATTGCATTCAATGTTCAATTTTGATTTTCCCTCTCTTAAGGAGAAGAGGAAGACTACAATATACTACCAAGATTACAATCTAAAAAGTCACTCAATTCATTATGTCAAAAACTCCTAAAAATATAAGGCTACTTGTCTATTTATACTTATTACAAACAAAGACTAAAACACCCTTAATGAAGGGTTCTCCTTTGGAATGTAAAAAGAAAGTCTTAAAGGAACATAATATCCCTAACTTAGGGCGCCTCTTGGGTGTTGAAATATAAGGTGAAAAGTCCTTCTTGCCCTTCAAGTGAGGCGTCTCCTGAGTGTATTGATTCCCTTCTCCTCCTTCAACTTGACAAGACTTCAAAAGGCTCCAAACACTTGACAATTCCAAAGCTTGCGCCTTTGACCATGCCTTGTATTCTTCGGTTCTCTTCATACTTGTCTCATAATGGGCATCCCAATTCCAACTAGGACCATAGACCACCCCCTGTTACCCAACCCAACCACCTATAGCCATCCTTAGTTGGGCTGAATTTTTAAAAAGTTAGCATTATTATTCTCATCAAGGCTCTAGGATAGGTCCACAATAGTGATCGACCCAACTGAGTCCAACCATACTACACTAACCGCCCAACCATAACAAATCAAACCATAGACCATAAACCAAAGGGACTACCAAAACATATTATAAGAATCAATCACAAAATTTAATAGGATGGAACAGTGAGCGTGCTTCAAAAAGTACTTTGACACGTTCAAAGAGCTACACATTAAATTACCTTTTTTAGATATTTTGTAGAAAATGCCAAAATATGCTAAGTACTTGAGGGATGTGGTTGCTAACAATGTTAAATTGCAGGATATAAAGGAGGTAGCACTCACTGAGGAGTGTAGTTTCTGGTTACTCAAAAGATGTCCAAAAAGCTTATGGACCTTAAGAAATTCACTCTCCTTATTCAGATTGGCAACAACGAGGTGGTTTAGGCACTTAGTGATTTAGGGGAAAGTATCAACTTGATGACCATATCATTGTTCAACACATTAGGCTTGGGAAATCTTAGACTGAGTTCTATGCTACTACAGCTGGCAAACGGGACCAAAGCTCATCCTGAAGGAGTGATAGAGAATGTTCTTATATAGGTTAGTAAATTTATTATTCCTACTAACTTTATTGTTTTAGATTTTCAGACAGATGTTAGAGTGCCAGTCCTCTTGGGACATCCATTTTTAGTGATGGGAGAAGCTTTAATTGATGTGAGAGAAGGCACACTCACAATGAGGTTGGAGGATAAAGAGACAATTTTTGAAGTGTACAAATTGATTCACACACTATTTTACTACAAAGACTTGGGTATGATTACTGTGATTGAAGGGGATAAGTGTGGGGTGGTGGAGTCTATTACATAAAAGACCTCTTTGAACACCCTCATTGAGCACCCTAAGCCATAATTACCTAAGCCTTACATGATGTAGATTGATGAGCCTGAAAATGCTATAGTTGAAAAAACTATTAACCTTAACAGTTCACACTCAAGAGGTCAGAACATAATCAGAATATGTCCTCCAAGTGTGAGAACAAAGATGAAAGAATTTGGTTAAGTTGGGTTGGGTCATGTCGTGATACTAAATCAGGCGTTGTTTAGGGGGCCACCCAAGTTATGTAGGTATATTTTCTTTTGTTTTTTTTACTTCACTAGTTTTTGTTTTTGTTGAGTAACGGGATAATAGAAAGTCTGAGTATCGAAAACCTAAGCTAAGTAGCATGGCAAAGACTAAGTGTGGGGTCCCTCGGATCTCCTTGATATATAAAGATGCTACTATCTAGGCCTAGAGGCCTCAAGGAGTATTTCTATCTCTACCTTTAAAGTTCTCTTTGGGGACAAAGTATATTTTTAAGTGTGGCATGGGGAAATTCCCATTTTTAGGGTATATTAAAAAAACTAGGAATAAATAAGATGGTATTGGTGGTGATATATTTGAATAAATAATGTAAGTTTTTTTATTGTAAAAACATGTTGATTGTGTGACTTACTACTTTCTAGACACCTAGGCTCATGTTTGTGACTCTTGTACTTGTGGCTTAAAATCTGAATTCATGTTATTGCTTGGTTAAGTATCTATGATGATTCTATGTGAGTTGACCATATGCCTTATGTGTGTGATTTTTTTGTATATTCCTTGTTGCATGTGATGTCTATAACTTGCTTGTTGTGTGTGCAAAACAAACAAAAAGTGTGTGGGTTTAGGAGATAATATAGGCATTTCTTTGATAGCCTTATTTTATACCTTATTTTTGACCTACCTTTGTGCATAATCCTTGTAAGCCCCATTGAGCCTTTAGCTTTTTCTTTGGCAGCCTCATGTATGGCTTAATCCCTTCTTTGATAGACCATAATTTGATCCAAAAGCTCCTAAGCACTTTAGTATAAATTAATGGGGTTAAGGAGTTGAATTTAAGAAGAAAAAGGAGAAATTAAAGCTCCAAAGTAATAACAATTGGTGTTCAAAAAAATGATATGTGTTGTGGTTGGGAGTTAAGTATTGAAAAAAATAAAAGTTTGTTCAAATTGAATAAGTTTTGAATAGAATACTCCCACCGTAGTGTTTGTGAATGATCTTAATAAGATGTGGTGAAAACAAAAGAATGGGGTAGACAAAAGTGGTGTAATTAGGTCATTGGAGATTGGTTTTAATTGTATAAAGTAATGTATTAAAGTTCTTAGGGAAGATAGTCATTATTCAGCCAAAATAGTTCTTACCTATCCCTTAACCTGTATTACAACCATTAAAGACCTAATTGATCCTAAGCTTAACATTTTGATATTAGTGGAGTACAACACTAAGGGAAAGCCTATGGTTCATTATGTGTAACTTGTGAATTCCTTGTGAGAGTGAGCGAAACTTGATTCTTGTACCCATTGGGTTATAAATTACATTTATATGAGTTATTATGGGTAACTCTCTTGTTGTGAGGGCATATGTTTGATGAATGTGGGTGATTTGTATGAGGTTCGTGATTGAGCAATGTGTGTGTTTGCCACTCATTGAGTCAATTCTTGAGGCTAGGATATTTGTAAGTAGTGTTCTTGAACTATCAATTGTATACATAACATGCTTCATATAGAAACTTGCATTCTGTGTAGTCATTACAGTACTAATTTGAGTTTCTTGTATTAGTAAAAATATAGAGTCTCCTCAGCTTATGGTGCTTAGAGTAAAGAGTTGTTCGAGGATAAAAAAGGCTTCAAGTTTGGGGTGGTGATGTTGGGTGTATTGATGCACTCTATTGTTATTATCCTACCTTATTTTGCCTTATTTTAAAGACGATTCATGTTCTTTATGTGTTGATGATGATATAAATAAGAATCTAAGTGTTCAAGTAGTGTTTAGAATGTTCATGGTGGATTCTAAACAAGTTTATACTTAAATTGGTCATTTAGAAGTTCAACCAAGAAAACTAGTATTATTAGCTTGAGCTAGGTGCTTGTCTAGTTTATTGCGTTGGATTTTATTGCGTTTAGTGAGTTCCCAAGGTTGTTATTGTGTCATTAAGAATGGAACAACTTGCTTATAATGTGAAAAGTGTAATTGAGTCAAGTCAAGATTTGGAACAACAAGTTGAAGGTCAATGTGGACTAGCCTAGTCTTAGCTCATGTTTTTAGTCCATTGTTATGTATTGTGTGTTTCTTTGAGATCTAATTCGTGGTGTATGTCATTGTAGGATGCTTGGTGATTTTATTATGATGATTTATGGCCATGGAACAAGATGGAAATAAAGTTAAAATGCCACCATAAGGCTGGAATTGAAGACAAAGCACAAAGGTAAGTTTGGACAATAAAATTGCACAGTCCAGTGAGCCAACGCATTTTCCCCGTGATGCATCCCTTTCTCCCTTGTGACAAAAAATGTGCCATATTTCTATTTCCCTTGAAATAAGCAAGGAGATGCGTCATTCCCTCCCATGGATAAAGTAACATGCCACACAACATTCTCCATACACAACCAATTTGGAAATCTAAAAATACACGGCTTGGACTCATTGTTAAAATACTTTTTAACGTCTTGGAACTATTGAGGGGCTGCTGCACATCATTTTTAGGTTTTATTATCTATTTATTTAGCTTTCTAATATATTATATCATGTATTAATGTATTTGGATGATGATTATGTCCATTAGTGGCTAAAAACACCCTTTTCGGGGTTAAAGCCAAGAACATGACTAGTATCGTTTTGAATTGATTTCTTTTAATTTGCATATTATGTTTGTTTTTTTTTATCCTTGTTTTAACCATTTTATGGATTTATAACCCTTATAATGCATGTATTGTCAACCTCGTAATCTCGGTAGAGGGAATAGGAATATAGAACGTGGGGATAAACAAAGGAAGGTTCATATTTTTTTATAAACTAAGGAATTCAAATTACCATCTAGGATAGGGATGTACCTAGAAAACTTACTTGATTAACATATAGGATGATAATATTAAGCACTTAATTTGATTATTATATCCCCGCTCAATGATGTAGTTGTAATGTCCACGTTAGGTAAACTATTAGAGGTCGGGAGACCATGGTAATTAGATAAACTCTATGAATCAACAACAAATATAAGTGATGTAATGAATGAAGTTCCATAGCGTAGTATGATTGTTCGAAGTTCTTTCACCCGGGGTTTTCCTCTATTTATTGTCTCAAGTCATTTACTTTACTCACTGTTTACTTTATTTTGGTTTATAACTCTCAAAATTCTCTCTTGGTTACTCTTTTATCTATTGAATCTAAATTTTGGACTGAAATTAAATAGTTGTTGGAACAAGTCCCTGTGGGATTGATATTCGGCTTTTTTGAGGCCCACCATATTACTTGGTAGACCATGTACACTTGCGTGTGTTCTTGGGCATTGTCAACTATTTAGGTATTCGAGGATTTGCTTTGAACTTATGTATTGTATTTAGAGGTTAGTGGGATTGGTTTTTAGTTTTAGTAGAGTTTTCATATCATAATAACTTTCATTTGGGTACTCAGACTCTGCATTGTATGGAAGGCGATGTCGATCTCTATTTGATTTGTTTAAGAATTTTAAGGCTAGGCCCAATGGTATAGATTTACTTCGTGAGTCATTGGACTTGGTTTGGGTGATTCTGGATAGGCTACGTACATATCAGAGCTAGATGAAGAATTATGTTGACTATAGATGTCATTGGTTAAGAATCATAGTTGGTGATTGGGTCTTGTAATGACCATCACCCATGAAGGGTATTATGTAGTTTGGGAGGAGCGGAAAGCTCAACACTAGGTATATTAGACCATTTGAGATCTTACAAATAGTTAAGGAGGTATCACATGAGTTGGAACTTCCTCCTACCTTTTTAGCCATCCACTCGGTGTTTCATGTATCAATATTATGGCAGTATATCCCAGATGAGTCTCACGTGCTTCTATAGAACTTGATTCAATGGAATGAGAGATTGACATTTGTAGAGGAGCCTGTGTCTTTTTTTTCCTGAGATGTCAGGTGATTGTATTCCAGAGATATTTGTGTAGTTAAGGTCTATTAATATCACCATCCAGTTGAGGAGGCTACCTTTGTGATTGAGCATTGTATGTAGACCAAATATCCCTACCTATTCAAGCGTTCAGGTACTTCTTAATCCTTTATTTTTGGGGATGAAAGTCCTTTCAGCAGTGGATGTAATAACGACCATCCATGTTATTTTCTTTATTTTTGAGCATTTTATGTGTTTAGAGCTTTCCTATAGCTTTCCAGGCCATTAATAACTTGTTGGGACTAATAGTTCGATTGAGGGCAATTTGGTTAGTTTTTAGAGCCATTTCCCTATTTAGGAACTTTTAGGGTTAAGAAATTGGTCCTGAGCCAAAACCTTAGGTAAATGACCCCAAATTCCATTTCTTATTATCTCAATAGCTTTAGAACGTATATTTTAGTCTAGGAGGGCCCTTACTCTAGGTCTCGAGCACTCAGACTCATTTTTGGCTATTGGGTGGAATTTGGAAAAAATGAGTCCTTTGGGTGTGGGCCCCACTTTTTATCTTTATGACCTGGAATGAAAATTTTGATGGCGTTGTTGAGTCTGGTATGACAAATTTGTAGGGTAGCATAGTTTGTTATAGACACAGGATTCTTAATAAATCTCGAGGGATCAGTCAGGACTTTTACAACTTAGTAGAATTGCTAGTGCAGTCCTAGTTCCTTTATTGTGGCCGTGATGATAACCCTCACAATTATGAGGGGCCAAGATCTTAGTCATTGATATCATGAGGATGGAGGGCTCACAACCGTGAAGATGGAGGTAATGAGTTCGAGCCAACATGTTTATTGAATCTCATGGCTAGATTACCGCGATCACAATGGTCCCATTAGTAGGGTATTGTTTTCGCAACCAGGGGACCTTGAAACCACGATGAGGAAAACCCTAGCTGTATAAGAGACCTATTAATCTTAAAATCGAAGGGTTATCACTTTATTGAGCTGGTCTTAGCTTGGTAAGTGTTTCTGAGCCCCATATTATCTATAATTCATCAGTGTTCCCATTTAATTTCACGTAATTCTCCATATTAGTTAGTTATTTTTGGATTGTTGTTGGGGCTAGATTAGAACTTATTTGAGCTCAGAATTGCCACATTTTAGTGGCTTTTGATCCTTGAGTTATGTGGGATGATGTGATGATGTCAATTTCGTGATTCGACAAGCGGGCCCCATATGGGATTTTTAGTTAGATTTTTGGCTAGGGAATTTATATGTAATATGGGTATTGCTTTATTCGTCTTGATTCTTGAATGGATTAGTATTTTTATAGTGTGGTGGCTCTCAGAGGACTCGTCAAAGGGGAAATCTCTAATTTAGAGGATTTAACGAGCGTTCGGTGGCGTCCAGGTTGGCTGGTCTTACCCTATCTTTATACTGAACTTGTTTATGGTCTTAAAATACTATTATGCTAGTTTTTCATATATAATTTTAGTGCAATTTTTGATTTAGTATTTTATGCCTTATTTAGTCGTTAGGGTCTTGTTTTAGTTTGATTCGAGCCCGTTATTCTCTAGTTAAGTGTATTATCATCCTTCAGGGCTAGGATTAGTACTATTAGTACCTTGTACTAGGAATGGAAAGACTTATACTAGTCTAGGTTAGGTTACAATCTAGATTTATTTTTTAAGACCCTATAGTGCGCCCCTCTACCCTTTTTAGCTAGTATAGTTGTCTTGAAAAATCTTTATGCTTAATCGCACTCCTGGAAACCATTTAATCTATTACCTTTGGTTGGGTCTAACCTATACTTGAATTCTAACCTATTTTATCCCTTTCTCTCTAAGTAGAGTAGTATTCGACTTAGATCACTTTTTCTTAACCTAGTAATATGGAACCCACCTTGCATTAGTGAACTTATTTGCCCAAAATTGGTATTTACGAACTTTTGGACTGGAGATAGGCTTAACACCTTGGAGTTCTTACCTTTAGCTATATATGTTTAAATTTTCATAAATGCATATTAATTTCGATTTGAGTCCAACATATGTTTTGTTTCTACTACTTAGTATGAGTTTTGGCACAAATCAAGCATCAAATATGGTATGCTTTTAGTATATGTTTTATAGTTGAGATTTTATATCAATGGGATTACTGGTTTCTGGTTGCGATATAGTTACTATGAGTTTTGGTTCCTGTCTGACATGTGGTTATGATATGATTGCGCTATTCTGGTGTTGATTATAGTTATTTGGTGAGTAATGATAGCGGTACTGATTTTTATTATACATGTTTTATGTGGCCTCTCGTGATTACCGATTGGTTCCATTCAAGTCTGGTGCACATCTAGTTAGTATTATCATTGATATAAGATCAGACGGTTACCTGAGATCGTTTTAGCTACGTTTTCATATATTTTCTACTTTCGTTTCTTCTTGGATGCACCCAGTGGCTAATGAAGGCTTGGTATGGTTAATTATATTCTTCTATATGCCTTCTAGTCTTATGGTGGGCTAGTTAGGTTATAGTTTTCTCGTCTTTCTTATAGTTAAGTTATTTATTTATTGTATCGCTCTTAGTCATTTCCTTTATTGCTCTTGCAAATCTTAGTAGATATTCATATTTCTTCCCCTATTTCTACTGACTTAGATTCCACATTTGCATTATATTTATACTCTTACTATATTGATCTCATTAAATCGATGATGCCTACTAAGTACCCACTGCGTTTGTACTCATACTGTACTTTTCCATCTTTTGCCTGATGTAGATTTGAGTACGAGCCACAAACATTGACATTATCCTCGGGCCTTGTTGTTGATCCAGAGATGGGCTGAGCTTTCTAGTGTTAGAGGCTGGTCATTCTCTATCTGTTCCAGTTATAGTCTTTTGTATTTTGAGACCACTATATATACATGTGTATTTTGGATTTTGTCTAGTACTCTAATTTTGGGTTATAGTGTCTCTAATACCGACCTTACCAGGTCTTTGAACGGATTTATTTTGTTGTTTGGTCCTCTTCCTTATATGTACAGTATGTTATGTATCTATTTATATTTATTTGCTTCCGTTTACCTTGATATTGTATTGATTTCCTTCCTATTTTCCTTATTTTCTTCCTGTTAGAACATTACTTATCATTCTGGCCTATGGTTTGGAAGAAATAGTGGTGGATATAGTAGGTTCCATCATAACCTGATAAGTTGTGTCGCGACACGAACACCCCAACTGTAATCATAAATAGATATGGACTCCAATTAGAAATCATGGTAACCATACCACGTCCAGAAAGAAGTGATCCCATAAGTATCAAACCTCAACTGTGAGCTGATACCAAAGCTCATAATAGTGACCATAATCATAGGTATAACTAATGCTAGTATCATGCCAGAACTCATAATAATAATAACAATAAAGCATATGCCTGACTCGACCCAGAACTTTAATGCATTTACATAATTATAAGCATAACTAGCTAACAGGAAGAAACATAAGGATTCCAAGCCTATCTCCAAATCATATATTCATATGTACGAATGTGAGGTGGATAAGTCCACTAAATCAAAGCAGTTCTCGAATACTAGGTCAAGGAGGTGCGGTTTAGGAAATGTTGCTACTCTACATAGGAAAAAGGAGTTAAAATAGGCTAGAAATCAAATATATGTCAAACCCGACCCAAGATTACAATGTAAACTAGTAGCCAAGCATCTAACTAAGATTAAAGGAACTTAATACCAAGTATACTAGCTAAAAAAGGAAGTGAGCCCCACTATGGTGTCCTAGTAACAAAAACTAGGGAGGAACCTATCTGAGTCTACCTAAGGCTTCCATTTCCATCTCCAAGTACCAATAGCAGTAATCGTAGGCTTAAAGGATGATACTACACTATATTAGGGGAGAACAGGCCCAAAACTACCAAAACAAGGCACTAACTGGCTTTGTGACGCATAAAATGCTAAAATAATGCCCGGGCTAACACTACCTTCCCAAAACTAGCTCAATATTACAAAAATACCATAAGTAAGCTCAATATATAAGTTAGCTAAACCTAGCCTACTTGGATGTAGCTGAATGCTTGTCTAATCCTCTAAATTGGATCTTTCCCATACCAAGAGGCCTATGAGAGCTTCCATGCTATCAAAACCATGATCTAAATATCAAAACAAGAAAAATGATACCCATATTATATATAAATGCTCTCGATAAAAAATATGGCAAAAAATCCCATGTAGGGCCCACTTGTAGAATCAAGAAATTAAAATAGTCACAGCATCCCATGTAGCTCAAGGATCAATTGCCACAATAAATATGGCTAAATTAGAAATCAACTATTCCAAAGTCAGTCTAATCAATAATTCATAGAAACAAGGGTCCTATTATGAAATTAAGCGCAATGATTGATCAAATTACTTACAATATGTAGACGTTACACAACTTAAACTACACTCCTGAGATAAACACCAGCCCAACACGCCCAGTACCTCACTGATTTCGAGCTTAGAAAGTCAATAATGGTGGATATAATTAGATAAAAAGTGATGTAGAAGAAGAGAAATGTAATAAATATATAAGCCCAGTAATAGTCGTTTTAGAAGCTAAATGACCGCTAAGGAGGTCATAGATAAAGAGCTCAAGGGTCGCTAAAGTAGACAGGCTTAGGATGGAAAAGCTCCGCTAAAGTGGTCAAGGGATGATAAAATGGATCCCAACAGCTACAGTGTCGCTTAAGCAATTGCACTAAAAAACTTAGCACCAGCCAAGTTCAACCATTCCCAATGGACTCTGATTAGGTTCTTGAGATTGATTCAGAATACCATGCTTGCAAATAAACTATACTACGATACAAAATTAGAAATTTGGGACTAAACAAAATACTCTTAAATACGAAAATAATCTAAGAATCTAATGAACTGTACGGTAATGAACTGTTAGTCTCAGCAAATCATAAATGACCAGATGCAGCTATAGGAAAGCTCTAAATGTTAAAAAGGTATGCGAATATAAAAAAAAATGACGTGGAGCTTCATGACAGCATCCACTAATAAAAGTACTTTCATCCATGAAAGTAAAGGATCAAGAAATACATGAAGGCTCACAAAGGTAGGAATACTAGGTACGCATATCACACTCTATCTCCCAGGTATCCTCTTCAACTAAAAAGTGATTCCACTGAACCTTAACTAGAGAAATATCCCTAAAGAAAAACCTCTTGATATCTTTGGCTAAGATAGATACAGGCTCTTCCACAAATGTAAAACTCTTATTTAACTGAATTGAGTCCCATCGAAGCATGTGAGACTTATCTGGGACATACCATATAGCATAGATACATGAAACACTGAGTGGATAACTATGAACTCTAAAGGAAAAGCTAACTCGTATACAACCTCCCCAACTATTTGAAGGATCTCAAATGGTCCAATATTCTTAGTGTTGAGCTTGCGTTTCCTCCTGAACCTCCTCACCACTTCATGTGTGATACTTGCAAGAAGACTCGATCACGAACTCTAAACCTCAAGTCATAAAGTCTACAGTTTGCATAATTCTCTATCCTTCTTTGAGTTGCTTGAAGTCTATCATGAATCTCCAAAACTTGGTCTAATGATTCAAAAAAACCAACACCACGAGACCGAACCTCAAAAGTTTTAAACCAACCAAATGAAGATCGAAAAGTGCTACCTTATAACACCTTAAATAGGATAATCTAAATATTTGATTTGAGGTTGTTATTACATGAAAACTTTACCAAAGCTAAAAACTGGTCCCACTAACCCCAAAAATCCAAAATACAAACATGTAGCATATCCTCCAAAACTTGAATAGTTTGTTTTGACTAATAATCAGTATAGGGATGAAAGGTGATGCTAAGTTCAACTAGGTACCCATTTCTTCCTGAAATGCCCTTCATAAGCAAGAAGTAAACTGAGAACCTCAGAATAAATAATAGACACAGGTATACCATAAAGGTGAACCGCCTCTCAAATATAGATATGGGCCAACCTCTCAGCACTGTAGGAATATAAATAGAGAGAAAATTGGTGCATTTTTTCAATCAATCCATAATGACCTAATCTCTATCAAAATCTCGAGAAGTGTGAGACAAAATGATGAATGGTACATTTACCACTTATTTACATCTATATTTGTGCACAATACTATGATAAATTTATGTAAATGAGGTAAATTATCCATTTGAATATACTAACTCCCATGTTTTGCAGGTTTATAGGTAAATGAAGAAAAACAATTGAAGTGAGCTAAAAAAAGAACAAACTGGGAAAAGTTAGTGCAAAAAATAGAAAATCTAGAGCAAGAACTGACCCTTAGTTACCACGATCGTGGTCTGAGGGTTGTGATCTTGGTTTGAGGATGCGATTGTACCACAATCACAACAAATAAGAAATAGTCAAAGTAGAGATCGCGATAAACTCACTACAATCGTGGTAGCTATGATCGTGATCAAGCACAATCAATCCCAATGGAGCATAAAATAACTCAATGGAAGATTTGTAATTTCTCACAGCCGGTTCCAATTCTCTATAGGGTGATAACCCTTTCACTTTTGAGCTATCTAACAACCAGAATTCTACATTGTAAGAATCTGATTAAATTGTGAAACATTATTGCTGTTAATTTTCCATGGATTTTAGTTGTAATTGAAGATGAATTTGAATAACACCATTGCTTACATCTTCAATGGAAACTTTGAATAAGAATTTGGGTATATATCTTTTCTCAAACTTCATGAGTAACTAAATATATATGTTGGGGTTATGTTGGAATAGGGTGAAAATATGTATGGGTTTTGATTGTTAGAGTATATTATTTATTAATGATATTGGGTTTTACTAATACTTGATTTTTGAATTGAAATTTGTGGGTGAAAGCTTCAAATATCCAAAATCCAACATCATCTTTTAAAGAGGAGTGTGGGTATTCATTTAGATCCTATATAATCCTTGAATGAAGGATATTAGTGATAAGTATTTGTGAACAATAATTAGATATTAGATTATTCTTTTACATTGTCTTAGAAAAAATATGGATTGTGAATTTGCTATGTCTTGGGCACTTTCCTAGAAATAGGGATGCACAATTAAGGTTGTGGGTTGATTTTTTTGCCACACCCATGAGGTGTCCAAAAAGATCAAAGGGTGAAATTTTGGTGTGTTTTTTTATTAACTAACATCAAAACCCCTAACTGATGTTGGGTGTATTTATATATTCTAGCATTATTATTCTAGCCTGTTTAGCCTTATTTTGAGGATAATTCATGTGCTTAATGTGGTGATAATTAGATAAATGAGCATCTAAGTGTCCATATATGTATTTACAATGTTTAATGGTGTTTTCACATGAGTTTTGATTCAATTTGAGTATTTAGACTTCAATCGTGAAAACTAGTGCGACTAGCTTGAGCTAGGTGTTTGTCTAGTCTATCGTGTTGGATTCTAACATGTTTAATAAGTTCCTAAGTTTTTTATTATGTATTTATATGTGAAAAAACTTATTGGTAATGTTCAAGGGTAAATTTTATCAAACCAAGAGTCAAAACAATAAGCTAAAATTCAAAGTGAAATTAGCCTATACTTAGCTCGTGTTTCTAGTTCACCGTTGAAGATGTTGTATTGTTTTGAGCTCTAAATTTTTGTTTTTAATGATATATGATGCTTTTATAATGGACTGTTATGATATATTAAGGATATACAATATTCAAATCAAGTGGAAACAACTGAAAAAGGCTCGGAATGGTTCAACAAAAACACAATACAAAAATTGATGCAATTTGGACCCGTGAAATGTATTGGGCCTGTGTTGACTGTAGGAGTTGCCAATGGATGCATGAAAAACACCACTGGATTTATAAGAGGCCCAAAATAGTAACACACTAGCGTGTGGAGGTCCTAGTGGAGTTTAAGGAGGCACCACAATATAATGTAATCGCGGTGAGATTCTGGAATTTGACAAATGCCGATTGACTTAACACCGCAACGTGGTGACCATCAAACTGGAAAAAGTTCCTATCTGAAGGATAATGACGTGGAAACCCAATACTTTTATGTTTATGACTTATTTACTATAAATTTATCGTGTTAAATCATGTTTTAATCATCTTGGAACCCCTAAATCGCTTGGAACAACATTGGAGGCTACCACAATTTCTTTTTAGGTTTTTATTTCTTTAATTTAGATTTTTTTATGGTTTTAATCATTCATACAATCACCTGGATGTTGATTATGTCTATGAGTGGCTAAAAACTCTTTTTTTGGGGTTAAATCTAAGAACATGAGTATGATTGTTTTGAATTGATTTCGTTTAATTTTCTTATCATTATTGGTTGTTTGTTTCTTCTTAATTTAACTATTTGATGGATTGATCACCTGGAAAATACATCTATAGTCTCCCTTGTGATCTTGGGGGAGGGAATAAGGAGATAGAACACGGGAATAAACAAAGTATGGTTCTTATTTTTTTTTATAAAATAAGGGATTTGAATTAGTGTCTAGGATAGGGATGTACTTAGATGCCTTACTTGATACAAACGTAGGATGATAGTTTAAAGAATTGATTTTGTTTAATTTTCTTATCATTATTGGTTGTTTGTTTCTTCTTAATTTAACTATTTGATGGATTGATCACCTGGGAAATACATCTATAGTCTCCCTTGTGATCTTGGGGGAGGGAATAAGGAGATAGAACACGGGAATAAACAAAGTATGGTTCTTATTTTTTTTATAAAATAAGGGATTTGAATTAGTGTCTAGGACAGGGATGTACTTAGATGCCTTACTTGATACAAACGTAGGATGATAGTTTAAAGAACTTCATTGGATTGTTACATCCCCGCTCAATGATGTAGTTGTAATGTCCATATTAGGTAAACGATTAGAGGTCAGAAGACTATGATCATGCAATTTACCCTATTAATCAACAACTAAGATAAACAAGTTAATGAATGAAGTTCAATAACATAGTATGATTGTTCAAAGTGCTTTAACCTTGGGTTTTCTCCTATTGATTGTTCCAAGACTTTTATTTTCCGTATTTTTTACTTTAATTTCAATTACAATTTACAAACTCTCTTTTTGGCTACTCTTGCATTAATTAAATCAAAATTGTCAACTAGAATGGAATCGTTGTTAGATAAAGTCCCTGTGGGATTGATACTTGGCTTTCATTAAGGCCACTTTACTACTTGGTAGACCACGTACACTTGTGTGTTCGCTTGGGCGCTGTCACTAGCCTAGCCTACCCATATAATCAGTAGGTAGAGTTTACATTTGATTCTCATATACCCATGCATTGTTTTCCCCTAGGAAAACATAATCCCAAGATTATTCTCCTATTAGAATCTTATCTATAATTGTTGCTCTAAATTAGTAGTTAAAGTAGTTTTTGTTCAACAACCTTTCAAACCATACCCCCCAATTTTAATCTATGTTTTACTTTATGTTTACATTGTGGGTAAATACTTAGTAGCCTTCAACATGCATAGGATTCGAATACTAGTTACACTTCTTGTGGATTCGACCCCAAATAAAGATGGGATATTATATTTGACAATGATTGTCCTACACCAAAATATTTGTATAGGTGAGCATGATAAAAATAGCGCCATTGTCGGTGAATGAAACTTAGTTTTCGCTTTTATGGTGTTGATCGTAACTTTGGGTTTAACCGTAGTATGTGTTATTTATTTTGGTTTTTGTTTTTGTTTATTTATAGGTGATTTAAATAGTGTCCATGACACAATGAGTTATTATGCAAGTAATGATGGGACCTTTGATAGGCCCCTTAATGATAAAGACCATCTCCATGATGCAGGGCATTCTAGTGCCATTTATATCCCACCGAATGCGGGGAATGACATTTTCCACGTCACAAGTGTGATGTTACACATGCTAAAAATGAAGGGTCTCTTTGGGGTCAAGCATATGAAGATCCAAACTTGCACTTGAAGAGTTTTATTGAAGTGTGTACCCCATTCGACAATGCTCATACCTCACAAGAGTCGATACCATTAAGCCTCTTCCCATCTCTCTAACTGGTGAGGTGGTGCTATGGTTGAGGTATCGTCCTACTGGGTCCATCATATCATGGGTCGATCTCACTGAGGTTTTATTAGATCATTATTTCTCCTAGTCAAAGATGTTTCAAATACAATACATAATTATTAATTTTGTCAACTCAATAAGTAGCCTCTATATAAAGTTTGGGAGAGGTATAATTAAAATCTTATGAAATTTCCTAACCATGAGGTACCAAAAAGATTCTCCTACAAATATTCTATAGGGCGTTGGACCAACTCAACAAGATCGTGGTAGACAATGGGGTCGGTGGATAACTTGTGAGGTTTTCATATAGTGTGGCTCAAATGTTTCTCTAATCACAAAACAAAATAGAGTGTGGCATACCTAGTACACCGAGGTATCTCAAGGTTCCCCTACCACCTCCTATGTGCATAAAGAGCAAAAAAAAAAGAAATAAAAAGAGAGGGAAGAAAACATGGAAAAAATAATGACACAATTAGAAGTCCTTAAAGAGTATGTAATGGGTGTACCCACTAAGAGGGTGAATGCCATGGAATCCAAAATTAATGATGAATAATAATCCAATAAAATCAAAGAAGAAATTATATATTTTGGAAACTACTCGGGAGGTCCTGCTCGACCTATCAAAGGCAAGGTCGAAACCAAGGTTGGACTGATCGTGATCGAGAAAGGGAATGGAATGATAGAGATAAAGATCATCATTGGAGGGATAAGTAAAGTTAGTATTATATATATTTTCCCCCATGACCAAGTGAAAATCAAGGATTCAAATCCCGAGGATCCCAAAAAGTTCAAGGCCAAAGATGTTCTTGCTAGAATCTTTATGAGAGTGGAAGGGACGGAGAAGATAGCACGAGAATTAAAAAGGGACTTTTCTCAAATAAACCAAATGGTTGTATCAAACTCTACTTCAATAAAGCAATTGGAGACTCAAATTGTCCAAATCTTAACCGCACTCAATGCTAGGCCTAACGGTGGACTTCCTAGTGATATGGTGGTAAATCCAAAAAATGATGCTCAAGTATTACCAATTGTCACCCAGAGTTGTAAGGAAATTGGTATGCCAGAGGTTGAGGTCAAGAAAAATACACATGATTATCTAGTTAACACAAATAAAAAGCATATGGGTGAATCTAATGATGAGGCTCCAAAGTCTGAAGACATGGATAATGAATAACCAATGATTAATGAAGATATTGGTTGATGAGGAGGGAACTCCTAAGATGGCCGAGGGTGATTAAATTCAATGTTATCCATTGTCCCAAATGAATGTTCATCCTTCTTTCCCTCAAATAATAAATAAAAAGGAGAAAAGTGTCAACTTTAAGAATTTCCTCGCCAAGCTTAGCAATGTTTCAATTAATCCCCTATTGCTACAAGCCATTCACGAAATTCCAAGATATGCTAAGATAATGAAAACATTGATGTCTTAAAAGCACCTTATGGATGGTGAAACCACTAAAGTTACCTATTTATAGTTCTACCATGACTAGTGTTATGGAAGAAAAGAAAGAAGATCTAGGAGCCTTCACAATCCCTTGCACCATTAGGACACACAAATTTGATAAAGCCTTGTGTGACCTTGGTGAAAGCATCAATCTCATGCCATATGAAATTTACCAAAAGATTGGTTTAGGCACTCCTACTCCTATAATAATGAGATTCTTGATGGTGCATCACTCAATCAAGAAATCAGTTGTTGTTTTGTATGATGTTGTGGTCAAGGTTGATCATTTTATTTTGCCGGTGAACTTTATGGTCCTAGATTGTGAAATTGATAAAGAAATACCCATCATACTTGGGAGACCCTTTTTAGAAACCAGATAGCAATTCTTGACATGGAGCAAGGAGAAATAAAATTTTTGGTTCAAAATGATAAAGTGTATTTCGAGGTTTGTGACAGCACCCAAGCGCACACACAAGTGTACGTGGTCTACCAAGTAATATAGTGTCCTTCAAGAAAGCCTAATATCGATCCCACAGGGACTTGTGTTAAACAACTATCCAATTCTAGCTTAACAAATTAAGGAGAGTAACAAATAAAGTTTTAGAATTGTAAACTAAAAGTAAACTAAACTAATGCTGAAAAGAAAATGACTTTGGATAACCAAAGGATAGAGACCAAGGGTTAAGGCTTATGAATAATCATACTACTCAATTGAACTTTATTCATTAGATTGCTTATCATGGTTGTTGATTCGTAGGTTTAATCGCATGATTATGGTCTCCTGACCTCTAACCATTTTCCTATGTGGACATTACAACAACGTCGTTGAGCGGGGATGTAATAATCCAACCAAGTGATTCAATGATATAATCCTACATGTGAATCAAGTAACTCTTCTAAGTACATCCCTGTCCTAGATTCTAATTTGTATTCCTTATTTTATAAAAGAATACAAACCATACTCTACTTATCCCCATGTTCTATTTTCCTATTTCGTCTCTCGAGATCACAAGGTTGACAATGAATATATTCTAAGGATATCTACTTCTTAAAATATTTAGAAAAGTATAAACAAGCATCCATAATGATAATAAACTCAAACAAAATTAATTCAAAATGAAAGTATTCATTATCTTGGCCTTAACCCCGGACAAGGGCTTTTATCCGCTAATAGACATAACCGTAATCAAAGTAATTGAATACATGATTAAATCTATTAAAAATCTAAAGTAAAGAAATAAAAAAACCCTAATTGAAGTGTTTTCCATACCTTCTCCAAGTTTCAAAGTCACCCAAGGTGTTTAGCATCAATTATAAGTGCCCTATTTATAGGAGGTGAATTTTTTCGTCGGTGGAACAAGGGACACGTTGCGGGGGTCATTTGACTTGAGTAGGGGTCGAGAAATGCCCTAATTGCAAGGGTAAACTATTGTAGGTGACTTTTGAAGATTTTAGTGAGACACACGTGCCAATAAGAATGTCCACGCACCCTCACTTGCCCTGTATATTCCAGGTGTCCAAATTGAGTCCAAGTTGTGTATTGTGCTTCTATTGATCTATCCAAGCCATTTTGAGTTGTTTACACTTGGTTTTATGCTTTTAAATCATTAATATATCATAAAAATACTTTCAAAAATATCCTATAGCATAAAACACAACAATATAGAACTTAAAACAACACAACATTCAAGACGGTGAACTAGAAAACACGAGCTAAGCATAGGCTAATTCACATTCATCTTAAGTTTATTGTTTTGACTCTTGTCTTGTTCCAATTGACCCTTGAAAATTATAAAAAAGTTTTTTCACATATAAATACACGATAACAACCTTAGGAACTCATTAAAAATATTATAACCCAACACGATAGACTAGACAAATACCTTTCTCATCAAAACTTATTTTAAAGAACTATTAAATATTTTAAACACATACATGAACACTTATATGCACATTTATATCATTATCAACATATTAACCAAATAAATCATCCTTAAAACAAGGCTACAAGGGCTAGAATAGCAATGCTAGAATGCATAAATTCACCCAACATCAGTTTGTAAAACTGAAAAATAGTCAATGGAACTTCAAGTGGTGTCTTTCATTGATGTGGTGGAAAAGGAGGAGGATGAAGGATCCAACTTAAAAGTTGAAGAACATCGTGTCCCAATGATAAATTAGGCTCTAGGTGGGAGGCAACCCACCAATGCCACAAAAGTGGCCCGTAACCTTTAAATTTTGTTTAGTAGAGTAGGTTTCATTTTTTTTATAATTAGTCCATGAAATTATGGTACTAGGAGGTATTTTGTATGAGGTTGAGAAAGGAAAAGTGTGGTGTATTTGAGTAGTGGACTGGACAGGGGAAAATAAAGGAACAAAATTTAGCCTCAATTTTCGTGATTGTGATACGCGTGCTATCGCAATGGCTATCATCATTTAACTTTGATCACATAATTCTGACCACAATTGCAGTTAAAACAATTTAAAAAATGAATAGCTGACCCCCATTTTTCCGCCATACTCCTTTCAAATTTCTCTAAAATTACACCCGTCTTTGATTGAATTTGAGGAATCCAATTGTGCATTGCATCCTCCCATGCATTCCCCAATCTGATATTGCTTCAAATTCCTCCTCTATTGCATATTGTAGGCCTTAGAACTCATTTCTTTGGAATGACCTAAAATTGTGATTTGCATGCTGAATCTTTATTTAATTGTGCTTGTTTAGTGTGGTTAGTTGTTGTTAGTGGTGTGCACACATTTGGGAGAATCTTGAGTACCCAAATTTTTTAAAAATGATAGAAATAGATTGTGCACACCAAGTGTTTGATTAAATGCCTAAACGAATTCCTTAATCATTTTCACATGTTCTAAGGGCCTGATCGAACATCTAGGGTTTATGTTTCATATTCATAATGTAAATTGTTGATTTGGTATGAAAATGGGAATTGAAATTGGAAGTTTTGATTGTTTGAAAATTTTGGTCGAGCATGCCTCAGTTACTGCGATCGCGGTCATAGGATCATAATTGTGTTAGCGTGATCGCGACTCAGTGGCCCTTGACCTCGTTAGAGATTGCACTAACTGAAGCTATATTTCATCTAGGACCAAAAATATTTCAAGTCCGTTTCTTGACTTGAAATTGCCAAAACACCCACCCATTAGCTTAATTTAATAACATAGCATAGTTCTGACATGTATATGTTGAAAATTAATGCTTTTGTGATATTCTCAGGTTTCTAAGCTAAAAATAGGAGACTACAACCAAACCCTTTTCATGGATGCTGCATGCCAGAATTTGTACTATGTTGACTTTCCCAGAACAAAGTTACTCCTATATAGTGGCATTTTCTTGGATAGGGTGTCGGAGAAGCTCTCGGCCTTTTATGACCACTTGGTGGCCACTAGGTGGATGTTCTTTACCCCAGATCCATGATGGGTAAATAAGAATTGGGTTAGGAATTTCTACAAAATATCAGCATAGTCTTTATCTCAAGCCCAGTTATGAGGATTAGAGGAAAAGTAATTCACTTTGGAGATGAGAAGATAAATGACATATATGGGCTATCGGATGCTGACATAAAAATATATGATAATAAGGGTTGTGAGCCTGGGAGCTAGCTCATTGATAGTTGTGTCCCAGTAGAGAGGCTTCATGGGCCGCCACGAAGATGGAGATATCACTGCATGACATCACAGTTGAGGCTCGAATTTGGTTGGTTATCTTCTATATCTAGATTTCTCCTTGAACTAATATGACCTATGTCCCTGATGTGAGAGCCTGGATGATTGCATGTACTTCGGATAATATTCCTCTAAATGTTCGGTGCCTTATTCTGCTAGACATGCGACTTTTTAAGATCAAAGACAACTCCTAGCTTTTATTTTCATCCTTGATTACTAAGTTAGGAAGGAGAGTCAGGGTTGAAGAGTACCTCATAGATACTTGGGTGCACCCAGAGACCCTAATTTACCCTCTTAAGAATTGGGGTAAAGACGTACTTGTCAGAGCAGGAAGATGAAGATCCACTTAGGCAAGTCGATAGATAAGGACATAGACTCTTGCAGGCTATCTACAATAGGGCCATTTAAGGAGATCTCGATTGAGATGAGGGTAATCAAGAAGCTTATGGTTGGGTTTCCTACGAGGCTAGTAGAGCCTTACACCACCTATCACTCCTATGTTGCTCAGTCCAATTATGAAAAGTACTTGGAGGACTAGAAAAAGCAGGGATATACTATTTCTAGGCTTAAGAGGTCCTACTCATCTTTAGAACAGTCACACAGGGAGATTAGGTATTCTCATGAGAAGATGAAGAAGAGGTGAAATAAGAGAGATAAATTTTTCATCAAGATGTGGAAGGGGTGAATAGCCAATGAAAGGTCCTCAAAACCATGGACATACTTTCCTCCCCTAGAGCTGAGAGTGATGATAAGGTCCCAGCAACATGGTTAGATTTATATAATACTGGAGGTGATGCAGAGATCGAGGGTAATGACAGTCCTTCATGCTGTTACTAGGAGCACCCTTTACTCTTCTTATGCTTTTGTAGTTATGTAGTGAAGTTTTAGTTGGGGGTTTCCATCTCCATATTCATTTATTTTTCATTGGTCTGTATTATTGAGAAATTTGTTGGATGTTTTGATGCAAATTTTGATGATTTTTACTTTTGGGTTGTAATAATTGGGCGCCCCGATGGTGCCTACATTTCATGAATTAGTTGTTTGTTTTATTCTTAGAAATTAATTTTATTTTACATTATTTTTGATGATATTGGATGAGCCTTTCCCTATGATAGATTGAATGACGTCATTCTTAATGAAAAATCATCATGATTGGGTTTGGAGCCATAGATGCAGGGGAAGTCTAAGTACCCGTAACATTGGAGTTTTGGGATCACTCGTATACCTATGGTGAAGTCTAAGTAGCCATATGGTTTTCTCTCATGAGAGACAAAATATGAGATGACGGCTTGGTTTGGTGCCCTTAATAGCAAATTTTTTGTGGTGTAAATGCAAAGCAAACACCCTCTCCGTCCAAAATTTTGAAAACCAAGGGCACAGATGTGAACAATTTTGTAACAATGCTTTACCTCTTTTTGTGACTTCAAAGTCCTTAGTTTGTAGTACATGGTAAATACCTCATTTTTTCTCAAGTAGTAAATGTAATTAAGACTCCTTGAAAAGTTTGCATGTCTTGTGTAGTGAGCATAGTAGTTTAACTCTTATGCTTGCTTGTATCATCTAGAACTTGCCCAGTCAGTCTCTCAAGGCTAATCTTTATTATGCTTTGTTGGTGAAATGGTATTAGGTATTCTTTGTACGTATAAGAGCCCACTTTAGCCTAAATAGCCAACCCGTACATTGAATAGTAGCCTTAATCAACCATTTTTAACGTTCAATCCTTTCTTTGGAAAACACATTACAAGCCTTGAACCACGTGGATTTTACCCCTCTTTTGAATCCTACCATCCTTGAACTTGAAAATGAAACTTGAGGCCAATAGCCTAAGTTGGGGGTGGTAAGCTTTGGAAGAGGTGACCTTGGGCCATGATAGTATAAGTAGGTGAATAAAAGCTAAGCAAAGATATTAAGTGAAAAAGTGAAAAGGAAAGGAATCATCAAAAGAAGGAAAAACATAGATTGCACAAAATAAATAATTGAGAAAAAAATGCTTTCGAATAGATGAGTAAATCAAGGTAGTGAAAGTAGGCATGTGTGAAGTTGGAAACAAATGAAGTCGCCCATGGCCCAAAGTTTGATTGAATAGTGTGATATAGTTGTTCAAGGAGGGTATAGTCACTTTATTCCCAAATAATATCATACCCTTTCCCCGAGCCTATATTAAAAGCTTGAAAAGCTCCTTTGAGATCACAAATCAAGTGTATTCATAGTAGTGACGATTGAAAAAAGGGCAAGCATATGGTATGATACTCGTTCGCATTGAGAGATTCTTTGTGAGAGTGAGTGATTGCACCCAAATTCCATATTACATGATAGATAATTTGGTGTGTGGGATTCCTTTTTTGTAAGGAGGCATGTAGACTAATCAAGGTGGGTGAAATTGTCATCTTTCAAAAATAAGGCAAAAGAGCATAGTTTAGTCGCTATCAAGGGAAAGTCACTTATATAGAGTTAGTGATTGTTACGTTACTGTTCTTTAAAGTCCTTTATGTCTTTGATATTTTTATTCATATTAAGAGGAGTTGTGAGAATAGCTTACCCATACTTGAGAGATACTTTTTGGTACTAATCAAGTTCAAATTCATTGTGATCATTTTGTTGTATGAATAGGATTAAAATTGCATTGTCTTGTTGAGTAAGTAGTAACGTTTCATTAGGACAAGCAAAGGTTTAAGTTGGGGGTGTTAATGAGTGTTAAATTTACTACTCAGTAACATCCACATTTATGCACACTACTATAATTAAATTGGATAAATGAGGAGAATTTACCATTTGAATGCACTAACACTCATGGTTTGCAGGTTTAAAGGTAAATGAAGGAAAACAAGTGAAGTGAGCTTAAAAGAGAAAAAAGTAGAAAAAGTTAGTGCAAAAGCTGGAAAATATGGAGCAGGAACTTACCCTCAGTTACCGCGATTGCAGTCTAAGGGTCGTGATCGCGACAATTCAGAAATAGTCAAAGTGTCCATCGTGATCGGTGGACCTGATCATGGGAGCCACGATCACGATCAAGCATTGGCGATCGCAAAGGAGTTGAAAATATCCCAGGGGAAAATTAGAATATCTCCCAACTGGTTCCAATTCTCTATAGGTCAAAAACCCTTTCACTTTGGAGACATCTGGCAACTAAAATTCGTCTTTTGGTATTGTAAAGATCCTGATAAATTGGGAAACATTATTGTAGTTAATTTTCCAATGATTTTAGTTGTAATTGAAGTATAATTTTAAGAACACCGATGCTAATATTTTCAATGGATGCTTTGAATATAAATTTGGGTATATCTCTTTTCTCAAATATCAGGAGTAGCTAAACATCTATCTTGGGGTTATGTTGGAATAGGGTGCAAATATGTTTAGGTTTTGATTGTTAGTGTAGGCTCTAAGTCACAAACTATGCTATATCTCTCTAGATACCATTCCACTAGTATTGTTGCCTCAAATCCTTATACAACTTAGTTATCAAGGAGCGAATAGAATAACTAGATATATAAGACTCTAGAAGAATCAACAATATTAAATCTCCAATCCTCAAAAAACAAATATGACCGTCAAATCTCATAATACCCTCATAATCTAAGGTAGCCCTCTAAGATACCTCTCAATACCTGATCTTGAATGCTATAAAGTTTTTCTTTCTATGAAGGCTAGACTCAACATTAGAAAGAATCCTCCAAGGTTAGAAATATCTAGTCGAACCATAAAATTAGATATGGACCAGATCTCCGAAGCCAATGATTACTCTAAAACTGAAATGAAGGCCAAGATACCCATACTCATTGCCCTTTGGATTAAGGCATTTGCTACCACATTCAAACTGATCGAATGGTATGGAATAAAGATATCAATATCGTTCAATAGCTCAATGCATCTACATTGACTTGAATCAAGCTCCCTTTAGGTCATAATATGCTAGAGACTATGATGGTCAATGAAGATCTCACAATGAACACTATACAAGTATTGCCTCTAAATCTTAAGCATAAAAACTAGCGCACCTAACTCCAAATCATTAGTGTGGTACTTTCATACATTCACCTTTAATTTCCTCGATGCATATGCAATAACACGACCCACCACATCAGTTGACACCCCAAACCAATAGTAGATACATCACAACCGATGGTAAACCCTTCGCCATCAATTGAAAGAGTTAAAATAGGAGCTTAAGTGAGCAAGTCCTTAAGCTTTAGAAATTTTACCTCAGAATTCATAGACCACTGAAACATAAACTCAGTTTTGTTTAATCAGTTGTAAGGGTTGTATAGTAGCAAAACTTTCAATGAATCACCTATAGAATCCTACTAACCCTATGAAACTGTGAACCTCATTAGAAAATATAGGCCTAGACAAACCATGAATAGCCTCAATCTTCATTGGGTCCACCATAATACCATCTTGGACACCACATTCCCAATAAAAGCTAAAGACTCAAGCCAGAACTCACACTTTAAGAATTCAGCATAAAGCCTATGACTTCTTAAAGTGTGGAGCACAGTCCACAAATATTGCTCATGTTACTCCTTTCTCCATGATTATACCAAAATGTCGTTAATGAAAACAACAACAAAGGAGTCCTAATTAGTCCTGAAAATGCAGTTCATCTATTCCATAAATGTTGTTAGGATATTAGTCAACCCAAAAGACATTACCAAGAACTCATAATGGTTGTAACGAGTTCTAAATGTTGTCATAGGGTTGTCCTCAGCCCTGATCCTTAATGGATGGTAACTGGACCTCAATTAAATCTTAGAAAACATTGTTCCACCTTAAAGTTGGTCAAATCAAATTTCAATACGAGGCATAGGATACTTATTCTTCATGGTCACCTTAGTCAATTGCTTATACTCGATACATATAGAACTATCCATTTTCTTCATAAACCGAACCGAAGTACCCCAAGGTGATAGACTTAGTCAAATGAAACCCTTACCTAAAATATCCTAAAGTTAAATATTTAGCTTCTTTAACTTGGCAATATCCATTGAAATAGTTTGGGTTATTGGCTTAAAGTCAATAGGAAACTCTATCTTTCGCTTAGGGGGGAGGCAAGTTTGGTTGATAGGAAAATTAATGGGAATTAATGAACAATATGAATAGAGTCAAGCAAAGGACTCACAACACTCACATCTCAAACATAAACAAGGAATGAGTCACAACCCTTTGATATCAAGCCCAAATATAAGAAATAATCCACATCGATGCGCGGCTAAGAGAACACTACCACATAACTAGGGGAATGTCAGGCATGGCTAAGGTAACTGTCTTATCAAAGCAATCAAAGATTGCATGATAAGGAGATAACCAGTCCAAAATTACATAAAAATCTACCATATCTAACATAATGCAATCAATTGGCATATCATACTCTTGAACATTCACCAAATATGAACAATACACCCGATCCTGTACTAAGTAATCACCCATAAGGGTAGCTATATGCAATGACATAGAGAAACACCAAAGATAAACCCAACTATTGTGTATAGTAAGTATAAATATATGAAAAAGTGTATCTAAGATAAAATAAAGTAGAAGCTAGCTAATGGCATACCGAAATTGTTCCTGTGATCTAAAACTTTGAAGCCTCAGCCTCTGGCCTACCCAGTACATGATATAAATGGCCCTGACCACTATGAAACTAGATGTTACTTAACTAGATATCCTACCTGCCTAAGGAACACTTCTAGAACCCTAGAGATCACAACTACAACTCTGAGCACCACCCCTAGCTGGAGGCAGTAGTGCCCTGATAAGTTGTATCTTTGTACAAAAGGCTCAATCATCTAACATTGGGGACACTCTCGAGTGAAGTGACAAAGATCCCCATAGTAATAACATATACCTAGCTATATATTTTATATAGAAAGTTCAACTAATTCTAAATGTCCAAATCAATTTGACAATCATGAATGTGCACCCCTCGATTACTGAATACTGCTCTTTAACCACTAAAACCCCTATAATCGGGTTGAACCCCATCTAATATCTAAAGTGTTAACTAAACAAGAATACTACAGTGACCCTGACACTGATATGGCTAGATATTGATAAGGCTGCAATAAGGGGTACATTCACTAAAACCCTCAGCCTCTGAGCTATGAGTCACTGTGCCTTCCACTGTAACTGCCTTGATACTGAGGTATCTTATTGATTTCCCCGGGGCCTTATAATCCATATTCTCTGTAGAATAAATGTTCTCTACAAAATATCATAAATGACTTTCTCAAAGTTACTAATCTCTGGGTAACTTCGCGAAGTGATAGCCTCAGACCCCTAAGAAAGCATCGAACCCTCTCAAACATTATAGACAGAATCATAGTGGCATGTCCATCTAGCTCATGAAAGCTCACCTCATACAAGGTCACCATTATAGAAACCTATATTAATGTAGAAAACACATCTTTCAGGTGCTAGTACATGTTACGAGGCATATACTTCCCGAAGAAAGCCTCGGAGGGCTAAGTTTAAGTCACATGTGGAGATATAGCTGGACTAAAATTAAAATAAAATCTCCACCATCACCTATCTAATCTTTCTAGATGATAAGTAACAAAATCCACTCCGCTTAACTCAACAAAAGCCAAATCATAACCTCTTCTCACAACTAGTAAGAACCTCAAAAGTATCTTCTCTTGGATTCCACTAAACTTGGGTGGGGACAATCTTGAAAATAATCTTAATATTTTTTGCTCCTCCGCATACATAACTAGTTGGGCTACATCTAGTTTTGGAACTACTAGTGTTGGAAATTTTTTTAATCTAGGAGCCACAGTTGCAGGTTGCGCCCTAAATTAATACCACCCTATGCTACTGGCTAAGATCCACTAGTCTATAGAATGCCAACTAAGTCCAATAACTGAACCAATGAATCACAAAGGATAAAAGATGATATAAACTCGAGAGGGACCTAGGTTTCCCTTGACCTATCTACAACTGTGGTGGCAGAATCTTTGACTCAGGAGTAATAATAGGATCTGGCAATGTCTTCATAGGCTGATTTCAAGCTGGGGATACAACGCTAGCCTACCTTCAAACTCGGAGTTGACCTCTGCCTCTAACTGTAGATTTAGTAGCCAACTCGGGGTCCTGATCCACAATATTCATACCCCGTGTCCTAACCATCTACTAAAGAGTGAAACAAACAAGAATTTAGAAATAAATGCAGACACAATGCATGCAAGTGAACCAAGAGTATTAGATTTTCCTAAAAATATTTTGTAGTCTCCCAAAGATAGGATACTGACATCTTCGTACCGATCCGCAACACTCTAGTAACTATTGGCTCTTGTACAAACATACTGTTGAATGCTTAGGCTCTGATATAAAGCTATTAAGACCAATTTCTCAGGTTATGATAGTACCTAATTTATCTAGCCTGAAGCTAATGATCCCGAATCTACCCAAATAGCGAGGACCTTTCCTCCACACTAGCCAAAATCCTCCTAAGGTTCAAAATATGAAAGAGAACCATCAAGTTGGCTAAGGACTGAATATCACGTGCCAACGACCTCTGGGAAACTAAAATACAAACCAAACTACCCATAATCACTGCCTTCCTACTCAAGATATTTGCTTCCATATTTTCCTTGCTCAAATGGTACAAGATCAAAATATCATAGTCCTTAAGCAAATACATCCATTGACCTTGTCTAGAATTAGGCTCCCTCTAGGTCATAAGATTGTAAAGACTGCGATGATCGGTGAAAATCTCACAATGCCTTCCATATAGATAATGTCTCCAAATCTTAAGGGCGAAAACGATCACTGCCAAATCCAAATCATGAGTGGGGTAGTTGCGCTTGTGCATCATAAGTTGTTTGGTTTGGTTTTTTAATATCGATTTGGTTTTTTAATATTTGGATGAACAAAAATGAAAACCATAACCAAACCAAAATAAATTTGGTTTTGTTTGGTTTATACAAATTTGGTCTGATTATTTTGAATTTTATTTCGATTTTGAAGATTAAAGTAGTGAGTCTTTCTTTGTCATGACTAGGCATTTAAATTAGTGATTTTTTTTAAAAACTAATCTTTTTCAAACATATTTTTCATTCCTAGATGTAAATAACTCAACATGGTTGAAATGAAATGAAATAACCGAAATATATTATTTATACTAAACATATATAATATACATAATATATATATATATATATATATATATTATTTCTATGATATTGGTTTTTGGGTTTAACCAATTTTTTTTGGAAAAACCTAAAATCAAACTGTTTAACCAAATTTCTAGAATTTGAAACCAAAACCGATCCGAAAAACAAAAAACTAGAACGAAAATTAAATTTCAGTTTGGCTATTCAATTTTTTGGTTTGAACCAAAATATGCCCAGTCCAGAACACACCCCTTCTGCGTCAATACCTAACCTAACCCTACACCAGAAGCATCAGAAAATACGGTGAATCCCTCACCTTTAATAGTACGAGCTAAAATAGGAGCTGAAGTGAGAAAATCCTTGAACTGTCCAAGTTCAACTCACACTCCTCGGACCATAAAAAAGGAACCTCTTTTTGAGTCAATCTGGTCATAGGTGCTAAAATGGTAGAAAAAGCCACGACGAATCATCTATAATTACCGGTCAAACAAATAAAGCTAGGAACCTCAGTCGGAGAAGTAGGTCTAACCCAATCACAAATCACCTCAATCTTGGTTGGGTATACCGCAGGTCTAGACCAATCACAAATTGCCTCAAACTTTTTTAGGTATACCATAATAACATCCTTAGAAACCACACGTCTAAAGATTGTCACTGACTTAAGTTAAAACTCACACTTAGAGAACTTGGTGAAAAGTGGACGATATTTTAAAGTTTGTAGCATGATCCTCAAATATTGTGCATGCTTTTCACTACACCTCAAATACACAAGAATGTCATCGATGAACAAAATCATAAAAGAATCCAAGTTAGGCATGAATACTCGGTTCATCAAATACATGAACGTGGCCTGGGCATTAGTCAACCCAAATAATATCACTAAGAACACATAATGACCATAACAGGTCCTAAAGGCTATCTTTGGGATATCCTAAGACTGAATCCTTAAATGATGGTAACTAGATCTCAAATCAATATTAGTAAACACCGCCGTACCCTGAAGCTAGTCAAGCAAATCATCATTGCAAGGCATAGGATAACGGTTCTTCACCGTTACCTTATTAATCTGCCAATAATCAATGCACATACGCTAGAAGACATATTTATTCTTCACAGACAATACATGTTCTCCCTAAGAAGAGATGCTTGGTCTAATAAAACCCTTACCAAGAAGATCCTAAAGCTGAGAATTCATCTCCTTAAGGTCAGTTGGAGCCATATTGTAAGGTGCCATAGAAATTGGTCGAGTTCCAAGCTCGAGATCAATAGCAAACAAAATCTAACAGATAGGGGAATACTAGGTAGGTTGGTAGGTAACAAATTAGGAAACTTATTGACAACAAGAATAGAGTCATGCGACCGACTCTCCACACTAGTATCATACGTAAAAGTGAGATAAAACTCACAAGCCCTCAAAATAATTCTCTTAGCACACATATAAGAAATAATCACTGTTGGCTCACAATTAACAGCTCTCTGCCACACGATTGGTGTATGCCGGACATGGCTATGGTAAAAGTCTTATTAATATAATACCTCATAATAGTGGGATAACCAAATGATGCTCAGAATCACAACAATATTCACCATATCCCAAATAATAAAATATGCAAAAGTATCAATATCTCTAACAATACTAAAATATGATCTAAAATCCCACTACACTACTAAAATAATTACCCATGGGAGTAGATACGTGTAATGGCATAGATAATAAATCATAAGACAACTCTAATGTGGTGCATAATAAGAAAAAATATAAAAATAAGTGGATTCCATATCAAACAAATCATGGGTTGACTGAAGGCACACCAAAATAGTATATATAACTATAGCATATGATATCTCAACCTCTGGTCTTGCAGGTACTACATACAACTGACCATGCTCACCACCTAGATGGGCACCTGACCGACCTCCTAATTTCCAACCTAAGAACCTCCTCGAGTACCCTGGAAACCACCCATGCGACCTTGAGTACCACCTTAAGCTGAGGAATAAACTGCTCTAATAGGGGTAACACTCTCGGCTGATACAACGATCGCCCCACGACTAGGGCAATCTCACAAATAATGACCAGGAAGTCCACAAGTAAAACAGGACACATGAGTTGAACCAGAACCAGCAGATTTGGCTAACCTAGAGTACTCACCGTGACTTGAATAACTAGACGATAAACCTCTCATAGACTGAACACTGCCCTTAATAGGGAGATGACTAGCAACAGACTAACCTCCATCAGTAATATAAGCTTTACCTAAACTGGTCGACTAGATTGATAATATGAAAAAGGCAGAGGATAACTACTTTGAGAACTACCATCTTTAGGATTGGAACTATGATGGCCTCCACTAAATCTACCTTAAAACCTAGGCCTCTTATCACGACCCTCATAATCATCATGTTGCATCCCTTCCATCTCCCTACATAATCTGAAACCATATCAAAAGACCTACTAGTAGCGACTGAACTCTGAGTAGACATACGAATGGGAAATCTCAACCCTCTAACAAAGAAATAAACTTTCTCATACTAAGTATCTAAAATAGTAGTCATATGTCTATCCAACTCATGGAAATAAGACCCATATTCTGCAACTGACATGGAGCCCTTCTCCAATAAAGAGAATTGATCCCTCAAATGATCTTAGTAGATTCGAGGCATATACTTTTATAAGAATATCTCAGAGAACTAATCCCAAGTTAAGGGAGAAGATCCAGCTGATCTAAATCCATAAAACCTCTCCATCAATGTCTAGCATCCAAGTCCAACAGAAATATGGTGTAATCTATACCACGAGTCTCAACAAGTCCCAAACTATAGAGCCTACCCTCACAAGCAATAAAAAACTCATATGTATCCTCGCTCGAAGCACCAGAAAATATAGGTAAATTATATCTCAAGAATCTACCCAACATCTTCTGCTTATAAGAATACGTAGCAGGTTGAGGAACCATAAGCTGAGAAACTACCAACTGAACAACTATTGGTGTAAGAGAAACCTTATCTCTTGGAGTCACAGCTATAGGTTGCGCCCCTACCTCAGTACCACTCTGATTGATACGGTTGGGGCAGCCTCCACAGGTACACGGCCTTTCACACGAAGCCAAGCTCGGGAATTACAAAAACTCCAAGCTTTGTTCATGCAAATGGCCGTGTGTGAGTTGGTGATTGAACCAACCAAGGACCTAAACGTTTTTATGTGTGAAGAGAGGTCTTAATGTGTAATAAACTACTCTCCAAGGTTGGCACTAGAAGCAAGGGCGGATGGGTCATTTTACCCCTTTTGTTTGTAGTATAAATAGAACATGTTAGAGAGTTATTCCTTAGTTTTTGGATGCTGATTTTGTAACCTAAAAACACTAAACATTTTGGCTCTCTCTCCACTCTTAGAAGCCGTCCCTATTATCTCACAAGTAGAGGGATACTTGTGTTGTCTCTTTGGCTAGAAACAAGGGTTTTGAGGTCGTTGAGTGCCTCTTGGTCCTCGTAAGAACTTGGTGTTTATATTCATTAGACTTAGGGTCCTCTCTTGATGTTAGGGTTCTTAGTTTCTTGAATGTTATACGTCAAGTTATCTATCTTTCTTTATCTTGTTGTTGTTGTTGATTTTGTTATCTTAAAGTCTAGTGAAGCCGTGTGGGGCTCTTTTCGATTCACTAGCATTGTTATCTATCTTGTTGTTCTTGTGTTGTTGGACTGAAAAACCGAAACTTAAACTTGTTGTTCTTGTGTTGTTGGACTGAAATCCGAGCCTACTTGAAGCTCTTAGTGTTGTTGGTTTGATTTTGTATCATTTGGTATCAAAGCGAGACCGGTTGTGTTCCAACATAACCCATCTTGGGCTAGTTCACGGCTTAAACAAACAACACCAAAAAGAAATTCTGAAAATCTGTCCATTAAAAGTTGAAACCAAGAATGATGTTGTATGTTTAGATCTAGGTGTTATTTTGCTTGTTTAGTGAGTTTCTAGTGTTGGTTTCTTTCTCACCAACACTAAGGTGTCTAGATCCAAAAGTTGAGCTTGAAAACTTGGACATTGTGTAGTGACTTGAAGTGGCCGAAAGTTGTATGTTGTTGATAACCAAAAGAAAAATCGGTGGTTGTGTGTTTATGTGCTAAAGAAGTTGATGATGTTTGTTGAGGTGTTCATCTTTTGAACTTGTTCATCTTATTCATCTTGTTGTGTGCTCAAGTTGTAAGACAAGCTATAAAGTTGTTGTGAAAGACTTGCACCCATCACCTTCTAGTCTTGTCAATCACTTTTCCCTAATTCAAGGAGCCTTGTTTTGTGGGATTAGTCAACCAAACCTCACTTTCTTGAGTTTGAAAAGGGTGAAATACTACAAGATTTTATTTTTCCCACCAAAACACTTTGCAAACTATAACAAGTTGTGTGAATATTAACACAAAAAAAAAAAAAAAGAAGAACATGTGGAACCATTGCATGCTGCCACGTCACTATAAGCTCAACTTAGGATATTCTTTGGTTGTTAATTGTTGATCCTTGGTTTCCCTTACTTGGTCCTAGAACTAATTAACAAACTAGTACATTTCTACTAGGTTGTCAACTAGTTCCTTGAACCTTTTGTTCGTGTCAACGATTATTTGAGTGCTTTTATTCGTTTGAATGAATTGCTGATTGTTGACTCTAGTCCGGCAAGAATTCTTTGTGTCTTCAAACAAGAATCCATTCCGGATAAGAGCTTACTCATACCTTAAAAATTTCACGGTTACTAGCCAATTATACAACACTTGTGGAACACGAACTTGTGGTGAACTAAAGCGGATAATATCTTGACAATGGAAGGAGCTACGTCTCATAATGTGGATACTAATGCCCTTGATTCTATGAGGGTCACTCTTGAGGCCGTTACCCGGACACTTGAAAGGTTGAATTCGGAATTTGGGGCCGTGAGAGGGGACTTGGCAGCAATAAAGGGGGAAGTGTCGACTATTAGTGGGAGATTAGAACAAGTGGAGAGTCAAAGGAACTCTCGTCCTTCTACTCCTCTACATGTATCTACCAATGGTCATGATAGGACCTCCTCCGCAACCATCACCCCCGAAACAGTCCACCAAATGCTAAATGCACCCCAAGCTCCACTAAATACCGCAAGCCAAACTACCTATTTTCCTCCAAACCGAGACCCCACTAGACCACTACATTTCCAAGCCCCTCCAATTCCACAAGAGGGATTTGGACGCCAAGTACCTCCACTAAATCCGAACCCTCCATTCCAAGCTCCATTAACCCAAAGACCGCAAATTCCAAATCCTCCGAATCAAAACGGCCAAGGCCGACCAGCCCACTTTGAAGGATACGGTAGAGAGGAGTATGAAGGAGATGGAGCCTTTGATGATGCTTATATGAGGGAGGAGGAGTTAAGAGGGGGTCGAGGAGAACCTAGGAGATACCGGGGGTATGGAGATAGGGGAAACTGACACCAAGAGAGAGACGTAGGAATCAACACCATCAAGTTGAGCCTACCCATCTTTAAGGGTGAAAGTGACCCCGAGACCTACTTAACTTGGGAATCGGCTTGTGACAAAGTTTTCCAAGTTAATGACATCTCGGAAGAAAAGAAGAGTTGCTACGCTATAGCTCACCTCGAGGGCTATGCTAACACTTGGTGGGAGTATGTTAAACGATTTGGTAATGAATTAGTTGATGGGCAGCCACCACCTTGGTATCGGTTGAGGTATTTGATGAGACAACGATACCTTCCCGAGAGATATCGTCATGAGTTGCTTGCTAGATTATATGGCTTGCGGCAAGGAGGAAAGAGTGTGATGGCCTATTTTGACGAGTTCCAACAACTCATGTTGAAACTTGATCATCGTGGGGAGCAAATCAGTCACGACATCATCCGGTTCAAGTGTGGGTTGAACAAAGAGATCTCCACTCATTTGACCCTTCACCGGTTTGAAATCATTGACGGTATATTCCAAGCGGCCCTTGAGATTGAAAGGGAACTTGAGAGATCATCCTTCAAGGAAAGGGTACAAACCCCCTCGGGTTGGCCCAAAAACAAGGACCAACCCGCCCCTACGAAGCTGCCCGAGTCCAAAACAGTCCCTAAATTCCCTCCGAAACCGGAGGCTCACAAATATCCCAACCCAAAGGGATTCCAATGCTTCAAGTGCCAAGGTTGGGGGCATAAGACCAATGAATGTCCGAACCGGCGCAATGTGATCCTACGAGAAGGGAAAGTGTACTACCTTGGTGAGGAGGTGGTTTCCGAAAGGGGGGAGGATGAGGCCGAGCCTCAAGATGGAGAGGGAGCTGAAAATGGGCCGAATGATGATGAATTAGATGGTAGTGAAGATGTCTATCCACAAGAAGGGGAGTGTGTGGTTCCAAACTTTGTGGTTAGACGTGTCATGATTAGTAAGGCGATAGATGACCCGAGTCAAAGGGAAAATATATTCCATACTAAGTGTCTTGTAAAGGGGAGTGTGTGCACCTTGGTGATTGATAGTGGTAGTTGTACAAATGTTGCGAGCCATGCTATGGTAAATTTCTTGAAGCTACAACCTACACTACACACTAGTCCTTACAAGCTACAATGGTTGAACGATTGTGGTGAATTAAAGGTCACAAGGCAATGTGTGATTCGGTTTAAGGTGGGAAACTACCACGATGAAGTGCTTTGTGACGTGATCCCAATGCAAGCATGTCACTTGTTGTTAGGTAGACCATGGCAATATGATAGGTCTACTAAACACGATGGGAGGTCCAACCGGTATACGCTTGAGAAGGATGGCCGAAAGGTCACACTTCACCCTATTTCACCCTCCCAAGTAAATGAGTGGCATCAAAAGATGAGAGAGTTGAAGGGAAAGGGGAAGGAATCCGGAAAGGGAGAAAAGGGGGGGAATGCCGTAGGTGAGGAAGTAGGGATATCTGAGGCTGTCCCAACGACAAGGGAGATGGAAAACGTAGTGATGTTGGCTAGGAGGAAAGAACTCTTCGTGGACCATGATGAAAACAAGCCGATGTTACTTTTGGCCCATTGTTTTAATACTAACCCCACTAATTCTTCCATTTCCCCTTTGATTTCTTGTGTGTTGCAGGAGTATGAAGATGTATTTCCTCAAGAACTTCCGCAAGGATTGCCCCCACTTAGGGGAATTGAGCACCAAATTGATTTGGTGCTGGGTTCACAACTTCCAAACAAACCGGCCTATAGGAGCAATCCCATGGACACTAAGGAGCTTGAAAGACAAGTTGAGGAGCTTCTCAACAAGGGATACATCAAGGAAAGCATGAGTCCGTGTGCTGTTCCGGTGCTTTTGGTACCGAAGAAGGACGGAACTTGGCGCATGTGCGTCGATTGTAGAGCCATCAACAAAATCACTATAAGGTATCGTCATCCAATCCCTAGACTAGATGATATGTTAGATGAGCTCCACGGATCTTGTTTGTTTTCTAAAGTGGACCTTAGGAGTGGCTATCACCATTTTCGCATGCAACCCGGTGATGAGTGGAAGACCGCATTTAAGACCAAATTCGGTCTATATGAGTGGCTGGTCATGCCCTTCGGCCTTACCAATGATCCTAGCACCTTTATGAGGCTAATGAATCATGTAATGAAGCCTTATATTGGAAAGTTTGTGGTGGTTTACTTTGACGATGTGTTGGTGTATAGTAAATCTATTGATGATCATGTAATGCATTTGAGATGTGTGTTTGATGTGCTCCGAAAGGAGAAGCTGTATGCCAACATGGAGAAGTGTTCTTTTGGTGTTGATAAGGTTATATTCTTGGGTTTTGTCGTGAGCTCAAGGGGTGTGGAAGTGGACGATTCCAAGATAGACTCTATTCGAAGTTGGCCGACCCCTAAAACTATTGGAGAAATCCGAAGTTTCCACGGGTTGGAAAGCTTTTATAGGAGGTTTATCAAAGGATTTAGTTCCATAGAAGCCCCCTTGACCGAGGTAATTAAAAAGGATGGACCCTTTAAATGGGGTGATGATCAGGCTAGGGCTTTTGAGGCCTTGAAAGCTACGCTCATCTCGGCGCCTTTATTGCAATTGCCCGATTTTGATAAGATGTTTGAAGTAGAGTGTGATGCTAGTAAGGTTGGCATCGGGGCTGTTTTGATGAAAGAAGGTAAGCCCGTTGCTTATTTCAGTGAAAAGCTCAAAGGGGCAACTCTTAATTACTCAACTTATGATTTGGAGTTGTATGCCCTTGTCAGAGCTTTGGGAAATTGGCAACATTATTTGTGGCCTAAGGAGTTTGTGATACGAACGGATCATGAGTCGTTGAAACACCTTAAGATCCAAGACAAGTTGAATAGGCGTCATGCTAAGTGGATTGAGTTCATCGAGACTTTCCCTTATGTAATTCATTACAAAAGGGGAAAGGAAAATGTTGTTGCCGATGCCTTGTCTAGGAAGCATGTGCTTGTTGCTACCTTGTCTTCGAAATTGATGGGTTTTGAGAGCTTGCGGTTTTTGTATCCCGAGGATCCTACCTTTGCTCCTATTTTTAGGGAATGCGAAGAGTGGGGAAGGGACCGTTGGCTTAAGGAGAATGACCATTCCTCCTACTCTCGGTTCGATGGGTATTTGTTCAAAGGGAGGAGGTTGTGTGTTCCTTCTAGTTCTTGGAGGGAATTATTTGTGAGGGAGGCCCATGACGGAGGCCTCATGGGGCACTTTGGGGTAGACAAGACCCTCGGAATCTTAGAGGAGAACTTCTATTGGCCCAAAATGCGCAAAGACGTCACTAAAATTTGTAGTCAATGCGTGGCCTGCCAGAGTGCGAAATCTCGTCTCCTACCTCAAGGATTATACACCCCACTCCCTACTCCCCTTAGACCTTGGTTGGACATTTCGATGGATTTTGTTTTGGGGCTGCCAAGGACTAGAAAGGGCCGAGATAGCATTTTTGTTATTGTTGATAGATTCTCTAAAATGGCTCATTTTATTCCATGTGCTAAAACCGAGGATGCTCGTAGTGTAGCTTCATTATTTGTTGAACATGTTGTAAAGCTTCACGGGGTACCGAGGACTATTGTGAGCGATAGGGACTCCAAGTTCCTAAGTCTCTTTTGGAAGTCCATGTTGGGTAGGCTTGGAACGAAGTTACTTTTCTCCACGTCTTGCCACCCACAAACCGATGGCCAAACGGAGGTAGTAAATAGAACCTTAGGGTCTATGCTACGTTCTATGGTTAAAGGTAAACTGACTTCATGGGAAGATCACCTACCCTTGGTGGAATTTGCATACAACCGGGTAATACATTCGAGCACGGGAATGACTCCCTTTGAATGTGTTTACGGCCTGAATCCCCTTACCCCTTTAGATCTCACTCCTTTGTCTAGTGATCTCATGACCAGCTTAGATGGAAATAAAAGAGCCGAGGCAATGAAGAAAATGCATGAGACGGTGCGGATCAAGCTTGAAAAGAAGAACCAAGAGGTTGCAAAAAGGGTAAACAAAGGGAGAAGAAGGCTTGTGCTTGAACCCGGAGATTGGGTGTGGGTGCATCTTCGAAAGGATCGGTTTCCAGCTCAAAGGAAGTCCAAATTGCTGCCAAGGGGTGATGGTCCTTTCCAAGTACTTGAGAGAATCAATGACAACGCCTACAAGATTGACCTTCCACCGGAATATCAAGTGCACAACACTTTCAACGTTGGTGATCTCTCCCTCGTGGATGCGGTTGAAGATGACCAAATGCTGAATTTGAGGTCAAATTCCTCTCAAGATGGAGAGGATGATACGGTTGGGGCAGCCTCCACAGGTACACGACCTTTCACACGAAGCCAAGCTCGGGAATTACAAAAACTCCAAGCTTTGTTCATGCAAATGGCCGTGTGTGAGTTGGTGATTGAACCAACCAAGGACCTAAACGTTTTTATGTGTGAAGAGAGGTCTTAATGTGTAATAAACTACTCTCCAAGGTTGGCACAAGAAGCAAGGGCGGATGGGTCATTTTACCCCTTTTGTTTGTAGTATAAATAGAACATGTTAGAGAGTTATTCCTTAGTTTTTGAATGCTGATTTTGTAACCTAAAAACACTAAACATTTCGGCTCTCTCTCCACTCTTAGAAGCCGTCCCTATTATCTCACAAGTAGAGGGATACTTGTGTTGTCTCTTTGGCTAGAAACAAGGGTTTTGAGGTCGTTGAGTGCCTCTTGGTCCTCGTAAGAACTTGGTGTTTATATTCATTAGACTTAGGGTCCTCTCTTGATGTTAGGGTTCTTAGTTTCTTGAATGTTATATGTCAAGTTATCTATCTTTCTTTATCTTGTTGTTGTTGTTGATTTTGTTATCTTAAAGTCTAGTGAAGCCGTGTGGGGCTCTTTTCGATTCACTAGAATTGTTATCTATCTTGTTGTTCTTGTGTTGTTGGACTGAAAAACCGAAACTTAAACTTGTTGTTCTTGTGTTGTTGGACTGAAATCCGAGCCTACTTGAAGCTCTTGGTGTTGTTGGTTCGATTTTGTATCACTGATCTATAGACTGTACACTATCAGATAATCCACCACCAACAACACCCAAAAGCTGAACCAACACATCGTTGAGCACCAAAGAAGAAATAAAACCTGGTGGAGCTTGGGGTAGTCCTTATCCCACCACTAGCTATAGAGAAAGAATTTCTATCTCAGGAGTGGGGAATAAGGTCCGATGGAGGATACCTATCTGGTCCCCTAGCTGGGGATATATCTCAAGGTTATCCATGACCTTTAGGTCGTACACGAATAGGAGTAAGATCCCTAGGATTTGTCTTGGGACCTTTGTCTTGTGTAGTAATAGCATGTGTTCTGACCATCTGCGAAAGACTAAAGTCAAGAAAATAGTTCTACAAACCAACTCAAACTCTTCGCACAATATGAGTGAAAAAAGTGAATACTTCTACAAACCAACTTTTTGACCAATTGGTCAAAATAAACCTGGGTACCTCGATACTCAAACCAAAGGTCTATCTAGCCTAAAATTGATATTTCGGACACAATAAAATTTTTTACATACGAGATTGTTTTACTAAAGTTTTTTCTTGGTTACTATTTGGAACTAAAAAAGACTTCTAATTAGGGAATTTGTTCTAAAATCCAAATAAACTGCCCGATAACTAAACAGTCAGCTCCAATAAGTCATAAATAACTTGGGGAAGCTATAGAAAAGCTCTAACAGTGAAAATAAGAAGAGATATGAAAAATGACCCAAAGTGTCATTATAATATCCATTATTAACAGAAATTTCATACTCGTAAGTTAAAGATTAGGATGTATCTAATGTCTTATATAGGTAAAAATACTGGGTCCGTATTTTGCTCTCGATCTCCTAAGTGGTCTCTTCCACTAGGTGTGCCTCTACTGAACCTTAACTATAGGAATATCTCTAATGCGCAATTGCCTCACATCACAAGCCAAAATAAGCACCGCTCCTTCATAAAGGTCTAACGCTCGTCCAACTGGACTGAGTCCTATCTAAGCACATGTGAAGGATTAAGAATATATCACCGCAACATAAAGACATGGAAAACTAGATAAATAGTAGAAAACTCTACCAAGGATAAGTGCTACTCCCACAAGCCTCCAAAATACATAACACAAGCTTGGATTATGTCCTCAAGTACCTGAATGGTCAGCACGGACTGACCATCGATCTGTGGAAGAAAGGTTGTCTTTAAATCCACATGAGTACCCAACTCTTCCTTAAAATCTCTGCAAAACCCTAAAGTGAACATAAAACCATTGCCTAAAATAATAGAAATATGCATACCATGCAAATGAACAATGTCCCATACATAGACATGGGCTAATATTTGAGCACTAAAGGACATCTGAATAAAAATAAGGTGTGCTGGCTTGGTTAAATGATCTATAATGACCCAACTATCATTGGAACCAATGGAAGTGAGAGGCATACCACTAACAAAATCTATGGTAATCCGCTCCCATTTCCACTCAAGAATAGGCAACCTCTGAGTCAAAACACTTGGTCATTGATCCTCGGCTATTACCTACTGACAACATAGGTAGCAAGCTACTAAGTTTTCCATATCTGTCTTTATACCACTCCACCAATAATATTTTCTCAAATATTTATACATCTTGGTTGTATTGGGATGAATTAGAATATTTAGAGTTGTGAGTTTTAGAACAAATCAACTCAATCTAGTCATCGATCCGCAAACACAAATGCGACCATCAATTCTCAAAACACCCTCCGAATATATGATGTTCCTCTCTGACTCACCATTCAACACCTAATTACGAAGAAAGCTAAACTTGCTATCCTTAAATTGATGATCCTAAATCTACCCAAATAGCGAGGACCTTGCCTCCCCACTAGACAAAATCCTCCTAGGATACAAAATATCAAGGTGAACCATAAGTTTCCTAAGGACTAAATATCACGTGCAAATGACCTATGAGAAATTGAATACACGCCAAGCTACCCATTCTCACTATCTTCCGACTCAAGGCATTTGCTACCACATTTTTCTTGCTCAGATGGTATAAGATAAAAATATCATAGTGCTTAAGCAAATCCATCAATCGCTGATATCTAGAATTAAGCTCCCTCTAGGTCATAAGATGTTAAAGACTGTGATGATCGGTGAAAATCTCACAATACCTTCCATATAGATAATGCCACCAAGTCTTAAGTGTGAGAACCATCACCACCCACTCCAAATTATGACTGGGGTAGTTGCGCACATACACCTTAAGTTATTTGATTTGATTTCATAATATTGGTTTGTTCTTTTGTTTTCAAATTAACAAAAATGACATCCATAACAAAACAAATGTAAATTCGATTTGGTTTGTTTTCTACAAATTAAGTTTCAGTTTTGAAGATTAAAGTAGTGAGCCTTTCTTTGTCATGACTGGGCATTTAAATTAGTAATTTTTTTAAAAAAAATAGTATTTTTCAAACCTATTTTTCATTCCCAAATATAAATAAATCAACATGGACAAAATGAACTGAAATAACTGAAAAATATTATTTATACTGAATAAATATAATAATAATATATATATATTTATTATTTCTATAATTTTAATTTTTTGATTTGACCAATTTTTTTTGGAAAAACCAAATAAATCAAACTGTTTAACTGAATTTCTAAAATTTGAAACTAAAATTGATTCGAAAAACCAAAACACCAAAACCAAAATTAAATTTTAGTTTGGCTTTTAATTTTTTTTTGGTTAAATATGCCCATTCCTGAACACACCCCTACTACATCAATACACAACCAAAACCGACACCAGAAGCATCAAAAAATAAGATGAATCCCTTACCTTTAATAGTACAAGCTAAAATAGGAGTTGACTTGAGAAAATCCTTGAGCTTTCCAAAGCTCAACTCACACTCCTCAGACCTTTGAAAAGGAACCTCCTTCCGAGTCAATCAAGTCATAGGGCTGAAATAGTAGCAAAACCCTTGATGAAACGTCTATAGTAATTGGCCAAACAAATAAAGCTACCAACCTCTGTCAAAGATGTAGGTCTAGCCCAATCACAAATCAACTCAATCTTGGTTGGTTCTACCGTAGGTATAGCCCAAACACGAATTGCCTCTATATTTATTGGGTCTTCCATAATCACTTCCTTAGACACCACAAGTCCAAGGAATGCCACCGACATAAGTAAAAACTCACACTTAGAGAACTTTGTGAAATGTGCACGATCTTTTAAAGTCTGGAGCATGATCCCCAAATGTTGTTCATGCTCCTCACTAAGGATGTCTTCGTTGAACACAATCACAAAAGAATTCAAGTCAGGCATGAATACTTTGTTCACTATATACATGAATGCGGCTGGGGCATTAGTCAGTCCAAATAACATCACTAAGAACTCATTATGACCCTAACGGGTCCTAAAGGCTATCTTTGGGATATCCTCACCCCAAATCCTCAACCGATGGTTAACCAGATCTCAAATAAATCTTAGAAAACACTGCCGCACTCTCAAGATGGTCAAAGAAATCATCAATGCGAGGCATAGGATAACAATTCTTCACCGTTACCTTATTAAGTTTTCAATAAACAACGCATATACGTGTGGAGCCATCTTTTTCTTCACGGACAATACAGGAGATCCCTAAGAACAAATGCTTGGTACTGCAAAACCCTTGCCAAGAAGATCCTAATGTTGATCATTTAGCTCTTTAAGCTCAGTAGGAGCCAAATAGTAAGGTGTCATAGAAATAGGCTGAGTTCTAGGCTCAAGATAAATAGCAAACTCAATCTAAAAAATATGGGAATACTTAGTAGGCCTGTAAGGAACACATCAGGAAACTCACAAACAATAGGAATAGAGTCAAGTGATAGACTCTCAACACTAGTATCACTAATAAAAGTGAGATAAGACTCAAAACCCCTCAAAATAAGTCTCCTCGCACACATATAAGAAATAATCCCCGTTGGCTCACAGCTAACAACTCCCTGCCACACGCTTAGAGTACGCCGATCATGGCTATGGTAAATGTCTTGGAAAAATAATCTATGATAGCATGATAGTGGGATAACCAATCCATGCTCAGAATCACATCAAAATCCACCTTAATCAAAATAATAAAATCAACAAAAGTATCAATATCTCTAACAATCATAACATATGAACTAAAAATCTAATCCACTACTAAAAAATTACCCATGAGAGTAGCGACATGCAATGACATAGATAATAAATCATAAGACAACTCTAACTGTGGTGTATAATAAGAAGAAATATAAGAATAAGTGGATCCCAGATCAAATAATGCAAAGGATGACTGGCGACACACCAAAATAGTACCTGTAACTATAGCGTCAAAAGTCTCAGCCTTTGGTGTAGCAGGTACTACATACAACTGACAACGCCCACCACCTAGCTGGGTACCTAACCAACCTCCTACCTTTCTTACCTAAGAACCTCCTCGAGTACCCTAGAAACCACCCCTGTGCTTATGAGAACCACCTCAAAATTAGGGATGAACTACTCTAATAGGGGAACATTCTGGGATGAAGCAACGATTGCCTCATAACTAGGACAATCTCACAGATAGTGACCAGGAAGTACACAAGTAAAATAAGAAACATGAGTTGATCCAGAACCAACAGATCTGGCTATCCTAGAGTACCTACCACAACTTGAATAACCAGAAGATGAGCCACCCAAAGACTGACCACTACCCTTACAAGGGCGATTACTAGTACTAGACTGACCTCTAATAATAATCTAAAGCACTACTTGAACCGGTCGACTAGACTAATTCTTAGACTAATATAATAAAGGCGTAGGATTCCTACTCTGAGAACTGCCATCTCTAGTTTCAGTACAATAATGGCCCCCACTGAATTAGCCCTAAATCTATTATCTGTTATCACTGCCCTAACAACCCTATGGGGTATCCCTTCTATCACCCTAGCATAACCTAAGACCTTAGCAAAAGACTTCCCAGCAGTGACCAAACTCTGAGTAGACATACAAATAGAAAGTATAAATCCACTAACAAAGCAATGAACTCTCTCATACTCAGTATCCAAAATAGTATTCGCATGTCTATCCAACTTATGAAAATGAGCCTCAAACTCTGCAACTACCATAGGCCCTGCTCCTATCTAGAGAATTGATCCCTCAAATAATCTCTAAGGATTTGAGGCATATAGTTCTCCAAGAACCTCTTAGAGAAATAAGCCCAAGTTAAAGGAGAAGATCCAGCTGGTCTAAATCCACAAAACCTCTCCACCAATGTCAAATAACTAAATCCAATAGAAATATGGTGTAATCCATACCACGAGTCTCAACAAGTCCCAAACTATAAAGCCTATTCTTACAAGAAATAAAAACTCATATGCATCATCAATTAAAGCACCAAAAAACCAAGGTGGAGGCAATTTTAAGAATCTACCAAACATTTTCTACTTATCAGAAGACATAGTAGGCTGAGCAACCACTAGTTGAGTAACTACTGGTGTAAGAGGAACTTTATCTCTGGGAGCTGCAACTATAGGCTATGCCATCGCCTCAGGTGAACTCTGATCTGTAGACTGTACAATATCAAATAATGCACCACCAACTAAACCAAAAAACTGAACAAACACATGTCTGAGCACTAAATAAGAAATAAACCCTGGTGGAGCTTGGCCTGGTCCCTGGCCCACACTGGTTGTGGCGGAAGAATCTCTAACTCAGAAGAGGGAATAAGGTCTGGTGGAGGACCCCTATTTGGGTCCCTAGCTGGGGACATATCTCTAGGCTGTCTACTACCTTAAGGTCATCCACGAACAAGAGTAGGATCCCTAGGCTTGGTCTTGGCACCTTTGTCTTTTGTAGAAATAACACGTGTCCTGGCCATCTGTGAAAGAGTAAAGTCAAGGGAATACTTCAAAAAACCAACTCAGACTCTTTGCATGATATGAGTGAAAAAAGTTAAGAACTCCTAAGAATATTCCATAGCCTCCTATTGATAGGAAACAGACGTCAACTAGTCACTTTTTCTTGTACCAATAATATTTGTGAAACCTAGCTCTGATACCAATTTGACAAAACCTGATTTATGAATTGTGATAGGACCTACAAAATCCCAACAGTGGTAAGCTAAACCATAACCCAAAGCTAATGCAATGAGTTAATTAGATATGAAATTCCCAGCATAGGTGAAATGACAAGAACTTAACTTGTAAAATAATCAAAGAGTTCTAGATAGAATAAATAGTTAATACAAGATACTAGTCCCATGACCTGGTTTATCTAGTACAAGAGAATCTAATAATATCAATACAACTCAAAGTTTGGAATAGTCAATCATATATCTCAAAACAAAAGACTAAAAATAAAGATTGAGAGAAATAGGCGACTCAAACTCCAAGAGCTCACCTTATATCCAAAAATAAATCACCACACAGACAATAATCAATGACTACAAATATTACTCAAATTCGTACCAAAAAGGTACAAAAGTTAGTAAAAGTACTTAAATAATGGGTACTCAGTCGGCATCATCAACTGACTGAGCTAAATCATGATATAAGTATGATAAAATGCAAGATAACATAACTAAGTCAAGGTACAAAATCAAACTTGAATCATCTCCAATACTATTGAACATAATAAGTAATTAAATCGAGATAACAATATAACATAAGGCATCAACACATGTCAATCATTGCTTGAACATAATAAGTAAAAAATTATGAATAATAACATGTCATAAATCATTATCACAAGCAACCACTGACTAGAAAATTGGCTCCCATACTACAATTGATGTAGAAAAGTAAAGAACTCATCACAGTCTCCCATGCGACTAGAGAGTACATTCTTGAGAAGAATAAAGCAATCACACAACAATATAGATAACTTTCCTCGATATTTAACCATCATTCCACAATCATCATCAAATGGTCATTAATCAACATTTCACAATTTACCAATAGTTGAGAATATACCCATATTCCATAATGCTATCACCATTTAACAAAATCATAATCGATACTCACTAGTTACCTTCTTATGAGATAATCATCTCTTATTAACTAATCTCCTTGATTACAAATCATTATATAGCCTTTAGTCATCATTTAACAACTATTCTCCACATATTCACCAATCATCATATATTAGATAACCACTATTTTTATCAACACTATTTATCAACTAACATTATTTATTAACTAATCACCATTTACTAAGTAATCCTCATTTATCAACTATTCATGATTAGTCACTTAACAATATCCACAACTAATCCTTATACATCCTTAAGCATCAAATATACCACTTTATAAGTGTTTATCATTACCTAAAACTTATCATTAAACCTCACAAGTCCACTAATTATTATAATTACCATATTTGGGCTATACTTGACATCTCTAACATCAACTTCAAACCCAAACTACATATAAGAATGTGTATATATAGTTTCCATACATAGGGCATAGATGAACTTGAACAGGTAGATGTATGCATACGCACATCAATACAATCATTCTTCGGACTTGTCAAATATTAATGCATCATAATAGTCATCCTCCAGTATTGTCAATATCAATCTATCATCATAATCATGCTCCTTACTTGTCGGGTTTCAATACATCATCATAATGTCCTCCATCCTTAACAGATATCAATATCATCATATCAATCCTCTGGCTTTATTAGGTATCAATATCAACAACATCTTTTGGAATTAAATTAAGTGTATATAATCAATGTCATAAATGCCAGTGGAATAATTATTAAAATATATAATAGCACAATGTTAGCGTAATTATATAACATGGATAATAATATAAATTAGAATTATGAATCTTAACTTAATCAATAGCATATCTTCCCATATAATCAATAAGCATGACTTATAGCATAATTATCATCACAATTGCTAAGATCATCAATAGGAATGTTTTCTAGCATGATTACTTGCATAATTATTCAGTGTGATCATAAGCATTAGTAATAGCATAGTCAATGGACCGAATAATATCCCAATCAATGGCTTGATCCATAATATAATCATGGGATTATTCTATAGAATATCCAATAGCTCATCATAACATAACCAATAATCTATTTTAAAAAATCCATAAGAATTTCTTCAAATGTCATCATCACCATAATCATTACGTACCAATATTTCTCAATATTTCCTCAAGGGGGATGCTCTAATTATTTAATAAATGTATAAGTTTCCAAGAGAACTAATCATCAATCTTGACTTAAGATGGGTCTAAGGGCCCACTTTTAAATCCTTAAAATCCATTTTAAGTCAATTTCTACTCTGGACTTGGCTAAGGTATCTAAATTCATTCGCAGATGTATAGCAAGCCACAATTAGTCCTTAGGTAGAGTTTCTACTCAATCACATTACCAAGTTCAATAAAAACTAAGGCAACCTTCATTAGTATAAGAAACTAAGGCCAATTTTAATCTAAGCATGAGAAACTAGGGCATTTTACCTAATTTGAGTAATCTAAGGCATTCATATGCCAAACATGAGTAATAAAGTCCAATTCACCTAAGGCATAAGGAAACAACCTAAGTATTCCAATTGTACGATTTCAATATAACCTCAAAAGTTTAACTAACTCAAATCTTACATTTCATCAATATTACACCTAAAACCCATCCCAATCTTACAAGATATCATAAATACACTATGACATAGCTCAACCTAATAAGGGAAAATCCTAGCCTACATCGACACCGAAGAAATCTCAATAAGTTGCAAAACCTTAGTTTTTCCTCTTTGAGAAGCTTTCTTAAGATTCCAAGATATCAAAAATACAATATAATCATCATTACAAGCATAATGATACCCATATTTCACCATTATGCTACAGGTCCAAAAATGACCTCAAAACCCCATATGAGTTCCACTTATGGTAATCACATTTTTGAGACAAACCAAATATTCATTCAAGATCAAGGAATCATTAATTTCAATAATGGGTGAAAACTAATCTAAATTGGGGCTAAAATCAAACCCTAAAGTTTTTGGGATTTTGATCAAATAAATCAAGAAAATCAACCATGATAAAGGGTTATTATCTTAAATACATAGAAGAATCAATAAATGAATGTTAATCTAGCTTCCCAAGCACCCAAAAGCTTCAATTTTATGCTCTTACACTATTTAAGGGTTTATCTCTCAAAAGGAAAAATGAAAAATGCTCAAAATTATGGAAACGAGCTCAATTTATACCCAGTTTAGATCCTCGACAGTTTCTATGACGACCAGTAGGTGTACAATCGTATTACCTCCCATCTTCTATAGGAGTTACGATCATGATATGCCATTATGATTGCACCATCTTCCCTACCAATGGTACAATAATTATGGCCCTTGACTGGTGATCACTTCTGCACTCGATAGAAATTGAGACTTGGAAACTTTTTCAAGTCTCCACCAACCTCTTGGGATTCTTTTAGAATCCCATATGTGCAAACAAACTATGAAACCACACTAAAATTGGCATTCTAGATGTGATGGCTTACTTAAAATTTCCATATGATTTTGTATTGACCAAATATTGATCCCACACCCATATTTTCATTTTTTTTAACTTTTTGATCAATAGGTCGAAATGAGATTGAGTGCTCCAAGACCCAAGTCAAAGGTCTACCTATCCTAAAAATTGATTTTCCAAAATTATTGATGCAGTTAGAATTTGCATACAAGATTGATCTATTGAAGTTCTTTCCCAATTGCTATTTGGAACTAGAAAAGACTTCTAAATAAGGAATTGGTTCTAAAAATCAAACAAACTATCCGTGTAACTGAACCGTCGTCTCTAGTAAGTCATTAATGACTTGGGGTATCTATAGAAAAGTTCTAATTGCAAAAATACGTAAATATATGAAAAATAACCTGAAACATCGTTATGTCAACTAGATATACTAATTGCATTTCTTCATAGTAAGCCCTAAGAGGATGTCTAGATGGCTCAACCTGTAGGCTTTAATTACACTCAGTTTCCTACTCATGTATGCAATCTTCATAAATCTCATTACGATCTTAAAAGGCCAAGCAAGCATGGTATAAGATATTTTACCAACTTTTCCTTACAATTTGCTTCTCCACCTCTATTACTGATATTTCTTTATTTAGTTACTCATATGCTAATGTCTCTTCCTATGTCTTGGTGTATATAGATGATAATTTAAGCACATAGAATAATAATTCATATTTCGATTCCTTTATTCAAGAGCTTAGACATACCTTTTTATTAGATATCTCAGCCTACTATAATAGTTTCTTAGTGAAATTGAGTATCACTCGAGTAGTGGACTTTGGATATCTCATCTTTGATACATCCATAGCATACTCACCAAAGTTGGGATGCTTCACTATAAACCTCTCAGTAGTCCCATGGCCACCAATTTCATGCTCCATAAGGGTGAAAATCCTATACTGATGACTCAAGTATTTATAAGCAGGTTGTTGGTTCTCTTTAATATATCACTCTAACGAGACCAAATATATCAATTGTGGTGAACAAAGTGTGTCATTTTATTCATAATTCATCTGTAAATTAATGTGATACTATGAATGCATTCTGTATTATCTCTGGCACACTAAGAATTTGTCATTTTTTTAAGAGCTTCTAATCTTCAGTTGTAGGCATTCACTGACTCTAATTGCATTGGCAACATAAATGATCATAAATTTACTAGTGGCTATATAATCTACTTTGGCCTAAATATAATCTCATGGTCCTCTATCATGACCCAAACAAGACCTTGGCCGTGACTGGAAAATTTCAAACACACCAACCTTGGCCAACTAACCTAGTCAATACACCAACATCATGTGTGGGATAAATTTCAATCATATAACAAGATAGTATAGGTTAAGTCAATGTCTAAACCAATCACGAGTAACCGGACTAGTGTTCGTCACCAATCCAATCCACCAAAACAACACCCCCAAGTCTAAAGTAGTCCAGCAAAGCCTGTACAAATTAAAGTCAATAAAATATGGAGAAATACCCCTGGCAATAGCCAAAAATATCATCAAAACAAAGTCTAAGACATAAGTAATAAAGACCATGAAATGAAGCCATTCGAAGTATGGAATCTCACTACTTGAAAGTAATCTCATGAACTAACCCAAGAACCTAATCACTTCACTGGAAAAGTATAAGAAGTTCTGGGACCTACCTCACGTGGAGATACAATATCTGGAGACAATTAGCAGTTGGAGCATGATCTGAGGTGAATTTATGCAACTTAGAGTTGTTATTCTAACTTATTTAGCTTTGTTTTGAGGACTTCTTGAGTTCTTAAAGTTGTAAAAATAATATAATTGATCATATAGGTGTTTAAGTACTTAATTACAATGTTTAAGGTGTAGTTCAAAAAAGTTTGTACTTAATTTTGTCACTTAGAGTTCAAATGAGAAAAGTAGTTTTACTAGCTTTAGCTAGGTGTTGTTCTTGTTGATCTAGATGGATTCTAGTGAGTGTAATGAGGTCCTAAGGTTATTATTGTTTAATTATATGTGAAAAAAATTATTTATTGTGTTCAAGGTTCAATTGAATTAATACTAGAGTCAAACAAGAAGTTAAAGATCAAAAAGGGCAAAACTAGTTCTTAGCTTAAGTTTCTAGTTCGTTGTCCTTGATATTGTGTTATTTTGAGCTCAAATACGTTGTTTTTAATACTATAGGATGTTTTGTGAGTTGATTGTGATTATATATGGATGATAAAGAAGCTGTAAATCAAGTTTAAAAAATACCACAAGGCTTGGGATGGAAGGACATGGAGATGTCTTATAAGATGACTTTCCAGTGTGTCATTGTGATAGAGGGGCGTCAAAGACCCTATTTTGCAAAAATAAGCAGTGTGTCACACATCCTATTTCATGGTAATAAGAATGATTTCAAACACCACATTTCATGGTGATAAGAAGCACGTCACTCACCCTATTCCTAGGGAATAAGAAGGGCAACTTGGACCCTAGTCCCAATACAAAAAAATTGTCCTCCTTAAATAGGACACTTGAACTTGATGTTAGACACCTTGGACGAGTTTGAAACTTTTAGAGGGGCTGAAAAAAACTTCAAATAGGGTTTTTATTTCTTTACTTTAGATTATTTATGGATTTTATCATGTATACATTTATTTTGATTACAGTTATGTCCATGAGTGACTAAAAGCCCTTTTCGAGGTTAAGGCCAGGAACATTATTACTATTGCATTGAATTGATTTGGTTTTAATTTATTATCATAATTGATTATTTATTTATCCTTGTTATAACTATATTAAGGATTATCTACCCTGTTGTCTTTGTGAACTCAGAAGTGGGAATAAAATGATAGAACATGTGGATAAATAGAGTAAGGTTCTTATTATTTTATAAAATAAGGGATTTGAATAAGCATCTAGGATAGGGATATATCTAGAAGCCTTGTTATTTTCATTTGTAGGATGACATCTTAATACATCAAAATGGATTATTGCATCCCCGCTCAACGATGTAGTTGTAATGTCTAGTTAAGTAGAAGAGTAGAGGATCGGGAGACCAAGATCATACTATAAACCCTGTGAATCAAAACCCAATATAAGTAATCTAACCAATGAATTTAAATAGGTTAGTATTTATTCATAGAGCTTGACCCCTAGTTTCTCTTTATTGATTGTCCAAGATCTTACTTTCCAGATTATTTACTTTAATTACAATTCACAACTCACACACTCTTTTGCCACGTTTGCACTAATTTAATATCAATCATTAAGCTTGAATTGGGTAGTTATTTAATATAAGTCCCTGTGGGATTGATACTTGACTTCTAAAGGGACACTTTACTACTTGGTGAAACCACGCACACTTGTGTGTACGCTTGGGAGAAATAAGTTTTGGCACTATTGTTGGGGAGTTATAAATTGGAAACTATTTTAGTTTTAGTTTTACTTTTTAGATTTATTTTATGCTTTACACTTGGTCTTGGTATTGAATTTGCAGGAAATAGGTTGACAAACTAGTAAGCTGGCAAGGGATAGGGAATTAGTTAAACCAAGCCCTGAACCCAAGTAATACTTTCACTAATTGAGGTGAAAAGTAGTCTTTCTCTACTGTATCCCATAAATTCAAGAGGAACAAGACAATCCTGCTCTCATGGATAAAGATTCACCAGCCCGCCGGATAGTTCGAGAAGTGGCAATCCCAATTCTGAAGAATTTGACCTCCCCTTTTAAAAAAATCAGCAACTGGAGGTAACTTTGAGTTGAAATATAACATGGTGCAGGTTTTGATCAGTAGTCAACAGTTTATGGGGCTTTCACATGAAGATCCTCAAATCCACCAGCGAAACTTCTTGGAGATCAGTAACACGTCAACTAACTATGTTAGGATGACACTTTTCCCCTTTTCACTATCGGGGGAAGCAAAGAAGTTGTTGAATGCTGAGCCGACAAGTTCAATCACAACCTGGGATGACTTAGCCCAGAAATCCCTCATCTAATTTTTTCCATCTCGAAAGACTGCCAGAATGTGCAGTGAAATTGTGAGCTTTAAACAGAGGCCAGATGAGAACTTATATCATGCGTGGGAGAAGTTTAAAGCTCTTATTCGGTACTGTATACATCATCAATATTCAAATGAGGTACTAGTTCACACTTTTGTTGAGGCACTAGATCATAACAATTTTTTTTTAGATTCAGCTACAGGTTGCAGGTGTATTGGAGTTGGACCACATTACTGCTATATCAACTCAGATTGTTGATCTACAAAATAAGTTAACTACTCAGCTCAGTAATATAAAACTGGGGATTACACATCCTGCAATAATAGGTAATGCATTTCATCAGACAAATACTTGGTGTGAGGTTTGTGGCAATAATGTTAATTTTATAGCCATGTGTTGTGAAAATCCTAAGTTAGTGTTGTTTGTGGGAAATTCTTAAAGGATGAATTATGGGAACACCTATAATCAAAAGTGGCAGACTCAACTACCAATTCAATCATAGAACAACTAGCAACAGTAGTTTCAGCACAGCAGGTTCAAAGGAATCAAACCATACCTCTGACTATCAATATTGAAGAGATATTGAAGAATAATATGGGTACTTAAGCATAGTTGGTAGTAGATATGAAGAGCCAACCAATTATTACAAAGAACTTGGAGATGTAGATAGGTCAGATGGCAGAAGTGCGAAATACCAAGCCTCAAGGTGGTTTTCTAAGTAATGATAAATCTCCTAAATAATTAATGGAAATCACTTTGAGTGGTGGTAAAGAGATCAATGAAGAACCTCCTAAGACAACTATGGATGTAGATGCAGAGTTGGTTCCTCAAATGGTAGATAAAAATTTCATAAAAATTTGAGGAAGTGTAAGTACTCAAAAACAAAAGTTGTTGAATAGGTGAAAGAGAGACCACCATCACCTTTCCCATAGAGGCTTAGAAAAGAAAAAAAGTATGCATGCTTTAAGGTGTTCTTTGAAAAGTACAGAGAACTTCACATTAAACTACCTCTTTTAGATTTCATGCATTGAATTACCAAGTATGCTAAGCACTTGAAGGACATGGTCACTAACAAAGTTAAGTTGCATGATGTTGAGATAGTATCACTCACTGAGGAGTGTAGTTATATGGTGATACATACGATGCCCAAAAAGCTCAAAGACCGAACCCTATCCCATTTTGAAGGAATTATAGAGGATATTCTCAACAAGATTGGTAAGTTTATCATTCCTGCTGATTCTATTATTTCAGAATTTCAAGTAGCAAAAGAGTACCGTTCATCATGGGATGTAAATTCTTGGTGATGGGAGGAGCATTATTATATATAAGATAGGTCACACTCACAATGAGATTGGATGATGAAGAAGAAATTTTTATAGCTTACAAACCACTCAACACACAATACCACTATAATTTTTTTTGGATGATTATGGTGATTAATGGGGATAAGTGTAGGGTGGTGGAGATTATTCCACAAAAGACCTCTTCAGACTTCCTAATTGAGATGCCGAAGCCATAAATACCCTAGCTCCAACTGATGCAGATTGATAATCCTGAAAAGGCTATTATGGAAAAAGTTGTTCACCATGAGAATTGACGCTCAAGAGGTAAGAAACGAATAAGTAGATGGCCTCCTAGTAGTAGAAAAAGGATGAAGGAAAACAAATGATAAGAAAACTTAGTCGTACCACGACACTAAATCAGGCGCTACTTGGGAGGCAACCCAAGTTTAGGTGGGTTTTATTTTTAGTATTTTTGTTTTTACTTTACTAGTTTTTGTTTTTTGTTGAGTCACAGGTTGATGGAAAGTATGAATACCAAAAACCTAAGCTAAGAAGCATAGAAAAGACTAAGTGTGGGGTCTCCAGACCCCCTTGATTCATAAAGATGTTACTAGCTAGGCCTAGAGGCTTCATGGAGTATTTCTATTTCTACTTTTAAAGTAAACTTTGGGGACAAAGTAGATTTGTAACTGTGGGGTGGGGAAATTCCTAATTTTAGGAGTAATTTTAAATTTTTTTATTTTAGGACTAAGTGGGATGTTCTTGTTGGTGTTATATTTGATTGCATGATGCTAGTGTTTTGGTTGTAAAAACATGTTGATTAAGTGAATTACTAGCTTTATACTCTTAGGCTCATGATTATGACATTTGTACCTATTGGCTTAATGTTAAATTCATGTGATTGTTTGGTTGAGAGTCTTTAATGATCCTACTTGAGTTGAGCATGTGCCATGTGTTTGTGAGGTCTTGTGTATTCCTTATTGCATGCGATGTCTAGAACTTTCTTGGTGTGTGTGAAAAGCAAAATTAAGAGTGTGGGTTTAGGAGATGATATAGGCATTTCTCTGATAGCCATGTTTTATACCCTCTTTTACCTACCCTTTTGCATCATCCTAGTTAAACCCATTGAGCCTTTAGCTTATTTTCTTTGACAGCCTCATATGTAGCCTGCACCCTCTTTTTTGATAGACCTTAATTTGATCTAAACCTCCTAAGCACTTTGGTGTAAACATTAATTGAGTTAAGGATTTTAAAATTTAAGTAGGAGAGAGGTGAAAGTGATCCCTAAAGTAATAGTTATTGGTGTGTACAATTGATGTGTTATGGTTGGGTGTTAGAGAAATTTGTGCTAAAGAAATTCCTATTTTAGCCCAGTTGCGTTGCAATGAACCTATTTTGGCCATGTTCCTCCATGGATATTATGCACCTCAACTAAGGCAAATTGCTTAAATTGAGAGTGGACATCATAAGGATGCATAACATTAAGTGGGTGTGAAAAAGGGTAAAATAGAATCATGAATTAATAGAAAATACTCCCACCAAAGTGTATTTGAATAAGCTTAATGAGATGGGGTAAAACAAATGATAGTGGTAGGTAGAAGTGGTGGAAATTGGTTGTTAAAGGTGAGTTAAATGAAAAGTGTGATATATTAAAGCGCTTAGGGATAATATTAACTATTCTTGATCAAAATAGTACCTACCCATCCCTTAGCCTACATTACAACCCTTAAAAACCTATTTGATCCTAAGCTTCATCATTTTAATATTAGTGGAGTACTGCACTAAGGGAAATACTATGGTTCATCTTGTGTAACTTGTGAATTCTTTGTGAGATGAGCGTAATTTGATTCTTGTACCCAATTTATTATAAATTGCATCTATGTAAGTGATTATGGGTAACTCTCTTATGTGAGGGAACATGTTTGATAATAGTTGGGTAATTTGTGTGATGTCTTTTATTGAACAATATGTATGATTTTTCCAACTAGGTGAGTCAAATCTTGAGGCTAGGATGTTTTGAAGTAGTATTCTTGAACTTTCAATTGTGTATATAACATGCTTAGTGTAGAAACTTGCATTATGTGTAGTCATTACAGTACTAGTTTGAGTGTATTTCTTGTAATAGAAGTGTGGAGTCACCTCATATTATGATACTAAGATTAAAGAGTTTTTTTATGATGAATAAGGCGTTAGTGTGGGGTGATGATCTTAGGTAAATTTATGCACCTTAGAGTTGTTATTCTAGCTTATTTAGCTTTGTTTTAAGGACTTCTTTTATTATTAATATGTTAACAAGGATATAATTGAGCATCTAAGTGTTTAAGTACTTAATTAAAATGTTTAAGGTGTGGGTCAACCAAGTATGTACTTAATTTGTTCACTTAGAGTTCGAATGAGAGAACTAGTGTTACTAGCTTGAGGTAGGTGTTGTTCTAGTTGATCTCGATGGATTATAGTGAGTGTAATGAGTTACTAAGGTTATTATTGTGAAATTATGTTTGAAAAAACTTTTTTATAGTGTTAGCGGTTCAATCAAATTAAGCCTAGAGTCGAACAAGAAGTTAAAAATCAAAAAACGCAAAACTAGTTCTTCCTTGATATTATGTTGTTTTGAGCTCTAATATGTGGTGTTTGATTCTATAGGATTCTTGATGAGTTAATTGTTATGATATTTGGATAATAAAAAAGCTGGAAATCAAGTGGAAACAACACCACAAGGCTTTGGATGGAAGGATATAGAGATGGCTTATAAGATGACTTTCAAGTGTGTCACTGCGATAGGGGGCGTTGCACACCCTATTCCGCTGAAATAAGCAGCGCATAGCACACCCCATTTCATGGGAATAAGAAGTTCATCACACATCCAATTTCATGGGAATAAGAAGTGCATCACATAGCCCATTCCCAGGGAATAAGAAGGGCAACGCGGACCCTAGTCCCAATATGGCCAAATTGTCCTCCTACAAATAGGACACTTGAACTTGATGTTAGACACCTTGGACGACTTTGAAACATGGAGAGCGGATGGAAAACACTTCAAATAGAATTTTTATTTCTTTAATTTAGATTATTTATGGATTTTATCATTTATTCCTTTATCTTGATTACGGTTATGTCCATGAGTGGCTAAAGACCCTTTACAGGAGCTAAGGCCAAGAACATGATTACTATTGCTTTGAATTAATTTAGTTTTTATTTCTTATCATAATAGTTTATTCATTTATACTTTTTATAACTATTTTATTTATTATCTACCCTTTAGATACATCCATTGTTGTCTTTGTGAGCTCGGGAAAGGGAATAAGACAATAGAACATTGGGATAAATAAACTAAGGTTTTTATTCTTTTATAAAGTGGGGGATTTGAATTAACGTATAGGATAGGGATATAGTTAGAAGCCTTTTTTGGTTCACTTTTCAGATGGAATATTGATTCATCTAAATGGATTATTGCATCCCCACAGAACGATGTAGTTGTAATGTTCAATTAGGTAGAAGGTTGGAAGATCGGGAGACCATGATCATACTATAAACCTTGCAAATTATCAACCAATATAAGTAATCTAACCAAAGAAGTTCAATAACTTATTATGATTGTTCGTAGAGCTTTAACCCCAATTTTCTCTTTATTGATTGTCCAAGATCTTACTTTCCATATTGTTTACTTTAATTTCAGTTCACAGATCAAACACTCTTTTGTCATGTTTGCACCAATTTAATCTCAATCGTTAAACTTGAATTGTGTAGTTGTTTAACACAAGTCCCTGTGGGATCGTTGCTTTGATTCTAAAGGGCCACTTTACTAATTTGTGAGACCACATACACCTGTGCATGTTCTTAGGCGCAATAGAAATCTATCATGTAACTTAGGGATAGAGGAATAAAGTAATGCCATAATTACAAACCAAGTCAAATAATTGTATGCAATTATATATATATATATATCATGACGAGAAGGGAAATAAGGTTTAGAATATATTTAAAAAGAACCTTAACCTGGGTTGTGTATCTTAACCTTCATAACACAAGGCACCTATAGGCTATATGGACTTGGCTCTCCCCTAGATGGAAGGGCCCCAGTGTGTGTATCCGCATGAACCGGAGAATAACCATATTCGTATATGCCTTTATGGGGGATTCGAACCTCCCAGCCCAATCAAGGTGTCATAAGAACCAATGTATACACTATGGGGGACTCGAACCTCCCATTCATATATTCATTAAGGGGACTCAAACCTTCCAGTAATATATACACTCGCATCGGCTAGCGTAGTTTCTAGTGATAGTTCTTTGGACTCCACTTTCATGGCTCGTCTACACATCCCACTTTAAAATCCAATTAAAATATTCATTATACATACATAACCATTACTCCAAATAAATACCAAAGGTATCTCATTGGTATTGTCACACCAAGCCCACTTGCAAACGTATAACATGCCATAACCAATATTAATCAACTTGGTACTCGAACCCATTGTTTAAATGAAGACATCAATTCAATTCAACATTTAGGGACTCTAACCTATTTAGTCAATTAAACCACCAAGGTTAAAATTGAAATAAATTCATGGCCAACAATCCCTTCATGAAACCATTTATAATTCATTAAGATTCTTTAGGCCAATGCCGTCATTCAAAACACAATTCAACATGTTATAAGATCATTCTCTTTGAAAATTTAACAAACATGATGAGGGCATGCCATTAACAAACCATTATTGAAGACAAAAACCATCAAGTTAGGGTTAATCATGACCTCTTATTCTAAATCACAACTCCCAAGCACCCACATGTGGAAAAACATTATTAAAACATGTATAAACACAATTTAAATCACGAGAAGTGATACGGTTGGGGAAGCCTCCACAGGTACACGGCCTTTCACACGAAGCCAAGCTCGGGAATTACAAGAACTCCAAGCTTTGTTCATGCAAATGGACGTGTGTGAGTTGGTGATTGAACCAACCAAGGACCTAAACGTTTTTATGTGTGAAGAGAGGTCTTAATGTGTAATAAACTACTCTTCAAGGTTGGCACAAGAAGCAAGGGCGGATGGGTCATTTTACCCCTTTTGTTTGTAGTATAAATAGAACATGTTGGAGAGTTATTCCTTAGTTTTTGAATGCTAATTTTGTAACCTAAAGACACTAAACATTTCGGCTCTCTCTTCCACTCTTAGAAGCCGTCCCTATTATCTCACAAGTAGAGGGATACTTGTGTTGTCTCTTTGGCTAGAAACAAGGGTTTTGAGGTCGTTGAGTGCCTCTTGGTCCTCGTAAGAACTTGGTGTTTATATTCATTAGACTTAGGGTCCTCTCTTGATGTTAGGGTTCTTAGTTTCTTGAATGTTATATGTCAAGTTATCTATCTTTCTTTATCTTGTTGTTGTTGTTGATTTTGTTATCTTAAAGTCTAGTGAAGCCGTGTGGGGCTCTTTTCGATTCACTAGCATTGTTATCTATCTTGTTGTTCTTGTGTTGTTGGACTGAAAAACCGAAACTTAAACTTGTTGTTCTTGTGTTGTTGGACTGAAATCCGAGCCTACTTGAAGCTCTTGGTGTTGTTGGTTTGATTTTGTATCATTTGGTATCAAAGCGAGACCGGTTGTGTTCCAACATAACCCATCTTGGGCTAGTTCACGGCTTAAACAAACAACACCAAAAAGAAATTCTGAAAATCTGTCCATTAAAAGTTGAAACCAAGAATGATGTTGTATGTTTAGATCTAGGTGATATTTTGCTTGTTTAGTGAGTTTCTAGTGTTGGTTTCTTTCTCACCAACACTAAGGTGTCTAGATCCAAAAGTTGAGCTTGAAAACTTGAACATTGTGTAGTGACTTGAAGTGGCCGAAAGTTGTATGTTGTTGATAACCAAAAGAAAAAAAATCGGTGGTTGTGTGTTTATGTGCTAAAGAAGTTGATGAAGTTTGTTGAGGTGTTCATCTTTTGAACTTGTTCATCTTGTTCATCTTGTTGTGTGCTCAAGTTGTAAGACAAGCTATAAAGTTGTTGTGAAAGATTTGCACCCATCACCTTCTAGTCTTGTCAATCACTTTTCCCTAATTCAAGGAGCCTTGTTTTGTGGGATTAGTCATCCAAACCTCACTTTCTTGAGTTTGAAAAGGGTGAAATACTACAAGATGTTATTTTTCCCACCAAAACACTTTGCAAACTATAACAAGTTGTGTGAATATTAACACAAAAAAAAAAAGAAGAAGAACGTGTGGAACCATTGCATGCTGCCACGTCACTATAAGCTCAACTTAGGATATTCTTTGGTTGCTAATTGTTGATCCTTGGTTTCCCTTACTTGGTCCTAGAACTAATTAACAAACTAGTACATTCCTACTAGGTTGTCAACTAGTTCCTTGAACCGTTTGTTCGTGTCAACGATTATTTGAGTGCTTTTATTCGTTTGAATGAATTGCTGATTTTTGACTCTAGTCCGGCAAGAATTCTTTGAGTCTTCAAACAAGAATCCATTCCGGATAAGAGCTTACTCATACCTTAAAAATTTCACGGTTACTAGCCAATTATACAACACTTGTGGAACACGAACTTGTGGTGAACTAAAGCGGATAATATCTTGACAATGGAAGGAGCTACGTCTCATAATGTGGATACTAATGCCCTTGATTCTATGAGGGTCACTCTTGAGGCCGTTACCCGGACACTTGAAAGGTTGAATTCGGAATTTGGGGCCGTGAGAGGGGACTTGGCAGCAATAAAGGGGGAAGTGTCGACTATTAGTGGGAGATTAGAACAAGTGGAGAGTCAAAGGAACTCTCGTCCTTCTACTCCTCTACATGTATCTACCAATGGTCATGATAGGACCTCCTCCACAACCATCACCCCCGAAACAGTCCACCAAATGCTAAATTCACCCCAAGCTCCACTAAATACCGCAAGCCAAACTACCTATTTTCCTCCAAACCGAGACCCCACTAGACCACTACATTTCCAAGCCCCTCCAATTCCACAAGAGGGATTAGGACGCCAAGTACCTCCACTAAATCCGAACCCTCCATTCCAAGCTCCATTAACCCAAAGACCGCAAATTCTAAATCCTCCGAATCAAAACGGCCAAGGCCGACCAGCCCACTTTGAAGGATACGGTAGAGAGGAGTATGAAGGAGATGGAGCCTTTGATGATGCTTATATGAAGGAGGAGGAGTTAAGAGGGGGTCGAGGAGAACCTAGGAGATACCGGGGGTATGGAGATAGGGGAAACCGACACCAAGAGAGAGACGTAGGAATCAACAACATCAAGTTGAGCCTACCCATCTTTAAGGGTGAAAGTGACCCCGATACCTACTTAACTTGGGAATCGGCTTGTGACAAAGTTTTCCAAGTTAATGACATCTCGGAAGAAAAGAAGAGTTGCTACGCTATAGCTCACCTCGAGGTCTATGCTAACACTTGGTGGGAGTATGTTAAACGATTTGGTAATGAATTAGTTGATGGGCAGCCACCACCTTGGTATCGGTTGAGGTATTTGATGAGACAACGATACCTTCCCGAGAGATATCGTCATGAGTTGCTTGCTAGATTATATGGCTTGCGGCAAGGAGGAAAGAGTGTGATGGCCTATTTTGACGAGTTCCAACAACTCATGTTGAAACTTGATCATCGTGGGGAGCAAATCAGTCACGACATCATCCGGTTCAAGTGTGGGTTGAACAAAGAGATCTCCACTCATTTGACCCTTCACCGGTTTGAAACCATTGACGGTATATTCCAAGAGGCCCTTGAGATTGAAAGGGAACTTAAGGAGAGATCATCCTTCAAGGCAAGGGTACAAACCCCCTCGGGTTGGCCCAAAAACAAGGACCAACCCGCCCCTACGAAGCTGCCCGAGTCCAAAACAGTCCCTAAATTCCCTCCGAAACCGGAGGCTCACAAATATCCCAACCCAAAGGGGTTCCAATGCTTCAAGTGCCAAGGTTGGGGGCATAAGGCCAATGAATGTCCGAACCGGCGTAATGTGATCCTACGAGAAGGGAAAGTGTACTACCTTGGTGAGGAAGTGGTTTCCGAAAGGGGGGAGGATGAGGCTGAGCCTCAAGATGGAGAGGGAGCTGAAAATGGGCCGAATGATGATGAATTAGATGGTAGTGAAGATGTCTATCCACAAGAAGGGGAGTGTGTGGTTCCAAACTTTGTGGTTAGACGTGTCATGATTAGTAAGGCGATAGATGACCCGAGTCAAAGGGAAAATCTATTCCATACTAAGTGTCTTGTAAAGGGGAGTGTGTGCACCTTGGTGATTGATAGTGGTAGTTGTACAAATGTTGCGAGCCATGCTATGGTAAATTTCTTGAAGCTACCAACTACACTACACACTAGTCCTTACAAGCTACAATGGTTGAACGATTGTGGTGAATTAAAGGTCACAAGGCAATGTGTGATTCGGTTTAAGGTGGGAAACTACCATGATGAAGTGCTTTGTGACGTGATCCCAATGCAAGCATGTCACTTGTTGTTAGGTAGAACATGGCAATATGATAGGTCTACTAAACACGATGGGAGGTCCAACCGGTATACGCTTGAGAAGGATGGCCGAAAGGTCACACTTCATCCTCTTTCACCCTCCCAAGTAAATGAGTGGCATCAAAAGATAAGAGAGTTGAAGGGAAAGGGGAAGGAATCCGGAAAGGGAGAAAAGGGGGGGGATGCCGTAGGAGAAGAAGTAGGGACATCCGAGGCTGTCCCAACGACAAGGGAGATGGAAAACATAGTGATGTTGGCTAGGAGGAAAGAACTCTTCGTGGACCATGATGAAAACAAGCCGATGTTACTTTTGACCCATTGTTTTAATACTAACCCCACTAATTCTTCCATTTCCCCTTTGATTTCTTGTGTGTTGCAGGAGTATAAAGATGTATTTCCTCAAGAACTTCCGCAAGGATTGCCCCCACTTCGGGGAATTGAGCACCAAATTGATTTGGTGCCGGGTTCACAACTTCCAAACAAACCGGCCTATAGGAGCAATCCCATGGACACTAAGGAGCTTGAAAGACAAGTTGAGGAGCTTCTTAACAAGGGATACATCAAGGAAAGAATGAGTCCATGTGCTGTTCCGGTGCTTTTGGTACCGAAGAAGGACGGAACTTGGCGCATGTGCGTCGATTGTAGAGCCATCAACAAAATCACTATAAGGTATCGTCATCCAATCCCTAGACTAGATGATATGTTAGATGAGCTCCACGGATCTTGTTTGTTTTCTAAAGTGGACCTTAGGAGTGGCTATCACCAAATTCGCATGCAACCCGGTGATGAGTGGAAGACCGCATTCAAGACCAAATTCGGTCTATATGAGTGGCTGGTCATGCCCTTCGGCCTTACCAATGCTCCTAGAACCTTTATGAGTCTAATGAATCATGTAATGAAGCCTTATATTGGAAAGTTTGTGGTGGTTTACTTTGATGATATGTTGGTGTATAGTAAATCTATTGATGATCATGTAATGCATTTGAGATGTGTGTTTGATGTGCTCCGAAAGGAGAAGCTGTATGCCAACATGGAGAAGTGTTCTTTTGGTGTTGATAAGGTTATATTCTTGGGTTTTGTCGTGAGCTCAAGGGGTGTGGAAGTGGATGATTCCAAGATAGACTCTATTCGAAGTTGGCCGACCCCTAAAACTATTGGAGAAATCCGAAGTTTCCACGGGTTGGCAAGCTTTTATAGGAGGTTTGTCAAAGGATTTAGTTCCATAGCAGCCCCCTTGACCGAGGTAATTAGAAAGGACGGACCCTTTAAATGGGGTGATGAGCAGGCTAGGGATTTTGAGGCCTTGAAAGCTACGCTCATCTCGGCGCCTTTATTGCAATTGCCCGATTTTGATAAGATGTTTGAAGTAGAGTGTGATGCTAGTAAGGTTGGCATCGGGGCTGTTTTGATGCAAGAAGGTAAGCCCGTTGCTTATTTCAGTGAAAAGCTCAAAGGGGCAACTCTTAATTACTCAACTTATGATTTGGAGTTGTATGCCCTTGTTAGAGCTTTGGGAAATTGGCAACATTATTTGTGGCCTAAGGAGTTTGTGATACGAACGGATCATGAGTCGTTGAAACACCTTAAGAGCCAAGACAAGTTGAATAGGCGTCATGCTAAGTGGATTGAGTTCATCGAGACTTTCCCTTATGTAATTCATTACAAAAGGGGAAAGGAAAATATTGTTGCCGATGCCTTGTCTAGGAAGCATGTTCTTGTTGCTACCTTGTCTTCGAAATTGATGGGTTTTGAGAGCTTGCGGTTATTATATCCCGAGGATCCTACCTTTGCTCCTATTTTTAGGGAATGTGAAGAGTGGGGAAGGGACCGTTGGCTTAAGGAGAATGACCATTCCTCCTACTCTCGGTTCGATGGGTATTTGTTCAAAGGGAGGAGGTTGTGTGTTCCTTCTAGTTCTTGGAGGGAATTATTTGTGAGGGAGGCCCATGACGGAGGCCTCATGGGGCACTTTGGGGTAGACAAGACCTTCGGAATCTTAGAGGAGAACTTCTATTGGCCCAAAATGCGCAAAGACGTCACTAAAATTTGTAGTCAATGCGTGGCCTGCCGGAGTGCGAAATCTCGTCTCCTACCTCAAGGATTATACACCCCACTCCCTACTCCCCTTAGACCTTGGTTGGACATTTCGATGGATTTTGTTTTGGGGCTGCCAAGGACTAGAAAGGGCCGAGATAGCATTTTTGTTATTGTTGATAGATTCTCTAAAATGGCTCATTTTATTCCATGTGCTAAAACCGAGGATGCTCGTTGTGTAGCTTCATTATTTGTTGAACATGTTGTAAAGCTTCACGGGGTACCGAGGACTATTGTGAGCGATAGGGACTCCAAGTTCCTAAGTCTCTTTTGGAAGTCCATGTGGGGTAGGCTTGGAACGAAGTTACTTTTCTCCACGTCTTGCCACCCACAAACCGATGGCCAAACGGAGGTAGTAAATAGAACCTTAGGGTCTATGCTACTCTCTATGGTTAAAGGTAAACTGACTTCATGGGAAGATCACCTACCCTTGGTGGAATTTGCATACAACCGGGTAATACATTCGAACACGGGAATAACTCCCTTTGAATGTGTTTACGGCCTGAATCCCCTTACCCCTTTAGATCTCACTCCTTTGTCTAGTGATCTCATGACCAGCTTAGATGGAAATAAAAGAGCCGAGGCAATGAAGAAAATGCATGAGACGGTGCGGATCAAGCTTGAAAAGAAGAACCAAGAGGTTGCAAAAAGGGTAAACAATGGGAGAAGAAGGCTTGTGCTTGAACCCGGAGATTGGGTGTGGGTGCATCTTCGAAAGGATCGGTTTCCAGCTCAAAGGAAGTCCAAATTGCTTCCAAGGGGTGATGGTCCTTTCCAAGTACTTGAGAGAATCAATGACAACGCCTACAAGATTGACCTTCCACCGGAATATCAAGTGCACAACACTTTCAACGTTGGTGATCTCTCCCTCGTGGATGCGGTTGAAGATGACCAAATGCTGAATTTGAGGTAAAATTCCTCTCAAGATGGAGAGGATGATACGGTTGGGGCAGCCTCCACAGGTACACGGCCTTTCACACGAAGCCAAGCTCGGGAATTACAAGAACTCCAAGCTTTGTTCATGCAAATGGCCGTGTGTGAGTTGGTGATTGAACCAACCAAGGACCTAAACGTTTTTATGTGTGAAGAGAGGTCTTAATGTGTAATAAACTACTCTTCAAGGTTGGCACAAGAAGCAAGGGCGGATGGGTCATTTTACCCCTTTTGTTTGTAGTATAAATAGAACATGTTGGAGAGTTATTCCTTAGTTTTTGAATGCTGATTTTGTATCCTAAAGACACTAAACATTTCGGCTCTCTCTTCCACTCTTAGAAGCCGTCCCTATTATCTCACAAGTAGAGGGATACTTGTGTTGTCTCTTTGGCTAGAAACAAGGGTTTTGAGGTCGTTGAGTGCCTCTTGGTCCTCGTAAGAACTTGGTGTTTATATTCATTAGACTTAGGGTCCTCTCTTGATGTTAGGGTTCTTAGTTTCTTGAATGTTATATGTCAAGTTATCTATCTTTCTTTATCTTGTTGTTGTTGTTGATTTTGTTATCTTAAAGTCTAGTGAAGCCGTGTGGGGCTCTTTTCGATTCACTAGCATTGTTATCTATCTTGTTGTTCTTGTGTTGTTGGACTGAAAAACCGAAACTTAAACTTGTTGTTCTTGTGTTGTTGGACTGAAATCCGAGCCTACTTAAAGCTCTTGGTGTTGTTGGTTTGATTTTGTATCAAGAAGTCAATCTTCAACAATATACAACAAAACCCTCAACCTTGGTTTTCAAAACCACCATTAATGATTCATGATCAAAGATTTAAAAATATGCTTTAGTGAATTAAAAATGAAGGAAAAGTCACATGATAGAGTTATGAAAATTTACAGAGAGAATCTGATCTTTATGCCTCTATATGACCACCGTAAAGAAACCCTAGCCTAATATTTCTTGAGAAGTTTTTGAGAGAGTTTTAAGAGTGTTCTAATCTTTCTAAGTGTAGAATGAATTCCCCATTTGTGTTATAAGATATGGGCTCTTAAGGTCTTGGAGTGAGAAATGTCCAAAATACCCTCACCTTAAAAACTATAAAAACCCTTAGGTGGGTACGAGTTGACCCTCCAACTCATCACTGTATCATACGATTGGTACAATCAAGTCATCACCAACACAAAAGGTTGGACCCCACACTCTATCCAACTTATGACTTTCTCGAGTACCCGGAACGCTACACGATGCTCATGACCCCAAAGGACCACAAGCTAACCCATGACTGATATCTGTAACTGAGCACTGAATAATCTACTGAAATTATGCTGAATATAAGCTGTAAGGCCATAAGGTTCAAAATTGAACTAATACTGAATATAATACAATGTATGTAATGGGGTATAACAATACCCAAAACTAAGATGAACTGTCTGAAACATGCTGTAGTCTGAAAACACTCTAGTCTGAAAGCCTCTAAACTATCTGAAATTTGTGGAGTTGATGGGACATGTCCACAATAAACTTTGGGATACTAAAATAATAAAGTAATAAAATAATCATACTATCCTCGAATAATGAGGACTCACTGCTAGTCAGGCTGCTGAACGTCTGATCTATTAAGGATACTTGAGAGCGCGTATTTCTAAACCTACGGTATAAAACACCATAGTGAAAATGCATTAGTATGTTGAATATACTGGTATGCAAGTGACGTAGGCTGAATGCAATGGTTCATATGCATGAACAATAATAACTGACTGAATAATATGAATATGAGAATACATGCATAAATACGTAACTGTAACTAAGATCGTGATAACCTGACTCATGAATTCTGATAACATGGGTTTACTGATATTAGAGTACTGATACAGGGATACTGAATATGAATAACTGAATCTACTGAATACTGAGAGACTAATTATGTATCACTAACACTGGAAAGACTGTTTCTGATAGTTCTGATTATGAAGACCTGGTCTGATTGACTGTATCTGACAGTCCAGAGTATGAATACTGATAACATGAGTTTTTTATAATTAATATACTATTAAATGAGTTTGTATTAACATAATTACTGAGTCTGAGTATTGATAACATGAGTGACTGTATCTGATAGTCCTGATACTGATGGAACTAGCTGAGTTCTGCACTGTACTGAGTTAACTATATCTGATAGTCCTATATTTTAATAGAACTAGTTGAGTTCTATTACTGAGTCTGAATGACTGTATCTGACAGTCCTGATTCTGTAACTGAAACTGTGGGAAGTTATTATTTAACTGACATGCCCCTAATATGCCGTTATGGCTGAGTTGGGGTCCGATTTGTAACCCCAATTGGAAGGGTGTTAATACCGCGCCATTGATAAGGACAAGCTGTGGGTGACCCTTATCTGATAGTGTCCATAAAATATAATGGTGGGGCCCTTATCTGACAGTGCTTATCCACCTCATCAACCCTCATCAGACAGTGTTGATGTCTCAACCTATGCTAGCTACATAGTTCTGGAATGCAAGGTTCACTTCTAAGAATCACACCCTCATTTGATAGTGTGTGTTCCTATCCTTGGGTTCACTCGGTGCTAATTCCTACTCCTATCTGAATAGATTCTAAACTTGATTTACTGAACTGAACATGGGATGAGTTACTGAATTCCATTGACTAACAAAATACTACTAATATCTGACAGCTGACTGAGTTCATAAGATCATGGAGATTTCCTGATTCATAAGACTGTCTGAAGTCTATGGTTTCATAGCTTGACTGAGAGTATTGTGAAAACATGACATGGCTTTAGGCACACAACTAATGTTTCGGGTACGAGTACCCCCAGGACTTGATGGAAGGAAACTGCCCAAGCATAACTTACTTGAACATATAACTAACATCATAATCCATAATACATTTATAGAAGCATTTCATCAAAACATGTGGTAGGTATAAATTGTACATACATGGGGATTTCATGGTATCATGCTAGTTAGGCACTTTTCCTTCATCTAGGCATTTAATCAAACATATTGTAGGCATGGTAAATGTAAACATCATTGTACAGTAATTAAACATTATGGCTCAATTTTAATTTTATCATTCGAGGGTTTAGTCATAGGTTTGCATGAATCTATATCTATAATAATTTAACCCACATAGAATTTATCACCCAACATGGAGTAGATTCAATTTCTCACCATCCACATGAACAACAACAGCCCAATCATAAAATTCATAAGAAAATCCATAAACTTGAATTTAGAAAAGGGATTCTTGGTCTTCATGGACAAAAGGAGTCCATGAATGAATACTATGCATACCTTAGTTCTTGATTCTATAAATATTGACAGAGAAATTATTGAATTTGAGTCTTGGATTTGAATCCCCAATTGAAAACCCTATCTTGTTCTTAAGACAAACTTGATAGAAACACTATATTTTGGGTGAAATATGGCTGAATCACGTTTTATTGGATTTATACAGGTTTGAGAAATTGACCATTTTAACCCTTGGATGAGTATTTTATTTCTGAGAAAATTTCCCAATTCGGCAAGCTGGCGCGACACGGTGCTAGCGCACCGTGTCACTGGAAATTGCCAACTGGGAATTAGGCTGATGGTGCGACGCAAAGTTATCATGTTGCCACTTTGTTTGTGACCTAGAAATTTGGTACGATGTGCCACTATCGTGGAGCAACACTGGAAATTGACAATAGCCATTTTGACCTACTCCGCAATGCGCTGATGGCTCAGATGGGACAATGCCTTACTTAAATGGCTCTAACTCTTCACCCGGGTGTCGAATTTGGGAAAATTTGGTATCGATGGAAAGATTATTCAATTTCCTAGATGAAAAAAATAAAAATCTTAAAATACCTCATGTATAAAAGTTGATTCATCTTTAAAACAAGTCTTTAACATTTCAATTATGATTTTAAGCTAGGTAGAAGTACGGGGTATTACATTGTCACTAGACCATACGACTGGTAAGGTCTAGTCATATCCAAGGTAGAACATCAAGAGATAGTCACTAAATAACATACGATTGGACCCTACCCTCTCATCACATAACCATATGCCTCATGTGGAGTCTCTCATAGTTAGGACAGAACTTTCCAATAACATACCGTCCAATATATGACTAGGGTCCCTAGACCCATCACCACACCATACGACTTATGGTATTAGTCGTATGATGAAAACAAAGATCAAAACTCAAGAAATTTACAATGGCAAAAGTTCTAAGCATTCCATTCTCTCACAAACAATGAATGGTGGCACAATCATCTATAGAGTTTGAGTACAAATCATAGTAGATGATGCTACAACATTAACATTGACTTAGTCACTAATGTTCGAGCTTAATCTTCAACTATCTTGTGCTCCTATCCATTTGTGTGATAACATTGACACAATATGCCTATTTATTAATCTAATTTTTCACTCTCATACAAAGTATGTTGAGATAAATTTCCATTTTGTATGAGATAAGGTAAAAATATACAACTTTCTCATCCAATTTCTCTTCTCTAAGGATCAGATAGATGATGTCTTATTGAAGCTACTGTCAACAACAAAATTTTAATTCTTATGGGAAAAACTTAATATGAAAGACCAACCTTCAGTTTTCAAAGAGAGCAATGGACCTAACTCATTAACAAGATGTTGTGAGATGCCTTAATTAATTAGAAGTTTTCTAGAACTATATTATATTTACCATCTGGTAGTTGTGTTTACCTAGAAGACTAATGTCTCATTGTACTATATTCTTCGTGCATGTTTGTGAATTGATGTACAACCAAAAACCTTTTAGTCCTATATTTTGTAACTTAACATGGTGAGTGAGTAGTTTATAAGTTTGGAGTGCAATTTTGGTCAAAGAATTTTCATTAAATAAATGAATATTATTTTTGCTAGGTTTTTCTTATGGGGGATAAAATATTAAAACCCACCTCCATAAGGGATATTTATGAACTTCTCCCATAGTAATATAATTTAGAACATTTCTAAAAAAGCAGCACTTTGATGCCTATTTATTAAAAATATTAATAGTTTGGGTAATTATCAAACATAGTAACAATTTTGAAAGTTGTGTATATTGTAATATAGCTTTCTAAAATTTGTGGCATGCCAGTGATACAATAATTTACTTTGTGTCATTGTATTTCTTATATTTTATGTAATAATCCTCATTGCATTTTTTTTATTTTTAATGCATTTTCATCATGTTACCCCTCCCAATAGTTATATTATTGTATTTGTGGTCACCAAGAATAGTGACATAATTTTTAAGGTGGTTGATTGAGTATTATGTGAGTTTTTTCAATTTGAAAGGTTGAAAAGTTGACATAGTTGATTTTAGTCAACATTCTTAGAAGTTGAGTTTGAATCAAAATTCCATCAGTGTCATCATTTTTTAACATGATTATTGGATTAGTAGGACTATTGGTTTGAGAAATGAAACATTTAGATAAGTTTTGAAAGAGCATTTTAGTTTTGAAAGTTAAAAACATATTAGAGTTGACCAAAGTCAATGTTTGAGGTTAGAAAGATAATTGTTATGTTTAAATAGTTTCACTAAGTATGGTGGATGATAATTAATCTAGATGAGATTTAATTCTTATCTTGATGCTATTGGATGAGTTTTGAGCATTTGTTGGAAAATTTAGAGATTTAAGTTTAGATTTGATTTCAGTCAACATTTAATTTGATGAGCTCATTTAGGTGTTTTAAAGATTCCATCATGTACAAAATCTATTTTAGAAGTAGTTTACACTATTGGTTTATGTCTAGGAGCTCATAAATGAGTTCTAGGTACTTGTTTGATGTTTTGAGTTTTTCATCATGGAGTTTTAATAGTTTTGGGGTTAAAGTGCACTCCTATACATATTACATACCATTGGATCAGAGTGTGTGGTGCATATATATTAATATATATTATTGGTATAGGGTGCACTTTTCGCAGTATATAGACCTCGTGAGACCTCCATGGGTCCAACCTAGAAGTGATATACTTGGTAGGTGTTTACATAATATATGTATTGTGTTGCATTCATTCATTTTTATTTAGGTAGAATACAATGTATTTGTTGATTTTGTGCTATCGACTGAGAATCTGAGTATCTATTGTCGGATTTTACTGGTGTAGGGATTTCTTTGATATTGATGTAATTATTCTATTAGATTAGGGTGATTTCTGTGATAGAAGGTTTATGGTTGTATTGGATGGTTACTTTTTGTTTTCTCACCACCACTTTGAATCAAGGTTGGATGACAATGTTGCTAAGTACAAGTATATAATGCCTTGAGTCTGTACCCCGGACACTACACAGTGCTCATAATCCCGAAGGACCACAAGCTAACCCATGAATGGTACCTGTTGTAATAACTAAATAATAGTATAATAATATGCAGAAATTAGGAGGAAAACATGACATAAGGTTTAATACTATAATAAAACTGAATACGGTATAACAAATACCAAATCTGATACATCTGTCTGAAAATACTCTAGTTTGAAAAAGCCTCTAAACTGTTTGAAATATGGAGTTGATGGTACAAGTCCCCAACTAACTCCAACCTACTAAAATAAGTTGAACTACTGACAAAATCATCATGTCCTCGAAACTAAGGGGACTCACCACTAACTCTATCTGCTGAATATCTTAACTGTTAAGTATGATCAGGAGCCCGCGCGTCTGAACCTACGATATAAAACATCATAGCGTAAAAGAATGGTATGGATCAGTACTTTGAATATACTGGTATGCAAAGTGAGGTAGGCAATGTATAGGTTCATATGCATGAAAAATACTGACTGGATGACATGAATATAACTGAATAGGAGTACATTCATGAATATATATATTGTAATCTGAGGTCGTGATAACACAGGATACTGAGTTCTGAATTGCTGATGTACTAATATCTTAGTTTACTGATACTGTGTAGATGATAACTGAGGGAACGTATCTGATAGTCTTGATCCTATGGAACTATACTGAGTTCCATACTGAACTGAGTGACTGTATCTAATAGTACTGAATCTGTAGAACTAAACTAAGTTTTATACTGAGACTGGAACTAAGACTGAGAATGTAGGAGGTAATCATCTAACAGACATGCCCTTTTATGAATAAATTGGGGTCCAACCTATAACCCAAGTTTGAAGGGCGTCAGTACCATGCCACGGGTAAAGACAAGATGTGAGTTAACCCTCTCTGACAAGAACTTTTGCATAAACCCTCTCTGGAAAGAAAACTCGTACGAGATGTATCAACCCTAATATCGTAGGAGGATATCTCAACCTACGATAGCTACGTAGTTCTGTAATGCAGGGATTGCTACTAAGGATCAATCCCTCTATTGGTGGGAATGTCCCCATACCTAGGTTCGCTCCGTGCTGAATCTTACTCCCAACTGAATAGACACTGAACTGATTCCTAGTTCATACTAGGCTTGACTGAACTATTACTGATTATACTGTCTAACTAAACTGAACCGAGTTTACTGAGTTCCGTTAACTAAAAAAATACTATTTAATTCTGTTAATTGGCTGAATTTACTGAGGTATAACTGAATACTGAACTAGACTTGACTGATACTGAGTCTACTGAGTTTTTTTTCCTTAGTTCTGTAACTGAATGAGAGTAATACTGATCGTGACATGATTCACACCATCCTGAGAATAACCATGGCTCTAGGTAATCAACTAAATTTTCTGGTATTAAATACCCCCAGGACTCGATAGCATATATTATAAGACATGGCACAATCTTGAAACATGATAAATAACTACTTGATCATCATTCATTCACTGGGACATTCTAGCAAACACTTGCATGACATGAACTTAAATAAATGCTAACATAATATAATTTCATTATTTAATTCTAATGAACAATTCATCAAACACTTGAAAGGCATTGTATATGCACATAGTACTAATCAACACATGAGCATCACAATTTCAATTCTTTAACATAAATTCACATGATACTACATACATAACAGTTGTTTTTACATAAATCTTGCTCTTAATCATGTAATAGAAATCCAATCAACATTATAATCATGAATACACTTGAATCCAAATCATGAAAAGCATGAAATCAAGTTACTTGAAGTTTAAAAGAGTTTCTTGGACTCCAAGGGTGGAAGGAACCCTTGGATGAACACTTTACATATCTTGCTTGCTAAATTCTTGAAGAAAAATGGTAAAACATTGACCCTTGGCTTTGAAAATAAATCACCTAGGGTTCTTATTCTTCAGTAATTTGAGAGAAAGTGACTATATTGTTCAATGAAGGCGGAATCTCATGTTTTAGGGATAAATAGGTCTGGGAAAAAGACCCTAATATCCCTCAGGACGCGACTTTTTAATTACTAAAAATTAGACTGTCGAGGCACAGACTGACGCACTACGTTGTTGACAACGACATGATGGCCAATTCTCCACATCAAGTCCATGTTAGTTTACTGGAAATTCTCTCTGGGAGCCAAGGATAATATTGATCAACGCAATGGACGACGTGCCACGCTGATATCGCATTGATTCACTATTTTGGATTCCCAAACGTGCTTCAAATAAGGTCCAAAAAATATAAAACTCATTCGGTAACACCTACTGACATTCCTGATCATGAATCAACCTAAAAATTGACAATTTAAGGCCATGGAGGCTAAAAAATAGAGTTGCCAACTTACAAAGGCCAAAATAATACTAAGTCTTAATACTTGGCTAGAATTTTCTAAGTCTGGGACCCCTTGTAAGCTTAAAAGACTGAGTTAAGCTTAGGATTTTGCGGGGTCTTACAATATATCCCCCTTTGAAACATTCATCCTCGAATAAGATTAATTATACTGAGAAGACTGATGGACTGGATTTAGACACTGGACATGCACAATTGAAGCATGATTTCATGACTAAAATTACTGATATACTGAATAATCATACTGAAGATGTATATCTAATGCATGAATGCATAGATTGAACATGGTAAATGAATACATGACTGGGATTACTGATAAGCTGAGTTTATATACTAAAAATGCATGTTTGATGCATGAGTACATGACTGAATTGATTCGTGAATGCATGACTGAGTATGCAACGTTAATTGATACTAAGATGGTAGCTATATCTAAACATGAGACTGAGTAAATTCAATGGAAAACTATTACCTTGGGCTCAGTCTCAATTTGTAGAGAAGAGGTGAGGATACTTGGTTCTCATGTCTGCCTCTGCTTCCCCAGTAGCTCCCGCAACGGACTGATTCTGCCAAAGAACTTTGACTAGAGGGACTTCTTTGTTCCTTAGTCTGTGAATCTGATAATAAAGAATTTCGACTGGGATCTCTTCATAAGAGAGGTTATTATGAATATCTATGCCCTCTATAAGGAATATGGCTGCTGGGTCACCTATGTATTTCTTTAGCAAGGAGACATGGAACACTGGATACACTGAAGCTAAGTCTGATGGAAACTCAAGCTCGTTAGCTACCTTTCTAAATAGGCTGAGAATTCGGTAAGGACCGACATATCGAGGTCTGAGTTTCCACTTCGTTCCAAACCTCTTCAATCCTTTTATAGGAGATATTTTCAAATACACAAAATCACTAATCTCGAACTCGAGATCCTTTCTGCGTACATCTGCATATGATTTCTATCGGCTCTGAGCTGTCTTAAGATTTTTCCTAATCAACTAAAATTTATCTAAGGTATGAAATACCAAGTTAGTCCCTAACTCTACGGCATCACCCACTTCAAACAAACAGATGGGAGATCTACACCTCCTCCTATAAAGCACTTCAAATGGAGCCATCTCAATGCTGGAATGATAGCTATTGTTATATGCGAACTCAATCAAAGGAAAGTGGTCATCCCAACTACCTTTAAAGTCTATCGCACACGCTCATAGTATATCTTCTAAAGTCTGAATGGTGCTTTCTACTTGACCATCTGTTTGAGGGTGAAAGGTTGTACTAAGATGAACTCGGGTACCAAGACCCTTTTGGAATGCCTTCCCGAAATGAGAGGTAAACTGAGTACCTCTATCTGAGATAATAGATAGTGGAACATCATGCAATATAACCAACTCCCTGATATAAAGTTTGGCGCAATGCTCGGCTGAATTAGAGGCATAGACTGGTAGGAAATAAGCTGATTTGGCCATCCTATCTACAATAACCCAAACTGAATCATGCCAACGACGAGTACAAGGCAAATCCATCACAACGTCCATGTTCACTTTTTCTAATTTCTAGGTGGGAATGCTGAACTCCTGCATGGACCCAATAGGCTTCTGATGCTCAATGTTAACCTGCTGACATGTTGAGAATCTTGCCAAAAACTCTACAATATATCTCTTCATCCCACTCCACCAATAGATCTCCCACAAATCATGGTACATCTTAGTGGCCCCTGGATGAATAGAGTAGCGTGCACCATGCGCCTCTGTAAGAATTTGCTGCCTCAAGTCGTCTACACCTGGAAGACATAGCCAACCCTGGCAGCGCAACACACTATCTCCCCCTAGGGAGAAAACCTCTATCTTCTAATCTTTGACTGGTTCCTTCAACTTGGCTAGACTGGGATCCCTATCCTGCTTTTCGTTCACCTCAAAAACTAGGGATGATTTTGAACTACTCTTCACCCATACACTACCTTCTGACAAATCAACTAAGCGAACACCTAGTCGGGTAAGCTAATGAACTTCTTGAGATAACTTCTTATCATCCTCCACATGAGAAACACTCCCCATAGATATTCTACTAAGAGCATCAGCCACTATATTAGCTTTACACAGATGATACAAGATACTGATGTTGTAATCCTTCAACAACTCCAACCACTTTCTCTGGTGGAGGTTTAGGTATTTCTGAGAGAACACATACTGTAAGCTCTTATGGTCAGTGAACACATCAATGTGCACCCCATACAAATAGTTCCTCTAAATATTTAAGGCAAAAAATACTGTTGCTAACTTAATTTCATGAGTAGGATAGTTCTTTTGATGGGGCTTAAGTTGTCTAGAGGCGTTGGCTATGAACTTACATCTGTGCATCAAAACACTCCCCAAACCAACTATGGAGGCATCACAATATACCACAAATCCATCTGAACCAACTGGTAGGGTCAAAACTGGAGCTGTAGTGAGTTGAGTCTTCAACTCTTGAAAACTCTATTCACAAGAATCTAACCACTAGAATTTGAACTTCTTCTGAATTAATCTGGACATAAGGGATGCAATAGATGAAAATCCCTCAAAAAACCATCGGTAATAGCCAGCCAATCCCAAGAAACTTCTGATATCTGATGGAGAGATGGGTCTAGGATAGTTTCTCACAACTTTGGTCTTTTGGGGATCAACTCTAATGCCATCACCGGAAATAATATGGCCAAGAAAGGCTACTGACCTTAGCCAAAATTTGAACTTACCAAACTTGGTGAATATCTGATGATTTCTGAGATACTGTAATACTATTCTGAGATGGTCTGCATAATCATTCTCACTGCGGAAATAGACAAGACTGTCATCTATGAAGATTATGATTAACATGTTCAAGTACTGCTTGAACTCACAGTTCATCAAGTCTATGAATGCTGCTGGGGCATTGGTAAGACAAAAAGACATGACTAAGAATTCAAAGTGACCATACTGAGTTCTGAAAGCTATCTACAGGATTCACATTCTCTGAATCTGAGCTGATGATAGCCCGATCTGAGGAATATATTAGAAAATTAACTGGATCCTTAAAGTTGGTCAAACAAGTCATCGATTCTGGGAAGTGGATACTTGTTCTTGATCGTAACTTTATTTAGATGATGGTAATAAATACACATTCTGATAGAATCATCTTTTTTACAAATAAATAAAATTGGGGCACCCCACGGGGATACACTGTGTCTGATGAATCCCTTATCTAGGAGATTCTTTAACTGTTATTTTAATTCTCTGAGTTCTGCTAGAGCCATTCTGTATGGAGAAATAGATATAGGCTAAGTAACTGGAAGAAGGTCTATTCAAAAATCAATTTTCGTATCGGGAGAAACTCCGAGAAAATCTTTAGGAAACACATCTGGGGATTCCCATGCCACTGACACTGACTCAAGAGTAGGGGTTTCTGAACTTGACTCCTAGATATCATTTTTCTTTCCCTTAGGTAAGAAACAAACTGACCCCTAAGTGCTGAAGTACTAAACCTCCACTCAAGGACGGGTTCATTTGAAAACTGAAATTGGACAATTCTCTTTCTGCAGTCGATTGAGGCATAGCAGCAATGAAGACAATCCATGCTGAGAATGACATTAAAATCAGTTATCTCTAATTCGAATAAGTCTGCTGAAGTGACTTTTTGAGATACCATAATCGGACAGTTCCTATATACCCATCAGGCTATGATAGATTTAACCACTTTGGTAGAGACTGAGAAAGGCTCTACTAGGATTTTGGGAAAGACTACGAAGTCAACAACTATATAAAGAGTAACAAAGGACAAAGAAACTCTTGGGTCTAGCAAAGCATAAACATGTAAATGATAAACTTGAAACATACCAGTGAATAAATCAGGAGAACTCTCATGATCCTATTGGGACTGAAGTGCGTAGAGTCTATTTGTGCGCTTCCTACTGGTGGCACTGGATGCGGCACCCTGCTGATTTAGGCGATCGGACTGAGCTGGGGGAAAGTTGTGCTGACTCTGAGAACCCACCTGTGGACACTGTCTGACCTTATGACCTGGCTTACCATATCCAAAATGCACATTACTGCCAGCTCTATAGATACCTTGGTTATTTCTGCCATACTTCTGGCAAAGGGGATTGGTTTGGGCACTGCTAATACTACCCTGAGGTTTAGGGCCTAGTGCCCTATCTTTTTTATCGTCTCTAAATTTTGGTACAGGAGTATTGGCTGAGGACGGAGCTAGAACTGAGGATTTTAGGTGGAACTGAGAATGATTCCCACCCTCTAACTTAGGCTGAGCGAAGTTAAAACTACCTATTCTTGCTCTCTTGTTCTACTTCTCCTTCTCTTTATTCTTTAGCCTCCTCTATCTACTGAGCATGAAACATGAGCCTGGATATGTCCACCTTCTTAATCAACATTATGGTCCTACACTCCTTGACCATACTATTTGATTCGCCAGACACAAACTTACTCATCTTAGATTTTCTATCTGCTACCACATGAGGAGCGTATTTGGTTAATTAAGTAAACTTAAAAGAATACTATTGTATAATCATATTTACCTGCTTCAAATTTATAAATTCCAAAACCTTTACTTCCCTCATATATAGCGAGAAGAACCTATCCAGAAAAGCAACAAGAAAATCCTCCCATTCAATGGGCCTTTCATCTGCGGCCCTTTCTGATTTTCACTATTTAAACCATGAGTGTACCACATCCTGTAACTGATATATGACTAACTCAGCACTCTCAACAACCGTCACTCCTATAATGCCTGTAACTTTCTGCACCTGATCAAGAAACTTCTGAGGGTCCTCATCTGACTTAGACCCAGTAAAAGATGGAGGGTTCATTCGGGTGAAATCCCAAATCCTTGCTGTAGCAGTATTAGCCATTGGGTTGGCCGAAACACTAGATGGACATTCACTCTGGGCTACCACAGAATGAGCGAAGGTGGTGAAAGCTACTCTGAATTTAGTGTGGGAGATGTGTTCGTCTAGAGGATCTGGCTAGATGGGCTGGGGTTCTAGCTGGTCTCCCATTTCTCTTCCCTTAGTCCTCTTTGGAGGCATATTCTGTAAATGGAAGAGAAACATGGATTAGATAGAGAGTTTAACTGGAGCTCATGCTCACTCACACGATATGAATACTGAAAGAAGGGAAAATTTTCCTAAAACACCTCTTAGCCTCCTGTCCATAAGTGTGGTACACTACACACCTATGCACAAGATTCTAATATATGTGGCTTTCAGAATTCTTAGGACTCTGTTGAATCTTAGGCTCTGATACTAAGTTTGTAACCCCTCGAGTCTGTACCCCAGATGCTACACGATGCTTATAATCCCGAAGGACCATAAGCTAACTCATGACTGTTACCTACTGCAATAACTAAATAATAGTACTATAATATGCAAAAATTAGGCAAAAAACATGCCTTAAGGTTCAATACTATAATAAAATTGAATACGGTGTAACAAATACCAAATCTAATACATCTTTCTGAAAATACTCTAGTCTGAAAAAACCTCTAAACTATCTGAAATATAGAGTTGATGGGACAAGTCCCCAACTAACTCTGAACTACTGAAATAAGCTGAACTACTAAAATAATCATCATGTCCTCGAAACTAAGAGGACTCATTGATAACTCTGTTAGCTGAATATCTAAACTGCTAAGTATGATTGGTATCGTACGCGTCTGAACCTATGATATAAAATGTCATAGCATAAAAGAAAGGTATGCATGAGTAATTTGAATATACTAGTATGTAAAGTGAGGCAGGCTAAAATACATGGGTTCATATGCATGAACAATACTAGCTGAATGACATGAATATAACTGAATAGGAGTACATGCATAAATACGTATACTTTAGTCTGAGGTCATGATAACATGGATACTGAGTTTTGAATTAATGATTTACTGATATCTGAGTTTACTGATATTGTGTAGCTGATAACTGAGTGACTGTATCTGATAGTCTTGATCCTATGGAACTATACTAAGTTCCATACTGAACTGAGTGACTGTATCTAACAGTCCTGAATTTGTAGAACTGAATTGAGTTTTATTCTAAGACTGGAACTAAAATTGAGACTGTGAGAGGTAATCATCTAACCAATATGCCTCTTTCTGAATAGATTAGGGCCCAACCTGTAAACCTAGTTTGAAGGGTGTCAGTACCCTGACACGGGTAATAACAACCTCTCTGATAAGAAGCTCTTATATTAACCCTCACCGGCAGGAAAACTCATACGAGATGTATCAACCCTAATCTAACAAGAGGATATCTCAACCTACGCTGGCTAGGTAGCTCTATAATACAGGGATTGCTACTAAGGACCAATACCTCTATTGTAAGGAATGCCCCCATCCCTACGTTCTCTCAGTGCTGAATCCTACTCCCAACTAAATAGATACTGAACTGATTCTTAGTTTATACTAGGCTTGACTGAACCATTACTGATTAAACTATCTAACTGAACTGAACTAAGTTCTCTAAGTTCCATTGACTGACGGAATACTACTGAATTATGTTAAATGACTGAATTTACTGAGGTCTGAACTGAATACTGAACTGGACTGGATTGATACTGAGTCTACTGAGTTTTTTCCTGAGTTCTATAAGTGACTGAGAGTACTATTGATCGTGACATGACTGATACTATCCTGAGATTGACCATGGCTTTAGGTAATCATCTAAATTGTCGTGTATTAAATACCCCAAAGACTCGATAGCATAAATTATAAGACTTGGCACAATCTTGAAATATGAAAAATAACTACTTGATTATCATTCATTCATTGGGATATTCTAGCAAATAGTTGCATGACATGAACTTGAATACATGCTAATATGATATAATTTCATTATTTAATTCTCATGAATAACTCATCAAACACTTTGAAGGCATTATATATGCACAGAGTACTAATCAACACATGAGCACCACAATTTCAAGTCTTTAACATGAATTCACATGATACTACATACATAATAGTTGTTTTTACATTAATCTTGCACTTAATCATGGAATACAAATCCAATCAACATTATAATCATGAATACAATTGAATACAAATCATGGAAAGCATGAAATCAAGCTACTTGAAGTTTAAAAAAGTTTGTTGGACTCCAAGGGTGAAAGGAACCCTTGGATGAACACTTGACATACCTTGGTTTCTAAATTCTTTAAGAAAAATGGTGAAACCTTGAGCTTTGGCTTTGAAATTAAATCACCTAGGGTTCTTGTTCTTGAGCAAATTGAGAGAAACTGAGTATATTTTGATTAATGAAGGCTGAATTTTGTGTATTATGGTTGAATAGGGGTGGGAAAAAAACCCTAATACCCTTGAGGACCCAACTTTTTAATTACTTAAAATCGAACTATCGACGCGCAGACCGACAAGCCATGTCGTTGGCATTGATGCGATAGCCAATGCTCCGTGTTGAGTCTGTGTTGGTTCACTGGAAATTGCCACTGGGATCCAAGTAAAATATTAATTTATGTGATGGCCGATGTGCCGCACCAAAATCACATCAATTGACTATTTTGGATTCCCAAACGTGGTTTAAATAAGGTCCAAAAAATACGAAACTTGTTCGAGAACACCTACTGACATTCCTGATCATGAATCAGCCTAAAGATGGATAATTTAAGGCCATAAAGGCTGCTCAATAGAGTTGCCAACTTACGAAGGACAAAATAATACAAAGTTTGAATACTTTAGAATTTTCTATGTTTGGGACCCTTTAGCAAGCTTAAAATAATGAGTTGAGCTTAGGATTTTACAAAGTAGTTATCCACTCACCCTTTCTTTTCTTCACCTTACATGCAAACACTAAACCGGTGGTCCCTAGTTGTAGAGTAATACAGTGTTACTGATTCTTTTCTCCTAGAGATTCTGAGGTAGTGGTATTTGGCCCCATCTTTCCTCAAATTCTATATCTTATCCTAGTCTTATGTACCCTTTCATATTTAGACATGGTTGGACCCTTCTTTATACTTTCTAATGATTTAGAGGCTTGTGTTATGACTTCTAGACATAAGAATGTTGTTTGATTTTTTATTTCTTCCATTTAGTCTATTTTGAGCTATTTTGGGTTTTTGTTGTTCATTTATTTTGTTATTAATTTAATCTAACACTTATGTTGGGATGGGTTTAGGGTTATCCTTCATAGAGAATAGGATAAATGTCATCATATTTCTAATTTGTGGTTGTGATAAGTTGGTATTAGAGCCCCGTGTTCATTATTCTTATAAGTATAAGTTGAGTCTAGTAAAGTATTATAGATTGGTGCGAAGATGCCTGTTATCTAACTTCAAGAGGCTATAGGACTTAGAAAAAATACCTTTCTTAATTCATTATTGTGCGATCATGGATTAATGTAACTCTAAAACTCTTATTCATTAAGTCATATATAGCAAGGATGCATTCTGCATTGGCTGGATACACACAACCCATTCCTTTGGTATGTGGCAAGGGTAAAGGATGAAACAAAGGTAGACTTCGAGCATTAGGGTTAGATATGGTTCTTTTTAGAGTTTCCTATTTAGGGTTAACAAGTTTTTGTGATAATGGTTTTATTGAGACAAGAAAACATTTTGTAATTTTTCAATAACAAGTAATAGAGTATTAAATTTTGGTTTGTAACAATTTGTAAGATTGGACTATTTTTATGTTCCCCATGATTTCATAACTCAGTAGGTGTGGCATACTAGTGATCTATCTTAGTGCTTAGCATACAAAATTCATAAATTAGGTTCACCTTCTTTTATTATTAAGTTAGGTTCACCTAAACAACTTTTTTCCTTATTAGATAAATGTCACTCAGTCACTGATTAGGTCAATGAGAGTTTCTCTATTAACCTTTATCATTAATCTTAAATTAGTTATCCTTGGAAAAGGCTCAATCTGTTAGACGAGGGTTTGTAGCCTCAATCTCCATTGTTAATATTTTTTCCTATTCCTTACATGTATGGTCAAGAAAGTAAGAATTAAGGTGAGTTCTAACATATGTGTCCACTAAAAAGCACTTTATATGCAGAGTATAATAATACATGCATGAACATCGTTCACTAATTACTAAATACTTTAACCTACTTTGTTAATTAATCATAGTTCCAACAACCCTAATTATGGGATTTAGCTACTCGTGTTAGTAAGATCACAATAAGAATTTTGTAGAATAAATCATTATATAAACTCATAAAGTGAATATGAGAAATTTGGAATCTTGAATTAACAAAGAACAATGAATAATAAAGAACTAATGGATGTTATTGCTAAAAAAAACTAATAGCATTGTTGTTCTCAAGACATACAATATGTTTTGGGTGCATAAACTGTAAATAAAAATGAAAGGGATGCATTCATAGATAATATAAAACCAATCCTAAACAAACTAGGAAAGTGGTATCGACAACATTCCACGAGTCATACTGTGGAATCATGACTCTTGGTCTTGAGATCAATAATTGTACTTCTCAGCTTTTTTCCCAATCCTTATAGTTTACACAATTCATTTCATGACTTGTGGTCATGAATTATGACTTGTAAATTTGGATCGCAGTGTAAAGTGAAACTTGTAAACTTACAGGTTTCTTTTAATGGCTTATCTGTAAGAATCGTACAATGATTCATGACTCGTATAAGGTCTCATTGTAATTGAGTCAAATTGTACACTTGTAAACCTAATTCTAAGCTTCACTAGTACAATTTAAACTCTGATACACAAGTCATACACTAACTATAGTGTTTCTTTGCACTTTTGTTTCTTATGTACAACTTTCATGACTTAATAGTATGACACATACTACCATGTTACAATCCATACATTATGTTCACAAATTCATACTAAGGAAAAGTTTAACACATTTTCCTACTTTTCTTCCAAGCCTTATTTTCATACACATATACCAAATAAAACATCATATGTAATGACCCTTCAGATTATTTTCCATCTTTCCATTTAATTTTTTCATTTAGATATTTACAATAGTTTACCCAAGTAATTTATGACTTTCTGGAACTGATAGTTTGATTACCGAGCAGTTCATTTGATTTTTAAAGCCAATTCACTATTTTGAAGCCTTTATTAGTTCAAATTGTCTAGCGGGGAAAAACTTCAATTGAATGTCATAATATGTCAATTCTTACTATTCCAACATCTTTGTAACATCAATTTTAGGGTATATGGACCCTTGGTTTGGGTCTCGAGGCCCCCAGACTCATTTCAGGGTACTGGCCAAAAGATAAAAAAGACAAGTTGATCTAGGAGCCATATTTTGTCAAAAAACCGCAGATGTAAATTTTGATGGCTCCATTGAATTTGGAACATTGAATTAATATGGTAGCATAGTTCATTTCGGTATATGATATTCTAGATAAATCCCGAAGGGTTAGCGGAGACTTGGAATTTCTCCAAGTCATGGCCGATGTTGGTGCATCACTTAAGAGATGCCTTTAATAGCTTAAGATATCTTATAAACCCCAATAAGTATCGCTTAAGAGACTAATTTTTTTGATTAAGCAAATAGCTTGACAGTGGCAGTAGTAGGGCGATCATGTAAGCAATACTAGTGTTGCATATGCAATATTTTCTTAGGTAGCTAGATATTGCATAAGCAATCTACTGATCACATAAGCGGCAAGTATTCTAGGGCATAAGTATCGCTTAAGTGACGCGAAGTTTGCTTAAGCAATAATAATGCATTTGGGAAGGGTATAAATACCCACTTAGCCTAATCTTTCACCATTTTCATCTATTCTCTAGAATCTTAAACCCTAAAAGTGAGAGTTCTTGGAAGAATCAATTGTGGGTGATTGTGGAGCTTTGGTATTGTTATTTTACATGATATTTCATTGAATTTGTGGTAGGATTACATTTTTTTTTCATGGTTAATTTCTCCATACTTTTGCTAAAATACCTATAGCCTTGGTGACTTGATTTTAGCACCATTATAGCTCGAAATTAACATATTTTTAGGGTAAATATTTCTTGATCATAGAGGGACACTGTGTTGGTTTCGAATGTGCAATTCTATATAGGCCCCACATGAGAATCTTAGGTAATTTTGTACCCAAAGCACAATAGTAAAATATGGGTATCATTGTTCTTGTTTATATGAGTGGATTGTGATTTTAATAGCATAGAACATTGAGGAAGCTACTCAAAAAGGGAAATTAGTGATTTAGCAATTTTTTTGGGTTTTCTTCGTCATCTAGGTAGGCTAGGTTTGCCTTTTGTATATATTGAGCTATCTCATAGTATGATTATGATATTATGCTAGATATAGGGTGGAATTTGGGTATTAGAAGTATGAATGAGAATATTTGGTTTAGTTCGGCCAACTAGGCTATCTTGAAATGGTAGACTTGGAGTTATTAGAGTAGTTATTCATGTCTTAAGTGAATTGGTCTTCACATTTCACATTTATAATAGAAATGCCTTAATTACTCAAGCTAATGGTAAATTGCATTAGTCATTCATATTTAGGGTGGAATTGTCCTTAGTTGCTTAAGTTAGGAGAAATTGCCTTAGTGATTTTTTATCTTGGTAGAATTGCCTTAGTTGTGCATGTTTGGGAAGGATTAGTATCTATTTATGGAATACATGACATCTAGAAATGAACTTAGATACCTTAAACTAGTTTGGGGTAGAAGTTGCCAAAAATGGATTTTGGGGATTATAGTAGGCTCCTCTAGCCCACCTTAGACCCAGACTTGTGTTAACCTTGTAGACTTTTTTACGTATGGTATACTATTACTAATGTTATGTTTGACACTTAAGGAGTTTGAATATTTTTATTGAGTATGTTAATTGGTAATTGAAAAATTGATGCTAATTTCGGGTATTGCTAATGATTTTGCTTATATACGTGATTAATGATACAATTTATCGATATGATATGACTTATATGTACATGATTATTGATATGGATTCTTGATATGAATAATAATATGTCCTATTGAAATGCTTAATGCTATAGATATTGATATGATTAATAGTTAATGGCCCACAGATGTGATGTGGTTCATCGATATGATATAGCTCATAGATATGATATGGCTTATACATATGATATGACTCATATATATGATATTCTCATAGATATTATATGACTTATTCATATGATTATTGGTTTATAGATATGATTAATACCACATGGATACGATTATTGAAATAATTTATGAATAGGGTTATTGACATGGATTATTGGCATGGTTTCTAGTATGACTTAATGTAGGCGGTATTGGTATAGTCTATTGGGTTGGTTTAATGGTGTGTCTTTTTTATATGGTTTATTGATGTGGTATATAACTATGATTTCTAGTTTGATTTTGGCAAATTAATAATGATCTTGATAAATATGAGTTCTGGTTTGAGTCTAGCAAATTGATAATGATCTTCATAATATAAGTTTTGATTTGAGTCTAGCAGTTGATAATAGGGATGATGCTAATGAACCCGGTTTAAGTCTAGCATTGAGAATTATGTATGAGATGATACAATTCGGATGGATTCTTAGTTATGGCATGATAATTCAGTGATATACAGTGATTTGGTTTCTTAGTTTCCTTGATTGTACCTTCAGGGTTATGGAGGCCTGTGTTGGCTTATTTTTTTTTCCGCACTTATTGGATTATGTGGAGCAATCTTTTAATTATAATGGTATGATCTTTACATTGTTATCTCATATACATTATTTATTTATTTATTTATTTATTTATGTATAGTAGTGTTGGAGTTAATTTCTAGGTTTTCCCTTTACCTTAGCTTACTTTATCTTATATCTTATCATATTTATGTTATGACTAACCTCAGTCAGCCTGATGCCTACCGAGTACCCATGATTTTTGTACTCATACTACACTTCTGTACCTTTTTGGTGCAGATCCAAGTATTATTTGTTGGCGCTAATTCGACATTTGTGCAGAGTTGACCTCTAAGATTAGGTGAGCTCTTGGAGTTGGAGTTACCCTTTCTCTTTCTATTTAACTATGTCTAATATTTTATCTCCGAAATGAATTATATTTGACTATTTAGTACTTAGAGATCATTTATAGTAGCTCTTATATCAACATTACTGAATCTTAGGATGGTTGTTGACTTTCTATCTATCTGTTAGACCTTTATAACTGTATTATTGCTATTTAAGTCTTTAATAGTAAATTTCCATCTTTTTAGGCCATTTTCCACTAGGTTACCCTATTTTATATAGCTCCAGGCTATGGTTTAGCTTACCTACTGGTGGAAAAAAGTAGGGCCATCCTAACTCATAAATTGGTCATGGAAAATTAATATCAGAGACTAGGTTTCAGTGGTATTGTTTGTACAAGTGCAAATGTCTAGTAGAGTCTTGCAAATTTGAACAATGATGTCCGTTTTTTTATCTTCAAGAGGCTATAGGACATTATTAGGAGTTCTTTACTTCTTTTACTTATTTATTGCTATGAGTCAGAGTTGGTTTCTAAAGCATTTCTTTGGTTTTACTCTTTGGTAGATGTCTAGGTGACGTGCTATCACCATATGCGATAAAGGTCCCACGATCGAGACTAAGGATCCTATCACTGTCCGTTGATGACCGACCTAGAGGTCATGACAACCTCAAGATGTGTCCTTTTCTAGGGGACAAGATAGAGGGCCTTCCCCAGACTTTATTTCTTCTTTAGTTCTCAGAGATGCTTTGGTTTAGCTTTAGGGATTGGTTGGTGATGCACCATTTGATAGTGCATAATCTATAAATTAGAGTGGTACTAAGGTGGGGTGAAATTTGTAGCTGTGGCTCCCAGAGTTGAGATTTCTCCTACACTTGTAGTAACTTAGCCATTAGTTTCCTTGCCTGCTCTAGGTGCAAAAGATATTGGATAGATTCTTGAGATTGGTTTCACCTATGTTTTCTGCTGCACCAGGTGAGGATGTGTATAAGTTCTTGATTGTTTGTGAAGATAGGCTCCCTAATTTTGTCCTAGTTGAGACTCGTGGTGTGGATTACACTACTTCTTAGTCGTACTTGGTAGCTTGACATTTATGGAGAGGTCATCTTGATTCTAGGCCAGCTGGATCTTCCCTTTTGACATGGATCCAGTTCTTTGAGATCTTCTTGAAGAAGTATATGCCTTGCATCCTTAAGGATTATTTGAGAGATCAATTCTAAGGGTTAGATCAGGGTTGCATGATTGTTGTAGAGTATGAGGCTTGATTTCATGAATTTGTTATGCATGCTATTTCTACTATGACTATTAAATATGAGAGGGGTTTATTTCTTTGTTCAAGGATAAAGACTTCCTCTTTGCATGTCTAAATAGTGTTTGGTTATTTTGAGTAAGTCTTTTTCTCAGGTTTTTTATCAGCTCCACTTATGGAAGAGATGCATCACGAGGACCAAAGAGGAAGCGATAAGAGGTCGTGATATTAGGGTAGGTTGTGGGAGTTGTAGTAGCTCCAAGTTTAAAGGAAATAGTACTTAGGGTAGGTACCCTCTATGTCAGTCTTATCAGTATTATAGTAAGTCTAGTAGACTTATTTAGGCTGCACTTTAGATTACCGATGAAGGCCTGTCTAGATCTAGTTTTCGTCCTAACTAGGGTCATGGTCTATCTTTGAGGGGTTTATCTTTTGGCTATTTTAGTCATGGTGGTTATATCGGGTCAGGCGAATCTTCTTAATTTTATTTAGTGCCTGGGGCATATTATGGTTGTTGAGTTTTCTATCATTTCTCAGGAGAGTGCCCTAGTCATGGAGCCATTGTTCCTTCAGCTCAGAGTGTTCCACCTATCGAGGCAGTTCATCTCCTAGCTAAGATATGGTGTGCATGGTCGTAGGTATGGTCCCTAGGGTGCTTATAGAGGTTCTTAAGCAGGTGGGATCGGATATTAGTCAGAAGCCTAGCCAGGTAGAGGGCGTGGTTATTATATGCATTACTTGATAGATCCAAGGCTGAGTATTTAGTTGTTGTTATTATAGGTAATATTTTTGTATGTCGTCAATCAGATTTTCCTTTGTTTGATTTGGGATCCCATTATTCTTGTATGCCTTCTTATTATGCTCTATATTTAGAGTTATAATGGGATTTATAATCTATTCCATTACGTGTATCTACTCCTATAGGTGATTTTTTAGTAATGGATCGGGTTCTCAAATCATGTGTTGTGACTATTCGAGAGTTTTATACATATGATGATCTTGTTATATTAGAGATGATAGATTTTAATATGCTTCTAGGCATGAACTTGTTATCCACTATCATGCGGTCTTATATTATTTTGCCAAGGTCGTTACCTTAGGGAAGCCCAGCAAACCCTCGATCGTGTGACAGGGAGCTGTTAGCCAATAGCCGATAGGGATTATTTCTTATATTCGTGATAGGAGGCTTATTTCGAGGGGTATTGAGTCTTATCTCGTTTATATTTGCGATTTTAGTGTGGAGAGTCTATCGCTTGACTCTGTTTCTATAATTCTTGAGTTTCCAGATGATTTCCTTATAGATCTACCTGGACTTTCTCCTGAGAGTGGTATTGAGTTTCATATTGATCTTGAGATAATCACCCGACCTATTTCTATGTCACCTTACAACATGGTTCCTACCGAGCTGAAAGATCTAAATTCTCAGGTTTAGGATCTTCACAGTAAGGGTTTTATTAGATCGAGTGTGTCTCCTTAGGGATCCCCTATGTAGTTTGTGAAGAAGAAAGATGTCTCCATGCATGTGTATTGACTATAGGCATCTAAATAAGGTAATAGTTAAGAATAGTTATCCTATTCCCCACACTAATGATTTATTTGACCAAATTTAGGGAGCATCCCTATTCTCTAAGATTGACTTGAGGTTCGATTACCATAAGCTGAGGATTCGGGCTGGGGATGTCCCAAAGGTAGCCTTCACAACCCTTTATGGTCAATATGAGTTTTGAGTGATGTATTTTGGGTTGACGAATTCCTCGATTGTGTTTATGGATTTGACAAACCGCGTGTTTAGGACTCGTTTGGTTTCTTTTGTGATTATTTTCATCTATGACATCCTTATGTATTTGAGGAGTATAGAAGAGCATATACAACATTTGAGGATTGTGATCTAAACCATGACAAATCATATGATATTTACCAAGTTCTCTATATGTGAGTTTTGGCTTGAGTCGATGACGTTTCTTGGGCATATGGTGTCTAAGAATGGGATTAAGGTAGACACAACAAAGATTAAGGCTATACGTGATTGGGATAGACCTACATCTCCAACTAAGGTTCATAGCTTTATTGGTTTTTCCGGTTATTATTGATAGTTCTTTTAGAGTTTTGCTACTATTGCAGCACTAATGACCAGATTAACTTGGAAGGAGGTTACTTTCTGATAGTTTGAGGAGAGTGAGTTGAGCTTTGGAAAGTTCAAGGGATTTCTCACCTTTTCTCCTACTTTAGCTTATCTTGTTGAGGGTGAGGGATCCACCATCTATTGTGATGTTTTTGGTGTTGGTTTGGGTTGTGTATTGATGCAACAGGATCGTGTTATTGCTTATGCATTGAGGCAACTGAAGGTTGGAAGTATTTGAACTTAAGATTTGCAGGCATTATCTTTATGGTGTGCATTGTGAGATCTTCATGGATCATCACAGTTTTTAGCATCTTATGATCTAGAGAGCTTAGTGCTAGGCAACATAGATGGATGAAGTTGCTTAAGGATTATGATATCTCTATCTTGTATCATTTGAGCAAGGCAAATGTGGCAGTGGACACTTTAAGCCGAAAGGCAGTAGTATGGGTAGCTTGGCTTGTATTTTTATTTATCAGAGGTCGTTGGCATGAGACATTCAATCTATAACAAACTTTACTGTACGACTTGATATTTCAGACCCAAGGAGGATTCATGCTAGTGTGAAGGTGAGGTCCTCCCTATTTGAGCAGATTTAGGATTTCCACTTTGAGGATAAGAGACTTTGCATCATCCGTGATTAGGTGTTAAGTGGTTAGTCCATGAGGGAAACCATAGATTTTGAGGGTGGCTTGAGATTTGATAGCCGCATTTTTGTTTGGAGGGTCGATGACTTGATTCAGTCAATTTTTCATGAGACTCATAGATCTAGATGTTCTATTCACCTGAGTATAACTAAGATATATAGAGATTTGGCATAATATTATTGGTGGAGTTGAATGAAGAGAGATATAGTGGACATTGTAGCTCGTTGCTTATACTTTTAGCAGGTGAAGGCCGAGCATTAGTGACCTAGTGCTTTGATTCTGAGATTGCCCATTCTCAAGTAAATAGAGTAGTAGATTACCATGGACTTTGTTAGTGGGTTACCTCGTACTTTCTATGGTTCTGATGCTGTTTCGGTCATTGTGGATCGATTGGCTAAGTACATTTCATTCCTATTCAAATTTTCTTTAATACGGAGAGGTTGGATCGTATATATGTTAGTGAGATAGTTCGTTTCCATGGCATGCCTATATCTCTCATTTTTTACCATGGTTTAGTGTTCACTTTTATCTTTTAGAGAGCACTTCAGGAGGAGTTAGTTACTCAAGTGGATCTTAGTACAACCTTCTATCCTTAGACTGATAGGCAGTCAAGAAGGACTATTTAGGTTCTCAAAGATATGCTCTGAGTCTATGTTATGTATTTTGGAGGTCAATGGGAGCAACACTTATCGTTGGCAAAGTTTTTATATAATAATAGCTACCATTTAAGTATTAAGATGACACGTTTTGAGGCTTTATATGGTAGAGAACATCATTCTCCAATCGGATGGTTTGAGACTTTTGAGATTAGGCTCTATGATACTAACATGCTTCAGGAATCATTGGATAGAGTCAGGATGATTCAAGAGAGGTTGAGGATAGCTTCGAGTAGGCAAAAGGCTTATGCATATCATAGAGTTCGTGCCTTGAGATATGGAGTAGGTGATCAGGTATTCCTCCGTGTATTGCCCATAAAGGGTGTTATGATATTCGGGAGGAAAGACAAGCTCAGCCCTAAATATATTGGACCCTCTGAGATTCTTTGTACAGTTGGTAATGTGGATTCTGAGTTATCCATACCCATAGATTTTTCTATTGTCAAACTGATTTTCTATATTTCTATGTTGTGGAGATATATTCCCGACCTATTTATATGTGTATATGGGACTCAATTCAGTTAGATGACCGTTTGACCTTCGTGGAGGAGCCTGTGCTTATTTTGGATAATGAGGTCATGCAGTTGTGCACTAGAGAGATTCTAGTAGTTAAGGTTCAATGTAGGCACCTCCTAGTAGAGGAGGCTACTTGGAAGAGAGTGAACGAGATATGAACCTGGTATCCTCAGCAGTTTGAGCTTTAGGTACATTCTAATCCTTTACTTTTGCAGATTAAAGTTCTTTTAGTAATGAATATTGTATTGACCCTTCAGGTTATTCTCTGTTTTTTTGCTCATTTTCTCAATTTAGAGCTTTTCTATAGCTCACCAAGTCATTTATGACTTACTGGAAATGACAGTTTAGTTACCGGACAATTATTGTGTTCTTAGAGCCTATTCTCTATTTTGAAGCATTCGATTGTTCAAAAATGCTACCGGGTAAAACCTTAAGTTAAATGACTTCGTATGCCAATTTTGACTTTTCCAATTGCTTCAAAACATCGATTTTAGGTTAGATGGACCCTTGATTTGAGCTTTGAGGCTCCCAAACTCATTTTGGTCTTTTACTCAGAAGTTAAGATAAATGGAAAGTGGGTATAGGACCTATTTTTCATCGAAACAACCTCAGATGGAAATTTTGACAATGCCATTGAGTTTGAAATGTCAAATTTGATAGGGTAGCATAGTCTGTTCATGTATACAGGATTCTAAATGAATCCCGAAGGGCCGCAGAGACTTCTTAGCATGTGTTGGTGCATCACTTAAGCAATATCTTTAATCTCTTAAGAGACTTATTTAGTCACTTAAAAAAATATCTTGGCAGTGGCAGGGCTCTCGTGCAAGCAATAATAGTGTTGCGTACGTGACATTTGCTCAGACAACCGAATATTGCATAAGCAACAGGCATGTCAGGGCACAGTATCGCTTATGTGATCCGAAGTTCTCTTAAGCAATACATGTTCTCCAGGGAAGGGTATATATACCTATTTAGCCTGATTTCTCACCATTTTCATCCATTCTCTAGAATCTTAAACCTTAAAAAGTTGGAGCTCTTGGGAAAATAAATTGTGAGTGATTGTGGAGCTTTAGTATCGTTAAACTACGTGATTTCTCATTGAAATTACGGTAAGATTCAAGTATTTTCATGGTTGATTTCTCCATACTTTTTCTAATATCCTTAAAGTCTTGGTGAATTGATTTTAGCACCATTAAATATCAAAATTCACTCATTTTAGGGTAAATATTTCTTGAACATAGAGGGATGTTGTGTTGGTTTTGAATGTGCGATTTCATACGGGCCATATATGTTATTTTTATGTAATTTTAGACCTAAAGAATAGTAGTGTGGTATGGATATCATTGTTCTTATTTTGATAAGTAGATTGTGGTTTTGATAGCGTGGTACATTGTGAAAGCTTCTCGGAAAGGGAAATTGGTGACTTAGCTAATTCTTTGATTTTCTTCGGCATCCAGGTAGCCTAGGTTTACCTTCTTCATAGATTGAGTTACCTCTTAGTATGATTATAGTATTATGATATATATGGGGTTGTATTTAGGAGTTGGAATTATGAATGGGAATATTTGGTATCGTTGGGTCGTCTAGATTCTCTTAAAATCATAAACTTGGAGTAATTAGAGTAGTTATTCATGTCAAAAGTTAATTGGGTTTCATGGTTCTTGTTTAGAGTGTAAATGGCTTAATTTATCAATCTAGATGAAATTGCCTTAGTCATACATATTTAGGGGGGAATTGGTTTCAGTTGCTTAAGTTAGGGGAAATTGCCTTAGTTGTTATTTCCCCAGGTAGAATTTCCTTAGTTGTGCATGTTTGGGAAGGATTACTATCTTGGGGCTATTTATGGCATACTTGACATCTAGAGATGAACTTAGATACCTTAGCCTAGTATAGTGAAAAAGTTGCCTAAAATAAATTTCGGAGGTTAGAGTGGGCCCCTCCAGCCTACCTTAGGTCAAGACTTATGTTAAACTTGTAGACTTAGTTAAGCATGTCATGCTTTTACTAACTGCTGATTTGACAACTTGAGGAGATTGAATATTTTTTATGAGTATGTTAGTTGGGTATTGAAAGATTGATGCTAATTTTGGGTATTTCTAATGATATTGCTTACAAATGTGATTAATGACATAATTTATAGATATGATATGACATATGTATATGATTATTGATATGACTTTTGGATATGAATAATAATAGGGCCTATCAACATGCTTAAGGATATGTATATCGATGTGATTAATGGTTAATGGCTCATAGATTTGATATGGTTCATAGATATGATCTGGCTCATAGATATGATATGGCTTATAGATATTATACGGCTCATAGATATGATATGACTTATAGATATGATTAATGTCTTATAGATATGATTACTATCATATGGATATGATTATTGAAATAACTTATGATTACGGTTATGGACATGGCTTATAGGCATAGTTTCTGGTGTGACTTAATAAATGTGGTGTTGGTATAATCTATTATATTAGTTTGATGGTATGTCTTGTCGATATAGTTCATTGATGTGGCTTATAAATATGAGTTCTGGTTTGAGTCTAACAAATTGATCATGATCTTGATAAATATGAGTTCCGGTTTAAGTCCAGCAAATTGACAATGATCTTGATAGTATGAGATCCTGTTCAAGTCCGGTAGTTGATAATAGGGATAGTACTATTAAGTTCTGGTTCAAGTACGACATTGGGAATAATATATGAAATGATAGAGTTTTGATGGATTCTTGGCTATAGAATGATAATTTGGTGATTCAGCTTAGTCGGCTGATGATGCCTACTGAGTACCCGTAGTTTTGGTACTCATACTACACTTTTGTACCTTTTTTATGCAAATCCAAGCACTAGTTGTTGCCGCTGATTCAACGTTTGTGCAGGGTTGATCTTGGAGATAGGCAAGGCTCTTAGAGTCGTAGTTACCCTTTATCCTTCTGTTTATCTATGTCTAGTCTTTCATCATTGAGATGAATTGTATTTTAATATTTAGTACTCAAAGTTCATTTGTAGTAGCTCTTGTATCGACATTTACTAAGTCTTGGGGTGCTTGTTGACTTTCCATATATCAATTAGACCTTTATGACTGTATTATTGTTATTTAAATCTTTAATTATAAATTTCCCGCTTTTTAGGCCATTTTCCTCCAATTTAGCCCATTGCATCTAGCTCCAGTCTATAGTTTGGCTTACCTTCTGGTGGAATAGAGTAGGTGCCATCATGATTCATAAATCGGGTCGTGACATCATATCTAACCAAACATACATAAGAACGTAAAAATATTTTGTGATTTAAGCATTGAAAATATCATAAAACAATGACACATCAGTATTCAGGATGTAGACTCAATTTGACGAGCTCTAAGCTTTTGATGAAAGAATAGAAATTGAAGATAGTGAACTATGTGACTAAAGAAAAGTATGAATGTTCAAATATTCAAAACCAATTGATTTCTTGAAACATATCTTTTGAAAACTCCTTTAAAATAATAGAGTGTCATAACCTAATTTCTCAGGTCATAATGGCGCCTACTATAACCCACTAATAGGCAAGACAACACCGTAGTCTGAATGGCTAGTAACAGACTACCCAAATATATATAGAAAAGAATGAGGAATAGATGGAATATGAAAATTAAATGCATAACAACGTCCCAAAACCTGGTGGTATCAGTACAAGAGCTTCTAATATAACAAGAGTACAAAAGGGAAATAACAATAGAAGTACACTAATATAAATTATCTCCGAATACAACATGAAGACTAGTCTAACACATAAGAGAGAGATAAGTAATACTCTGAATGTCAGGATCTCACTCTAAGTCTGTGAACCATGGATGCTCCTCACGATTCACTCATCAATGGTGATAAACTATACTTATGATCTGTAGGCTATAGAAGCTTAGTATGAGTACTAAATGAATGGTACTCGGTAGGCAACTACCAAGTGAGCTCCAGAGATAAAGCAGATACATAACATAAAAACAAAATAGAAACTACACTCAAATGTCCAGCAATAATATAATATAGCCAATGAGATTATAAAGATAAACTATCTTATTCATGTCCCAAAGACTAGCAATTTCAGGCTAAGGATGTTATAAGAATGCACTAGCTTGTTCCATCCATACTTAGGAATCTCAACACTATACCATACATCCTTAGCCAATATAAAAATTAAAGGCGAAGGGAATATATATATATTTATTTATTTTTATATATATATTTTTGTGTGTGTATACAAAGCCAAGGAATGAATATACAATCTAAATCAATGAAAGAAAGGGAGATATGGTAACACCATAGCTACATATAGCTAGGTATGCTATTTAAGACCTCATAATCATAACAGGATCTAGTGCTAGAATACTGAGGGTTCTAATCCATATATCAATCCATCAACTAGTTATGCATGATAATATAATCACAAGATAAAGGAGGTCAAAATCAATACGCATGTCTTGATACTGAATCAATGACCAATCAGTCATAGACTAGCCATAACAATGATCATAACAATGATAATAACAATGTCAATAACAAAGCAAGTAATTGGCTATCTCAGACAACCAAATACCTAGCTTAGTCAATACGTACCCCCCCCCCTCCGCTCCTGGCTTAGAAGGTTAAATCAACATACAAAACACCACAAGCCATAGTCATCACCCATATTTATTCAACCCTCCTATACGAGATGATAGATATAGGTGCATACTGGTGATAGGAGATGCACATGCAAGTATTAATGCAACAGAATCCACAATATAATAATACCAACATCATAACCATAATCGTTATAACCATCATTATCATAATCATGCTTTTTTCTTGTCGGGTATATATATATATATGCCATACATAGGCTAGCCAACCTAAGAAATGGTAGATATATACATTGGCACATTAATATAACCATCCAACAACCTTGTTGGGTATCAATATCATCAACATATCATCCTCCCGCCTTGCTGGGTATCATCATAATATCCTCTGACCTTATTGGGCGTTATCACATCGTCATAATATCCAAATCAATATCAATAATATAGAGTGAGCCCCATGAGAGCTAAACTTAATACTCATAAAAAAATGTAAGAGTATATGTCCATAATTTATATTTCATCATCAATTTCCCATTATCAATAAGCATATATTTAATAGGTGCACAAACTCAAACCGTGGCTAAAAAGAGTGTAAGTTCATAAATCCATTTCTCGGAGTGATCTTCGGGACTAAATCATAAAAAGTGTAGAACGGGATGAAATATCTCACGACTATAGTAAAAAATAGTGTCAATTCATGGACCAGAATTTGTCTCGGTCAAATCCTTAAATCATCATTACTTACCTCTTTTATCTATATAGATTATCCATTACGCTAGGCGGTTATCCTTGTAAGAATTTTTTTTTAAGATGCAATATGGGTTTCAATTATTATTTGGGGAAAATATTAATAATATCATATTTTACGCAGGATCACATCATTTATCGATATAATGATCATGAATGTACCTAGTCTATGCATGCCATCAACAATATTTAAACATTGAAATCATAAACATCATACCACATCTTCCTCCATCCCATACCTGAGAGATGTGTATATAAACATATATATATATATATATGTATATTCATAAACTACAACCGTATCCTTTAAAAGAACAATTACTTCCCAGATGTCCAACTCATATCATACCACGTCCCTTGGCCCAAGAATATGTCAGGAATCATTACAAGATCAATATCACGGACTTAGGACTACCTACATATCCAGAACTCATATTAATATTCATGTTAGTAAGCCATCTTGTATTCATAAGTCATAAACTAACTATGAGGCATAACATATCTGTAGGCCGCAAAGCATATTTGTAATGTCTCAAATTTAGGAGGCATATTATAAGTAAGGCATCTCACATCTATAACATATCACTAGGCCATAAATCATAACTATGAGTCATATCAACTTGATAAGGCATCTCATATCTATCGATCATATATCATGACTATGAGGGATATCATTTCTATAGGAAAATTATTGCATCTAAGAGGAAATAACATATCCTAAGACCCAATATTATATCTAAGAGGAAATAACATCTCTAAAGGCCTAATATTATGTCCATAAGTCATAATCCAGGGAATGTCATCTCAATTTACTAAGACATGAAGAAAACTTATTCTAAAGGATCAATTGTCCCGACTAAGCCAAGCATCCACAACTAAATCCACAAGTGCTAACACAAGTCTTCGCCTAAGTGGGCCGGATGATCACACTTCTAATCCTAAATTCCCATATTCAGGTAATCTATGCCCCAAACTAGGCTAATGTATCTAGTTCAACTTCTAGATATCAAGTAATCCATAACCAAATCTTGAGATAGCAACTTTGTCTAGAAACGTGGGCATTTAAGTCAACTTTACTGAAATTATGATTTGAAGATCACTAGGCTACCCCAACTAAGGTTAATCATACTAATTATTAGTTCAACACATAAACCACGTCCCACAGCTAGCATCATATCATATCAATTCTATGAATGATCTCAATCTAGGTAGAAGGCAATAGGATTCTAACGGTGTATTACACATTTAAACTTACAGGTCAAAACCCTCATCTAATACCCAAGCTTCAATATTCAATACTAAGTCATTCTACCCAAAATCAATCATCACTTTCACATCCACATGAACTATAAAACACACATCATCTTTGAAGAAGAGTAGGTAGAAGCCTACCTTAAAGTCAAACCACAAAACCTTACATCATTAACCAATGTCCATCTTTACTTCACAATCCTAAAGTACCATCACACTACCTTAACCATAATCTACTCATCAATACAAGAATAATGGTACCCATATTCCACCATTGTGCTTAGGTCCAAAATCAACACCAAAAACCCTAAAAGGGTCACACTTATGAAAACCATATTTATAAGGTCAACCCAACATTCATACATGAACAAGGAATCATAAACCTTAAGAAATGGGTTAAAACAAAGCTAATTTGGGGCTAAAATCAATCCTTCAAGCTATTTGGGGTTTTAGGCCAAACCTAAGGAAATTCACCAAGAGTTTAATGGAATCTTACCTTAATTTGGATGATAATCACGATAAAAGATGTTAATCAAGCTCCTAATTCACCCTGAAGACTCAACTTTGAGTTATCATACCCATTTAGGGTTTTAAGCTCTAAAGATTGAAGAGAAAATGACCAAAATCGTGACATTAGGGCCTATTTATAGCCTCTTTAGGTTAAGAGATATCATTATTGCCATTACTTGAAATGTAACCGCCCTAGGGAGATCACCATAGGCCTTACTGCTATTGACATGGTTCTGTCATGGTACCCCTTATGAGATTACAATACACCACATATCAACAAACTTGGAAAATTTTCTAAGTTTCCAACAATGCCTCGAGGATCATTTAGAATCCAATTTTCATAAATAAACTATACAGACAAACTAAATTTAACATTTCGAACGTGTTGGCAAATTCAAATTTTCCATCCGAGTTCTTTTCGACAAAGTGTGGGTCTCACGCCCAAATTACTGATTTTACAACTTTTTGACCAATAAACCAAAATGAGCTCGGGTGAATTGGGGCCTGAACCAAAGGACTATCTAGCCTACAATCGATATTCCTAAGTTGTTAGTTCATTCAGAATTTACATACGAGATCATTTTGATGAAGTTTTTACTTGGTGGCCATTTGGAAGCAGTGAAGGCTTCTAAACAATGAATTAGCTCTAAAAAACAAATAAACTACCCAGTAATCGAAGTGTCAGTCCAAGCAAGTCATGAATGACTCAGGGCAGTTATGGTGAAGCTCAAATGGTGAAAGTAAATAGAATTATGGCAAATGACCAAAAGGGTCATTATAATATCCACTACTAAAAGGACTTTCATTCCCAAAAGTCAACGTACAAAAGGAATCTTAAAAACTCAAAAAGATGAGGTACTGGACCTGCATGCTCCAACCATGACTTCCCAGATACCATAAAGAATAGAGAAAACTTCTAAGGGATTTGGCCATAGGCATTTCTTTTTCAACCAACACTCTCACTTTACTTCTTAGCAACCAGAACTTATCTTCAACCACTAACTGGCCTCCAAGTAAACCAAAAAGGTTGATGTATGCAAATATGAACCATAATTCAATGATACCATCTCTATACTCGCAAAAATCAACAAAGGCCCACCCAATCCAAAACCAACCCAAGACACGAGTCATGCCACCGACTCTAAATGCAGATATAAGTTTCTTTACCATTCCATACCGGCTATCCCCTCCAAGCTAGGAGAAAAATCACCTGAGTCCGATCCGCACAATCTAATCATAGGGGAATCAAAGAAGTGAGGTTGATCAGCTAAAAGTTTAATTGAAAACCATGATAATAAGCCCGTAAGACACTATCTGGGCATATTAATGAAGATAATCAAGGAGTGCAATCTATGCTAATGCTACATCTAGTCTGTGTGATAATCAAACTAAAATCTAAAAGATCAAGGTGTAACTACTTATCACTAAATAATCTGCTCTCTAGGATGTCCCATTAACTTAGAATAAACCAAGCGACATCCAACTCAAGCATATTACTTACACTGAGTATATCATCAAAAATTTCCAACAAAAGCTGATGACTCATGATCACAGCTAAAAGAACAAATACCTAGTCCATGGGGCTATCATCTGAATACATATTCACTATAATCCATCCAAATTTGAGAAGTTCAATTAGGCAACCATGGAATAGGCTCAATCATCCTATAAATATATTTTGAATAGAGAAAATCTAAATCAAAGGCTACATGCAAGCTCTATAACTCTGAGTTAAAATCATTACATTAAGGCTGAACTGCTCGGTCTCAACTTTCCAAACCAAATGAAAAGACAAAAGGCATTAATACTCTAAATCTATTTCCAAATCACCATCCGAAGGCATCAAATACAAAATTAAGCCATCAAATCTGAACCAAGGTCAAATACTCACATCGACCATACTATTTAAACAAGACATATCTAAACCAAATCATGCCAAGCTAAAATCAAAACATAGCTAAGGAAAAAAAAGAGGATAGTTCACCAGCTAAAAACTTAAGAGATCCACTCCATATCCACTGGAGGGCATAAATCATCAAAATATACTCAAGAACACATAAAGGACACAAACTACACTAGTAGTGGCAAAAACTCTAGCACTTGGAGAAATGCAACTCAAGCCAAAAATTAACTAATCCAAAACTCTATCTAGGCAAAGAATAGTCGTAGGCTCATGTCATTGAGGGAAACACTCTACCGAGCCTCATTAGGCTGAGCAAAATCTAAAATGGGGATTTCCTAAATCCACCCAAGTAGGACAGTCATCACTCAATCCATCCATGACTCACATCCTCGAGGAAGAAAAATACCAATCTAAAAAACAAAGTCAATGCCAAAACCATTACCAGTAAGTCAAAAACTTAAGATAAAGAATTAACAATTACCAATTTAAGAAGTAATCACGATAAAAGCCATCTAAATAAAATACCTAGGCCTTGAACCCTAGAAAATTCCCCTAAGTTTTGAGTTTCTGGGTAAGGTACAGTTTAAACGTACCACTTGCATGCAAGGGTATGACTTGTACCTACCTTTTCGTATGATGATAAGTTTAGGGTGATGGAATTCTGTCCAAGGCTTGGTTTAGCATTATACCAATTATATGATGATGTATGAATCATAAATGGGCAAGTCATATGATATCTTGAGTCTTGGCCAAAACATTCTGACTTGGTTATGGGTTGTAGGGTACCACTCGTGCCTTAGGGTATGAATTATGCATAGGGAGTCGTATGTTGGTCAGTTTAGAGGTCTTTGGTGAAGTATAGGGTATGAGTAGGGGTAACACTCTAACCCTAGGGTACGGGTCAAGGAGGTGAGTTGTAACCTCCTAGGTTCTATTTTCAGCATTTAAGCTAAGGATATTTTAGACTTTCCTACCCCTGAACCCTTATAACCCATGACATATCTTTATTTGGACCTCCATTATTCACATATAAAATATTAAAAAACACTCCTAAATCCTCTCTAAACTTATTCAACAAAGATTGGAGCTAGGGTTTATCAAAGAGGCCATCTAGAACTTGAGGACCAAGAATCTTTCCATGAATCATCTTGTATAAGGCATGTAACTCTCACCTCATTGTTAGTTCAAGAATATAATATGTTTGAACATTAATTTGTATTATTAAATGGTAGTTTTGAAATCCAATGTTGAGGATTTTGATGTATATTGTTGAGTATTGTTTACTCTTGATTTAAATAATGTTTTCACATAATTTTGGTGATGGTTTTTATATGTAGTTGCTTGTTGATTGTGGTTTAATACATTAGCCATGGGTAAACCTAATATTAATGGTTTTACCATGGTTTTGGTCTTGTTAAAAGTGTGCGCAAAAGGTGTTTGTGAAAATGTCTAAAAGAATTTACTAGTCACAATATAATGGTATTTTGAACTAAGAAAATGGCTTAATGAGTATGAATTCATTGAAAATGGTTTTGTAAAGAACTTGTTGGCCATGAAATGGTTTAAATAGAAACCTTGGTGGTTTAATCGATTAAAATGAGTTCTGTTATTCCCTAGTACACACGAAAATATACATGGCCTCACAAGTAGTAAAGTGGCCCCTTTACAAGCAACGTATCAATCCTAGAAGGACTAGTGTTAAGCAACTATCAAATTTATGTTTAACTCTTAATATTAACTTAGTTCAAGCATAACCACAAGATTTTGACAATTATAACTAAAATTAAAATAAACAATGCGTAACGTAAAGACTTAAGACAATCGATGGATTAAAGCCTGAGGTTAAAGCACTACGAATAATCAAACTATGCTAATGAACTTCATCGGTTATACTAATTATCTTGGTTGTTGATTCGTAGGTTTATCATATGATCATGGTATCCTAACCTCTAATCGTCTACCTGACTTGGACATTACAACTACATCGTTGAGCAGTGATGTAACAATCCAATTAGATTAAAAAAACTATCATCCTACATGTGAACCAAGAAAGGATTCTAGGTATATCCCTATCCTAGATTCTAATACAAATATTCTATTTTATAATGGAATAATAACCCTACTCGAGTTACCCCCATGTTTTATCTTGGTTGTTGATTCGTACGGTTATCACATGATCATGGTATCCCGACCTCTAATCGTCTATAACTTGGACATTACAACTACATCGTTGAGCGGTGATGTAATAATCCAATTAGATACAAGAATCTATCATCTTACATGTGAAACAAGCAAGGATTCTAGGTATATCCCTATCTAAGATGCTAATACAAATCCCCTATTTTATAAAAGAATAAAAACCTTAATCTATTTACCCCCATATTCTATCTTTCTCTCCCTCCTATCGAGATCTCAAGGTCGACAATAGATATATCCTAACCTTAGTTAATCCTTAAAAGAATGATAACAAGGGTAATCAAACAACCACTTACGATGTATAAATAAATCCAAATCAGTTTGTAGAAATCATAATCATGTTCTTGTCTTTAACTCGAAAAGGGTGCATTTAGCCACTAATCGACATAATCATCATCCAAATAGTTGAATACATGGTAAAAAACATGAAGAGACTAAAGTTTAAAGATTAAAAAAACTAAAAAATGACTACAGAAGCCTCCTATCAAAGTCCAAGATATCCAAAAGTATGTAACATAATGTATACGAGTCTAATTTATAGTGGACAACTTTGCTTTGTGCAAAATATACCTCGTGTCGCATTGGGAAGCAACTAAGGAGTTGAGGTCAAGATAAATGTGGAGTTTAGGTCGTGAAAAAATCATTATAACGGTGGAGAGGAGGTTGCGACATGAGAACTACGCGAGACCTTACTGGAATTTGCCTTCCATGCCTATTCTTTGCCTTATGCCTTTTCCCTTTAATTCCATGCCTTGTGGTATTGTTTCCACTTCATTTCAAGCTTGTATATCATCAATATATCCTCAATATTAACTCATAAGGCACACTAAATGATCAAACATCACATATTAGTGTTCAAAACAACAAAACATCAAGACCAGTGAACTTGAATTACGAGCTAAGATTAGGATTTCCCATGTTGATCTTTAGCTTATTGTTCCGACTCTTAACTTAATCCAATTTCACTTCGCACATTATAAAAAAGTAGTTACACACATAAATACATAGTTAAACTATTTTTAACTCATTAATCCTATTAGAATCCAACGCGATAGACTAGAACAACACCTTGCTTAAGCTAGTAACACTAGTTTTGTCATTTGAATTCTAAGTGATCAATTTTTAAGTACAAATTTGTTTAAAGTATACAAATTTGTTTAAAGTATACCTTTAAAAATTGTAATAACATACTTAAACACTTATATGTTTATTTATATCATCACTAACATATAAAGCACACTAATTGTCCTTAAAACACAGCTAAATAAGCTAGGATAACAACAATAAAGTTCTTAAAAACAACCAACATCACTACCCCACACTTAAAGCCTTGTTCGTCCTCGAACAACTCTTTACTCTAAGTATTAGGCTGAGGATACTCTACAGATCTACCATTGCAAGACACCCAAGAAGCTAATGACTACACAAAATGCATGTTTTTACACTATGCCTGTTATGTACACAATTGAGAGTTCAAGAACACTACTTCAAAAAATCCTACCCTCAAGAATTGACTTACCTAGTTGGAAAACTCATATATATTGTTCAGTCATAGACATCATATAATTCACCTAACAATCATCAAACATGTGCCCTCATAATAAGAGAGGTACCTATAATCACTCACATAAATACTACTCTTAACCAATTGGGTATAAGAATCAAATTAAACTTACTCTCACAAGGAATTCATAAGCTACACATAATGAACCATAAGCTTGCCCTTAGTGTAGTACTCAACTAATAGCAGAATGTTAAAGCTTAGGATCAATTAGGTCTTTAATGGTTGTAATGTATGCTAAGGAACGGGTAGGAACTATTTTGACCAAGAATAGTGACTATCTTCCCTAAGCGCGTCAATATATCACATTTTTCAGTTGAGACTAATCTCTAAAAACCAGCTTACACTACTTTTGTCTACCCACATCCTTTGTTTTTCCTCATCTGAATAAGATGATTCACATATACTATGGTAGTACAAGCTATGTACACATCATTTGATTTTACACTTCTTCAAACCTATTATATGTTTTGCACCCCTATGATAGCGACCCTCAACTTAAGCAATTACCTTAGTTGAGGTGCACAATATCCAAGAAGGACCAGGTCCAATATAGGTTTATTGTAACACAACTGGGAAATAAATGTGAATTTTTTTAGCATAAATTTCTCACACTCAACCACATCACAACAGTTTCACACACCCATAACTATTATTCTGGGGTTTCACTTTTACCTTCCTCTAATCTTTTTTCAAACTCCTAACTTAATTTATTTAACACTAAAGTGCTTAGGAGCATTTGGATCAAATTATGATAAATCAAAGAAGAGATTAGGTTACTTTTAAGGCTACCAAAGAAAAATCTAAAAGCTCAATGGTTTTAACTAGGATAATTGAAGCATCCTAGGTTTGGACCCTTAGAAAATCTCTAGGAATCTCGTTCTTTGGACCCATTACAACTCATGGTACGAGCCGTAAGTAGGGGTACGACTGGTGAAGACCTATCGTAAGCTGACCAGTATTAGTCGGTGGGTTTGGTCTTGGAAACTAGAATGGATTCGACTTAAGGGTATAAGTCGTAAGGCATGGGTACGAGTTGGATAGGTGACTCGTAAAGTTGTTAGTGTTTCATCCTCCTGGGTTACACTCTTCCAGGGATACAAATCATGGGTACGGATCGTATACTAAGGTTACAACTTGGTTGGATAAGTCGTATACTGTACAATGTCTTATTCATAGTTGAGGATCTGTTATGATTAGGTGGGTATCAACCATAAGCTAGGTTATGATTCATAAGGAGGTCAGTCGTAACCCTGTGTTGGGTTTTTATGGGATTTAAGTGGGGTATTTTGGACATTTCCCTACTTAACCTAATAAGGTCCCATGACTTCTAATATACTTAGAAGGTTATTTACCTTATTATTTTACTCTTAAACACTTAGAATCTCTTCTAAAATAGATCATAATTCTCTCAAGAGCTTTTGAGGCAAAGATATAGGGTTTCAACTATGGGTTACTTTAGGGCTTCTATTGGTGAATTCATTCCATCAATCTTCTTGGTTTAAGGCATGATTCTATTCCTTACTTGTAATTTCAATTAAAGGCATAGTTATATGGTTTTCATGGTTTTTACTTTTGCATGGTTATGGTTTTCAATCATTGATTTGGGGGTTTTGATGTTAAAGGCTTGGTTATGATTTATTATAGTTTTAATTATGCTTTCTATGCATTAACGGTGGTTTTGGATAATAGAATTTCATGGTAATGGTTTAATTGTAATGGAAATTGGGATTTGGTTCTACTATGCCCCCAAGGTGTTTGATAAAATGCTTATAAAGATATATTCATTGCATTGACTTATGTTAATGGAACTCTTGCCTTTTTTTGACTTATATATGAAACCTTAAATGTTTTTCAATGGCTTACAAAGGTAAGTGGATAATTGGTAATGCTTGTGGAGAATATGGTTGTCTCCTAAGACATTAATATACTAAATAGAAAGGGCACCGAGAGTCCCCTTAATCTAAATGGTTTGGTTATGGGTAATGCTTGCAAGTATGGTGGTATGACGATACCACAAGTTTATCAAATACACTTGGTTAATAAATGGATAATTAGATTGTTTGGACTTGGTTTCAATTAGGCATTAATAGCGAAAAATGTAAACTAAGCCATGAAAGGTGGCGATCCCGGGGGGATCAAAATTGAAAACTCATAATTGCTGATATAAGGGGTTTTCAATGGCCACGTGCGAGTGTCTTATTTATATTGGAGGGATGCAATAGTCATCCCAGGGTTATTGCTTGGCGGTGTGGATACATATACTAAGACCCTTTAAGGAAGGTTAGCTGATCCCATGTAGCCCGTGGTTGGTTGGACGGCTAAGCTATACGACCTAAGTTAAGGTTTTAAAATGGCATGCTTAACCCAATACCTTTTCTTAGAACTTATATATATGTATGGTTATTTGCTTTGGATGGTTTTTACTTGGTTATGATAAATGGCATTACTTTATCCTTATCTCGAGTTTTATACTAGTGTTCACCCACTAACCCATCTACTGGTGGTTGTATACCCACGCTATGTAGTAAACGAACGTTCAACTACTTCTTCATAGTACTTGATTCTGGGAAAGATTATTGGACTGAAGTGGTGAGCTTTCATTCTTTTGAAAGGCATTATTTTGTGTTGGACATTCTTAGACTTTTTATTTTCTTTTAGGATATTGGTTTTGGCGATGGTTGGGGCATATCCCAACTGTATATTAATATTCTTTTGGATTGAGGCTTTGTGGTACTTCTGGGGGTTAGAATGCATGGGATCGATATTGGTGTTGACCTTGGCATCGAGATGGATGTTGGGGCTTACACCCTCTGATGATATTATTGTCTGTTCCATCGTATTATATTTTTTGTTTGACTTTCATATTATGTTTTGATATTATCTTTGGTTTGGTATGGTATGGATGGTTGGTTTGGTATGGACAAACTTGGTTGGGATGGTCATGGGTGTGACCCTATCCCAAATTCTTTATGAGAGCATTGAACAATCTTATTATGCTCAAAATTTAGCTCATCTAAGGCTGTATAAGGTTGTTGGGTTGGGTTAAGGGGGTGGTGCCTAATCCAAGGTGGACTTAGGATGCCTATTATGATAAGGCTCCTATCCAGTCTTCGTCAATAATGCACCAGAGTAGGTCAAAATAGGGTATAACATGGCTATCAAAGAAATGTCTAAATTATATCCTAAACCCAAACTCTTTATTTCTCTTTGCACTCACATAAGGCATGTTCTAGACATCACATGCAACAAGGGACATACAATAACCTTACACACACATGACATATTCTCAACTCAAGTGGGATCATCATAGACTCATAACCAAACAATCACATGAATGTAAATTAAGCCAACAAGTACAAGAGTCATAAACATGCACCTAGGAGTCCCAAAAGTAGTAATTCACACCATCAACATGCTTTTTACATCAAAAACATTTGCATCATGCAGTCAAATATAGCTCCAACAAGAATATCTCACTTATTCCTAACACACAAATAATTAAATTTACCTTAAAAATGGGAATTTTCCTACCCCACACTTAAAAATCTACTTTGTCCCCAAAGTATACTTAAAAGGTAGAGATAGAAATACTACCCGAGGCCTCTAGGCCTAGCTAGTAGTTTCTTTATCCATCAAGAGGGTTTGGGGACCCCACACTTAGTCTTTGCCATGCTCCTTAGGGTAAATCCCATCTAATTTTCAAATTATAATTTAAGAAAAAAATTAAATTTACCCTAAAAATAGGAATTACACTTATTGTTTTCCAAGTCCTTAGATTTAAAAGAATCTGGTGGAGAAATTCCCATTTTTATGGTAAATTTAATTTTTTTTTTGTGTTAGGAATAAGTGGGATATTCTTGTTGGTGCTATATTTCACTGCATGATGCAACTATTTTGGTTGTAAAGAGTATGTTGATTGTGTGAATTACTACTTTTGAGACTTCTAGGCTCATATATACGACTCTTGTACTTATTGGCTTAATTTATATTTATGTGGTTGTTTGGTTAGGAGTCAATGATGATCCCACTTGAGTTGAGAATATGCCATGTGTGTGTAATCTTGTTATATATTCCTTATTGCATGTAATGTCTAGAACGTATCTGGTGTGTGTGCAATGAAAAATAAAAAGTGTGGGTTATGTAGATGATATAGTCATTTTTTATAGCTATGTTATACCTTATTTTGACCTACCCTGGTGCATTATCTTAGTTAACCCCATTGAGCCTTTAGAGTTTTCTTTGGTAGTTCAGATATAGCATAAACCTTTCTTTGATTGACTATAATTTAAACCAAAAGCTCCTAAGCGCTTTAGTGTTAAATTATTTGACTGAGGAGGTTCAAAAAGGTTAGAAGGAAGGTGAAAGTGACCCCAGAGTAGTAGTTATGGGTGTGTGAAATTGATAGTTATGGGGGTGTGAAATTATTGTGTTGTGGTTGGGAGTGAGAAATTTATGCTAAAGAAATTCCCATTTATTGCCCAGTTGTGTTACAATGAACCTTTTTTGGCCCTGGTCCTCCTTGGACATTGTGTATCTCAACTAAGACAATTGCAAGAGTTGAAGGTGGCTATCATAGGGATTCGTAATGTACTATGGGTTTGAAGAATGGTAAAATCGAATGATGTGTACATAGAATACTCCTACTATAGTATATTTGAATGAGATTAATGATATGTGCAAAAAAAAGGTTTAGGTAGACAAAAGTGGTGTAAGCTGGTTGTTAGAGATTGGTCTTAACTAAAAAAATGTAATGTATTGAAGCGCTTAGGAAAGATAGTTAATATTCTTGGACAAAATAATTCCTACCCGTCCCTTAGATTACATTACAATCATTAAAGTCCTAATTGTTCTGAAGTTTTAAAATTCTGATATTAGTTGAGTACTACACTAAGGGAAATCTTATGGTTCATACTTTGTAACATAAGAATTCATAGTGAGAGTAAGCTTAATTTGATTCTTGTACCCAATTGGTTAAAAGTATCATTTATGCGAGTGATTCTGGGTAACTCTATTATTGCGAGAACACATGTTTTATGAATGTTGGGTGACTTATATGATGTCTGTAACTGAAAAATATGAATGAGTTTGCCAACTAGGTGAGTCAATTCTCGAGACTAGGAGGTTTTGAAGTAGTGTTCTTGAACTCTTAATTGTGTACATAACAGGTGTAGGGTAGAAACTTGAATTCTGTGTAGTCATTGAAGTACTAGCTTGAGTATCTTGCATATAGTAGATGTGTAGAGTCTCATCAGCCTATGATGCATAGAGTAAAGAGTTGTTCGAGTACGAACAAGGCTTTAAGTGTGGGGTGGTGATGTTGGGTGTATTTATTCACTCAAGTGTTGTTATCCTAGCTTATTTAGCTTTGTTTTGAGGACAATTCATGTTATTTATGATTAATGGTGATATAAATAAGTATCTAAGTGTTTAATTATGTTATTACAATGTTTAAAGGTTTATTTTAATCAGTTTTGTACTTAAATTAATCACATAAAGTTCAAACGAGAAAACTAGTGTTACTAGCTTGAGCTAGGTGTTGTTTTAGTCTATCGTGTTGTATTCTAATGGTTTTAATGAGTTATAATGATTTTAATAGTGTATTTATGTTTGTAACAACTTTTTTTATAATGTGCAAAGTTCAATTGTATTAAGACGAGAGTCAGAACAATAAGCTAAAGATCAACATGGGAAAGCCTAGTCTTAGCTCGTGCTTATAGTTCACTGTTCTTGATGTTTTGTTGTTTTGAAATTTAATGTGTAGTGTTTGATCATTTAGGATCCTTAGTGATTTAATTTTTAGGATATATTGATGATTTACAAGCTGGAAATGAAGTGGAAACAATACCACTAGGCATGGAATTAAAGGGACAAGGCATAAGGCAAATAATAGGCGTAGAAGGCAAATTCCAGTGAGATCTCGCATTGAGCTCATTTTGCGACCTCCAATCCACCTTTCTACAACTCTTGTAGATACCTCCAGTCCCTAGTTTCTTCCCAATTCTACATGATGTCCATTTTGCACGAGGAAAAAGTTGTCCTTTATAAATAGGACTCATACACGTTATGTTACATACTTTTGGACATCTTGGACTTGGAGAGGAAGCTTCTACACTCATTTTTTTTAGGTTTTATCACCTTTAAACTCTAGTTTCTTTATCTTTTGGATCATGTATTCAACTATTTGGATGATGAGTTTGCCGTTAAGTGGTTAAACGCCCTCTTTCTGCGGTTAAAACCAAGAACATGATTAGGATTGCTACGAACAAATTTGGTTTTATTTAGTTATCATAAGTGGTTGTTTTTTTACCCTTGTTATCATTAATTTAAGTGTTATATACCCTTAGTATACATCTATTGTCAACCTTGTGATATCGGGAGGGGGAAGAGGAATATAGAATGCAGGGGTAAATAGAGTAGGGTTCTTATTCCTTTTTAAAATAAGGGATTTGAATTAGCATCTAGGATATGGATATACCTAAAATCCTTGCTTTTTTAACATTTAGGATGATATATTCTTGCATCTAATTGGATTGTTACATCCTCGATCAATGATGTAGTTGTAATGTCCAAGTTATGTAGACGATTAGAGGTTGGAGAAGACTATAATCATGAGATAAACCCTACGAATCAACCACCAAGATAAGTATTCTAACTGATGAAGTTTGTTAGTATAGTATTATTGTTCGTAGTGCTTTAATCTCGGGATTTAATCAATTGATTGTCTCAAATCTTTACTTTACACACTGTTTATTTTAGTTTTTGTTATAATTCTCAAAATCTTGCGGTTACATTTGCACTAAGTTAATCTTAAGAGTTAAAATAAAATTTGATAGCTTCTTAACACTAGTCCCTGTGGGATCGTTACTTGGCTTGTAAAAGGGTCACTTTACTATTAGTGAGGCCACGTACACTTGCATATGTGCTTGGGTGAAACAAGTTTTTTGCGTCATTGCCGGGGACTTATAAATTGGCAACTATTTTTTCTTTGGTTTTACTTTTTAGATTTATTTGGTTCTTTACACTTGTTCTTTGGTATTGAATTTGTAGGAAATAGTTTGAAAAATTAGTAGGTTGGCACAGGATAAGGAATTGGTTGAACCAATTGTATCATCAATTGAGTAGAGAAGCAGAAAGTCCACCAATTCCTATAAATTCAAGAGGAGCAAGACAATCCTGCTCTAATGGCTTAAGTACAACTAGCCCACAAGACAGTTCACGAAGTGGAAATCCCATTTTCGATAAATTTGACCTTCCTTTTCATAAATTGGCTGCTGGAGCTAATTTTGAGCTATGATAGAGCATGATGCAACTGTTGGTTAGTAGTGGACAATTTATGGGGCTTTCCAATGAAGATCCATCAGTCCATCTGCTAAACTTTCTTGAGATCATTGACACTTTCATCCCAACAAGTGTGTCAACTGACTATGTAAGGATGACACTATTCCCTTTATCACTATTGGAGGAAGTGAAAAAGTTGTTGAACACTGAGACGGAAAATTCAATCACAACCTGGGATGACTTGGCCTAGAAATTCCTCTTTCAATTTTTTCCATCTGGAAATACTGTGGGACTTCAAATAGAAGCCAGATGACAATTTATATCATGCTTGGGAGCACTTCATAGTTCTTATTCGAGACTATCCACATCATCAGTAGTCTAAGAAGGTATTAGCTCACACTTTTTTTGAGACACTTGACCATAACATAAAAATTTTCCTTGATTTAGCTGTAGGTGGTCAAGCTTTGGAGTTGACATGTGATGAGATTTATACCTTGTTAAATTGGACTGCATAAGGTAATTTCAAGAGGCATTCAGACTCAAGAAGTTCTACAAAGAAGGTTACAGGTGTGTTGGAGGTGGACCAGCTTACGGCTATGTGTACTACAAAACTGCTTCTCTACAAAAGTTCCGAGAGGTATCTTCCTAGATTGCTTCTCTACAAAATTCAATAAACAATATGATACAGTTCATACAATTTAACAGATTACAGGTTGGTGTGAGGTTTGTGGCAATAGTGGCCTTTTTACGGCTATGTGTACTGCAAATCCTGAGTCTATGATATTTGCGAGCAATGTTCAAAGGAAAAATTATGGGAATGCCTACAACATGAAGTAACAGACTCAACTACCAAATCCAGCATTGAAAAGTTAACAACAACAATTTCAAAGAAATCATGACACAACTCAAACTTGCAATATGGAATTGATATCGAAACAACTTATGGCTGGTCAAGCACAACTGGCATCAGATATAATGAGTTATTGGGAAGAGATGAAGATTCAGTAGGTGGCTACAAGGAACTTAAAGATTTAGGTTGGGAAGCTACAACATGCACAAAATACCAGGCCTCAAGGTGGTTTTCCAAGTGATACAGAAAATCTTAAATAAGTAATGGGAATCACCTTCAGGAGTGGTAAAGAGCTGAATGAAGAACCTCTAAAGAAAACTAAGGAGGTAGATGCAAAGTTTATTCCCCCGCTGGTATCTGATAAAGTTTCTGTAAATTTGAGAAAGTCCGAGTACTTAAAAAATATAGTTGCTAAACGGGTGAAAGAGAGACCACCACTACCATTATCTAAGTAGAATATAAAAGAAAAGGAGGTTGTATGCTTCAAGAAGTTTTTTGACACATTCAGAGAGCTTTATATTAACCTTTCTCTTCTACATGTTTGGTAAGGAATGCCCAAGTATGCAAAGTACTTAAATTATGTGGTCACTAACAAAGTTAAGTTGTAGGATGTACAGACGGTAGCACTCACTGAGGAGTGTAGTTCCGTAGTGATGTAGAAAATGCCCCAAAAACTCAAAAACCATGGGAGTTTCACTCTCTCAATTCAAATTGGAAATAGTGAGGTAGTCTACACACTTAGTGACTTTAGGGCAAGTATCAACTTGATTCCCCTCTCCTTGCTTAACATCTTAGGCCTGGGGAAGCTGAGACCGAGCGCAGTGATACTTAAGTTAGCAGATAAGACTCTAGCCCATCCTAAAGAAACCATAAAAGATGTTATCATTAAGGTTGGTAAGTTTATTATTTCTACTGACTTTATTGTTTAAGATTTCTAGGCATATGAAAGAGTACAAGTCATCTTGGAACGTCTATTCTTGGTGAATAGAGGAGATTTAATAGATATGAGAGAGGGCACGCTTACAATGAGGTTAGATGATGAAGAGGCAGTTTTTAAAGTATTCCAACGGCTTAACACATTATCACACTATATAGATTTGGTAATAATCACTCAGAATGAAATGAATAAGTGTGGGGGGGGGGGGAGGGAGGGGTGTGGAGTCTATTGCACAAAAGACATCTTTAGACTTCCTTATTGAGCTGACCAAGCCTCTAATACATAGGCTCGACATGGTGTAAATTTATAATCCTAAAAAGGCTATTGTTGAGAAAGTTGTTGACCTTGAGAGTTCACACTCAAGAGGTCAGAAACGAATAAGAAGATGGCCTCCGAGCATGAGGAAAGGGATGAAGGAAAAATGTTGAGTCAGAGATTTGGTTGTGCCGCGATACTAAATCAGGCGTTGCTTTGGAGACAACCCAAGTTAAGTTAAGGTAAGTTTTATTTTAGTATTTTAGTTTTTAATTCCCTAGTTTTTTGTATTTGTTGAGTCAAAGCTTGATGAGAAGTCAGAGTATCGAAAAACCTGATCTAAGGAGAGGGCCGAAGACTGAGTGTTGGGTCCTTGTACCCTCTTGATGGATAAAGATGCTACTATCTAGGCCTAAAGGCTTTAGGGAGTATTTCTAGCTGTACCTTTTAAGTATACTTTAGGGAGAAAGTAGATTTTTTATGTTTGGGGTGGGGAAACTCCCATTTTAGGGTAAATTTAAATTTTTTCCGTGATAGGAATAACTGAGATATTCTTGTCGGTGCTATATTTGACTGCATAATGCAAGTGTTTTGGTTGTAACGAGGATTTTAATTGTGTGAATTACTGCTTTTGAGACTCCTAGGCTCATGTTTCTGACTCTTGTACTTGTTGGCTTAATTTGTATTTATGTGGTTATTTGGTTAAGATTCTATGATGATCCCACTTGATTTGACCATGTGCCATATGCATGTAAGGTTGTTGTATATTCCTTTTTTCATGTGATTTCTAGAACTTTCCTAGTGTGTGTGCAAAGACGAATAAACAGTGTGGGTTTTGGAGATGATATAGACATTTCTTTAATAGCCATGTTATACACTCTTTTGACCTACGCTGGTGCATTATCCTTGTTAACCCCATTGAGCCTTTATATTTTTCTTTAGCAGCCTCAGATGTATCCTAATCAATTTTTTGATTGACTATAATTTGATACTATAAGACCCCACAAAATTCTAAGCTTAACTCAGCCCTTAGAGCTTGATAAGGGGTCCCACACTTAGAAATTTTAGCTAAGTGTTTACACTTAGAATTATTCTTTTTAGCCTCATAAGTTGGTGATCCTATTTCCTGACCCTGAAGACCTTAAGTTGTCGCTTTTTAGGTTGATTCATGATCAGGTATGTCAGTAGGTGTTCTCGGACAAGTTTTGAATTTTTGGAACAATATTTGAATAACGTTTGGAAGTCTAAACAAGTGGATCAATGTGATCTCTATGTGCCATATTGCCTATCGCGATGATAAATGTTTTTCCCATCTTCTAGTGTCAATTTTTAGTTAGCCGACGTGGACTCGACTTGGCATGTCGGCCATAGTTTCAACTCCATCGACATGGTGCGTTGGGATGCACATCACTGGACCCATTTTTAGTCATTGAAACTCCACGTCCATAAGGGTATTTGGGTCATTTTCACACCCCAATACATCCCCAAAAATATGAAATTAATCATTCTTAGGGCAAAAACATTCATTATTTCTCTCAAATTACTCAAGAACAAAATCCTAAGAGATCTAATTTCAATTCAAGCTTCAAGAAATTCACCATCAACCTTCATTAATTCATGTACCAAGGTATATGAAGTGTTCATCCAAGGGTTTCTTTCAACCCTTGAAGTTCAAGAAAATCTTTTAAATTACAAGTTAAATGATTTCATAGATTTCATGTTAGATTTTAATGTAATTTTGATTATGATGTTAAATGGGTTTTCAATTCCTTGATTTATCACAAGTTCCATGAAAACTAGTTAATTATGGATTGAATTATGTGAATTTCATGTTGAACTCTTGAATTACAAGTTGAATGTAGTATCCCTGATAGTATTATATGTTTATTGATATGTGAAATACCCGTGCCCCCAAGTGTTTGCCAAAATGCTTATGTGAATTGATTAGTGCAAGCATGACAGGTTATTATGTGATTTCATTCATGCTCAGGCTCATGTATATCAAGTGTTTGACCAAAATGTCTAAATAAATGCATTATTAGTAAGCAAGTACTATTATTCTACTAAGCCATGCAATATTTTACTTTTCATGCTATCGAGTCTTGGGGTATTTAATACCCAAAAATCTAGCAGTTTATCTAGGGATACAATAGTTGTAGAATAGTATCAGTCATATCACAATTAGTAGTACTCAGTCCATTAGCAGAATTCAGTAAAATCAGTCAGTTCCCAAACGCAGTAGTAGTACTCAGTTTAATAATCTGTGTCTTTCAGTTGGGAGTAGGATTTAGCACCGAGTGAGTAGAGGGATGACGACTTCCCTGTCAGAGAGGCAGATTCGTTAGTAGTAGTCCATATACAAAAGAACTGCATTGCCAACATAGGATGAGGATTCACCCGTCAGACTAGGCTTGACTACCTACCAGGGGTCACCCATTAGATTAGGCTTGACTCTGCCCAGGTGTTAATCATCAGTCAGGCTTGGCATCCTGGTTTTCCATTATTAGTACCCGTGGCACGGTATTAACACCCATCCAACTGGGGTCACAGGTTGGACCCCTATTAGCTCATATTTGGGGCATGTCGTTTAGATGATTACCTTTCACAGTTTCAATTTAAGTCTTAGCATAAAATCAGTTTCATTCTATATAATCAAGACTGTCAGAAATAGTCACTCAGTAATTAGTACTACAGTATCAGTAAACTCAGATATCAGTTAATACGTATTCAAAACTCAGTATCCAGTATTAATATTATCTCAGTTACAGTTTATGTATTTATGCACGTACTCTCATTTAGTTACATCTATGTTACTCATCTAGTTGATGTGTATGCATATGAGAACCCATGCATATCAGCCTACATCACTTAGCAAACCAGTACATTCAAAGTACTAATGTATACTTTTCTTTTGCGCTATGATGTATTATATCATAGGTTCAGACGGATGGGCTCCTGACCACACCTAGCATCCCGAATTATCAGCAACAGATTTAATGGTGACTCCTCATAGTTTGAGGAAAATGTTACCTTTTAGTATTTCGGTAGTTCAGCATATTCAGTAGACGGTGTTAGTTGGAGACTTATCCCATCAACTACATAGTAAGATAGTTAGAGGCTTTCAGACTAGAGTATTTCAGACAGATATTCCATTTTTAGTATTCAGTATTTATTTTTAGTTGTGAACCTTATGGAGAATTCAGTTTAATTACCGTATTTATTTAAGTATTATTATTATTATTATTATTATAGTGTGATTATTCAATGCTCATAACAGATATAAGTCATGGGTTAGATTGTGGTCCTTCGGGGTCATAAGCACCATGTAGTATTCGGGGTACAGACTCAGGGTGTTACAAACTTAGTATTAGAGCCTAAGGTTAAACAAAGTTCTAGGGAGTCTAAAAGCCGCATCTAGTAGCGTCTTGTGCCTGAGTGTGTAGCACACCACACTTATGGACAGAAGGCTATGAGATGTTTTAGGAAAAGTTTCCCTTCTTTAAGTATTCATGTCACGTGAGTGAGTATGAGCTCAAGTTAAACTCTTAGTCTAATTCATCTATTCCTTATGCTTCCAGAGCATACCTTCCTAAAAAGCTAATGGAAGAAGGAATGAAAACCAGCTAGCTCCTTCACTCGTTCAGGCAGTTCCCATGAATGAGCATGTATCTCACACTGAATTTAGAGCTTCTTTCATTACCTTATCTTATTTAGTAGTTGCTCAGAACAATTTGCATACTTTTTTCCTATTTAGATTTTTGAATTGCACTGGGCATAGTGAAGAAGGTGAGCGTAGAAAGAATAAGAGGGCTATAATAAATCTTTCTAAGCCAAGATCAAGGGGTAGTAACCACTCCTAATTTTGTTATAGATTTTCAGCCCCAGTTTTGCCTTCAGTCAGAGCGCCAATGCCTAAATCTAAGAATGACAATCGAGATGGAACACCAGGCTCTAAGTTACAAGGTAGTGGGAAGGGTGTTCGTACTAATCTGCTTTGCAGAGAATATGGTAAAAACCATAAGAGAGTGTGTAGAGCTGGCAGTGATGTGTGTTTTGGGTGTGGAAAGCAAGGCCATAGAGTAAGATTATCCTTAGTCATGTTCATAGGGTTAGTACAATCGTCCTTCAGCTAAGTCCATTCACCCAAATAAGCAGGGTACCAATTCTAGTTGCACTAGTGGGCAATGCCCAATAAGGCTTTATTCCCTTCAGTCCTATCAAGATTAGGAATGTTCTCCTGATGTGGTTACTGGTACATTACAGATCTTCAATTTATAAATTCATGCCTTTTTAGATCCAGGAGCTTCTCTATCTTTTGTAACTCTTTACATAATAGTATATTTCAAGTCAGACCGGAAATATTAACTCATCCTTTCTAAATCTCCACCCTAGTGGGTTAGTCTATCATAACTTGGTGGGTATACAATAATTGTCCGGTTATGTTATATAAGAAAGTTAGGCCTTCAGATTTTAGTAGCAAGGTCAGTATGTGTAGAAAAGCAGTGGCAGAGGTTGACGTCCAACCCGTCCTTACCTCAGTGCAAAGTTTTATAATTTAGCTATCACGATAACTACCCATACCTTACATATCAACTCTATGATCATAGCTCATATTCATACACATTAGAAAAAATTATGTACACTTATATTTCCTAGTATGAGAAGTTCCAATTCACTTAGTGTTATAAATCATGTTCCCTGAATATAGAGACTCCAAACTCAGGTCATGTTGCTTATGACTCATGCTTTACAGTAAGCTCATCTCCTATGACTCATGATACACTCCTAATGATCAACTAAATTAAGATTTCATCATGTATATCCTCAGTTTAGATCTCTTCATAAAATCTAAGATATTGATGTTCTATTCCTCAGGCCTTAGTTAAGTGTCAAGTTTGGTATAGTGCAATTCATGCTTCAGGTCCTCATGTTTTAACCTTCAGTGAAATCTCCATATAAAATGATGTGGTGATAAGCAGTTGCTTAGGAGGGAGAGAGTAAATGTTTTATATTAAGAAAAGATTATTGCATGCTAGTTTTACATGATTCTGTATTTATGAAGATAAGCTTGAATGTCATGTTGATGTTTAAGTGGCTAAATGCATTTCAGAGTTTTAAGTAGGATAGAACATAGTGGGAGAATTCAGTCTAGCTCAGACATCAGTAGGTAGAGTTATCAGTTCCCATTTAAATATTTTCAGTAGCCCTAAGTGAAATGTGTTGTTGAAGTAGGAATTACTGTTAAGGGAATAGTTTAGAAATATGTCTAGGATGGCGAGTTAGTAGTTTCAGTGTATGAGGCTTAGTAACTTTTTCTTAGATAACATCTCGTAGGCCTTGCTCCATATTACAGAATTGGAGCCATGTTGTGATTTCTTATTCAGATGTCTTATTCAGACCATGCCAAGATTTTCTTGCTCCCTAAAGTTAGTAAAACTTTACAAAAAGTGTGTCAAGAAATGCTCTAGTTGAGTATAAGTTTTCAGTATGAGTTAGTCCATAAATCCAAGAATTTAATTTTAGCAGTCAGGCAGACAGGTTTGTACGGTTTCCCAATCTTTCCACCCAGTCGTACTATCTAAAGTTTCATGAATATGACTATTCAAGGATAAATCATCCTAGTAGTTATGAGTTCATCCCAGTTCATGTATCATGCCTCAGTTTCAAATCTCACATATTCAGTCAAAAATTTACTTAGTAGCTGCCCCGTGCATCCTTTCAGCCTTTCTTCAGTATCCCAGATAAGTCAGCATTCTTCGGGGGACATAATTCCCCGAGGAGGATAGGCACTATAACCCCCAAGCTTTCATGTCCTAAACCTTCCATTTTCTCTTCAACAAATCAGACCTATTTTGGAGTAGTTAGCACTCATAAGTTAACTCTCTCATTCAAAATCTCAGCCATATGACCATTCTTATGTCATGGCATGTATTCAAGGAATCAGTTCAATTCATGGTATTCTGTTCATGTATCATGTTTCAGACTCAGTTATGTTCTCATGTTACCGTTCATACATGTTCAGTAAATGATCTCAGGTTCATCAGTATTCTTAGCTTGAGGTAATAGTCTTTATTAGATTTACTCAGTTCCATGATTCAGTAACAGTTGTAAACTTGGTTTTCTTTACCGTTGCATATTCAACTATGCATTCATGAATCAGTTCATCCATGTACTCATGCATCAGATACACATTTTTAGTATGAAAAGTCAGCTTATCAGTAACTTTCAATGCATCAGATATGCATGTTCAGTGTATAAACTTGGTTTATCAGTATTCCTCAGCTTAATCAGTCTCATTAGAAGATGAATGTTCCCAAGAGGGAGATATTATAAGACCTCGCAAAATTCTAAGCTTAACTCAGCCCTTAGAACTTGATAAGGGGTCCCATACTTAGAAATTTCAGCTAAGTGTTTTTACTTAGAATTATTTTTATAGTCTCATAAGTTGGCAATCCTATTTCCCAACCCTGAAGACCTTAAAGTATCGTTGTTAAGGTTGATTCATGATTAGGTATGTCAGTAGGTGTTCTCGGGCATGTTTTAGATTGAACATCATTTGAATCACTTTTGAAAGTTCAAACCAGTGGATCAACGCGATCTCGACGCGCCACATTAGCTATCGCATTAATAAATGTTTTTCCCAGCTCCTAGTGCCAATTTCTAGTGAGTCGATGCGGACTCAATGTGGAGCGTCGTCCATAGAGTCGACCCTATCGACGCATCGCGTCAGGCTGCGTGTCACTAGACGCATTTTCAGTCATTAAAACTTCGCGTCCATGAGGGTATTTGGGTCAGTTTCCCACCCCTATTCATCCCCTAAAACATGAAATTAATCACTCCTAGGGAAAAACATTCATTATTTCTCTCAGATTACACAAAAACAAAACCTTAGGAGATCTAATTTCAATTCAAGCTTCAAGAAATTCACCATCAACCTTCATTAATTCAAGTACCAAGGTATGTAATGTGTTCATCCAAGGGTTTCCTTCCACCCTTGGAGTTCACGAAACTCTTTTAAATTATAAGTTAAATGATTTCATAGATTTCATGTTGGATTTATATATAATCTTGATTATGATGTTAAATGGGTTTTTAATTCCATGATTTATCACATGTTCCATCAAAACTATTTAATTGTGGATTGAATTATATGAACTTCATGTTGAACTCTTGAATTATAAGTTGAATATAGTATTACATGTTTATTGATATGTGAAATACACATGCTCCCCAAGTGTTTGTCAAAGTGCTTATTTGAATTGACAAGTACAAGCATGACATGTTATTATGTGATTTCAATCATGTAAAAGCTCATGTATAGCAAGTGTTTTACAATAATTTCTAATTGAATACATTATTAGTAAGCAAGTACTAATATGCTACTAAAGTCATGCAGTATTTTTACTTTTCATGATATCGAGTCCTGAGGGTATTTAATACACGAAAATCTAGTTGTTTATCTAGGGCTATAGTATTTACAGAATTATATCAGTTATGTCAAGATCAGTAGTACTCAGTCCGTCAGTAGAATTTTGTAAACTCAGTCAGTTCCTAAACGCAGTAAAGCTAAGTATCAATCCAGTTCAGTTCACTTTAATAATCAGTTTCTTTTAGTTGGGAGTAGGATTTAGCACCAAACAAGTACAGGGATGAAGACTTCCCCATCTGAGAGGCAGAGTCGTTAGTAGCAATCCCTATACACCAGAATTATGTAGCCAGCGCAGGATGAGGAGTCACCTATTAGACTATTCTTGACTACCTCCCAGGGGTCACTCGTTAGATTAGGCTTGACTCTGCCTAAGTTTCACTCGTCAGTTAGGCTTGGCATCCTGGTTTTCCAGTGTTAGTACCCATGGCATGATATTAACACCCTTTCAACTAGGGTCACAGGTTGGACGGATCAACTTAGATTTGGGGCATGTCGGTTAGATAATTACTCCCATAATTTTAGTTTTAGTCTCAGTATAGAGCTCAGTTCCATTCTACAGAATCATGACTGTCAGAAACAATTACTCAGTAATAAGTACTAAAGTATCAGTAAACTCAGATATCAGTTATTCAGTGTTTAGAACTCAGTATCCAGTGTTAACTTGATCTCAGTTATAGTTTATGTATTTATGCATGTACTCTCATTCAGTTACGTCCATGTTCCTCAGCTAGTTGATGTCCATGCATGTGAACCCATGCATATCAGCCTATCTCACTTAGCATACCAGTACATTCAAAGTACCGACATAAAATTTTCTTTTGTGCTATGATGTCTTATATCATAGGTTCAGATGCACAGGCTCCCGACCGCACTTAGTAGCCAGAATTATCAACAACAGATTTTATGGTAAGTCCTCATAGTTCGAAGACGATGCTACCTTTCAGTATTTTGGTAGTGCATCATATTCATTAGACGAAGTTAGTTAGGGACTTGTTCTATCAATAATATATTCAGATAGTTAGAGGCTTTCATACTAGAGTATTTCAGATAGATATTCAGTTTTCTGTATTTATTATTAGTATTTAGAATTTGTTTTCAGTTATGAACCTTATGGCGACTTTACCCTAATTTCATTTGTTTTAGTATTATTATTATTACAGTGTGATTATTTATTACTCATAGCAGATATTAGTCATGAGTTAGCTGGTGGTTCTTCGGGGTCGTAAGCACTGCGTAGCATCTAGGGTACAGACTCGGGGAATTATAGATGCAAAAGCTCCTAAGAGCTTTAGTGTTAAATTAATTGAGTGCGGAGTTTGAAAAAAAATATGAGAAAGGTGAAAGTGAAGCCTAGAGTAATAGTTATTAGTGTGTGAAATTGTTGTATTGTGGTTGGGCATGAGAAATTTATGCTAAAGAAATTCCCATTTGTAGCCCAGTTGTGTTACAATGAACTTATTTTGGCCTTGGTATTCCTTGGATGTTGTGCACCTGAAATAATGCAATTGCTTAAGTTGAGGGTGGCTATCATAGGGGTGACTAACGTATAAGGAGTTTTAAGAAGTGTAAAATCGAATGATATGTACATAGCATACTCCTACCATAGTATATGTGAATGGTGTAAGTTGGTTTTAGAGATTGGTCTTAACAAAAAAATGTGATGTATTGAAGCGCTTAGGGAAGATAGTCACTATTCTTGGCAAAAATAATTCCTACTCGTCCCTTAGTTAACATTACAACCATTAAAAACCTAATTGATCCTAAGATTTAACATTTTGATATTAGTTGAGTACTACACTAAGGGCAAGCTTATGGTTCATTATGTGTAACTTGTGAATTCATTGGTAGAGTGATCTTAATTTAATTCTTGTACCCAATTGGTTAAAAGTATAATTTTTGTGAGTTATTATGGGTAAAACTCTTATTGTGAGGGCACATGTTTGATGAATGTTGGGTGAATTATATGATGTCTGTAGCTGAAAACTATGTTTGAGTTTGCCATCTAGGTGAGTCAATTCTTGAGACTGAGAGGCTTAAAGTACTGTTCTTCAACTCTCAAATGTGTACATAACTTGCATAGTATAAAAACATGCATTCAGTGAAGTCATTATAGTACTAAATGAGTGTCTTTCTTTTAGTAGATGTGTAGATTATCCTCAGCCTATGATTCTTAGAGCAAAGATTTGTTCGAGGAAGAACAAGGCTTTAAGTGTGGGGTGGTGATGTTGGGTGTATTTATGCACTTTAGTGTTGTTATCCTAGCTTATTTAGCTTTGTTTTGAGGAAAATTTATGTGATTTATGTGTTAGTGATGGTAGAAATAAGAATCAAAGTTCTTAAGTAAGTTAATAAAATGTTTAAAGGTATGTTTCAAACATGTTTGTACTTAAATTGATCACTTAGAGTTCAAACAAAAAAAACTAGTGTTACTAGCTTGAGCTAGTTGTTGTTGTAGTCTATCGCATTGGATTATAATGGATATACTGAGTTCAAAATGTTTTAATTCTTTATATATTTGTGGAATAACTTATTTATAATGTGCAAAGTTCAATTGTATTAAGCCAACAGTCAGAACAATAAGCTAAATATCAACGTGGGAAAGCCTCGTCTTAGCTCGTGTTTCTTGTTCATTATTCTTGATTCTTTGTTGTTTTGAACTCAAATGTGTGGTGTTTGATCATTTAGTAATTTTTTTGATTTGACTTTAATGATATATTTATTATATAGAAGCTGGAAATGAAGTGGAAACAACACCACAAGGCATGGAATTAAAAGCAAAAGGCATGAGGCAAAAAATAGGCGTGGAACACAAATTCCAGTGATGTCTCATGTTGAGATCGTACCGCGACCTCCACTCCCCCTTTTTACATCTCATGTCGCAACATACACTTCACCTTTATACATATCTCAGAAAAAAATCCACTCCTTAGTTGCTTCCCAACGTGACACGTGATCCATATCGCACAAGACAAAAGTTGTCCACTATAAATAGGACTCCTATAAGTTATGTTACATTCTTTTGGACATCTTGGACTTGGATAGGAGTCTTATGAACTAATATTTTTAGGTTTTATCATCTTTAAACTTTAGATTTTCATGGTTGTATCATTTATTCAACTATTTAGTTGATGATTATGTCAAATAGTAGCTAAACGCCCCCTTTCCGGGGTTAAAGCCAAGAACATGATTACGATTGCTACGAACTAATTTGGTTTTATTTAGTGTTCATAAGTGGTTGTTTGTTTACCCTTGTAATTTTTATTGTGAGGATTATCTACCCTTAGTATACATCTATTGTCGACCTTGTGATCTCGAGATGGGGAAGAGAAAGTTAAAACGTGGGGGTAAATAGAGTAGGGTTCTTATTCCTTTATAAAATAGGGGGTTTGAATTAGCATCTAGGATTGGGATATACCTAGAACCCTTGATTTTTTCACATGTAAGATGATATCTTCTTGCATCTAATTTGATTATTACATCCCCACTCAATGATGTAGTTGTAATGTCCAAGTTAGGTAGACAATTAGAGGTCGGGAGAACATGAACATGCGATAAACCCTTCGAATCAACAACCAATATAATTAGTCTAACCGACGAATTTCATTAGCATATTATGATAGTTTGTAGTGATTTAACCCCGGGCTTTAATCCATTGATTTTTTTAAGTCTTTACTTTATGCACTTTTTATTTTACTTTTAGTTATAATTCTGAAAATCTTGCGGTTATACTTGCACTTTGTTAATCTTAAGAATTAAACTTAAATTTGATAGTTTCTTAACACTAGTCCCTGTGGGATTGATACTTGTCTTGTAAAAGGGCCACTTTACTGCTTGTGAAGCCACGTACACGTGTATGTGCACTTGGGCGACATGTTTTTTGCGCCATTGCTGGGGACTTGTAAATTGGAAATATTTTTGTTTTGGTTTTACTTTTTAAATTTATTTGGTGCTTTACACTTGTACTTTGGTATTGAATTTGTAGGAAACAGGTTGATAAATTAGTAGGCTGGCACGGAATAGGGAATTGGTCAAACCAATGCCCGAACCCGAGCAATTGTATTATTAATGAAAGAAAGAAGCAAAACGTCTCTACTAATTCCCATAAATTCACAAAGAACAAGAAAACCCTGCTCTCATGTATAAAGAACAACTAGCCTGCATGATAGTTCGCAAAATGGCAATCCCACTTTTGATAAATTGGAACTCCCCTTTTTAGAAATCAGTTGCTGGAGGTAATTTTAAGATTAAACTGAACATGGTGCAACTGTTGATTAGCAGTGGACAGCTTATGGGGATTTCACATGAACATCCATAAGTTTATCTATGAAAATTTCTAGAGATCAGTGACATATTCATCCCTATGGGTGTGTCAACTGACTTTGTAAGGATGACAATATTCCCCTTTACACTATTAGGGGAAGCAAAAAAGTGGTTGAACTCTAAGCCGATAAATTCAATCACAACCTGAGATGTCTTGGCCCAGAAATTTCTCATTTGATTCTTTTCATCTATAAAGAATGCATGACTGCATAGTGAGGTTGTGTGCTTCAAACAAAAGCCAGATGAGAATTTATATCATGATTGTGAGCGCTTCAAAGCTCTTCTTCGGGACTGTCCACATCATCAACAGTCTAATGAGGTATTAACTCACACTTTTTTTTGGAACTTGACCATAACACAAAAATTTTGCTAGATTCTGCTACAGGTGGTCAAGCTTTGGAGTTGACATATGATGAGCTTTATACTTTGTTGAACCGGATTACACAATGGAATCCCAAGTGGCATTCAGACTCAAAAAATGCTACAAAGAAGGTTGCTAGTGTGTTTGAGGTGGACTAGTTTACTCCTATATCCACCCAAATTTCTTCTCTTAAAAATTAGATAAGTAATATAAAGTTGAGGGTTACACAACCTATAGACACAGTTAATACAATTTAACAGACTACAGGTTGGTATGAGGTTTGTGGCAATAGTGGTCATTCTGTGGCTCTGTGTGCTACAAATCCTAAGTTTGTGATATTTATGGGCAATATTTAAAGGCCAAAATAATGGGAATGCCTACAATATACAGTGGAAGACTCATCCACCAAATCCAGCGGGGAACAGTCAACAACAACAATTTCAAGAGAATCAGGCAACAACATAAATTAACAATGTGGATGAGATATTGAAACAACTTATGGTTGGTCAAGCACAATTGGAAGAAGATATAAAGAGTTAGTAGGAAGATATGAAGACTAAGTAATTGGATACAATGAACTTGGAATTTCCGGTTAGGCAACCACAACAGGCATAAAAGAGCAAGCCTCAAGGTGGCTTGCAAAGTGATACATAAAATCCTAAACATGTAATGGCAATCACTTTGAGGAGTGGTAAGAAGATGATTCAAGAACCTTTAAAGAAAACTAAGAAGGAAGATGAAGAGTTGATTTCCCCACTGGTATCTGATCAAGTTGCTTTAAATTCGAGAAAGTCTAAGTACTCAAAAAATAAAGTAGTTGAACAGGTGAAGGAGAGACCACCTCAACCATTCCCACAGAAGCATATAAAGGGAAAAGAGGATGCATGCTTCAAGATGTTCTTTGAAAAGTTCAGAGAGCTTCATATTAACCTTCATCTTCTAGATATTTTTTAGGGAATAGACCAAGTACGCAAAGTACTTGAAGGATGTGGTCACTAACAAAGTTAAGTTGTAGGATATTGAGATGGTAGCACTCACTGAGAAGTATAGTTCTGTATTGATGTAGAAAATGACCCAAAATCTCAAAGACATTGGGAGTTTTACTCTCCCGATTCAAATTGGCAATAATGAGGTAGTCTATGCACTTAGTGACTTGGGGGCGAGTATCAACTTGATGTCCATCTCCTTGTTTAACACCTTAGTCCTAGTAAATCTAAGACCGAGCATGGTGATACTTTAGTTAGACATTCGGACTCTATCTTGTCCCGAGGGAATCATAGAGGATGTTCTCATCAAGGTTGGTAAGTTTATTATCTAGCTGAATTTATTATTTTAGATTTTTAGGAAGATGAAAGAGTACCTATCATGTTGGGACATTTATTCTTGGTGATGGGATGAGCTTTAATTAATGTGTGAGAGGGAACAATTACAATGAGGCTGGTTGATGAAGAGACAATTTTCAAAGTGTATGAACCACTCAACACACTATCCCACTATAAAGATTTGTGCATGATTACTGTAATTATTGAGGATAAGTGTGGGGTGGTGGAGTCTATTCCATAAAAATCCTCTTGGAACTTCCTCATTGAGTAGCCCAAGACTTCAATACCTAAGCCCGACATAATGCAAATTGATGAGCCTGAAAAGTTTATTGTTGACAAAGTTGTTGATCTTGATATTTCACACTCAAGTGGTCAGAAACGAATAAGATGATGTCCTCTAAACACGAGGAAAAGGTTGAAGAAAAATGATTGAGTCAGATATTGGGTCATGTTACAACACTAAATCAGGTACAGCTTGGGAGGCAACCTAATTTAAGTTAAGGTATATTATATTTTTAGTATTTTAATTTTTAATTCACTAGTTTTGTTTTTGTTGAGTCACAGGTTGATGGGAAGTCTGAGTACCAAAAAATCTGAGCTAAAAAGTAAGGTGAAGACTAAGTGTGGGGTCCCCAGACCCTATTAATGGATAAAGATGTTGCTATCTATGCCTAGATGCATCATGGAGTATTTATATCTCTACATTTTAAGTATACTTTAGGGACAAATTGGATTTTTAAGTGAGGGGTGGGTAAATTCACATTTTTAGGGTAATTTTTTTTTGTGTATTAGGAATAAGTGAGATATTCTTGCTGGTGCTATATGTGACTACATGATGCAAGTTTTTTGGTTGTAAAGAGAATGATGGTTGTGTGAATTACTGCACTTGAGACTCCTAGGCTCATGTTTATGACTTGTACTTGTTGGCTTAATTTGTATTCATGTGGTTATTTGGTTAAGAGTCTATGATGATCCCACTTAAGTTGAGCATGTTCCATGTACATGTAAGGTTGTTGTATATTCCTTGTTGCATGTCATTTCTAGAACTGATACGGTTGGGGCAGCCTCCACAGGTACACGGCCTTTCACACGAAGCCAAGCTCGGGAATTACAAAAACTCCAAGCTTTGTTCATGCAAATGGCCGTGTGTGAGTTGGTGATTGAACCAACCAAGGACCTAAACGTTTTATGTGTGAAGAGAGGTCTTAATGTGTAATAAACTACTCTCCAAGGTTGGCACAAGAAGCAAGGGCGGATGGGTCATTTTACCCCTTTTGTTTGTAGTATAAATAGAACATGTTAGAGAGTTATTCCTTAGTTTTTGAATGCTGATTTTGTAACCTAAAAACACTAAACATTTTGGCTCTCTCTTCCACTCTTAGAAGCCGTCCCTATTATCTCACAAGTAGAGGGATACTTGTGTTGTCTCTTTGGCTAGAAACAAGGGTTTTGAGGTCGTTGAGTGCCTCTTGGTCCTCGTAAGAACTTGGTGTTTATATTCATTAGACTTAGGGTCCTCTCTTGATGTTAGGGTTCTTAGTTTCTTGAATGTTATATGTCAAGTTATCTATCTTTCTTTATCTTGTTGTTGTTGTTGATTTTGTTATCTTAAAGTCTAGTGAAGCCGTGTGGGGCTCTTTTCGATTCACTAGCATTGTTATCTATCTTGTTGTTCTTGTGTTGTTGGACTGAAAAACCGGAACTTAAACATGTTGTTCTTGTGTTGTTGGACTGAAATCCGAGCCTACTTGAAGCTCTTGGTGTTGTTGGTTTGATTTTGTATCATTTGGTATCAAAGCGAGACCGGTTGTGTTCCAACATAACCCATCTTGGGCTAGTTCACGGCTTAAACAAACAAAACCAAAAAGAAATTCTGAAAATCTGTCCATTAAAAGTTGAAACCAAGAATGATGTTGTATGTTTAGATCTAGGTGTTATTTTGCCTGTTTAGTGAGTTTCTAGTGTTGGTTTCTTTCTCACCAACACTAAGGTGTCTAGATCCAAAAGTTGAGCTTGAAAACTTGAACATTGTGTAGTGACTTGAAGTGGCCGAAAGTTGTGTGTTGTTGATAACCAAAAGAAAAATCGGTGGTTGTGTGTTTATGTGCTAAAGAAGTTGATGAAGTTTGTTGAGGTGTTCATCTTTTGAACTTGTTCATATTGTTCATCTTGTTGTGTGCTCAAGTTGTAAGACAAGCTATAAAGTTGTTGTGAAAGACTTGCACCCATCACCTTCTAGTCTTGTCAATCACTTTTTCCTAATTCAAGGAGCCTTGTTTTGTGGGATTAGTCAACCAAACCTCACTTTCTTGAGTTTGAAAAGGGTGAAATACTACAAGATTTTATTTTTCCCACCAAAACACTTTGCAAACTATAAGAGGTTGTGTGAATATTAACACAAAAAAAAAAAAAAAGAGAAGAAGAACGTGTGGAACCATTGCATGCTGCCACGTCACTATAAGCTCAACTTAGGATATTCTTTGGTTGCTAATTGTTGATCCTTGGTTTCCCTTACTTGGTCCTAGAACTAATTAACAAACTAGTACATTCCTACTAGGTTGTCAACTAGTTCCTTGAACCGTTTGTTTGTGTCAACGATTATTTGAGTGCTTTTATTCGTTTGAATGAATTGCTGATTTTTGACTCTAGTCCGGCAAGAATTCTTTGAGTCTTCAAACAAGAATCCATTCCGGATAAGAGCTTACTGATACCTTAAAAATTTCACGGTTACTAGCCAATTATACAACACTTGTGGAACACGAACTTGTGGTGAACTAAAGCGGATAATATCTTGACAATGGAAGGAGCTACGTCTCATAATGTGGATAATAATGCCCTTGATTCTATGAGGGTCACTCTTGAGGCCGTTACCCGGACACTTGAAAGTTTGAATTCGGAATTTGGGGCCGTGAGAGGGGACTTGGCAGCAATAAAGGGGGAAGTGTCGACTATTAGTGGGAGATTAGAACAAGTGGAGAGTCAAAGGAACTCTCGTCCTTCTACTCCTCTACATGTATCTACCAATGGTCATGATAGGACCTCCTCCGCAACCATCACCCCCGAAACAGTCCACCAAATGCTAAATGCACCCCAAGCTCCACTAAATACCGCAGGCCAAACTACCTATTTTCCTCCAAACCGAGACCCCACTAGACCACTACATTTCCATGCCCCTCCAATTCCACAAGAGGGATTTGGACGCCAAGTACCTCCACTAAATCCGAACCCTCCATTCCAAGCTCCATTAACCCAAATACCGCAAATTCCAAATCCACCGAATCAAAACGGCCAAGGCCGACCAGCCCACTTTGAAGGATACAGTAGAGAGGAGTATGAAGGAGATGGAGCCTTTGATGATGCTTATATGAGGGAGGAGGAGTTAAGAGGGGGTCGAGGAGAACCTAGGAGATACCGGGGGTATGGAGATAGGGGAAACCGACACCAAGAGAGAGACGTAGGCATCAACACCATCAAGTTGAGCCTACCCATCTTTAAGGGTGATAGTGACCCCGAGACCTACTTAACTTGGGAATCGTCTTGTGACAATGTTTTCCAAGTTAATGACATCTCGGAAGAAAAGAAGAGTTGCTACGCTATAGCTCACCTCGAGGGCTATTCTAACACTTGGTGGGAGTATGTTAAACGATTTGGTAATGAATTAGTTGATGGGCAGCCACCACCTTGGTATCGGTTGAGGTATTTGATGAGACAATGATACCTTCCCGAGAGATATCGTCATGAGTTGTTTGCTAGATTATATGGCTTGCGGCAAGGAGGCAAGAGTGTGATGGCCTATTTTGACGAGTTCCAACAACTCATGTTGAAACTTGATCATCGTGGGGAGCAAATCAGTCACGACATCATCCGGTTCAAGTGTGGGTTGAACAAAGAGATCTCCACTCATTTGACCCTTCACCGGTTTGAAACCATTGACGGTATATTCCAAGCGGCCCTTGAGATTGAAAGGGAACTTAAGGAGAGATCATCCTTCAAGGCAAGGGTACAAACCCCCTCGGGTTGGCCCAAAAACAAGGACCAACCCGCCCCTACGAAGCTGCCCGAGTCCAAAACAGTCCCTAAATTCCCTCCGAAACCGGAGGCTCACAAATATCCCAACCCAAAGGGGTTCCAATGCTTCAAGTGCCAAGGTTGGGGGCATAAGTCCAATGAATGTCCGAACCGGCGCAATGTGATCCTACGAGAAGGGAAAGTGTACTACCTTGGTGAGGAGGTGGTTTCCGAAAGGGGGGAAGATGAGGCCGAGCCTCAAGATGGAGAGGGAGCTGAAAATGGGCCGAATGATGATGAATTAGATGGTAGTGAAGATGTCTATCCACAAGAAGGGGAGTGTGTGGTTCCAAACTTTGTGGTTAGACGTGTCATGATTAGTAAGGCGATAGATGACCCGAGTCAAAGGGAAAATCTATTCCATACTAAGTGTCTTGTAAAGGGGAGTGTGTGCACCTTGGTGATTGATAGTGGTAGTTGTACAAATGTTGCGAGCCATGCTATGGTAAATTTCTTGAAGCTACCAACTACACTACACACTAGTCCTTACAAGCTACAATGGTTGAACGATTGTGGTGAATTAAAGGTCACAAGGCAATGTGTGATTCGGTTTAAGGTGGGAAACTACCACGATGAAGTGCTTTGTGACGTGATCCCAATGCAAGCATGTCACTTGTTGTTAGGTAGACCATGGCAATATGATAGGTCTACTAAACACGATGGGAGGTCCAACCGGTATACGCTTGAGAAGGATGGCCTAAAGGTCACACTTTATCCTCTTTCACCCTCCCAAGTAAATGAGTGGCATCAAAAGATGAGCGAGTTGAAGGGAAAGGGGAAGGAATCTGGAAAGGGAGAAAAGGGGGGGAATGCTGTAGGTGAGGAAGTAGGGACATCCGAGGCTGCACCAACGACAAGGGAGATGGAAAACGTAGTGATGTTGGCTAGGAGGAAAGAACTCTTCGTGGACCATGATGAAAACAAGACGATGTTATTTTTGGCCCATTGTTTTAATACTAACCCCACTAATTCTTCCATTTCCCCTTTGATTTCTTGTGTGTTGCAGGAGTATGAAGATGTATTTCCTCAAGAACATCCGCAAGGATTGCCCCCACTTCGGGGAATTGAGCACCAAATTGATTTGGTGTCGGGTTCACAACTTCCAAACAAACCGGCCTATAGGAGCAATCCCATGGACACTAAGGAGCTTGAAAGACAAGTTGAGGAGCTTCTCAACAAGGGATACATCAAGGAAAGCATGAGTCCGTGTGCTTTTCCAGTGCTTTTGGTACCGAAGAAGGACGGAACTTGGCGCATGTGCGTCGATTGTAGAGCCATCAACAAAATCACTATAAGGTATCATCATCCAATCCCTAGACTAGATGATATGTTAGATGAGCTCCACGGATCTTGTTTGTTTTCTAAAGTGGACCTTAGGAGTGGCTATCACCAAATTCGCATGCAACCCGGTGATGAGTGGAAGACCGCATTCAAGACCAAATTTGGTCTATATTAGTGGCTGGTCATGCCCTTCGGCCTTACCAATGCTCCTAGAACCTTTATGAGGCTAATGAATCATGTAATGAAGCCTTATATTGGAAAGTTTGTGGTGGTTTACTTTGATGATGTGTTGGTGTATAGTAAATCTATTGATGATCATGTAATGCATTTGAGATGTGTGTTTGATGTGCTCCGAAAGGAGAAGCTGTATGCCAACATGGAGAAGTGTTCTTTTGGTGTTGATAAGGTTATATTCTTGGGTTTTGTCGTGAGCTCAAGGGGTGTGGAAGTGGACGATTCCAAGATAGACTCTATTCGAAGTTGGCCGACCCCTAAAACTATTGGAGAAATCCGAAGTTTCCACGGGTTGGCAAGCTTTTATAGGAGGTTTTTCAAAGGATTTAGTTCCATAGCATCCCCCTTGACCGAGGTAATTAGGAAGGACGGACCCTTTAAATGGGGTGATGAGCAGGCTAGGGCTTTTGAGGCCTTGAAAGCTACGCTCATCTCGGCGCCTTTATTGCAATTGCCCGATTTTGATAAGATGTTTGAAGTAGAGTGTGATGCTAGTAAGGTTGGCATCGGGGCTGTTTTGATGCAAGAAGGTAAGCCCGTTGCTTATTTCAGTGAAAATCTCAAAGGGGCAACTCTTAATTACTCCACTTATGATTTGGAGTTGTACGCCCTTGTCAGAGCTTTGGGAAATTGGCAACATTATTTGTGGCCTAAGGAGTTTGTGATACGAACGGATCATGAGTCGTTGAAACACCTTAAGAGCCAAGACAAGTTGAATAGGCGTCATGCTAAGTGGATTGAGTTCATCGAGACTTTCCCTTATGTAATTCATTACAAAAGGGGAAAGGAAAATGTTGTTGCCGATGCCTTGTCTAGGAAGCATGTGCTTGTTGCTACCTTGTCTTCGAAATTGATGGGTTTTGAGAGCTTGCGGTTGTTGTATCCCGAGGATCCTACCTTTGCTCCTATTTTTAGGGAATGCGAAGAGTGGGGAAGGGACCGTTGGCTTAAGGAGAATGACCATTCCTCCTACTCTCGGTTCGATGGGTATTTTTTCAAAGGAAGGAGGTTGTGTGTTCCTTCTAGTTCTTGGAGGGAATTATTTGTGAGGGAGGCCCATGACGGAGGCCTCATGGGGCACTTTGGGGTAGACAAGACCCTCGGAATCTTAGAGGAGAACTTCTATTGGCCGAAAATGCGCAAAGACGTCACTAAAATTTGTAGTCAATGCGTGGCCTGCCGGAGTGCGAAATCTCGTCTCCTACCTCAAGGATTATACACCCCACTCCCTACTCCCCTTAGACCTTGGTTGGACATTTCGATGGATTTTGTTTTGGGGCTGCCAAGGACTAAAAAGGGCCGAGATAGCATTTTTGTTATTGTTGATAGATTCTCTAAAATGGCTCATTTTATTCCATGTGCTAAAACCGAGGATGCTCGTAGTGTAGCTTCATTATTTGTTGAACATGTTGTAAAGCTTCACGGGGTACCGAGGACTATTGTGAGCGATAGGGACTCCAAGTTCCTAAGTCTCTTTTGGAAGTCCATGTGGGGTAGGCTTGGAACGAAGTTACTTTTCTCCACGTCTTGCCACCCACAAACCGATGGCCACACGGAGGTAGTAAATAGAACCTTAGGGTCTATGCTACGTTCTATGGTTAAAGGTAAACTGACTTCATGGGAAGATCACCTACCCTTGGTGGAATTTGCATACAACCGGGTAATACATTCGAGCACGGGAATGACTCCCTTTGAATGTGTTTACGGCCTGAATCCCCTTACCCCTTTAGATCTCACTCCTTTGTCTAGTGATCTCATGACCAGCTTAGATGGAAATAAAAGAGCCGAGGAAATGAAAAAATGCATGAGACGGTGCGGATCAAGCTTGAAAAGAAGAACCAAAAGGTTGCAAAAAGGGTAAACAAAGGGAGAAGAAGGCTTGTGCTTGAACCCGGAGATTGGGTGTGGGTGCATCTTCGAAAGGATCGGTTTCCAGCTCAAAGGAAGTCCAAATTGCTTCCAAGGGGTGATGGTCCTTTCCAAGTACTTGAGAGAATCAATGACAACGCCTACAAGATTGACCTTCCACCGGAATATCAAGTGCACAACACTTTCAACGTTGGTGATCTCTCCCTCGTGGATGCGGTTGAAGATGACCAAATACTGAATTTGAGGTCAAATTCCTCTCAAGATGGAGAGGATGATACGGTTGGGGAAGCCTCCACAGGTACACGGCCTTTCACACGAAGCCAAGCTCGGGAATTACAAAAACTCCAAGCTTTGTTCATGCAAATGGCCGTGTGTGAGTTGGTGATTGAACCAACCAAGGACCTAAACGTTTTTATGTGTGAAGAGAGGTCTTAATGTGTAATAAACTACTCTCCAAGGTTGGCACAAGAAGCAAGGGCGGATGGGTCATTTTACCCCTTTTGTTTGTAGTATAAATAGAACATGTTAGAGAGTTATTCCTTAGTTTTTGAATGCTGATTTTGTAACCTAAAAACACTAAACATTTCGGCTCTCTCTTCCACTCTTAGAAGCCGTCCCTATTATCTCACAAGTAGAGGGATACTTGTGTTGTCTCTTTGGCTAGAAACAAGGGTTTTGAGGTCGTTGAGTGCCTCTTGGTCCTCGTAAGAACTTGGTGTTTATATTCATTAGACTTAGGGTCCTCTCTTGATGTTAGGGTTCTTAGTTTCTTGAATGTTATATGTCAAGTTATCTATCTTTCTTTATCTTGTTGTTGTTGTTGATTTTGTTATCTTAAAGTCTAGTGAAGCCGTGTGGGGCTCTTTTCGATTCACTAGCATTGTTATCTATCTTGTTGTTCTTGTGTTGTTGGACTGAAAAACCGAAACTTAAACTTGTTGTTCTTGTGTTGTTGGACTGAAATCCGAGCCTACTTGAAGCTCTTGGTGTTGTTGGTTTGATTTTGTATCAAGAACTATCCTGGTGTGTGGGAAAAACAGAATAAAAAGTGTGGGTTTAAAAGATAATATAGGCATTTCTTTGATAGTCATGTTATAACTTCTTTTGACCTACCCTGGTGCATTATAATAGTCAACCCCATTGAGCCTTTAGATTTTTCTTTGGCATCCTCAATTATAGCCTAATCCCTTCTTTGATTGACCTTAATTTGATACAAAATCTCCAAAGCGATTTATTGTTAAATTAATTGAGTGAGGAGTTTAAAAAAAGATAGGTGGAAGGTGAAAGTGAAGCCCTAGAGTAACAGTTATGGTTGTGTAAAATTGTTGTGTTGTGGTTGGGAGTGAGAAATTTGCGTTAAATAAATTCCCATTTGTGTTACAATGAATCTTTTTTAGCCTGGTCATTCTTTGACATTGTACACCTCAACAAAGGAAATTGCTTAAGTTGAGGGTGGCTATCATAGGGGTGAGTAACGTATAACGGGTTTGAAGATGGGTAAAATCAAATGATATGTACATAGCATACTCCTACCATATTATATTTGAATGGGCTTAATAAGATGGGGCAAAACAAATGATGTGGGTACACAATAGTGGCTTATGTTGCTTGTTAGAGATTAATCTTAACACAAAAATATGATGTATTGATGCGCTTAGGGAAGATTGCCACTATTCTTGGCCAAAATAGTACCTACCCGTCCCTTAGCAAACATTACAACAATTAAAGACCCAATTTATCCTAAACTTTAACATTCCGATATTAGTTGAGTACTACACCAAGGGAAAGCTTATGGTTCATAATGTTTAACTTGTGAATTCTTTGTGAGAGTGAGCTTAATTTGATTATTTTACCCAATTGGTTAAAAGTATCATTTATGTGAGTGATTATGGGTAACTCTCTTGTTGTGAGGGCACATATTTGATGAATGTTATGTGAATTATATGATTTTTGTGACTGAATAATATGTATGAGTTTGTCGACTAGGTGAGTCATTTCTTGAGGGTAGGATCTTTTGAAGTAGTGTTCTTGAACTCTGAATTATGTACGTAACATTTATAATATAGAAATTTGAATTCTATGTAGTCATTGTAGTACTATCTTGATTTTCTTGCATGTAGTAGTTTTGTAGAGTCTCCTAAGTCTATTATGCTTATATTAAAGAGTTATTTGAGGACGAACAAGGCTTTACGTGTGTGGTGGTGATGTTGGGTGTATTTATGCACTTTAGTGTTGCTATCCTAGCTTATTTAGTTTTATTTTGAGGACAATTCACTTAATAACGATATAAATAAGCATCTAAGTGTTTAAGTATGTTATTACAATGTTTAAAGATAAATTTTAAACAAGTTTGTACTTAAATTGATCACTTAGAGTTCAAATGAGAAAACTAGTGTTAATAACTTAAGATAGATGTTGTTCTAGTCTATCTCTTTGGATTCAAATGGGTTTAATAAGTTCCTAATTATTTAATTGTGTATTTATGTGTGTAAAATCTTGTGAACAATGTACAAATCTCCATTGGATTAAGCCAAGAGTCAGAACAATAAGCTAAAGATCAACATGGGAAAACCTAATCTTAGCTGGTGTTTTTAGTTCACTATTCTTGACGTTTTGTTGTTTTGAACTCTAATATTTGGTGTTTGATCATTTAGGTTTCTTGGTGAGTTTATTTTTATGATATATTGATGATATAAAAGATTTAAATGAAGTGAAAATAATACCACAAGGCATGGAATTTAAAGGGAAAAGGCATAAGGCAAAGAATAGGCTTGGAAGGCAAATTCCAATGAAGTCTCGCATTGAGCTCGGTTCATGACCTCCAGTCCACCTTTCTACAGCTAGTTAATGATCTTCAGTACAAATTTATACATCTGACATAGTGAACACCACTCCCTAGTTTCTTCCCAAAGTGACACGATGTTCATTTCGCACAAGGCAAAAGTTGTCCACTATAAATTGGACTCGTATATGTTATGTTGCATACTTTGGGACATCTTAGACTTTGAGAGGAGGCTGCTGCAATCATTTTTTAGCTTTAATAATATTTAAACTTTAGTTTCTTCATGTTTTGGATCATGTATTCAACTATTTGGATGATGATTATGTCGATTAGTGGCTAAACACCCCCTTTTTAGGGTTAAAGCCAAGAACATGATTACGATTGCTACGAACTAATTTGGTTTTATTTAGTTATCATAAGTGGTTGTTTCATACCCTTTTTTTCATTATTTTAAGGATTATCTACTCTTAGGATACATCTATTATTGACCTTGTTATCTTGGGAGGGGAAGAGGAAGATAGAACGTAGGGGAAAATAGAGTAGGGTTCTTAATTTTATAAAATAGGGGATTTGAATTAGCATCTAGGATAGGGATAAAAGCCTTGCTTGGTTCATATGTAGGATGATAGATTCTTGAATCTAATTGTATTATACATCCCTGCTCAACAATGTTGTTGTAATGTCTAAGTTAGGTAGATGATGAAAGGTCGCGAGACCATGATCTTATGATAAACCCTACAATCAACAACCAATATACGTAATTTAACCGATGAAGTTCATTACAATAGTATGATTGTTCATAGTGCTTTAACCCCGGGATTTCATCCATTGATTGTCTGAAAACTTTTCTTTATGCACTGTTTATTTTAATTTTAGTTATAATTCTCAAAATCTTACGGTTACACTTGCACTAAGTTAATCTCAAGAGCTGAACTTAAATTTGATAGGTGCTTAACACTAGTCCCCGTTGGATCAAAACTTGACTTGTAAAAGGTCCACTTTACCACTTGTCAGGCCACGTATACTTACGTGTGCACATTGACGCAACAGGTTCGAGTCCCTAAACCTTGGGGTTAATGAGTATCCTTGTTGGACGATGGACTAGAGCCCCAAAAATCATATGTACGGTTGATTAATAATGGTAATGGAATCCGTATACTAGCTAGTAGTCTTGGTTTTACGATACCAACGAAGTGCCTTTTGTAAGAAATTGAATAAATGGTTGGTTGTTTTTGAATATTTTTAATTTGGTCTTTAAAGCGGTATGTTTAGCCAAGACATGGAAGGTAGTTGTCCCGGGGGAACCAAAGTTAGAAACTCATGATTTTCCGATGTGAGGTTTTTCATGCTGACCGTGTGTATGAGGTCACATTTATACTCTTGGAGATGTTCTAGTCGTCTCATATTCTCTTCGTTTTATGCGAAAAATACCCATCGAGGCCTCTTTATCAGGTGGTGCTGACCCCATATAGCCCATGGGTGAAATTCTAAACGGCAAGGCTACACATCCCTGGTTAATGATTTCAAAGTTCATTCTAATCTTATTCCCTATCCTGGCATGGTATGTATATATATGTATTGCATTGGTTATATGCATTGATTGAATGGTATTAAATTGTTAAAATTCTTTTATCCTTATCCTTGAGTTACATGCTAGTGTTCCAACTGCTAAACATCTCCTAATGCTGTGTCCCTATGCAACATAGGGGACAGAGCTTCTACTTTTTTTCTTACTGACACTACCTGACCCGGGGCCTTGTCATAATGGGGTACTAAGTCTGACTGGGACCGGAGACAACCCCTGTTACCCAACCCAACCTCCAGCTGCCTGCTATGAGTTGACAGAATTTCAGACATATAACAACATAGCTTAATTTGACAATGACTGGCTTTGGGATAGGTGTGTTCTTAAACCAACCCTACCAAGTCATCCCATCCACCAAACCGTACCAACTGAAATACAAAGCCAACCCAATACTGAAATAGGGGCCATACACCAGGCCATAACTAAATGAGACCCATAACGTAATATGATTAATCCGAAAATGAAATATGATAGAACAACAAATAATATTGTCAACCAGTATCAGCCCTTATACCAATACCAATGCTAAGGCTGACACAAATACCAATCCTGCCTATACCATAGTAGTACCACAAAACCTCTAACCAAAAGAGTAAGAATATTAGGTTGGGACATGCCCCCAACCATAGACAAAACCAATATCCAGAAATAAATCAAAATATCTAAAAATATCCATAACATGAAATGGAGCCTTCTGGAAAGATGGAATCTCTCTACTTCAATTTAACAGTTGTTCCCGAGTCAATCACTATGTAGGAGGAGTAGAACGACTGGTTCCTACATAGCATGGGTATACAACCTCCCAAAGATAGGTTAGAGGGTGAACGCTAGCATAAACTTAGGATAAGAATAAAATATACCATTTATAAAATCAAATAAAAAAAATCCATAAGCACACACAATACACACATATATATATAACCCTGCTGGGAAAGGGAACTAGGTTTAGCATGCCATAAAACCTTTACCTGGGTTGTGTAACTCTTCCTTCCTAAACCAACCACAGGCTATATAAGTTCAGTTCCCTCTAATAAAAGGGCCCCATTATGTGAATCCGCACGACCAGGGAAGAAAACCTGGGATGACTAGTACATCCCCCAATCTAAAGTGTGACATCAGGCACAAAGTAACTTGGACCAAACCTTACATTTACAACTATGAGTTTCCGATTTTGGTCCCCCCGAGACCTCCACCTTCCATGACTTAGCTACATACCCCACCATTATTTCCAAATTAAAACCATTACCAAGCAACCGACCAATCTATTTAGAATTTAATAACCGAGGCCATTAGTAGTGGTATCGTCATATTAACTATACTAGCAAGTTTGTCCATAGCTAACTATATATAGGTTTAAGGGTTTCCATGTACCCTTCCATTAACCATATTAAACCACTTACGGGATTCCCATGTACCCCACAAGCATAACCATTTATCCTTTTTACCATTCCAATCCATTTAAACCATGCATAATTACTTTATCAAGTTTAAAACAAGCAAAAGTTCCATTTAAACTAGTAAATGCAATGAAAACATCCTTATAGGCATTTTGTCAAACATTTTGGGGTCATAATAAATCCAAAACCAATTCCAATTATCATTTAACCATTCCCATGCAATCCAATTATCCAAAATCAATAATTAAGCATGTAAATACATAATTAAAATAATGGTAAACTATAACCAATCATTTATAATCAAATCCCCCAAATCATAGTTGAAAACCCAAAATCACACAATATTGAAATCTTGAAAACCATTCATAAAAACCATTGCTTAGTTGAAAATAAAAGTGAGGGAAGAGAACATGACTTAATTGACAAAGTAGACAGAGAGAAAAAACCTACAAGATCCCTAAATTAGTCCTCTAGTTGAAACCCAAGCTTCCTTACCCAAAATCTCTTGAGAAAATTATAGAGTGTTTAGGAAGAGTTTCTAAGTGTTAATGAATAGAATAATAGGGTAAATAACCTCCCAAGTTAGTTAAAAGTCATGGTACCTTATTAGGTTATGTGGGGAAATGTCCATATTACCCCCACTAAAGTTGCACAAAAATCCCATCACACGGGTACTACTGACCCTTACGAGTCATACCCTTCGATACGAGTGGTACCTATCAATCATGTCCATTGCCTCAACCCTTGGACCCAATATTGTTCAGTGTATGAATCATCCTATCCAAGCCGTATTGACAACATACTATCCGTACCCTTTACTCGTATCCCTATTAGAGTAGAATCCACTAGAGGTTTGAACACTAACCACCATACGAGTCCTGGGTATGAGTCGTACACTGGTTTATGGATCATGATGAGCCACTCTTACTCAGATCCAACTTAATTTACCAAGAGTAAGATTAATCAATGGAAAACCCAAATCAAATAATTTATATCCAACCATAATACTCGTACCATTTATGTCGTGCCCATCCCAGTGACAAAAATCCATCCCACCAACCAATGTTGGTCAGCATACGTCTGGACCATACCATTCATACCCCAATATATGACTTGTACCCATAAGTTGTATTGGGCCTAGAGAATTGAATTCCAGGAAATTTTCTAAGGTCCAGAAACCATGGTGTTTCAGTCTCCCCCACTAGGAACATTCTTCCTCAAATGACAGATAAGGTAGGGGTAACCACATGCATGACGGATTTGCATTATCAAATATATGTCTAATATTTAACAAAGTTTTAAAATAAAGAGGCAAAGATATTAATCTTTTCTTTAACAAACTCAAAAAATAAAGATGTGTTAAAGAAACATACCTTCTGCACGAATCCCAGGAGCGGAAAAAAGATGAGGATACTTGGACTTCATATCCTCCTCCGCTTCCTATGTAGCTTCTTCCACATTATGGTTCAACCACAAAACCATAACCAAAGCCACATCCCTGGTTTGCAATCGATTGAGATCTTGGATAGAAAGATGACCGAACTACGTCCTGTACCATTACACCTCCATCCTTAAAGTCTAAGAGTCAAACTCTAACATTAGCCAAATGATGGATATACTTAGCCAATTTCTTCTTTACTTTCTCAACATGTGCCAAACTCCCCATAGACAACCTACTAAGAGAATCAGCAACCATGTTAGCCTTACCTGGGTGATAGTGAAGACTCATATCATAGTCTTTGAGAAGCTTAAACCATCTTCTCTGCCTGAGATTGAGCTTCTTCTGAGTGAACACATACTGTAGACTCTTATTATCAGAAAAGATATCCACGTGTACACCATGCAAATAATGTCGCCATATTTTCAAAGTAAACACAACCGCCAACAGCTTCAAATCGTCGGTAGGATAGTTCCTCTCATGTACCTTTAACTTATTAGAAGCATAGGCATTCACCTTCCTATGCTGCATCAAGACACAACCAAGACCGACTCAAGATGTATCATAATAGACCACGAACCCATAATTGCCCTTAGGTAAAGACATCTTCTCAAAACTCCATTCATAAGCATTCGACCAAGAAAAATTAACCTTTTTCTGAGTCAACTTAGTGAAAGGAGTAGCTATCACTTAAAAGTTCTCCACAAATAGTCGATAATACCCAGCCAAACCCAAAAAGCTCAAATTTTGGTTGGTGTCGTGGGTCTAGGCAACCTTTTAACCATAACCACCTTTTGTGGATCCACCATTTTGTGGTCTAAGCTCAAATTTTGTGGTCTAAGCTCAAAATATCTCTATAGCCTCCCAGAGATAGGTGATGTTGGGTGTATTTACACGCCTAAACACCATAATTTACCCATGTTATAGCTAAGTTTTGAGGATAAAATATATAATTCCTGCACTTTTAGTCCATTTTCCTGTAAGTGAGCTAACCTACGTGATTAGCATGTTTTCAGGTATTAATGATGAAGATTTCAGCACTTTGTGGACCTTTGGGCAGCAAAGTAAAACTTCACAGAAGAGGGAAGGCAGCTTTTGGAAGCTTATGGACTGAATGTGACGCATGGAGAAATTATCCCGGGCAAAAGCAGTATTTTTAAATACTTAGGGGTGCAACAGTAACTAAATAGGACTAGGACAAGGATGTTATAAAAACCCTATTTTCTGAATTTTTCAGCATTCATTCATTCATTGATGAATTAATTCAGTCGACACTTTTTAGTATTATTCAGTTTACAGATTCTGTAAGTTAAAACAGAGAAACACGGCTCTTTTGTAGAAGACGGCTAAGAGGAGAAACGTCATCCCTCTTTGACGTTAAAATCATCCTCTCGCGAGGATTGTTCTAGTTGCGGTATGATGATGATGTCTTCGTTGTTTTTCTTTACAATCATGAGTAGCTAAACTTCTCTGTTAGGGTTATGGAAGCCTTTTGATATACTATCTATCACTATGAGTTTGTGAATTCTTGATGCGTATGCTACTTATATCATTACTCTCTTTGTTTTAGTTAAATTCTTGTGGTTGCAAACATATAGAATACGCCATTATAACATTAACTTGTTCGAGAGAAAAGTTACATGATTGGAAAAGAGAGTGTGACAAGGAAATAGGGCTACCAACCCCTATTTACACGTTAGTGCCGTAACTGGGTTAGCTTCTTGGAGAATTTGTACCGTTAGTTATACGCTTTAAGCTCGAGAGAGTTAAAGTGAAATAATCCTTGATGGTTGAGAAACACTAGGATTTACCATTAGAATACGAATCTTTATAAGTGCATGCAAGTCTGAATTCCGCATTACTCATAGTTAATAGATACGTAGAACTCATAAGGTGGACATAACCCTAACGTATTTTTCTCTGTGATTAAATCTTACTAAACAAAGCATTCCGTTTTTACTTCCATAGTATTAATTCACGCCAAACTCAAATTTCCCCCTTTGCATAGAATTTTCGATCAACAGTCTACTAATAATTGCAACACTTAGTGACCAAGTATTCTCTGTGGGATTCGACACCCAACCCAGTTGGGTTCTATATTTGACAGCGACCGCTTACACTCTTATGAGAGCTGTAGTTTGGGCGTTATCAAATTTTGGCGTCGTTGCCGGGGAATACAGTTGTCAACTATGTTTGTGATAGTTAATAGACCCTTTGGTCTAAAATTCTTGAATTTTACTTTTTGTTTGTTGTTTTTGTTTTGTTCAGGTTTGGTAGAGTACATGCCAAATACACGAAGATCTGGTCAGCCATTATTACCCATAAATCCTGAACCACAACTTATTGGCAGAATGGATGCACAACGTGACATTGAAAGAAGGGCTGCTCAACAGGAGCAGGCTAGATTAGCTGTGTTGGCAGCTTCTCAAGTGCATCAACAGAATATTGATAACCCAGGTCGGGCAACAAATCCTGATGATGAGGACCTGGGTGATGATGAGTTACTTAATCCACGGCGTACAGATGAGGTGGCAGGGCCTGTGAACAGGAGAGATGATCAAGCTAGAATGAGACCTGAACGCCGAGCTGTGCAGGCTCCTTTTGATGATGATTATGACTATCTTGATGAGGCTGGTGCCACAGGGGCTATTATTCCTCCGCCCTTGGCACCCGTATCTAAGTTCAATATCACTAGCACCATGATTCAGTTATTGCAGCTCAAGGGTTTATTTGGTGGACTTGCAGGCGATGATCCGAAATATGCATCTGGTCAATTTTATTTTAATATGCAAGTCGTTTGACAATCCAGGAGTTGGGCAGAATGCAATTTGGCTGCGCTTATTTCCATTGTCTCTGTCTGGGGAGGCAACTCTATGGCTGAACGGGCTAACTCCTGATTCTATTACTAATTGGAGGCAACTGAAAGACGCTTTCCTAGAATGATTCTTTCCGCCATCCAAGAGAGCACAGTTAAGAGATGAGATCAGTAATTTCCGACAGCTTCTAACTGAATCTCTCCACGAAACATGGGAGAGGTTCAAGAAGAAGCTTATACGGTGCCAAATCATTAGATGACCAACATCCACTTGATGGAGATATTATACAGGGTTTTGAATTCAGTGACAAAGCCAGTGGTTGATAATGCTGCAGGTGGGTCATTCATGGACCTTACTTTCATTGAGGCAAGTGATATGCTGGACCATATGACAAAGCAGAGTAGAGCCTGGCATACCAGGGATGCTGAGGTAGCAAGCTCTACTTTATCTGTTGGCATGACTGCAGAGTAGAGGCGTAGACAAGAGGAACGTGAACAAGATATGGCTCACATGAAAATGCAGATGGATCTTCTTACCAAGCATTTATTATCAAGAAAGACCAAAAAGGTTAAAGCCGTTGTATCACAGGAAAGATATGATTCCGATTCTGAAGGGGAAGCAAATTACTTGAATAATCAGGGGGGTTTCCGAGGCAATGCCCAAGGAAACCAAGGTCGGAACTATTATGATAAATCTGGATACAAGGACCGCGATCAAGGTGGTTGGAAGAATAAGACTGACAGGAGTGGTTTGTATATTCCTCCTGGAAACCGTGAGGCTATGGCGTCTAGCTCTGGAAAGATGTCCATGGATGATATGATGGCTAAGCTGCTGAAAGGGGTGGAGGCAACCAATATAGGCGTTACTGAGGTAAAGAATGATTTGTCATCAATAAATCAATTGGATGACTCGCATTCTACTGTAATAAAATAGCTGGAGCAACAATTGAGTCAATTATCAGCGGCATTCACCAAAGAAAGGCTGGAACGCTACCCAGTGACACTGTGCAAAACCCAAGAAATAATGGATCGTGTATGGCTATTACTACCCGGAGTGGTAAAGTGTTGGAAAATCTATCCAAAGGAAAGCAGGTGGTTGATGATATAGAAGAGAATGTTGATGAAGAAGAGTTTGAAGATACCGTAGAAGCTGAAGTGAGTGCTCATGATGTTACACCTAGACGTCACCAGCCTAAAAAGAGTGATAATCGGAAGCAAGATAAAAAGGAAGTGGTGGAGAAAATGATTCCTCTTCCACCACCACCTTTTCCTCAGAGACTGAAGAAGAAGGATGATGACACTCCTGAAAAGGTTGATAATCGGAAGTAAGATAAAGAGGAAGTGGTGGAGAAAATGATTCCCCTTCCACCACCACCTTTTCCGCAGAGACTAAAGAAGAAAGCTGATGACAACAGGTTCAGTAAATTCATGACCATGTTGAAGCAGCTGACAATTAATGTTCCATTGGTGGAGGCGCTGGAACAGATGCCTGGGTACGCTAAATTCATGAAGGACCTTTTGACAAAGAAGCGGGAAGTAAGCTATGAGCTGGCAGATAATGTTCATCATTGCAGTGCAATTGCCACGAGGTCTTTAGTACAGAAGAAGGCAGATCCTGGTGCTTTCACTATTCCTTGCACGGTTGGATCTTTGAATTTTGCTAAGGCATTATGCGATCTGGGGGCTAGCATCAATTTGATGCTGTTATTCATTTACAGAAAGTTGGGGTTGGGTGATCCTACACCAACCAATATGCGGCTCGTGATGGCAGATAGGTCGGTAAAATGGTCTGTTGGTATCTTATATGATGTGTTGGTGAAGGTTTCCACGTTTATCTTTCCTGCAGACTTTGTTATTTTGGATTGCGAGGTAGATTCTGAAGTTCCCATAATCTTAGGGCGTCCTTTTCTCGCAACTGGAAGTGTGCTGATTGATTTAAGAGCTACTGAGCTTTTATTGCGGATGAATGACGAAGTGGTCCGTTTTGATGTATGTAAATCGATGAAGCAGCCTAGAGATATGGATGTGTTCTCTGTAGCTGATGTTTACTATGAGGATGAGAAAAGATTATCTGTAGAGAAACAGCTTACTGTTGAGCCATTGTCTGCTGTGTTGTTGAATTTTGAGCATAAGGATGTTGAAAAATATGAAGAAACTGTTTGTGCTCTAACAGGAATAAAGTCCTATTCTCATGCTACTAAGAAGCTGGACCTTGATCTTAGGAATCGACCTTCACCAACAGCGAAGACTTCCATTGAAGAGGTATACTTAAAGTCTAAGAGTCAAATTCTAACATTAGCCAAATGATTGATATACTTAGCCAATTTCTTCTTTACTTTCTCAACATGTGCCAAACTCCCCATAGACAACCTGCTAAGAGAATCAACAACCATGTTAGCCTTACCTGGGTGATAGTGAAGACTCATATCATAGTCTTTGAGAAGCTTAAACCATCTTCTCTGCCTGAGATTGAGCTTCTTCTGAGTGAACACATACTGTAGACTCTTATTATCAGAAAAGATATCCACGTGTACACCATGCAAATAATGTCGCCATATTTTCAAAGTAAACACAACCGCCAACAGCTTCAAATCGTCGGTAGGATAGTTCCTCTCATGTACCTTTAACTTCTTAGAAGCATAGGCATTCACCTTCCTATGCTGCATCAAGACACAACCAAGACCGACTCAAGATGTATCATAATAGACCACGAACCCATAATTGCCCTTAGGTAAAGACATCTTCTCAAAACTCCATTCATAAGCATTCGACCAAGAAAAATTAACCTTCTTCTGAGTCAACTTAGTGAAAGGAGTAGCTATCACTTAAAAGTTCTCCACAAACAGTCGATAATACCCAGCCAAACCCAAAAAGCTCAAATTTTGGTTGGTGTCGAGGGTCTAGGCAACCTTTTAACCATAACCACCTTTTGTGGATCCACCATTTTGTGGTCTAAGCTCAAATTTTGTGGTCTAAGCTCAAAATATCTCTATAGCCTCCCAGAGATAGGTGATGTTGGGTGTATTTACACGCCTAAACACCATAATTTACCCATGTTATAGCTAAGTTTTGAGGATAAAATATATAATTCCTGCACTTTTAGTCCATTTTCCTGTAAGTGAGCTAACCTATGTGATTAGCATGTTTTCAAGTATTAATGATGAAGATTTCAGCACTTTGTGGACCTTTGGGCAGCAAAGGAAAACTTCACAGAAAAGGGAAGGCAGCTTTTGGAAGCTTATGGACTGAATATGACGCATGGAGAAATTGTCCCGGACAAAAGCAGTATTTTTAAATACTTAGGGGTGCAGCAGTAACTAAATAGGACTAGGACAAGGATGCTATAAAAACCCTATTTTCTGAATTTTTCAGCATTCATTCATTCATTGATGAATTAATTCAGTTGACACTTTTTAGTATTATTCAGTTTACAGATTCTGTAAGTTAGAACAGAGAAACACGGCTCTTTTGTGGAAGACGGCTAAGAGGAGAAACGTCATCCCTCTTTGACGTTAAAATCATCCTCTCGCGAGGATTGTTCTAGTTGCGGTATGATGATGATGTCTTCGTTGTTTTCCTTTAAAATCATGAGTAGCTAAACTTCTCTGCTAGGGTTATGGAACCCTTTTGATATACTATCTATCACTATGAGTTTGTGAATTCTTGATGTGTATGCTACTTATATCATTACTCTCTTTGTTTTAGTTAAATTCTTGTGGTTGCAAACATATAGAATACGCCATTATAGCATTAACTTGTTCGAGAGAAAAGTTACATGATTGGAAAAGAGAGTGTGACAAGGAAATAGGGCTACCAACCCCTATTTACACGTTAGTGCCGTAACTGGGTTAGCTTCTTGGAGAATTTGTACCGTTAGTTATACGCTTTAAGCTCGAGAGAGTTAAAGTGAAATAATCCTTGATGGTTGAGAAACACTAGGATTTACCATTAGAATACGAATCTTTATAAGTGCATGCATGTCTGAATTCCGCATTACTCATAGTTAATAGATACGTAGAACTCATAAGGTGGACATAAACCTAACGTATTTTTCTCTGTGATTAAATCTTACTAAACAAAGCATTCCGTTTTTACTTCTATAGTATTAATTCACGCCAAACTCAAATTTCCCCCTTTGCATAGAATTTTCGATCAACAGTCTACTAATAATTGCAACACTTAGTGACCAAGTATTCTCTGTGGGATTCGACACCCAACCCAGTTGGGTTCTATATTTGACAGCGACCGCTTACACTCTTATGAGAGCTGTAGTTTGGGCGTTATCAAATTTTGGCGCCGTTGCCTGGGAATACAGTTGTCAACTAAGTTTGTGATAGTTAATAGACCCTTTGGTCTAAAATTCTTGAATTTTACTTTTTGTTTGTTGTTTTTGTTTTGTTCAGGTTTGGTAGAGTGCATGCCAAATACACGAAGATCTAGTCAGCCATTATTACCCATAAATCCTGAACCACAACTTATTGGCAGAATGGATGCACAACGTGACATTGAAAGAAGGGCTGCTCAACAGGAGCAGGCTAGATTAGCTGTGTTGGCAGCTTCTCAAGTGCATCAACAGAATATTGATAACCTAGGTCGGGCAACAAATCCTGATGATGAGGACCTGGGTGATGATGAGTTACTTAATCCACGGTGTGCAGATGAGGTGGCAGGGCCTGTGAACAGGAGAGATGATCAAGCTAGAATGAGACCCGAACGCCGAGCTGTGCAGGCTCCTTTTGATGATGATTATGACTATCTTGATGAGGCTGGTGCCACAGGGGCTATTATTCCTCCGCCCTTGGCACCCGTATCTAAGTTCAATATCACTAGCACCATGATTCAGTTATTGCAGCTCAAGGGTTTATTTGGTGGACTTGCAGGCGATGATCCGAATATGCATCTGGTCAATTTTATTTTAATATGCAAGTCGTTTGACAATCCAGGAGTTGGGCAGAATGCAATTTGGCTGCGCTTATTTCCATTTTCTCTGTCTGGGGAGGCAACTCTATGGCTGAACGGGCTAACTCCTGATTCTATTACTAATTGGAGGCAACTGAAAGACACTTTCCTAGAAAGATTCTTTCTGCCATCCAAGAGAGCACAGTTAAGAGATGAGATCAGCAATTTCGGACAGCTTCTAACTGAAGCTCTCCACGAAACATGGGAGAGGTTCAAGAAGAAGATTATACGGTGCCAAATCATTAGATGACCAACATCCACTTGATGGAGATATTATACAGGGCTTTGAATTCAGTGACAAAGCCAGTGGTTGATAATGCTGCAGGTGGGTCATTCATGGACCTTACTTTCATTGAGGCAAGTGATATGCTGGACCATATGACAAAGCAGAGTAGAGCCTGGCATACCAGGGATGCTGAGGTAGCAAGCTCTACTTTATCTGTTGGCATGACTGCAGAGCAGAGGCGTAGACAAGAGGAACGTGAACAAGATATGGCTCACATAAAAATGCAGATGGATCTTCTTACCAAGCATTTATTATCAGGAAAGACCAAAAAGGTTAAAGTCGTTGTATCACAGGAAAGATATGATTCCGATTCTGAAGGGGAAGCAAATTACTTGAATAATCAGGGGGGTTTCCGAGGCAATGCCCAAGGAAACCAAGGTCGGAACTATTATGATAAATCTGGATACAAGGACCGCGATCAAGGTGGTTGGAAGAATAAGACTGACAGGATTGGTTTGTATGTTCCTCCTGGAAACCGTGAGGCTATGACGTCTAGCTCTGGAAAGATGTCCATGGATGATATGATGGCTAAGCCGCTGAAAGGGGTGGAGGCAACCAATATAGGCGTTACTGAGGTAAAGAATGATTTGTCATCAATAAATCAATTGGTTGACTCGCATTCTACTGTAATAAAATAGCTGGAGCAACAATTGAGTCAATTATCAGCGGCATTCACCAAAGAAAGGCTGGCACGCTACCCAGTGACACTGTGCAAAACCCAAGAAATGATGGATCGTGTATGGCTATTACTACCCAGAGTGGTAAAGTGTTGGAAAATCCATCCAAAGGCAAGTAGGTGGTTGATGATATAGAAGAGAATGTTGATGAAGAAGAGTTTGAAGATACCATAGAAGCTGAAGTGAGTGCTCATGATGTTACACCTAGACGTCACCAGCCTAAAAAGAGTGATAATCGGAAGCAAGATAAAAAGGAAGTGGTGGAGAAAATGATTCCTCTTCCACCACCACCTTTTCCTCAGAGACTGAAGAAGAAGGATGATGACACTCCTGAAAAGGTTGATAATCGGACTCCACTGATCTGTAGTACTCTACCAAACAAGTAGCACATGTACTAAAATATCGGTGAAACCTAGGTTCTGATACCAATTTTTCATGACCCAATTTTCTAGGTCATAATGACACCTATTTTAGCGCACCAGTAGGCAAGCCAACCCCAAAGTCTAAAATGGCTAGTAACGGACTATCCATATATATATAGAAAAGAATACGGAATAGATGGACTAAGAAAATCAAATACATAATAAAGTCCCAAAACCTGGTGGTATTAGTACAAGAGCTTCAAATATAAAAAGAGTACAAAAGGGAAATAATAATGGAATTACATTGATATAACTTATCTCTAAAAATAACATGAAGACTAGTCTAATACATAAGAGAGAGATAAGTAATACTTAAAACGTTAGTAGCTTACCCTATGTCTCCGAACCATGTATGCTCTGCACAACTCACACATCATTGGCGATAACCCGTACATAATATTTTTAGGCTTAAGAAGTGTAATATAAGTACCAAATGAATGGTACTTAATAGGAAACTACCAACTAAACTCGAAAGATAAATAAGATATATAAAATATATAAAAAGAATAAAAACTACACACATTTGTTCAGCAATAATATAAGACAACCAATGACATAATAAGGATCAACTATCTTATTCATGTCCAAGAGACTAGCAATTAAAGGCTAAGGAAGTAATAAGAATACACTAGCTTATTCCATCCATACTTAGTAATATCAAAAATATATTGCATATCCTTAGCCACTATACAAACTAAAGGCAAAAGCAATATATATATATATATATATATATATAAAAGTATACAAAGCAAAAAAATGAACATACAATCTGAATTAATGAAAGGAAGGGACATATGATAACATCATAGCTAATATAGCTATGCATGTATCTATATATATATAAGAATAAAACCAAGGTTTATTTGAAATACATCCTAGCTATTTAAGACCTCATAATCATAGAAAGTGAAATATCCTAGGTTTTGACCTATAGAAAATTTCCTAGAAATCCATTTTTAGACCCAATATAACTCATGAGTATGAGCCGTATGCTAGGGTATGAGTTGTATGGTCTTGTCATATGATGGCCAGTGTTAGTTGGCAGGATGGTTTTGGTTACTGGAATGGGTTTGACTTAAAGATATGAGTCATAATAGTTTGGTATAAGTCATAACAGGGACTCGTATGGTGGGAAATATTTGATCCTCCTAGTATTTTATTCTGTAAGGGATATGGGTTATGGGTGCGGATCGTATGTTGTGGTGATGACTTGGTTTGATGAGTCATATGCTGGATAGTGTTTGATCCAAGGGTTGAGGCTTAGGTAAGAGTAGTGGATACCAATCATATAAGAGGGTACGACTCATATGGGTTAATCATATCCCCGTGATGGGTTTTTATGGGATTTAAGTAGGGGCATTTTGGACATTTCCCTACATACCCTAACTAGGACCCACGACTTCTAATACACTTAGGAGATTATTTACCCTATTATTCTATTCATTAACACTTAGAAACTATTACAAAACATCTCATAATTCTCTCAAGATATTTGGGGCAAAAAGTCTAGGGTTTCATCTTGAGGATTTCTTTGGGGCATGTCTTGGTGATTTTCTTCCATAAATTCTTTGGTTTAAGGAATTATTATCTTCCCTTATTGTAATTTCAACTAAAGTCATGGTTTATATGATTGATTTCATGGTTTTACTATTTCACAATTATGGTTTTCAACTATTAATGGGGTTTTGATATTGAATGCTTTTTTATGGTTTCTTATGGTTTTAATTATGCTGTTATATGCATTAATGGTGATTTTGGACAATCAGATTGCATGGTAATATCTTAATGGTCTTTGGAATTGGTTTTAGTTATATTATACCCCTAAGGTGTCTAATAAAATACTTATAAAGATATGTTCATTGCATTGACTTCTTTTAATGGAACCCTTACATGTATTAAACTGAATAAAAGATTTATGCATGGCTTAAATGGTTTGAAAAGGCTAAAGAAAAAATGGTTATTCTTGTGCAGAACATGGAAGTATCCTAAGTGGATTTAATATGATATATATAAGGTCACTTATGGTCCCTTTAACCTAAATGGTTTGGCTATGGATATTGCTTACAAGTAAGGGGTGTCATAATGATACTACCAATACTCGCCTTGGTTAATAAATGGTAAATGGATTATTTGGACATGCTTTTAATTGGATATTAATGTCGGGGTGTGTATCTAAGCCGTGGAAGGTGGTGATCCCCAGTGGACAAAAAATGGAAACTCATTGTTTCTGATATTAGGGATCTTGATGACCATGTGCGTGTGTCATATTTTATATAGGGGGTGTACTAGTAATCCCATGGGGATATTCCCTGGTCGTGCAGCTACACTCACTGTGGCCCTTTCACCAGGGGGAGATAAATCTATATAACCCGTGGGTAGTTAGGATGGCAAGGAAACATAACCCAGGTAAAGGTTTTAAGTGCATTCTGAATACGGTCCCCTTTCCAAACACTTATCTTTTATTTTGGATATTGGTTCTGTCCATGGTTGGGGGTAATGTACCAACAGGATTTGTTTAATCTTTTAGATATAGACTTTGTGGCACTTCTAGCGGTTTAAATGGGTGGGATCGGTATAGGTGTCAACCCTAGCATTGGTAATGATATTGAGACTGGCATCACCGAACATGATTTTATCCTCTTTTGAATTTATATGCTTCTATGGGAAAGGTAGTTTTGGGATCTTCTTCATTTCTTCAACAACTTTTTCTTTCGACTACTCAAACTTCCTTGACTTTTTACCAACTTGGTTATTTACCTGTTTAGGATTTAAATCCTCATCTACCTCCTTAGTTTTCTTGGGACGTTCTCTATGAAGATCTTTACCATCCTCAAAGTGATTGCCATTACTTGTTTTGGATTTTCAGTATCACTTGGAAACCCACCTTAAGGACTGGTATTTAGTGTCTACTGTAGCTATCCCAACTGCAACTCTAAGATTTTTTTGGCCGTTTGCTGGTTCGTTACATCTGCACCCAACTGTATTTGATCAGAAAAAATCTATTTCATCATCTCTCCCAAGTTGCTAGTTGACTGATTTCCATGTGCCTGCGGTTGTTGAATTTGTTGGTGTTAGGCATTCCACAACTGATTTAGTGGCTGATTTATACACTTCATGTTGTAATCATTCCCATAATTAGGCCTATGAACATTGCCCACAAACATTACGAACTCAGGATATGCAACAGACATAGTCGCTGAGTGGCCGCTGTCACCACAAACTTCACACCAACCTGCAGTTTGGTGGGATGCATTAACTATGGTTTTAGGCTGTGCAACTCAAAAATTCACACCGCTTATCATATTTTACAATGTACAGATCTGGGAAGATATTGCAGTAAATTGGTCCCCCCCTAATATACCTACAATTCTTTTTATAGCGTTCCTTGAGACTGAATGCCACTCGAGATTCCTTTGAGCAATGCAGTTGTACAAAGCATACAACTCATAATACCTCATTGGACTGTGATGGTGTGGAAAGTCCTGAAGAAGTTCCTTGAACAGCTCCCATGCAAGATAAAGATCTTCATCTGGATTTCGTTTGAAGTAGACAATCTCACTACGAAGTCTCGTAGTCTTGCTGGATGGGAAAAAACGTATGAGGATTTTCCAGGCTAAGTCATCCCAGGTTGTGATTGAATTTGTTGTCTCAGCATTCAACCATATTTTGGCTTCCCATAAGAATGAGAAGGGGAATCTATAAGCCTCATATAATCAGTTAACACACCCATAGGGATAATGTGTCACTGATTTCTAGAAAATTTTGCAGGTGGACTTGTGGATCTTCATGTGAAAGACCGGTGAACTGTCCACTACTTATCAGACGTTGCACCATATTCTGTTTGAGCTCAAAATTACCTCCATATTCCTCTTTATAAAATAGGGAGGTCAAATTTATTGGAAGTAGGATTACCTTTTCTCCAATTATCTTGCGGGCTAGTTGTTCTTCAGTCAGTGGAGCAGGATCTTCTTTAACTTCTTTAATTTTAGGAATACCGGGAGAAGGATTGATTCTATCCTTCATTGATGGAAAAGTTTCTCGGGTTTGGGGCTCGGTTCAACCAATTCCAGATCCCTTTCAAGCTTACTTATTTGAAAACCTGTTTCCTACAAATACCAAACTAAGAAAAAGAGTAAAACACCAAAGTAATCAAAGAAACCCAAACTAAAAATAAAATACTTGCCCAATTACAAGTCCCCGGTAACGACGCAAAAAACATGACATTGCCCAAGAGCACACGTAAGTGTAAATGGTCTAACAAGTTATATAGTGGCCTCTAAGAAAGCCAAATATCAATCCCATAGGTACTTGTTCCAACAACTATTTGTTTTCAGTTCATAATTCAGATTCAATAGATGTAATAGTAACCAAGATAGAATTTTCATAGTTATAAACTAAAGTAAAGTAAACAGTGCATAAAGTAAAGGACTTGTGAAAATCAATAGAGGAAAACCAAGGGTTAAAGAAATTCAAAAAATCATACTATGCAATTGAACTTCATTAGTTAACTCGCTTATCGTGGTTTTTTTATTCATAGGGTTTATCGCATGACCATGGTCTTCCGACCTCTAATCGTTTACTTAACATAGACATTACAACGCAATCATTGAGTGGGGATGTAATAATCAAATTAAGTGCTTAATATTATCAACATACATATGAATCAAGTAAGGTTTCTAGGTAATCCCTGTCCAAGACGCTAGTTCAAATTCCTTATTTTATAAAACAATACGAACCTTCTTGTGTTTATCCCTAGGTTCTATCTTCCTATTCCCTCTATCGAGATCATAAGGTGGATAATATATGTATTATAAGGGTGATAAATCCTTAAAATATTTAAAAAAAGGTTGATTAAACAACCAAATATGATAAACAAATTAAACGGAATCAATTCAAAACTATAGTAGTCATTTTATTGGCTTTAACCCTGGAAAGGGAGTTTTTAGCCACTAATGGACATAATCATCATCCAAATTCTTGAATACATTATATAATCTATTAGAAAGATAAATAAAGATATGATAAAACCTAAAAAACAAGTGTAGGAAAGCCTCAATTGTTCTATGATTTCAAAAAGTGTTTTAACAATGTGCCTAAGCCCTGTTTTTATAGATTTGCAAATTGTCTATGTGTGGAGAATTTGGTGCGGCATGTTGCTTTATCCATGGGAAGGAGTGGAATATTTCCTTACATATTTAGAGTGAAATATAAAAATGGTGAGTGGGTTTCTTCAAGGGAGAAAGGGAAGCATAGCGGGGCAAACACATTGGCTCACTGGAATGTGCAGTTTCATCGTCCAAACTTCCCATTGTGCTTTGTCTTCAATTCCAGCTTTATGGTGACATTTTAACTTTATTTATAGCTTGTTACATGGACATATATCAAAATATTCAAATCACCAAGCATACTACAACAAAATACCCCACAATTAGATCTCAAAGCAACACAAAATATATAATGATGGACTAAAAACAAGAGCTAAGACTAGGTTAGTCCACACTGACCTTCAACTTGTTGTTCCAACTCTTGACTTGACTCAATTACACTTTGAACATTATAAAAAAGTTTTTCCATAATTAATGAAACAATAACAACCTTGGAAACTCAATAAACATAATAGAATCCAACGCAATAAACTTGACAAGCACCTAGCTCAATCTAGTAATACTAGTTTTCTCAGATTTAAGTCTAAACTTGCTTTGAATCCACCATGAACATTCTAAACACTACTTGAACACTTGAATTCTTATTTATATCATCATTAACCCATAAAAAACACGAATAGTCCTCAAAACAAGGCCAAATAAGGTTGGATAACAACACTAGAGTGAATAAATACACCCAACATAAATAGTTTGCTCTGACTACCCATTAGTCTAGGGATGAAATACCGTGTCAAGTTAAACTTGGGTACCCAACTCCTCCTGAAATGTCCTCCAAAATTTAAAAGTAAACTAAAATTATAGACACAAATAACTATTGAAGGTGAACCACCTCTCAAATATAGACATAGGCTAACTTTTCAGTACTGCATCAAATCTTAATATGGATAAAATGAGAAAAATTGGTCAATCGATCCGCTATAACCCAAATATTATCAAAATCATGAGAAGTGCGAGGCAATCCACCTATGATATCCGTACCTGCTCCTACTTCTAGTTGGGAATTGGCAGCTACTAAAGTAATCCACTAGGTCTCTAATGCTTGGTGTTTACCTGTTGAAAACAAAGGAAACTAGCCACAAAAATTTATATATCATTCCACATACCACTTGACCAATATTGTTTCCTTAAATCCCTGTGCATCTTAGCTGTCTCATAGTAAATATAATACCTTGAGTATGAGCCTCATGAAGAATCAACTGAATTAAATCTCTAACTCTTAGAACAAACAAATAGCTATCAAATCTCAAAACACCCTCAAAATATATAGTATACATCATGGAATTACCTCTTAATACCTATCATAAAATGATATAAAGCCTACTGTCCTCAAATTGATTTCTTTAAATCTGCTCCATAAGTTAGATTTGGCTTTAACACTAACAATAATCATCTTGGGGTCAGAAACATCAAGAAGAACCATTAAGTTATCTAAGGACTAGATATCAATAGCCAATAACCATTTCAAAAGTAAAATGAAGGCCAAACAACCCATACTTATATCCGTCACTACATTGACCTTGCTTGGGTTGATAGAAAAGAGATATCATAGTCCTTCAAAAAAATAATCCATCTATGTTTCCTTGAATTATTCTCCCTCAAGGTCATATTGTACTGAAGACTATGATGGTCATTGATGATCTCACAATGAACCCTATATATATAATGCCTCCAAATCATTAGCATGACACTACCGCTGCCAACTCTAAATCATGAGTGGAGAAGTTGAAGTCTTGCACCTTTAGCTACAACAATTCAAATGTAATAACACAACCCTGTTGCACTAGAACACACCTCATAAAATACCTAAAGTGTCACAATAGATGGTAAAATCCTCCCCCTTAACTTGAAGAGTAAAAATATGAGCTGAAGTAAGCAAGTCTTTAAGCTTCAGACAACTTGCCTAACAATTTGGGGACAAATAAAATGAAACCTCCTTCCTGGTCAACATGGTCATAGGGGATACAATAGAAGCACATCTCTTGACGAACTTCCTGTAGTAACCTTCTAACAAAAAAAAATTAGGAACCTCCATAGAAAACATAGGCCTATCCAAACCATGAATAGACTCAATCTTTATTGCATCTATCATAATAACATCCTTAGACACCTGGTGCTAGAACAAAGTTATCGACTCAATCCAGAACTCACACTTTGAGAATTTTGAATAAAGCATACGGTCTCTCAAGATGTGGAGCACAATCCTTAAATGTTTCTCATTTTCATCCCTACTCCTTGAATATACCAAGATGTCATCAATAAAAAATCTCATGAAGGAGTCCATACACGGCTTGAAAATACAGTTCATCAAATCCATAAATATTGCTGGGGTATTAGTCAACCCAAAAGATATCACCAAGAACTCATAATGATCATAACGGGTCCTGAAAGATATCTTACGGATGTCCTTAATTCTAAACCTTAACTAATTATAATTAAACCTCAAATCAAATCTTAAAAAATGCTACCTCAACCTAAAACTGGTAAAATAAATCATCGATACGAGGCATATGATATTTATTCTTAACTATTACCTTATTCAACTATTTTTAGTCGATAGATATACTTTTATAGCCATTGTTTTTTTGCATAAATAGAATTAGAGCACCCTAAGGTGATACACTCAGTCTTTGATGAAGCCCTTACCTAAAGTATCCTAATGTTGAGCATTTATATCCTTTAGTTTGGCTTAAGCCATACGATAAGAAACAACAAAGATAGATCAGGTACGATTCTCAAGGTTAATAACAATCTAAATGTCTCGCTTAGGAGAAAGGATAGGTTGGTCGGCAGAGAACACATAGAGAAATAACAAACACTATGAATGGAGTTAAGGACTCACCAGACTAAAATCCCGAACATAAGCAAGGAATTACCTACAACCCCTTGATATTATTCTCCTAGAAAACATATAAGAAATTATCACTATTGGAACCTAGATAAAAGAGCCATGCCATATAACGAAGGCTCTGCCATGCATACTAAAGTATAAATTCATGGCAAAGCAATACAAGTTTGCATAGTAAGGGTATAATAAGTTCAGACCTAAAGTTACATCAAAATCCACCATATCTAACGTAATAAGATCAGCCTGAGTATCATACCATGAAACTATCACTAAATTTTATATACCCAATATACTACTAAGGAATCACCCACGAGGGTAGCTACATGAAAACTTACAGAGAATAACTCCAAAGACAAACCCAACTATGGTAAATAATAAGCTTAATCAAATGAAAATATGGATCTAGGATCACAATATTTGAATCCAAAGCCTATGATGTACTTACTAAAAAATACAAATAACCTATCCGCTGTAAAACTAGGTGCCTTCTCAATCACCTGTACTACACACCTGAGAACCATCTCTCAATCTTTGGGGACCACACCTCGAACATTTCACACCTCTTTAGATAGTGGCAACACTAATCTGATCAGTTGTGTAGTCTGAACTAAAGAATCAGTCATCCTATATTAGGACACTCTCGAGTACAGTGACTGTCTACTCCATAATAATAACATTCACTAGGTGTTCTACTCTATCTAGAAGGTCTAGAAGATCTAAGATGACCACCTCGTCCTGATGGCCCTCGCTAAACACGCCTAAATGGTTGGCCACAAAAACTACTATACTTTGGTTGACCCTCATTGATATTTGAAACACTAACTGAACGGTCCTACTAGGATGACTTTTACTCTTATAATGCACTAATCTATGGTCGTATGTTAATACTATGATCATAGGTTGTTTCATTGAGTACACTAACATTTGGGAAATTTCAAAATATCAGTTGCTAACTCTCTTTGAACAATTTTTAGACTATTATTGACAAAAACATGGCACTAAACGAGTACTCAATCTTTCTTTGTTCCTTCAATCATTCAAACACACTCAATGTATTTTAGTGTGTGTCTATGGGAGCAGTTTATGCTAACATTTATGTGCTTTATGGTTCTCAGTAACCTCAGTTGTAAGATACTTCCAAGAAAACCTATTTCCATAAAGAAATTAAATATTATGAGCATACTAACATTAACATATAAAAGTTTTCTCTTCAAATTTGAGTATGGGAAGGGAATGAGTACAACCTGGGAGAGTATCTTGAATTGCATTAATTAAAGGTACGAATTTCTGAAATTGTTTTTGCTCTCCCAGATTTTTTAAAGGTGAAGAGTGTTGGGTGAAAATGATTGGCAATGATTTTTTGGTCTATTCGGTTCATGCATATATTGTTTATGGGTTTAATTTTGAGTCAGGACGGGTCAGGTTTAAGCTGTTATTAAATAGCTTAACCCAACAGATGACTCTATTTGACAATCTTGGAAAAGAACCGCAGTCATAAATTCTTCTCGTACCAAGATACTTTAAGGAAACTTACCTTGGAACCTACAAACATTAAGGACTATCATTATATGTAACCACTACAGTTCCTTAAAATCATAGGTTTGATGTACTGATTGTTGTATTTTTGATGTTTGACCAGTAGATTGGCACAACAAATGTGACATTAAGGTTTGATCATGATGATAGATCATAGGATAATTCTTGAAGTGAATCTCTTTGGAATTCAATTGTTTGTATGCATATGACTAAACTCACGATCTTGGGATCTCTCTACACTCATGCAATCCTCTTGTAGGTTTAGTGCTGAATCTAGTTTTGAATTTTCTTTCCTGCATAATCCCCACAAGTAGCATATATTATCCTATGAAAGTAATATGTATAAAATCAGGGGTTTCCTCCCAAGAGGAATTTGATTTAACATTGCAATGCAATCTAGCTATGTTTGTTACTTAGACTTCACTAACAATCCCAGAGGTTGACTCCTCTTACGTTCTTGATTAAACATCATGGTACGACTTGGGTGTGATTTCCACCTCAAGTACCATTTAAATCTTTAACACATACTATCTTAACTTCCTTTATGGACCCTAAAGAGTGTTTCACCCTTTGTCTAATCACCTTAAACCTTTAGCCCACCTTATTTTCCAACTCAAGTGCACCATAGAGGAACACTCTAGTCACTCTATACAACCCTCTCCACTTTGACATTAACTTACCTAGAAATAATAACTATTTGAATTAAAAACCAATACTATATCACCTATAGTGAATTCTCTTTACTCAATTTTGATCATGGGATAGCTTCATCCTCTTTTTGTACAAAGTTGATCACTCATAGGAGCGAAGACGCAATTCATCTATCTCATTTAGCTGTTCTATTCATAATGTGACTGAATCATTCCACTCCAAGTTTAACTTTTTCAAAGCCCATAATGCCTTTTGCTCAAGATCGACATGCAAGTGGCATGCTTTTCCATACATAAGATTCAATGGTGATGTGCCAATAGGGGTCTTGAAATATTTTCGGTAGGCTCATAGCGCGTCATCTAACTTTCTTGCACGATCTGTAGGATTGGTATTTACATTTTTTGCCAAGATAGACTTGATCTCACAAATGGATACCTCAACCTATCCTCATTTTTAAAGAAGATAAGGCATTACCACCTTATGTTTGCACCATATTTCGTAGATATGAATTTGAATAGGTGATTGTCAAAAAGTGAGCGTATCACTAATGATAATCATAGGGGTCTCAAATCTAGAAAAATATGCTCTAAGAATGCTATGACACTCTTCCCTTATTATTTTGAAGAGAAACTGCATCCACCCATTTCAAAACGTAGTCAACAACCACCAAGATATACTTCACACTATTCATCACACAAAAGGGCCCATGAAATCAATGTCCCATAAATCAAACAACTCAAGATCCAAAATAGTGGTCATTGAAAGTTCTTTCCTTTATGAAATATTTCCTTGCCTTTTGTATTACTCACATGCCTTCGAATATCCATGTGCATCTTTGTAAATGATGGTCCAATAGTTCCACATTGTAAGATCTTATGCATATTTTGCACATAACCTCCAATTGGAGTGGAATTACATACCTCTAAGATACTCATCATCTCAACTTCAATAACATATCTGTACAATACTCTATCCACATAACTTATGAATAAATATGGCTTATCCCAAAAAGAACTTCCTCTCATCATACATAAATTTCTTTACATTACTGAAATGTCAAATCTTTAGTAACCACATCATTCACTACATAACATCCAATGAATCAACCTCTGCTTCACATCATTCTTTTCAATAAGGTATCTAAGTGTTACATGGTCAATATGGACAATGACTTTGGTGCCAACAAAATAAGGCTAAACTTTCACAAAATCAAACACCACCACAAACAACTCTACTTCAGTCACTATAAGGGTTAAGCACTTTGCTAGCATAGTAGATGGGATGTAAGATCTTCTTATGACTTTGGCCTTGTACTACACCTGGAGTCACTCCACTAGCATCACACATAACCTCAAACCACATGGACCTATCCAAGGACAGAATAATAGGGCCTGAAATCAAATTCTCTTTCAAGCACTCAAATGCTTTTAAATAAGAATCATAAAATTTTGCCTTTTTATCCAATAGTTTGCACAAATGATTGGTCATTTTAGAGAAGTCCTTGATGAATATTTTATAGAATATCAATACACCGAAAATCTATACAAACCTTTACTGAAATTGGTGGAGGAAAGTTTTTAGTTACCTCAATCTTAGCGGTTTTACTTCAATCCCTTTCTTCAAAATCTTATGATCAAGTACTCTTTATTTTTTTAATCATGAAGTTCCACTTCTCCCTATTTTAAACTATGTTGAATTCCTTGCATCTCCTTAGAACATTGGAAAGATGTTCCAAGAAACCATTGAATGAGTCACCAACTATTGTGAATTCATCCATGAGCACCTCAATAGTTTCCTTAACCATATCAGAATATATAGCCATCATGCAATGCTGAATGGTTGCAGGTGCATTAAACAAACCAAAAGGCATTCTCTTAAACGTGAACACCGTATATAGATCAGAGAAAGTGGTATTATCTTAGTCCATAAGAGTATAAAAATCTATCTATAACCTGAGTGTCCATCAAGGAAATAATACCAAGCTCTACTAGCAAGTCAATCTAACATCTAATCCATAAAAGGTATCAAAAAGTGATTTTTTTGAGTTCATGAATTCAACATCCTATAGTCCATTCACACACACTAACCTATGACTAGACTCATCAGAATAAGCTTATTCTTCTCATTAGGAACTGCAGTGATTCTACCCTTTTTCGAGACACATTAGTCTGGGATTACCCACTTGGTATAAGAAATCAAATTAAATACGCTCACATCCAACAACTTAATGTATCCTTCTTCACCACCTCATGCATATGAAGATTCAACCTTCATTAATGATCAATAATAGGCACACACTATAGTTCAAGTTGGATATCATTTGTCCAAATTCCAGGTGAAATTCCAATAATATTAGTAATGAACCAACCAATGTCCCTCTTAACACTCTTTAACACAAAAACTAAAGAATCTACTTGCCAATCAACAAAATCAGCTATAATAATAACCGACAATATGTGGTTGGCTCTAAAAATTAAATAACAAAGATGGGATAGAAAAGTGTTGAGATCCAAAACTAGAGGCTCATCAATAGAAGGTCTTGTTGGTCGGGTTACTCTATTCTTTATTTCAAGATCTAACTTATTTGGTGTATAATTGTATGAACTCCTACCCTCAAGTGCACTCACCATCTCAACATAATCATTAATTACATCACCCTCAAAGTTTATAATGACAGTTGCAAGGGCCTCACCATCAAGTCTATCCTTAATAAGAGCTGTCAAATTATCCTCATCGACTGCATCTATCAAAGACATCATATGTATGTCCTTTGGATGCTTCATTGATTTTAATACATTAAAGGAAACTTATTCATTATTCAACTAAATATTCATCTTCTCAGTCTCTATATAGACCATGCATGTCTAGTCACAATGAAAGGCCTTTCCAATATGATAGGAATTCAAAGTCAACCTCACAATCAAGGGTGACAAATTTGCTGGAAAAATGAATGATGCAACCATTACCAAAACATTAGACAATATTCGTTCGGACATTTTTACATTGCGGTCCACCATGAGAAGTCTTATCAAAGTTTGTTTGGGTGATCCTATCCAAACTTCATGTAAACTTCTAGAGGCATCGAGTTAAGTCTTACACTAAATCACACAAAGCCTTTGCTATATTGAAAAACCCAATAGTAAATGGGATTATGTACACTATAGGGTATTTTTTTTCTTCACTAAAGATCTAGAGACTATTGCACTATGATTGTAAGCCTTGTCCATGGTCTCAAAAACAGTTGTCTGCTTTTTAGTCACTAAATCCTTCATAAACTTTGTGTAACCTCAACCAAGTCTTTTCTAGTGCTTCTGAATACGACTGTCTAAAATTGTATGTCTCATCTTTTAATTTGAACATTTTGGAGGGCGGGAAAAATTATCCAAGAATTGGGTCCTCGCTTCTTCCAAGTAGTAATATATCAACATGATAATTCACCCAACCAAAAAGTATCTTCTCCCATCGGAGAAAATAGAAATATTCTCTGTCTCAGCACCTACCGACTAACTCCAGGTAGATTACATGAAGTGTAGATCCCCACAAAGTTCATAATATACACACTTGTATTATTGGTAGAAAGGCAAACAAATACCTCTTTAAATTCAACAGATGGATTATGACACTTGTAATTTCAAATTTAGTACCTTTAGAGAATTTTGATGGAATGATTTTGCATATTTCTATTGGCTTCAAATAATCTATAACATCCTCAAAATCTTTAAAATAAGAAAGATACTGCTGCAGAGGCTATTTTCCCCATGTCTTCTCTATTTCTCCCCTCTCATAAAGTATTGCTAGATGGTTTGTAATATCTTGTCGAGGACTTTCTTCCCTAGCCTCCCGCCTGGTAGCTTTTTGCCTAGCATTTTCCCCTAATATTAACCAAGCAATGTCCTACTCTATAGTTTTCTGACAATTATGTTGTTGTAGAGGCTGATTCAAAATTGTCGGGTCCTCATTAATTCCCTTTAGCAGGGCCCCTTGATCATAAACTACTTTATACACCATTCTTTGATTGTGTCTTAGAGTTATCTCATTTTCTTTATGCATCCCAGACCGGGGCCTTGTCGTAATGGGAATCCCAAGTCCACATAGGACCGGGGACCACCCCCTTAATCCAACCCAACCACTTTATACAGCCTTTGATGAGCTAAATTTATAGCATATAACAAGATTTCACAATGCTTTCATGAAGACTTTGGGATTGGGTCAAAACCATGACTGACCCAACCAAATCTGTTCATACCAAAGTAACCATCCATACCCTACCAAACCAAAGAGAATATCGAAACATAATATGAAAGTCAAACCCAAAATGTAAGACAATATAAGAACTAATAATATCATCCAAAGGTATAAGCCTCAACATCCATCTCGATGCTAAGGCCAACACAAATCCCGATCCCGCCCATTCAAACCCCAGAAGTACCATAAATCCTCCATTCAAAATAATACAATTATCCAACTGGGACATGCCCCCAACCATGGCCAAAACCAATGACCGAAAATAAAATAAAAGTCTAAGTAAGTCTAACATAAAATAATGCCTTCTGAAAGGATTGAAGCTCGCCACTTTAGTCCAATAAGCTGTCACCAAATCAAGTAATATAAGGGAGGAGACACACGTCTAGTTCCAACATAGCATGGATATACAACTGCCAGTAGACGGGTTAGTGGGTAACCACTAGCATGAATCTCCAGATAACGATAAAGTAATTCTAGTTATCAAAACCAAGTGAAAACTATCCAATGCAAAAAACTATACATATATATAAGTACTGGAAAAAAGGGCCTGGTTTAGCATTCCATTTAAAACCTTAACCTGGGTCGTGTAGCTTAGCCGTCCTCTCACCCATGGGCCATATGGGTTCTGCTCCCCTTGCTGAAACGGTCCTGGTGCATGTAGCAACATGACCAGGATATAACCCTAGGATTACTAGTACATCTCTCCAATATAAATGTGACACTGGCACGTGGCCATCGAAGACCCCTCATATAGGCAAACATGAGTTTCTGATTTTAATTCCCTCGGGATCTCCACATTCCATGACTTAACTTACAGTCTCCGCCATTAATGCTTGATTAAAACAAAGTCCAAACAATACAAATATCCATTTATTAACCAAGGCTATTTGAAAAACTAGTGGTTTCATCATACCACCATACTTGCAAGCATTATCCATAGCCAAACTATTTATATATGGGGGATCTCGATGCGCTTTTCATTTTCCATGTTAACCTCTTGGAAGACTACCGTGTTCTTCACAAGCATAAACAATTAGCATTTAACCTTTGTAAACCATTCAAACCAACTGTAGTGTCATACATAATCTGAAAACCAGCTAGTGTTCCCTTTTAAAAGAGTCAATGCAAAAATATATCTTTATAAGTAGTTAATCAAACACCTTAGGGTGATTGTATAACCAAAACCGAATTCCATTACCATGAAATTCCATTATCCAAAACCAACATTAATTCATAGAAAGTATAATTAAAATGATAAGAAAACATAACCAAGCCTTTAACATCAAAATCCCCAAATCAATGTTTGAAAACAAAAACCATGCAAAAGTAAAATCCATGAAATCAACCATACAACCATGCCTTTAATTGAAATTACAAGTGGGGAAGAGAATCATGCCTTAAACCAAGAAGATTGGTGGAAAGAATTCACAAGGACAAACCCCAAAGTAATCCCGTAATTGAAACCCTAACTCTTTACCACAAAAGCTCTTGAGAGAATTATGATATGTTTTGGGAGAGATTCTAAGTATTTAAGGATAAAATAATAGGGTAAATAACCGCCTAACTATATTAGAAGTTGTGGGTCCTTATTAGGGTAAGTAGGGAAATATCCAGAATACCCCATGTATATCCTATAAAAACCCGACACAGGGTCCCGATTGACCTCCTTACAAGTCGTAACCTAGCTTACGATTGATACCCACCCAATCATAACCAATCATGAATAATGGATCAAATACTTTCTAGGATATGACACATATAACCAAGTCGTAACCGCAGCATAAGATCTTTATCCCTGGTAGAATGTAACACTAGGAGGATCAAACACTGACAACCTTACAAGTTACAAATATGACTCGTATCCATATTTTACGACTCATACCCTCAAGTTATATTAATTCTAGTGTCCAAGACCATCCTACAAACTAATAGTGGTCAACTTACGATAGGTCTTCACGACTCGTACCCTAACTTACGGCTTGTACCATGAGTCATAATGGGTCTGAAAAATGAGATTCCTAGAAATTTTCTAAGGGTCCAAACCTGGTATGCTTTAGCCTCCCCTACTAGGAACATTCATCCCCAAATGATGGACAAGGTAGGGGTAACCACACACAGAGTCATTTGCATTATTAAACATCAATCCCACCTTTGATGTCTCTACTCTTACCTATACAAAGAAAGAAAAAACAAATATACGAGAAATGCAACTCTTCCTTTAACCAACTCAGATAATAAAGATGTGTTCAAGAACATATACCTTCCACGAATATCAAGAGAAGAAAATAAGAGCAGATATTTGGACTTCATGTCCTCTTCTGCTTTCCTTGTGTCCTCTTCCACCTTGTGGTTCCGCCATAAAATCCTAACCAAAGCCACATCCTTGGTTTACAACCGATGAACTTGCCTATCCAATATCTCAATCGGGACCTCTTCATAAGACAGAGAATTTGAGATATCCAACCCTTCTGAAGGCACATTCGAAGATGAATCACCAACGCACTTCCTCAACAAAGAAACATCAAATACAAGATGAACCAAACTAAAATTAGATGGAAACTCCAACTCATATGCAATATTTGCCGCTCTTCGTAAAATCTCATAAGGACCAATGTACCAAGGACTGAGATTTCCCTCTTTGCCAAACTGCACTACTCTCTTCATAGGAGACACCTTAAGGAAAACCATATCCCTAACTACAAACTCCAAGTCTTTTCACCTAACATTTGCATATGACTTTTGATGACTCTGTGCAGCCTTGAGCCTATCCCGAATAACCTTTACCTTTTCCATATCTCGACGAACCAAATCTGGACCAAACAAATCAGCCTCGCTGAGCTCAAACTAACCAATAAGAGATCTACACATATAATGCCTCAAAAGGAGCCATACCAATATTCTTATGATAGCTATTATTGTAAGAAAACTCTATCAAAGGTAGATGTTCCACCCAACTACAAACATAATCAATCATACAGGCTCGAAGCATATCTCCAATGTCTAAGTAGTTCTTTCTGCCTGCACATCCGACTGCGGGTGGAAAGCAATACTCAGACTCACCTAAGTCCCCAACCCTTTCTGGAAAAAAGGCCAGAAGTAGGATGTAAACTGCATATCAAAATCGGAAATAATTGAAATAGGCACCCCATGCAGTTTCACAATTTCTTGAAGATAAAGATTCGCATAATCCTCTACCAAAAAGTTAGTCCGCACATGCAAGAAATGAGCAGACTTCATCGACCTATTCATAATGACCTAATTTAATCAAATTGGTTCTGAGACCAAGGATGACCGGTAATGAAATCCATATTGATCTCCTCCCACTTCCATTCAGGTAACTTAATCTCTTGATACAACCTACAAGGTCTTATGTGCTAAACCTTATCTTGTTGATACACCAAGCACTTGGATAAAAAATCAACCACATCCCGATTCATGCTACTCCACCAATAAATGTCCTTGAGATCATGGTACATAGTTGTAGAACCAGGATGGAAAACATAGAGCGACTCATGTTCCTCAGCCAAGATCCTTTTCCATAAACCATCTACATCAGGAACACACAACCACCCTTGGTACTAAAAAGTGCCATCGCTACTAATCTCAAAATCCACCACCTTTTACTCATCAATGTTAACCTTGAATTTCATCAAGGAAGAATCCAACACTTGTTTCTCTTTAATATCCACACCAAGAGACAATCTAACAATTTCTTGCACCATCACACCACCATCATTGGAGTCCAAAAGACAAACCCAAATTTTTTAAAGTGATGAATATCCTTAAACAATTCCCACTTTCCTTCTTCCACATGAGCCAAACTACCCATGGACAACTTGCTAAGAGCATCAGCAACCCTGTTAGCTTTTCCTGGATGGTAGTGAAGACTCATATCATTGTCTTTGAGATGATCAAGCCATCTTCACTTCCTAAGATTAATCTTTTTTTGTGAGAACACATACTATAAACTCTTTTGATAAAAAAATATATCTATGTGGACCCCATACAAATAATGCCGCCATATCTTCAAAGCAAACACAATGGCCAACAACTTCAAATCATATGTAGGATAGTTCCTCTCATGCACCTTTAACTACATGAAATCATAGGGTATCACCTTCCGATGCTATATCAACACACAACCAAGACCAACTTAAGATGCGTCAGAATAAACCACGAACCCTTCATCGCATTTCAGCTAAGTTAAAGTTATAGCTAAAGTAAACTTATCCTTCAACTTCTCAAATCTCCTTTCACACACATCCAACCAAAAAAACATAACCTTTTTCTGAGTCAACTTAGTCAAAGAAGCAACTATTAATGAGAAACTCTCCACAAACTGCCTATAATACCGACTAAACCTAAGATGCTCAAAATATTGGATGGGGTCATAGGTCTAGTCCACTTCTTCACCATAACCCCTTCTGTGGATCCACTATAATCCCTTTACTAGAAATGATATGTCCCAAAAAGTAACAATATTTAACCAAAACTCCCATTTAGAGAACTTATCATACAAATATTGTTCCCTTAAGGTCTGCAACACCATACAAAGGTGATTAACATGATCCACCTCACTCTTTGAATTCACTAGAATATCATTAATAAACAAAATGATGAAGAGATCCAAATACTGTCGAAACACCATGTTCATCAAATCCATAAATGTTGCTGGGGCATTCGTCAATCCAAATAACATTACCAAAAACTCATAATGCCCATACCTAGTGCGAAAAGCTGTCTTAGGGATGTCCACCTCCCTAATCTTCAACTTATGGTAGCCAGATCGAAGATCTATCTTAGAAAAGAACTTTGCACCTAGCAACTAGTCAAATAGATCATCTATCCGAGGAAGAGGATATTTGTTCTTGACTATTACCTTATTCAACTGCTTGTAGTCAATGCTCATACAAAGAGAACCATCTTTCTTACGTACAAACAACACCGGTGCACCCTATAGGGAAACACTAGGATGAATAAACATTTTGTGTATAAAATCCTTAATTTGCTCCTTGAGTTCTCTTAACTCAGCCGAAACAATTCTAAATGAAGGAATAAAAATTAGGCAAGTGTTCGAAAGTAAATCAATACAAAACTCTATGTCCCTAATCAGAGGAACACCTTGAAGATTATTCGAAAAGACCTCTAGGAACACATTAACCATAGGGACCGAAGACAAATAAAGCCCTTGCGAATTAGAATCTTTAACCCAGACCAAGTGATAAGGGCAACCTTTAGAGTTTAACCTTTGGGATCTAAGATAAGAAATAAACTTCTCCCTAGGCACTAAGGAACAACCTTCCTATTCTATTTCCAGCTCAACAGGGAACCTAAATATGGCCCTACGGGTTTGACAATCCAAATTTGCATAAAAAATACAACCAATCCATGCCTATGATTACATCGAAATCAACCATACCTAACTCAAACAGATCCGCCAAAGTCTTCCTACCACTCACAGATACCACACACCCTTTATAGACTTGTTCAGTAATAATCGAATCTTTTACTAGGGTAGAAATAGAAAATGGATCTAAAATAATATTTGGATCAAAATAAATAGATACAACAATATAAGTAGTCACATAAGAAAGGGAAGAACCTGGATAAAGCAAAAAATACACATCACGAGAGAAAAGTTGTAACATACTAGTAACAACATCAGGCGGTGCCTCAGATTCCTGATGGGATACCAAAGTATATGACCTATTCTGGCCAACACTAGAACTAAGAGCAGTAACAAAGTAGATGTCACACCATCGAGTGTAGGAACATATGATGAAGCCACCAGAATCTTATTCTCCCCCGCAGCAACCTTGTTAGAAAGACAATCCCTGAGCCAATGGCCTATTTATCCATACTTAAAGAACTTATCCCTACCTTCCGCAAAAAATTCCCAATAAGGACGACCGCAAAACCAACAAAGAGGATACAAAGAAATAGAATGACCTCTGCTTACCTTAGATTGGTCTTTCTATGCTTGAGAATTATCACAACCATGATGATATTTGTCGTCCAACTGCTGGGGGGTAAGGAGCACTAGCAGTAGAGAAGGAACCAAAACTCCCTCACTTCTTTTTTCGCCTTTTCCCACCGTCTCTACTATATTGAGACTGGGCACCTCTCCAATAAAAAGAGCTACCCTGCTTACCCTGTCTATCTCCATACTCTGCCTGCCTTCTCTTCTCATTCTCAACCTATATCATATGAACAGTCAGCCTCGACATGTCCATATCTGATACGGTTGGGGCAGCCTCCACAGGTACACGGCCTTTCACATGAAGCCAAGCTCGGGAATTACAAAAACTCCAAGCTTTGTTCATGCAAATGGCCGTGTGTGAGTTGGTGATTGAACCAACCAAGGACCTAAATGTTTTTATGTGTGAAGAGAGGTCTTAATGTGTAATAAACTACTCTTCAAGGTGGACACAAGAAGCAAGGGTGGATGGGTCATTTTATCCTTTTTGTTGTAGTATAAATAGAACATATTAGAGAGCTATTCCTTAGTTTTTGAAAGCTGATTTTTGTAAACCTAAAACACTAAACTTCTCTCTCTCTCTCTTCCACTCTTGGAAGCCGCCACTTCTATCTCACAAGTAGAGGGATACTTGTGTTGTCTCTTTGGCTAGAAACAAGGGTTTTGAGGTCGTTGAGTGCCTCTTGGTCCTCGTAAGAACTTGGTGTTTATATTCATTAGACTTAGGGTCCTCTCTTGATGTTAGGGTTCTTAGTTTCTTGAATGTTATATGTAAAGTTATCTATCTTTCCTTATCTTGTTGTTGTTGTTGATTTTGTTATCTTCAAGTCTAGTGAAGCCGTGTGGGGCTCTTTTCGATTCACTAGCATTGTTGTTCATCTTGTTGTTCTTGTGTTGTTGAGCTGAAAAACTGAAAATTAAACTTGTTGTTCTTGTGTTGTTGGACTGAAATCCGAACCTACTTGTAGTTCTTGGTGTTGTTGGTTTGATATTGTATCATTTGGTATCAGAGCAAAACCGGTTGTGTTCCAACATAACCCATCTTGGGCTAGTTCACGGCTTGAACAAACAACACCAAAAGGAAATTCTGAAATCTGTCCATTAAAAGTTGAAGCCGAGAATGATGATGCATGTCTAGATCTAAGTGTTATTTTGCTTGTTTAGTGAGTTTCTAGTGTTGGTTTCTTTCTCACCAACACTAAGGTGTCTAGATCCAAAAGTTGAGCTTGAAAAACTTGAACATTGTGTAGTGACTTGAAGTGGCCGAAAGTTGTATGTTGTTGGTGACCAAAAAAAAAAAGAAATAAAATCGGTGGATGTTGTGTTTATGTGCTAAAGAAGTTGAAGAAGATTGTTGAGGTGTTCATCTTTTGAAATTGTTCATCTTGTTGTGTGCTCAAGTTGTAAGACAAGTTATAAAGTTGTTGTGAAAGATTTGCACCCCTCACCTTTTAGTCTTGTCAATCACTTTTCCCTAATTCAAGGAGCCTTGTTTTGTGGGATTAGTCTACCAAACATCCCTTTTTGAGTTTGAAAAGGGTGAAACACTACAAGATTTTATTTTTCCCACCAAAAACACTTTGCAAACTATAACAAGTGTGTGAATATTAACAAAAAAAAAAAAGAGAGAAGAAAAAAAAACCTGTGGAACCATTGCATGCTGCCACGTCACTATAAGCTCAACTTAGGATATTCTTTGGTTGCTAATTGTTGATCCTTGGTTTCCCTTACTTGGTCCTAGAACTAATTAACAAACTAGTACATTCCTACTAGGTTGTCAACTAGTTCCTTGAACCGTTTGTTCGTGTCAACGTTTATTTGAGTGCTTTTATTCGTTTGAATGAGTTGCTGATTTTTGACTCTAGTCCGGCAAGAATTCTTTGAGTCTTCAAACAAGAATCCATTCCGGATAAGAGTTTACTCATACCTTACAAATCTCACGGTTACTAGCCAATTATACAACACTTGTGGAACACGAACTTGTGGTGAACTAAAGCGGATAATACCTTGACAATGGAAGGAACTACATCTCATAATGTGGATACTAATGCTCTTGATTCTATGAGGGTCACTCTTGAGGCCGTTACCCGGACACTTGAAAGGTTGAATTCGGAATTTGGGGCCGTGAGAGGGGACTTGGCAGCAATAAAGTGGGAAGTGTCGACTATTAGTGGGAGATTAGAACAAGTGGAGAGTCAAAGGAACTCTCGTCCTTCTACTCCTCTACATGTATCTACCAATGGTCATGATAGGACCTCCTCCGCAACCATCACCCTCGAAACAGTCCACCAAATGCTAAATGCACCCCAAGCTCCACTAAATACCGCAAGCCAAACTACCTATTTTCCTCCAAATCGAGACTCCACTAGACCACTACATTTCCAAGCCCCTCCAATTCCACAAGAGGGATTTGGACGCCAAGTACCTCCACTAAATCCGAACCCTCCATTCCAAGCTCCATTAAACCAAAGACCACAAATTCCAAATCCTCCGAATCAAAACGGCCAAGGCCGACCAGCCCACTTTGAAGGATACGGTAGAGAGGAGTATGAAGGAGATGGAGTCTTTGATGATGCTTATATGAGGGAGGAGGAGTTAAGAGGGGGTCGAGGAGAACCTAGGAGATACCGGGGGTATGGAGATAGGGGAAACCAACACCAAGAGAGAGACGTAGGCATCAACACCATCAAGTTGAGCCTACCTATCTTTAAGGGTGAAAGTGATCCCGAGGCCTACTTAACTTGGGAATCGTCTTGTGACAAAGTTTTCCAAGTTAATGACATCTCGGACGAAAAGAAGAGTTGCTACGCTATAGCTCACCTTGAGGGCTATGCTAACACTTGGTGGGAGTATGTTAAACGGTTTGGTAATGAATTAGTCGATGGGCAGCCACCACCTTGGTATCGGTTGAGGTACTTGATGAGGCAACGATACCTTCCCGAGAGATATCGTCATGAGTTGCTTGCTAGATTATATGGCTTGCGGCAAGGAGGCAAGAGTGTGATGGCCTATTTTGACGAGTTCCAACAACTCATGTTGAAACTTGATCATCGTGGGGAGCAAATCAGTCACGACATCATCCGGTTCAAGTATGGGTTGAACAAAGAGATCTCCACTCATTTGACCCTTCACCGGTTTGAAACCATTGACGGTATATTCCAAGCGGCCCTTGAGATTGAAAGGGAACTTAAGGAGAGATCATCCTTCAAGGCAAGGGTACAAACCCCCTCGGGTTGGACCAAAAACAAGGACCAACCCGCCCCTACGAAGCTGCCCGAGTCCAAAACCGTCCCTAAATTTCCTCCGAAACCGGAGGCTCACAAATATCCCAACCCAAAGGGGTTCCAATGCTTCAAGTGCCAAGGTTGGGGGCATAAGGCCAACGAATGTCCGAACCGGCGCAATGTGATCCTACGAGAAGGAAAGGTGTACTACCTTGGTGAGGAGGTGGTTTCCAAAAGGGGGGAGGATGAGGCCGAGCCTCAAGATGGAGAGGGAGCTGAAAATGGGCCGAATGATGATGAAGTAGATGGTAGTGAAGATGTCTATCCACAAGAGGGGGAGTGTGTGGTTCCAAACTTTGTGGTTAGACGTGTCATGATTAGTAAGGCGATAGATGACCCGAGTCAAAGGGAAAATCTATTCCATACTAAGTGTCTTGTAAAGGAGAATGTGTGCACCTTGGTGATTGATAGTGGTAGTTGTACAAATGTTGCAATCCATGCTATGGTAAATTTCTTGAAGCTACCAACTACACCACACACTATTCCTTACAAGCTACAATGGTTGAATGATTGTGGTGAATTAAGGGTCACGAGACAATGTGTGATTCGGTTTAAGGTGGGAAACTACCACGATGAGGTACTTTGTGACGTGATCCCAATGCAAGCATGTCATTTGTTGTTAGGTAGACCATGGAAATATGATAGGTCAACTAAACACGATGGGAGGTCCAACCGGTATACGCTTGAGAAGGATGGCCGAAAGGTCACACTTCATCCTCTCTCACCCTCCCAAGTAAATGAGTGGCATCAAAAGATGAGGGAGTTGAAGGGAAAGGGGGGGAATCCGGAAAGGGAGAAAAGGGGGGGAATGCCGTAGGTGAGGAAGTAGGGACATCCGAGGCTATCCCAACGACAAGGGAGATGGAAAACGTAGTGATGTTGGCTAGGAGGAAAGAACTCTTCGTGGACCATGATGAAAACAAGCCGATGTTACTTGTGGCCCATTGTTTTAATACTAACCCCACTAATTCTTCCATTTCCCCTTTGATTTCTTGTGTGTTGCAGGAGTATGAAGATGTATTTCCACAAGAACTTCCGCAAGGTTTGCCCCCACTTTGGGGAATTGAGCACCAAATTGATTTGGTGCCGGGTTCACAACTTCCAAACAAACCGGCCTATAGGAGCAATCCCATGGACACTAAGGAGCTTGAAAGACAAGTTGAGGAGCTTCTCAACAAGGGGTACATCAAGGAAAGCATGAGTCCGTGTGCTGTTCCGGTGCTTTTGGTACCAAAGAAGGACAGAACTTGGCGCATGTGCGTCGATTGTAGAGCCATCAACAAAATCACTATAAGGTATCGTCATCCAATCCCTAGGCTAGATGATATGATAGATGAGCTCCACGGATCTTTTTTGTTTTCTAAAGTGGATCTTAGGAGTGGCTATCACCAAATTCGCATGCAACCCGGTGATGAGTGGAAGACCGCATTCAAGACCAAATTCGGTCTCTATGAGTGGCTGGTCATTCCCTTCGGCCTTACCAATGCTCCTAGCACCTTTATGAGGCTAATGAATCATGTAATGAAGCCTTATATTGGAAAGTTTGTGGTGGTTTACTTTGATGATGTGTTGGTATATAGTAAATCTATTGATGATCATGTAATGCATTTGAGATGTGTGTTTGATGTGCTCCGAAAGGAAAAGATGTATGCCAACATGGAGAAGTGTTCTTTTGGTGTTGATAAGATTATATTCTTGGGCTTTGTCGTGAGCTCAAGGGGTGTGGAAGTGGACGATTCCAAGATAGACTCTATTCGAAGTTGGCCGACCCCTAAAACTATTGGAGAAATCCGAAGTTTCCACGGGTTGGGAAGCTTTTATAGGAGGTTTGTCAAAGGATTTAGTTCCATAGCAGACCCCTTGACCGAGGTAATTAGAAAGGACGGACCCTTTAAATGGGGTGATGAGCAGGCTAGGGCTTTTGAGGCCTTGAAAGCTACGCTCATCTCGGCGCCTTTATTGCAATTGCCCGATTTTGATAAGATGTTTGAAGTAGAGTGTGATGCTAGTAAGGTTGGCATTGGGGCTGTTTTGATGCAAGAAGGTAAGCCCGTTGCTTATTTCAGTGAAAAGCTCAAAGGGGCAACTCTTAATTACTCAACTTATGATTTGGAGTTGTACGCCCTTGTTAGAGCCTTGGGAAATTGGCAACATTATTTGTGGCCTAAGGAGTTTGTGATACTAACTGATCATGAGTCGTTGAAACACCTTAAGAGCCAAGACAAGTTGAATAGGCGTCATGCTAAGTGGATTGAGTTCATCGAGACTTTCCCTTATGTAATTCATTACAAAAGGGGAAAGGAAAATGTTGTTGCCGATGCCTTGTCTAGGAAGCATGTGCTTGTTGCTACCTTGTCTTCGAAATTGATGGGTTTTGAGAGCTTGCGGTTGTTGTATCCCGAGGATCCTACCTTTGCTCCTATTTTTAGGGAATGCGAAGAGTGGGGAAGGGACCGTTGGCTTAAGGAGAATGACCATTCCTCCTACTCTCGGTTCGATGGGTATTTGTTCAAAGGGAGGAGGTTGTGTGTTCCTTCTAGTTCTTGGAGGGAATTATTTGTGAGGGAGGCCCATGACGGAGGCCTCATGGGGAACTTTGGGGTAGACAAGACCCTCGGAATCTTAGAGGAGAACTTCTATTGGCCCAAAATGCGCAAAGACGTCACTAAAATTTGTAGTCAATGCGTGGCCTGCCGGAGTGCGAAAGCTCGTCTCCTACCTCAAGGGTTATACACCCCACTCCCTACTCCCCTTAGACCTTGGTTAGACATTTCGATGGATTTTGTTTTGGGGCTGCCAAGGACTAGAAAGGGCCGAGATAGCATTTTTGTTATTGTTGATAGATTCTCTAAAATGGCTCATTTTATTCCATGTGCTAAAACCGAGGATGCTCGTAGTGTAGCTTCATTATTTGTTGAACATGTTGTAAATCTTCACGGGGTACCGAGGACTATTGTGAGTGATAGGGACTCCAAGTTCCTAAGTCTCTTTTGGAAGTCCATGTGGGGTAGGCTTGGAACGAAGTTACTTTTCTCCACGTCTTGCAACCCACAGACCGATGGCCAAACGGAGGTAGTAAATAGAACCTTAGGGTCTATGCTACGTTCTATGGTTAAAGGTAAGCTGACTTCATGGGAAGATCACCTACCCTTGGTGGAATTTGCATACAACCGGGTAATACATTCGAGCACGGGAATGACTCCCTTTGAATGTGTTTATGGCCTGAATCCCCTTACCCCTTTAGATCTCACTCCTTTGTCTAGTGATCTCATGACCAGCTTAGATGGAAATAAAAGAGCCGAGGCAATGAAGAAAATGCATGAGACGGTGCGGATCAAGCTTGGAAAGAAGAACCAAGAGGTTGCAAAAAGGGTAAACAAAGGGAGAAGAAGGCTTGTGCTTGAACCCGGAGATTGGGTGTGGGTGCATCTTCGAAAGGATCGGTTTCCAGCTCAAAGGAAGTCCAAGTTGCTGCCAAGGGGTGATGGCCCTTTCCAAGTACTTGAGAGAATCAATGACAACGCCTACAAGATTGACCTTCCACCGGAATATCAAGTGCACAACACTTTCAACGTTGGTGATCTCTCCCTCGTGAATGCGGTTGAAGATGACCAAATGCTGAATTTGAGGTCAAATTCCTCTCAAGATGGAGAGGATGATACGGTTGGGGCAGCCTCCACAGGTACACGGCCTTTCACACGAAGCCAAGCTCGGGAATTACAAAAACTCCAAGCTTTGTTCATGCAAATGGCCGTGTGTGAGTTGGTGATTGAACCAACCAAGGACCTAAACATTTTTATGTGTGAAGAGAGGTCTTAATGTGTAATAAACTACTCTTCAAGGTGGGCACAAGAAGCAAGGGCGGATGGGTCATTTTATCCTTTTTGTTGTAGTATAAATAGAACATATTAGAGAGCTATTCCTTAGTTTTTGAAATCTGATTTTTGTAAACCTAAAACACTAAACTTCTCTCTCTCTCTCTTCCACTCTTGGAAGCCACCACTTCTATCTCAAAAGTAGAGGGATACTTGTGTTGTCTCTTTGGCTAGAAACAAGGGTTTTGAGGTCGTTGAGTGCCTCTTGGTCCTCGTAAGAACTTGGTGTTTATATTCATTAGACTTAGGGTCCTCTCTTGATGTTAGGGTTCTTAGTTTCTTGAATGTTATATGTCAAGTTATCTATCTTTCCTTATCTTGTTGTTGTTGTTGATTTTGTTATCTTCAAGTCTAGTGAAGCCGTGTGGGGCTCTTTTCGATTCACTAGCATTGTTGTTCATCTTGTTGTTCTTGTGTTGTTGAGCTGAAAAACTGAAAATTAAACTTGTTGTTCTTGTGTTGTTGGACTGAAATCCGAACCTACTTGTAGTTCTTGGTGTTGTTGGTTTGATATTGTATCAATATCCCTAATAAGTAAAGCAGTCCTACTCTGTAGAATCAGATCTTTATTTAACCCAGAAGTGAACTTCCTCATTCTCGACCTCCTATCAGCCACCAAATTAGGAGCATACCTTGTTAACTGATGGAACTTCAAAGCATACTCCTTCACAGATATTCTCCCTTGACTAATATTCACAAACTACTCCATCTTATATTTCCTCAACTCTTTAGGAAAGAACTGATCCATGAAGACATCAAAAATGGTCTCCCACATACCATCATCTTCTATATCACCCTTATCTCTTTCCTAGTCCTCATATAATAGATAATCAACCTCTTTGATCTGATAAGATATAATGTTTTTTCCTTCCATTTTAGTATCCCTTATAACTCAAAAGATCTTCTCTATCTCATCATAAAAGCCTTGTGGGTTTTTCTTCTTTTTTTCTTTCATAAAAATTAGAGGACCCATCTTCATAAACTATCCAAGCATAGAACCCTCAACAGATACAATACTGGTCATACCCCACTCAGCATGAGCAGCAACCAATTTGACAATTATATACATAGATTGACAAAACTCTACATTCATCACATTGCCCTGAGGGGCATGATGAACAAGAGGAGGAATAGGAGCAACTTTGGTACAATTAGGAATAGGATCATGGGATCGAACATGTACTCCAAACGTAGGAGGTACTGTTTCAACATTATCCCTAGATAGGACGAAAGAATTTCTTTGTGTTGCAGATATAGGAGGCATGATCTAAAAGATAAATAAACAAGGATTAAAGGAGATAAGAGGACTGATAAGTCAAGATTAAAGAAAAAATACCAAGAAAGTGAAACATTCCTTGATGTCTTGTATCCTCTCCTTTATGAGTGTGGTGCGCTACATACCCATATAAAACACTCTACTCAACATGGTTTTGTGGACTCACAATTGAACATGAACCTAGGCTCTGATACCAACTCGACTCAGCCCAGACCGAGTCCTTATCATAATGGGCATCCAAAGTCTACCTAGGATAGAGGACCACCCCCTTAAACCAATTAAACCACCTTATACAACCTTAGATGAGCTTAATTTGAAATATTTAACAAGATTGTGCAATTCTCTCATAAATACTTTGGGATAAGGTCACAATCATGACCGACCCAACCAAGTTTGTCCATATCAAAGCAACAATCAATACCCTACCAAACTAATGAGAATATCAAATCATAATATGAAAGTCAAACTAAAAATATATTACGATGGAATAACCAACAATATCATCAAAGGGTATAAGCCCCAAAATCCATCTTGATGCCAAGGAAAACACCAATACTGATCACGGCTATTCCAAGTACCAAAAGTACCACAAAGCCTTTATAAAAAAGAATACAAATATTTATTTGGGTCATGCCTCCAACCATGGCAAAAACCAATGGCCAAAAAGAAAATAAAAGTCTAAGAAGGTCCAACATAAAATGATTTCTTCATAAATGATGAAAGCTCACCACTTCAGTCCAATAAGCTATCCTCTAATCAAGTACTATGAAGGACGAGTTGAACATCTAATTTCTACATAGCATGGGTATATAGCCGCCAATAGATGGGTTAGTGGGTGAACACTAACATGAATCTCGGGATAAGGATAAAGTAATTCCAGTTATTAAAACTGAGTAAAAACCATCCATTGCAAACAACCATACATATATATAAGTGCAGGGAAAAAGGATCGGGTTTAGCATGCAATTTAAAATGTTAACCTAGGTCATGTAGCTTAGCCATCCTACCACCCACACGTCTATTGGTTCAATACCCCTTACTGAAAGGGTTCTTTTCCCCCATATTCCACAAATAGAAGAAAATCAAGAAAGTCCTACTCTTATGGTTGAAGAAGAAGCAGCCCGTAAGATAGTTAGGGAACTGGAAATCCCACTTACAATAAATTTAACCTCCCCATTTTGAAAACCGGCTGCTAGAGGTAATTTTGAGGTTAAACAGAATATGGTGCAACTTCTAATTATCAATGGAAAATTTACCAAGCTTTCACATAAAGATCCACAATTCCATTTGTGAAACTTTCTTGAGATTAATAATAGATTCATCTCTACAAGTGTGTCAACTAATTACTTGAGGATGACACTATTCCCCTGTTCACTATTGGGGGAAGCAAAGAAGTAGTTAAATGTTGTGCCAACAAATACAATCACAACCTAGGATGACTTAGCTTAGATATTCCTGATCCGATTCTTTCCATCTGGTACGACCGCAAGACTTTAAAGTGAGATTGTGTGCTTAAAATAGAAGCAAGACAAGAATTTATATCATCCTTTGGAGTGGTTCAAAGAACTTTTTTTTGAATTTCAAAATCATCAACAATCCAATGAGGTATTAGCTCACACTTTTGTTTAAGCAATTGGCCATAACACAAAAATTTTGCTAGATTTAATTACTGGTGGTCAAGATTTTGAGATGACGTATGATGAGGTATATACTTTGTTAAACAAAATTACATAAGGTAATCTTGAGTTACATTCAGACTCAAGGAATTCTACAAAGAATATTGATGGCGTGTTGGAGGTGGACCATTTTACTGCCTTATCCGCTTATCTTGCTGCTCTAAAAAATCAAAGAAGCAATATGAAGTTTGGGGTTGCAATAAAACTGACTGCATGTTGGTTTTAGGTCTGTGGTAACAATGGGCATTTAGTGTCTATGTGTGCTGCAAATCCTGAGTCCCTCATGTATGTGGGCAATGTTCAGATTCCAAATTATGGTAATGCCTACAATCAAAAGTTGAAGACTCAACCACTAAATACCTCATGAACAACCCACAACAGTTTTAGCAACCATGGGAATAGGGAAATCAGACCACAAATAATATAGAAGAGATGTTGAAAAAACTTATAACTGGTCAAGAACAATTGGTAGCAGATATAAAAAGTCAAAAGGAAGAGATAAAAAACCAATAAATGGCCACAAGGATCTTAGAGTTACTGATAGGTCAGCTTAAGAAGGCATAAAATTCCAGACCTCAAGGTTGTTTTCCAAGTGATACTGAACCACCTAAACAAGTAATGACAATCACTTTGAGGACTGGTAAAGAGCTTAATGAAAAATCTCTAAAGGTAACTAAGGAGGTAGATAAAGAGAAAGCTCCTAAACAGGTAAATGACCAAGTTGCTGAAAATTTATGAAAGTCTGAGTACTCGAAAAGAAAGTTGCAAAATTTGTAAAGAATAACTTACAACCACCTTACTCATAGAGGCTGGTACAGAAGGAGGATGCATGATTTAAGAAGTCCTTTGAAATGTTCAGAGAACTTTATATTAATTTACCTCTTCTAGATATATTGCAGGGAATGCCCAAGTACACTAAGTACTTGAAGGATATGGTTTCTAATAAAGTTAAGTTGTAGGATGTGGGGGAGGTAGCACTCACTGAGGAGTGTAGCTTTGTGGTGACTCAAAATATTCCCAAAAAGAATAAAGACCCTAGGAAGTTTGTTTCCCCCATTAAAATTTGCAACAACGAGGTGATCCATGAACTTAGTGATTTAGATGTAAGCATAAACTTGATTCCCATATTTTTTTTCAACACATTGGTCTTGGGAAAGCCTATACCAAGCTATGTTCTACTGGAATTGGCAAACAAGACCATATCCCATCCTGAAGGAGTGATAAAGGATGTTCTCATAAAGGTTGGTAAGTTTATTATTCCTACTGACTTTATTATTGTAGATTTTCAGGTAGATGAAAGAGTACTATTCATCTTAGGATATACACTCTTAAAGATGGGAAGAGCTTTTACTGATATGAGATAGGGTACGCTCACAATAAGGTTGGAGGATAAAGAGGCAGTTTTTAAAGTGTACAAACCGCTTAACACACTATCCCATTACAAAGACTTATGTGTGATTATAGTGATCGAAGGGGATAAGTGTGGCATGGTGGAGCCTAGTCCACAAAATAACTCTTTGTACTTTCTCATTAAGAAGCCTAAGAAACAACCACCTAAGCCTGACATTATGCAGATTGATAAGCCTGAAAAGGCTATAGTTGAGAAAGTTGTTGTCATAACCCATACTTTTTGTAGTTTAGTTTAATTTTAGTACATGCACAAGAGGCTTAGAACTTGAAAATTTAGCTAAGCATTGGAGACTTTGTTTTATTCCTGGACTTTTAACTTCGATGATTTTTAAATTGACCTTTCCGACCCTGAGACGTAAGTTTTTGAGTTGATTCATATTCAAAGGTGTAAGTAGTATGTCTCGGCTGAGTTTTTGATTTTTCGGACAAGGTTTGGACCATGTTTTGATTTCCAAAACATCATCTCACCGCGATTACATGCGTCGCAGTGGCTATAGCGGTGGAAGACTTGGCGCATCGCGGTGAGAGCCCAAATGGTGTTCTAGTTGCAAATTTTAATTTCTAGGGGCATTTTAGTCTTTTTCCCTCCTTCTTCAAATCTTGAAAACACGGGATTAAACATCTAAAAAAGCATATTTTACCCGCATTCCCCAATTTTATTCAAAAAGAAAACCTAAACTCTCTAATTGTTTATCAAGCTAAACCTCCCCCCCCTAAGAATGATAAGAAATGGGGTTACCAAGACAAAAACATTTAAGCTTGTGATATTCTTCAGGATTTAATCATTAGAGAAATGCTAAATGTTTATCCATGGGCCCTTTTCACCCATGGAATCAAAGAATCCATCTTTTATGTTTTAAATTATAAAATTACATGTTTATAATGATTTATCTCCATGATGCTTTTATGAATTTTGATTATCCATGACGTTTAAAATCTATTTTCGTTGAAAGCATCCCTGACACATTTCAAACATGAAATTTCATTGTTAAGTCCCTAAGTATTGTTTTAGTATTGAAATTATTATATTCCCACATATTTCATTCATTCCCCTGATTAAGTCCATGAATTTGTTACCATTTAAATTTTAAGTTAAGATTTTAAATTGTTTAAAGTGGAATGCAATATAGAATATTATAAATATGATGATTTCTATATCATGTTCATGAGAATTTAGAATAAATCCTTGGTTTATGATATTGCCATGTGATCGTGCTATGTCATCGTGTTTAAAGGTATTATAATGTTTAAATTCATGTCCCCTATGTGTTTAATGAAATACTTAAGTGAATAATTGTGAACAATAATTTTCCTTCCATGGTTTCGAAGCTTTCAGGTGCCCCTATCGTTATAGTGGTCGAGTCTTGGGGGTTATGAATACTCGAAATTTAGCTATTTAACTAGTTTTCAATATCTATAGAATGATTTCAGTCATACCATGAGCAACATCATTCAGTTAGTTAATACAGTTAGTTGTGGGTTCAGTTAAGCTTTGCTTCAATCCAGTAATCAGTGTAAGTTCAGTAGGGAGTAGGATTTAGCACCGAGAAAACCTATAACCAGTGTCAGTTACAGAATAGTATCAGTCATATCACAATCAGTAGAATCTAGTCAGTTTGAGAATTTAGTAGAACTTAGTCAGTTACAAAGATCAGGAAACCTTAGTAAACTCAGTATTAGTCTAGTCCATTTCAATATACTCAGTTTAGTGTCTTTCAATTGGGAGGAGGATTCAGCACCGAGTGAACTAATCTTTAATAACATAACAATGCTCACTTGATCGTAACTTATTCATAAAGGCATTTCACCAAACACTTTTAATGTATTAACTTGTACATGAATGAGGATTAATGCTATCATGTTATAATGGCACTATTTCATCCACAAAGGAATTTTTTCAAACACATGGGGAGCATGCTTAGGTTATGCAATAATCAACACATATAATTATCATGGTTACATAAATCAACTTGCAAATTGAAGGTTTTATTGTGAAGATCATGTAATTCAACATATATGGTGATTAATCCCATGATTAAGTCCATGAATTTCTTACCATTTAAATTTCAAGTTAAGATTTTAAATTATTTAAAGTGGAATGCAATATACAATATTATAAATATGGTGATTTCCATATCATGTTCATGAGAATTCAGAATAAATTCTTGGTTTATGATATTGTCATGTGATCGTGCTATCTCATCGTGTTTAAAGGTATTATAATGTTTAAATTTATGTCCCCTATGTGTTTGATGAAATGCTTAATTGAATAATTATGAACAATGAATTCCCTTCCATGGTTACGAAGCTTTCAGGTGCCCCTATTGTTATAGTGGTCGAGTCTTGAGGGTTATGAATACTCGAAATTTAGCAGTTTAATTAGTTTTCAATATCTATAGAATGATTTTAGTCATACCATGAGGAACATCATTCAGTTAGTTAATACAGTCAGTTGTGGGTTCAGTTAAGCTTTGTTTCATCCAGTAATCAGTGTAAGTTCAGTAGCGAGTAGGATTTAACACCGAGCAAACCTATAGCCAGTGTCAGTTACAAAATAGAATCAGTCATATCCCAATCAGTAGAATCTAGTTAGTTTGAGAATTTAGTAGAACTCAGTCAGGTACAAAGCTCAGGAAAACTTAGTAAACTCAGTATTAGTCTATACTCAGTTTAGTTTTTTTCAATTGGGAGGAGTATTCAGCACCGAGTGAACTAATCTTGAATAACATAACAATGCTCACTTGATCGTAATTTATTCATAAATGCATTTCACCAAACACTTGAAATGCATTAACGTGTATATGAATGGGGATTAATTCTATCATGTTATAATGGCACTATTTCATCCATATAGGAATTTTTTCAAACACATGGGGAGCATGCTTAGGTTATGCAATAATCAACACATATAATTATCATGGTTACATAAATCAACTTGCAAATTGAAGGGTTTATCGTGAAGATCATGTAACTCAACACATATGATGATTAATTTCATGAAAACTTGTTATTCAATCATGGACTGAGACCCAACAATAACATGAAGATGAATTCAATTGAATTTCAAGCATGTCATTCATAAATCAACAATCTTGTAGTTTTATAAATAAATTCATGGACTCTATGGGTGAAAAGAACCCATAGATGAAGACCTAACATACCTTGGGTTATTAATTATTGAGGTTCTTAGAGAAATTCTTGATTTTGCTCTTTATTTCTTTGAGATAGGATTTTGTTATTTGGGATAAAATGTTTTGATTCTTTAGAAAGTAGTAAAATATTGAGCATCTTGTCCTCTCTTAGGTATTAATTACATGTTTAGGTTGACTGGGGTGAGGGAAAAGTACTTAAAATCCCCTTGGATTTAAAACTCGGAATTAACTGAAAAATCTTTATTTGGCATGATTATGTGATATGGCGCTATCGCATCGTGTCTCTGGAAATTGACAATTGGGAAAATGCATGGTGGAGAGACACGGTGGTATTTGCCACATTGGTTGCAACCTGGAAGTTTACCACGATGCGGTGAAATCATATAGCTTTACTGGAAAAAGGACAATTATGAATTTAGGGCTTGGCGTGATGCGCCAATATTTCAGAGCAACACTGGAAATTGACCATTGCCATTTGGGTGGCCTCCGGGATGCATTGATGGGCAAATTGGCACACTGTCATACTAAATTGGTTATAAATCTTTTCCCAAGTATCGAATTTCGGCGAATTTTATATCGTTGGAAAGCTAACTGAATTTTCTACACAATGGTAGGATCTAAACTATAAAATACTGAGTATTTTGAAAATTTATATAGGGTTACTCATGTATTGAGTGTTAATTGAAGTTAGGAAAATATGGGGTATTATAATATCTCCCCCTTGGGAACATTCATCCTCGAATGAGACTGACTAAATTGAGAAACACTGATATATTGAGTTTACACACTGAACATTCACACTAAAGCATGACTACTTGACTGAACTACTAACAAGATGAGTTCTTATACTGAACATGCATATCTGATGCATGGAATACATGACTGAAGGTACTGATAAGCTGAATTTTCAAACTTAACATACATATCTGATACATGAGTACATGACTGAACTGATTCATGAATGCATAAATGAAAATGTAATGGTAACTAATACCAAGATTATAACTATAACAAAACACGAAACTGAGAAAATCTAAGGAATACTATTACCTTAAGCTGAATTTGAATTTGCGGAGAAAAGGTGAGAATACTTTGTCTGCATATCTGCTTCTGTTTCCCAAGTAGCTTCCTTAATAGATGGATTCCACCAAAGAACTTTGACTAAGGGAACTTCTTTGTTATGCAGTCTGCGAATATGACTATTGAGGATTTGGACTTGAACCTCTTCGAAAAAGAGATCCTTCTGAATATATAAACCCTCTAAGGGAACTATAACTGCTGGGTCACCAATGCATTTCTTTAGCAAGGAGACATGGAATACTGGGTGTACTGAAGCTAAGTACGAAGGCAACTCAATCTCATAAGTTACCTTTCCGAAATGACTGAGAATTCTGTAAGGACCGATATATCAGGGACTGAGCTTTCCCTTCTTGTCGAACCACTTTACCCCCTTCATGGGAGATATTTTTAAGAACACAGAATCACTAATCTCAAACTCGAGATCTTTTCTCCTCACATATACATATGAGTTTTTTGACCTGTGGGAAACCCTAAGCCTTTGTCTAATCTGCTGAACCTTCTCTATGGCATCAAATACTAAGTCAGGCCCTACTACTGCGGCCTTACCAATCACGAACCAACAAATTGGAGATCTACATATCCTACCATAGAGAGCCTCAAATGGAGCCATTTGAATACTAGAATGATAGCTATTATTAAATGGGAATTCAATAAAAGGCTAGCGGTCATCCAAACTACCCTTAAAATAGACAACGTAGGATGTTAGCATATCTTCTAGAGTCTAAATGGTCCTTTCTTCTTTACTATATATCTGAGGGTGGAAGGCTATACTAAGGTGAACTCAGGTACCAAGACCTTTTTGGAATGCTTTCTAGGTATGAGAGGTAAATGGGGTACCTCTATCTGAGATGACGGATACTAGGACTCTGTGTAAGTTGACCAACTCTCTAAAAACATTGTCTAAATAAGAAGTATGAACTGGAAATAAATAAGATGATTTGTTCATCCTGTCTACGATAACCCAAATAGAATCATGCCGATGACGAGTTTAAGGAAAACCCATCACAAAGTCTATGTTCACTTCTTCCCATTTCCATATGGGAATACTGAACTCTTGCATGGAACCCACAAGGCTTCTAGTACTCAATATTAACTTGTTGACACATAGAGAACTTAGATAAAAACTCTGCAATATTCTTATTTATCCCACTCCACCAATACATCTCTCGTAAATCGTTGTACATCTTAGTTTCCCCTAGATGAATAGTGTATTGCGTACTATGCGCTTCTGCAAGAATTTTTTGCCTCAAGTTATCTATACCTAGCACACATAAACAACCCTGGAAATGCAACACACCATCTCCCCCTTAGGAGAAAACCTCTATTTTCTGATCTCTGACTGACTCTTTCAACTTAACAAGACTGGGATCTCTATCCCGCCTTTCCTTCACTTCGGAAAGGAGAGATGATTCTTAACTATTCTGTACTCACACACTACCCTCTACTGAATTGACTAAGAAGACACCTAGTCGGGAAAGTTGGTGAACTTTCTGAACTAACTTCTTATCATTCTCAACATGAGTAACACTACCCATCGACAATCTATTAAGAGCATCATCTACTACATGGCCTTGCTCGGATGAAACAAAACACTTATATAATAATCTTTTAACAACTCTAACCACCTTCTATGATGAAAATTCAAATCTTTGTAACAGAACACATACTGAAGGCTTTTGTGATCTGCGAACACATCAACGTACACCCTATACAAGTAATGCCTCCAAATCTTTAAGGCAAACACTATAGCTTCTAACTCAAGATCATGAGTCGGGTAATTCTTCTCATGAGGCTTAAGCTATCTAGAGTCATAGGCTATGACCATACCTCTCTGCAAAAAGACACAACCAAAACCTACTTTGGATGCATCATAGTACACAACAAACCCGTCTGAACCATCTGATAGAGTCAAAACTGGGGCTGAGGTGAGTCGAGTCTTCAACTCCTGAAAACTCTTCTCGGATGAATCTAATCACTGAAACTGGACTTTCTTCTAAGTCAATCTGGACATGGGGGATGCAATTGACAAAAATCCTTCAATAAACCGACGGTATTAGACAGCGAAACCCAAAAACTCCAGATATTAGATGGAGAGATGGGTATGGGCTAATTTTTTACTACCTTGGTCTTTTGAGGAAAAACACTAATGCCATAACCTAAAATAATACGACCAAGGAAAGCTACTGACCTTAGCTAAAATTTACACTAACTAAATTTGGCGAACAATTGATGGGTTCTGAGAGTCAAAAGTACAATTTTGAGGTGATCTGCGTGATCATTCTCGATATGATAAAAGAGAAAAATGTCAATGATGAAGACTATAACGAACATGTACAAGTACTACTTGAACACATGATTCATTAAGTCCATGAAAGCTGCTGGGGCATTTGTAAGACCAAAGGACATGACTAGACATTCGAAGTCACCATACCAGGTTCTAAAAGTTGTTTACGGAATGTTATATTCTATGACTCTAAACTAATGATAGCCTTATCTGAGGTCTATCTTAGAAAAGTAACTAGCACCATAAAGTTGGTCGAACAAGTCATTAATTCTAGGAAGTGGATATTTATTCTTGACTGTGACTTTGTTTAACTGACGATAGTCTATAGACATTCTAAGAGAATCATCTTTCTTATGCCCAAATAAGACTAGTGCGCCCCACGAGGAAATGCTGGGTCTGATGAATTCATTATATAGGATATCCTTCAACTGTTCTTCTAACTCCCTGAGTTCTATTGGTTTTATTTTGTATGGAAGAATAAATAGGGGCTGAGTATCTGGAAGAAGGTCTCTTTCGAAGTCAATTTCCCTTTTGAGAGGAATTTTGAGAAGATCTTTGGGAAACACTTCTGAGAATTTATTTACTACTTGAATTAACTCAAGAGCTAGAGTTTCTAATTTAAAGTCTTTGACTCTCACATGATGGTAGACACATACCTTGGATATCATTTTTTTTCTCTAAGGTATGAAATCAACTGATTCTTTAGATCTATAGTACTACCCCTTCACTCAAGGACTGGTTTATTTGGAAACTACAAATGAACAATTCTGTTTTTATAATCAACTGAAGCCAATCTATACCAAGAATGACATCAAAATATTCCATCTCTAACTGTCTAGGCACGGTTGGGAACATGAGCATCCGAACCTATCATATAAGATATCATATCACAAAGAAAGAGTAATCATCACTACATGGAATGTACTGGTATGCTAGATGAGGTAAGGCTGAATGCAAGGGTTCATATAAATGAACAATAATTGGCTGAATGATATAGAGTAACTGAACATGAGAGTACATGGATAACTGATACTGCTGTAAAAATTGAGTATGTACTACTATGCATATAATAAATACTATGACTGAGTTTATCTGAAGCTAAGTCCTGAGTTGTGATCCTGAGTAATTGATATCTGAAGTTACTGATAACTTACTTACTAATACTAATTGACTTTATCTGACATTCCTGATTCTGTAAAACTAAACTGAGTTCTATTCTGAACCCTAAAATTGAGTCTTTAGGATGTAATCATCTAACCGACATGCCCCTAATAAGATAACTGAGTTGGGGTCCAACCTGTGACCCTAGTTGGAAGGGTGTCAGTATCGTGCCATGGGTAAAGACACTGAAGAGTTACCTTAATCTGGCAGGTAATCTAATGAGAATGGAGAAACCCTTGACTGGAAGGTTAAAACACCTCATCAACCTTCAACTGGAAGGTTTGATGTCTCAACCTACGCTGGCTACATAGTTCTTAAATGCAAGGATTGCTTCTAAGGACTGATATTAAGTTTACTGAGTTTTCTTATTTCTATAACTAACTAAGTTCGACTAAATTTTGTAACTGACTGGATTCTAGTGATCGGGACATGACTGATACTTTTCTATAACTGACACTGGCTCTAGGTACACAGCTAAATTATCGGGTATTAAATACCCCCAGGACTCGATAGCATAAAAAAAGGCATAACATAATCTTGAATAACATAACAATGCTCACTTGATTATAATTCATTTATAGAGGCATTTCACCAAACACTTCTAATGAATTAACATGTACATGAATGAGGAATACATGCTATCATGTTATATTGGCACTATTTCATACACATAGGCATTTTATCAAACACAAGGGGAGCATGCTTATGTTATACAATAATCAACATAGATAATTATCATGGTTGCATAAATCAACTTGCAAATTGAAGGTTTTATCATGAAGATCATGTAATTCAACACATATGATTATTAATTTCATGAAAACTTGTTATTCAATCATGGACAGAGAACCAACAATAAAATGGACATGAATTCAATTCAATTTCAAGCATGTCATTCATAAATCAATAATCTTGTAGTTTTATAAATAGATTCATGGAATCTATGGGTGAAAAGAACCCATAGATGAACACCTAACATACCGTGGGTTATTAATTATTGAGTTTCTTAGAGAAATTCTTGATTTTGCTCTTAATTTCTTTGAGATAGGGTTTTGTTATTTGGGATAGAATGTTTTGATTCTTTAGAAAGTAGAAAAATATTGAGCAACTTGTTCTCTTTTAGGGCGTAATTACATGTTTAGGTTGACTGGGGTGAGGGGAAAATACTGAAAAGCCCCTTGGATTTAAAACTCGGAATTAACTGAAAAATCCTGATTTGGCATGATAGTGCGATGCAGAGCTATCATGCCGTGTCTCTAGAAATTAAAAATTGGGAAAATGCATGGTGGAGCGACACGGTGGTATCGTGTTACCATACTGGTTGCGACCTGGAAGTTCACCGCGATGCAGTGAAATCGTATAGCTTTACTGGAAAAAGGACATTTATGAATTTAGGGCTTGGCGCGATGCGCCAATATTTTAGAGCAACACTGGAAATTTACCATTTCCATTTGGGTGGCCTCCGGGACGCATTGATGGGCAAATTGGCACACTGTCATACTAAATTGGCTATAACTCTCCGCTCGGGTATCGGATTTGGGCGAATTTTATATCATTGGAAACCTAACTAAATTTCCTATGCATTAGTAGGATCTAAACTATAAAATACTAAGTATTTTGAAAATTTTATATAGGGTAACCATGTACTGAGGGTTAATTTAATTTAGGAAAATATGGGGTATTATAGTTACAAACTTTGTGTCAGAGCCTATGGTTTTAATGTGTCCTAGGGATTCTGAAAGCCGCATTGAATATAGTCTTATGTATATTGTGAAGTGCGCCACATTTATGGACAAGAGGCTTCAAAATTTTTTAGGAAAAGTTTCCCTTCGTTCAGTATTCTTGTCGTGCAAATGATCATGAGCTCCATTTAAACACTCTTTCTAATTCAATATTCTTCCTATTTATAGAACATGCCTCCCAAAAAGAATAATGGAAGGAGAAAAGGAATCATCCCCCACCTCTACCTATTTAGGAAGATCCTTTAAACGAGAATATTTCTCATATTGAATTCAGAGATGCATTCACCACTCTAGCTCACTCAATAATAGCTAAGAATAATCAACAGGCTTCTATACTAGACAATTAAATGTCTAATACCATCGCAGCTAGTATTTGAGATTTCACACGAATAAACCCTCCATTATTTTTGGGATCCATGTTTGATTAGGATTTGTAGGGATTCCTCATCATGGTTTAGAAAGTAACTGGCATTATAAGCGTGACTTCTAGTAGAAGTGCATTTTTAGGTTCTTACTAGTTTTAGGATATAGCTCACACCTGGTATAAGTAATAGATAAGAGATAAAGGCGCAAATGCAGGACCTGTTGAGTGGAAGGAGTTTTTGAAGGCCTTTTTAGATATGTTATTTCCATTAGAGTTAAGGGAAGCTAAGGTGTAGGAGTTTATCAATTTAAAGCAGGGTAACATGAGTATAAGAGAGTATTTTCTTAAGTTTACCTAGTTTCCTATGTATGCTCCTAATATGGTGTCTGATAATAGGTCTAGAATAAGTAGGTTTGTTTCTGGTGTAACTGATAGTGTAGTCAAGGAGTGTAGGATTGCTATGTTGATTAAGGATATGGACTTGTATAGTCTCATGGATCATGCTCAGCTTATTGATGAGGAAAAAACTAAGGAGAAGGAATGAGAGAGTAAGAGGGCTAGGACAAGTAGTTTTAATTTTTCTCAACCAAGATCAGAGGGTGGTATCCGTTCTTAGTTCAGTCAAAAGTTTTTAGCCTCAGCTACATCTTCAAATAGTGCACCAGTACCAAAGTTTAGGAATGATAGTTGGGATAAGGCGTCAGGCCCCAAGCCCTAGGTTAGTTGGAACAGTTATCGTACCTATCCACTTTGCGGATAATATGGTAGAAATCACCTAGGTATATGTAGAGCTGGCAGTGATGTATATTTATGTGTGGTAAGCAAAGATATAGATTTTGGGAGTGTCGAGTAATGTCTTAGAGGGGAAAGGATTTTCATCAGCAGGGTCAGTCCAACTGTTATCCAGTTCCATTGGGTCGCTCAACTCAGTAGGGCACCACTTCTATTGCTAGTGGTCAATGTCAGAACAAAATTTATGAACTCCAGTCCCAAGATGATCAGGAAAGTTCTCCTGATGCTATTATGGGTACGTCATAAGCCTATCATAGTCTTGTGTATATTTTATCAGGCCTCAAAACTTCACTTCCTCTTTGTAACCCCTTTTTAGCTGTCGAGTTCAGTGTCAATCCCAAAACCTTAGTAGAGCCCTTTTCAGTGTCTACCTTAGTGTTTAAATCTATCCTGGTCAGACGAGTATACAAAAAGTATCGGTTTTAGTATACAAAAAATCACTTTAGTTGATTTCAGAAATAGAGTAGTTCAGTTTGAGTTTCCAAATGAATCAATCATTGAATGGAGGGGTAGTATCTCAATGCTTAGAAATTTGATGTGTTGTTAGATTCTGTCTCAGAATCCTATAATAGCCTATGATCTAGGATTAGAGGTATGAAACCTAGAGTTTAGCAATAGTAGTAAAGTTAGGATAGTGTTATCTGAATTTGAGCATATTATATTTTATGGGGTTGGTTGGATGAAAGGTGAATCAGTAGGCTTGAAGCAGTGTATGGAAGAATTTAGTCTTGTTGATTCAAAACTTATGTTGTGGATGTGATAGTTTAGGCTATGATGATAGTAGTATGGTTATTAAAGATTTGGAGATATCCATGTTATGTGTTATAATCTAAGTTTGAGTCTTTGAAGGTTGAGCTAATAGAAAGAAGAGTTGTAAATTCCAAGGTAGTTAATTTTAAGTTGTTACATGATGATCGTTAGGGATATAGAGGGCTAGGAGTTGTATCTCAGAAGAAATTACCAGCAACAAGTTTTACATTATCGGGCATAGTTAATTAGGGTGTGTTTACCAGTTATACATAGTATTATACCCCTGATTCCAGACTAAAGCGGTGGCAATTTATTTTAGAGATGTTGATTAAGTGGTTCCCAGATTTATAGTGATGACTTTAAGCTAAGGGGAAGATGATATTATAAGTAACCAAGTCATGCTCTTTGGTTCTATTAGTGACGCCAGCGTGTTATGGAACAACACTTGAGAGGAAAATATCCAATCCATTCTTATCTTAGTGCAACGTTTTCAGTCATCATGATATCTACTAATGCCTTACATGTTAGCTCTATGATCATAGTTCATTTTTATGCACATCACAGAAAATTTTGTACACTGATAATGCTCAACTCAGTCCTTTAATTAAAGTGTTAGGCGGTTGTTGTCAAGTAACCCAATTTGAATTGGGGTCGAATCTCAATGAGTGAATGTTATAGACTTCAAACCAATGGGTATTCCAATTACTATAAGGTTACTCGGAATGCTAAAGAGAAAGACACATATAATTTAATGGGGGGATTCTTTTTGAAACTCCGTCACTAAAACCTTTAACAAGCAGTTTGTATTCGGTATCTTAGATTTAATTTCAAATTTTGGAGAGATCTTGGGATTATACGTCGCTAGAGGTGAAACATATGGGATAATGTTGATTTATTATGGAATTTAGTTATTAATTAACGGATAGTTTAGGTCTATGATCAATGGGGTCAATCTTTCAATAAAACCCTAACAATTTCACTCATTGGATCTTTCTAGCACCTAACAAGTGTGGATTTTATATAACTACCCAAAACCTCAACCAAGCACCCCTATTTCTAGGATTATGCTCTTGACATGATTCACACTCCCTAAACACTTATGTCTATGATTGCAAAGGGTAGTAAACCGTAGGCATAGTTATTTACAATTACTTTGTCCCCTAATAACCCTCTTTCAAGGATGTTATAGGTTACCTAATATTCACCAAAATCCCTTTTTCATGGATGACAAAGGGTTTCTAAAGCTTGGAGCTTTCACTCATCAAACCCATTTGGAGATTTGGAGTTTTCACCCTTCAAATTCCAACACATAAGCTAAAGCAATGGTGAAATCCATACTAAACAACTAAAATCCATGAAAACATACCAATACCCACACACAATTACACTCTAGTTAAACATAATCCCTAGACCAAATTAATTAGATACTCATAAAGAAAGTAAAGAGAAATATGTCATATGGGCCATTCAAAGCATTCATTCTTCATCAAGAAGCTAAGAAATTGAGCCACAAAAATTAATTACACACTTACCCAAGATTAGGGTTTTAAGTATTTAATTCCAAAATATCTTATGAGCTAAGCTATCCTAAAGAGGAAGGGGTTTTGCTTAAATATGGATTAGGATGCATCTAAGTTCTTTTAGAGATCTTCCTCTGGGCATATTTACACTTAACCATGATTATGTACGGCTGTCTACGATGCGACTATGTGACCACGGTTTTGTGCCATGACTGCGTTGCTCTGACTATCTTAACTAACCGCGATTGCAGATAGAGGTTTGCGGTTGCGGTTGCGGTAACTAAGGCTGATGTAGTCTAGGTCTTCAGCTGCAATCTTCTATGCTCTTTTTTTATCATTTTTAGCACCAATCCACATCTTTTGGTCTTCTCAACTTTATACCAGAAAAGAGTGGATATTAGTGCATGTATCCATAGATGTTGTTTCATTAATTTATTCAAAACAAGGTAATGTGCATGAAAATTGAGTGCGAATGAGTGGTAAACTCAACACTCATCAATAACCCCAACTTAAGACCTTTCTTTTCCTCAGGTAGTGCTACCACTTAATATGAGACAATCTCATATGTACTCCCTCTTTTTATCGCTCAATGATCATGAAGACTCAAACTTGATTGCGACCACCAAAGGCTTTTCAGCCATGGGCAAATAGGCTTTTAACGACTCCCCTGATCATAAAATGGAATAGTAAATGATGCAATAGACTTTGGGGAGCAACTATGTACCGACTTTTAGCACTCTAAATATGACTAACATGTCGACAACAATCATTCTATACTTCCACTTGTCTTATTGTGTGGAAAATGACAAAATCACCTACCTCAACTAGTTCACATGCCTCCTCAGTAGAAAGGTGTATTTAACACACCTAGTTACCAATCAAGCAACAAGGAATTTTAAGTGCAACCACTGATTCTCTCAAAAAATTCTCCTTGTTAACAAGTAACATGCCATAGGCTTGCCCCTATTTTCAATCACCACTACAAAGACTACACTTGGTTGGGAATCGCAAAGGGATTGTTGATCTTGTAATATAGGTTTAGGGTAGGGTAGGAGATCAACTTAGGAAAATAAGGCTACACCCTCTTTGAACTTCTACATCTTACCCTTTTCATGCTTTACTTATTGCCTCTTCTTTTCATTTTTCTATTTCACCTACCTTTGATTTTTGTTATTTTTCTCACTTTCCTCTTTTTCTCTTCTTATAATTTTTTGGCACACAGATAAAGTCTTCCTTTTCTTTATGGGATATTTTCTTTATTCAAATCCAAAAAGCTTCACTTGCACAAGATTGTAGGAACCTTCTTATGACTTTGTGGACTAAATATACCTCTTTATCTTTCCACCACCCGTAACTTAGGATTTTAGCCTTAATTTTTATTCTGAAGTTCAAGAAAGATAGGGTTCAAGAGTGGATGAATACACGGGTCACGACCTGTAATGCGATTGCCAAAGAAAAGTCCAAAGGCTCAAAGATGGTGACTAGGTGTAACTCTTATGTATTGGTAGACTCTTTAGGCTAAAGTGGACTTCCAAAATCACAATATGGCCTATGATCATTTTACCAACCAAGAACAATAAAAAATTAGCATTGAAAGACCAAAGGGGAAAGTTCTAGAAAGTACAAGTACACAAGCGATTGAGATAATTAACCTCACACACATGGCATGCGAATGTATTCAAGGGGATTTAATTTTTCTACTCGATAAAGATAAAGATGGATTATTTATTATTTTTTCAATGTCAACTTCCGGAGTCATAGAAAAAGGGAAAAAAATTTAGTCACAAAGTTGCTCACACCCATGACTTTGAATTTTTCAATATTCTGTGACAGAGGGGGTTGTTTGCTTTTGCATCTTCCCCATATATTATTTGTTAATAATTGCAACTATCCAAGTTATCATCTCACATTAAAGTTCATAGTATGGGCGAACCACCATATGGTTACTCAGACTTCACCAATTGATCTTAATACAACCCCAAATTATTCTAATGCCATAATGCCATGGGTACTGAGACTTTCCCTACACCTATGGTTGGAAACCCAATCCCGAAGGCAAATATCGTCTAATGAATTTTAGGCTAAATTAGAAAACTGAGAACAAAATAGTTAATCTATGCGAATGTGAACACCATCAGAGTATCAAATATTACAACCCAAAAACATATCACGATAATAATTGTTCATAAGTACAGAAAAGTGTGAAACAATATTAATAATACAAGCCCAAATAAAATGAATCAGGAAACACCCCCAACGAAAAAGGTTGTAGTGTCCCTACTGAATGAATAATTAAAGATAATAAAGAGATAAGGGTGCTCCCTAAAACTCTACCAAAGGCCGTTATTCTTTTTAGACTTTGCACCATCACCAATTATCTCGAGATTATACTATTCCTGTATGTAAGAATTCGAGTGAGAGTGTGAGGAAATTAGGAAGGTAGTCGGTCAATCAACTAGCTTTTGTGTCCGCGATTGCAACTTGCTGATCATGATTGCAAAAAGATGGGTAACCACAATCACGCATAGGGTCCACGATTTCAATAACCAAGGGCATGTATGCTCCCCCATTAAACTTTTCTATTCAATTGAAGCTTATTACTTCTTTGATTGTCTTTCACATCAAATTATGCACACTTCTTTATTTTAAGCTTATACAAAGCTCTCCATAGTGTCACACGTCCATGAGTTATTCATAAGTGAATACTAATCATCAAAATGATAAAAATATAGTAAAAAAGATATGATCCATCTTCGTTGCATTTATTGGTTGCCTCCCCCACAACGCCTTAGTTATCATCTTGGCACAACGTTGGCATGTATCAATTTATCAAGGAGGGTCCACAGTATCCCTTTAATCAAACTCTCCTTCATCAATTAACCATCCAAAAATGCCTTCCACCTTTTTCTTCTCTTGGTCAATTAGACTTTGTGACAATCTCTCTTTTGATTGGATGTTGGGTATTTTTTCACTTAAGTCCTCTGTCATATTCTCCCCTTTTATCTTTTTAGCCTCCGTATGCATCGCCAAGATTTGATCATCATTTTGGAGGTTGGCGATTATGCCACTAGTGGATTCCCTCTTAGGTTTAGCATCTAGACGTGTGACAACTAGCCTTATTTGATTTTCCAATTCTTTAATAAAGACCGAATGAGTGACCACCATTTTAGAGAGTCAAACGAAGTCCTTTTTAAAATCACGGACTATTTTGTCTTTTCTTTCAACTTTGTTCAAAATTTTTACAAGGAAATTCTCTATTCTGCCTCATCCGGTGCCAATGGAGCTTGAATCTTTGTTAGAATCCTAATCATGGTGAGGTGCAAAATAGCAATACTCATTTTCTCGATCTCTTCAAGATCGATCACCACCATGATTTATACAACCTTGATTCCAACCTTTCCTACAATAGGCTGAGTGAGACCCCCCTAAGTGGTTAGCCAAGTACAAAATTTCTTCCTCAATTCTCTTAACTTCTTTATCTTCGTAATAGGCTCTTGGAGTTATGGGGTTTTCCATTTTCACAGGTGCACCCATGACATACTTTGTTAGAAGCTCAGGTCGGGTCAAGATCTTTGCCATGGTTTGTTCTTGATCCTCATCCCACTTTTTGAGTCTGAAATGAACTTCAAGTCTAAATCTAAATCATTCTGACCTTCTGAGTAATATACGAGTGCATGAACTTGCATGAGAACAACTATATAGCCTAATGTAACGTATGATTAGAAAATATTTGAATCAAAGAGTGATACTTTCAACTACATCTGAGTTTACAGATAAAAGGTGAGGATACTTGGTTCATATATCTACTTTTGCTTCCCAAGTGGAACCCACAACAGATTGATTCCGCCAAAGAACATTAACCAAGGGAAATTTTTTGTACCTTAGTCTACGGATCTGATGATCTAAAGTTTCAGTTGGAATCTCTTTGTAAGAAAGACTATTCTGATCATCTGAGCTTTCTAAAGGAACTATAACAGTGGAGTAACCGATACTCTTCTGAAGCATGGAGTCATGGAATACAGGATGAACTACTGACAAGTCTGCAGCAAACTCGAGCTCATAAGCTACTCTTCCAACACGGATCAAAATTCTATAGGGGCCAATATACTGGGGTCTAAGCTTTCCCTTCTTACCAAATCTCTTCTCCCTTTTCATGGGTAAAATCTTCAGATACACTAAATCAACAACCTCAAACTTAAGGTTCCTTCTTCTCACATCTGCATAGGATTTCTAATGACTCTGGGCTATTTTTAATCTTTATCTATTCAACTCAACTTTCTCCATAGCTTCAAATACTTCATCAATCCCAAGAAAAGCGTCTTTACCCACTGTAAACCAACCTATGGGTAATCTACATCTCTTTCTATAAAGAGCCTCAAACGGAGCCATCTGAATGCTAGAATGATAATTGTTATTGTAAGCGAACTCAATCAGTGGAAAATACTCATCCCAATTACCCTTGAAATCAAGAGAACATACCCTCAACATATCTTCTAGAGTTTGTATGGTCATCTCTGCTTGACCATCTATCTGAGGGTGAAAAGCAGAACTATGGTGGACTTGGATTCCAAGACCTTTCTGAAAGGCTCTCTAAAAACGGGGAAGTAAACTGAGTACCCCTATATGAGATGATAGACAAGGGAACCCTATGTAATATGACACACTCTTGGGTATACAACTTAGCATAATCCTCAGCTGTATAAGGTTTTCAAGTTTTGACCCTAGTATGTGTAACATCCCGTATCTTGCTTGTACTTATTCTAATTATATGGAACCTGGTATGGTCATATGGTATAGGTAACGGATGAGATTTGTTATGCAATTATTAATGGTGTAGATGGAATTATAGAGGCTGCCCGTATAGTTTAGTGTGGTGCGACTAAGTTAACGTTAAGATAACTATTTAAACATGGAATCGTAAGCTAGTATTTGAATCTAAAGTTTAAAGTGACCAAGTGTGTATAAGTTGAAGGTTAGACTAAAGGGATTAGAAGCTGAAAATGGAGAAAAATATTGAGGTGCTTGCTTGACTTATTTAAGCTAGTAGGTGAGTCACCTACTTAAGTTGTTTGAACCAAATTAATGGACCCATGGCTATGGATCAGATTTGGGTCTATGCTAATATACTCATTTGGGCCAAATTGAACAAAAAAAGAAAGAAAATGGGTAAGTGACCCAACACACCAATCTGCCAAGGCCCAAATATAATTGAGCCCAACAAGAAATTATGCAAGTAGGTGCATCACCTACTTTGAAGTTTCAGCTGCTTGGACCCTTAAGTAGGTGCATCACTTACTTGGACCAATTTGACCAATTTTATGGTCCAAAATGCAGCTAAGGAGGTGGACAAGATAGGGCCTTTAAAAGGCCAAGTTGCTGGTCATTTTACTTCACTTTTAAGTCACAAAAAAGGAGTATATTTCAACAAATCTCTCTACTCTCTCAAAAACAATAAGAGCAGCAGCCCTATTTTTCCTTCTAGGGTTCTTGAAGAAATCCTCCCCTTTGCAGCCCAAGGTAAGTGAAAAACACTTAAGGTTTTGTTTAATTATCTCATGGGAGATTAGGGAAACAAGTTATAAGTGTTTGACTATAAGTATATGGCTGATTATAGAACAAGCTGTTTGTTCATGTTTCCTTGTTATTGAGGAACTTTTTTTCTTCTTCTTTGGTTTAAGTGTTAAGGAAAGTTCAAGCTCTTGAAGAGTTCGGTTAAAAGAATAAGTTGCTGAATTGAGGTAAGGTGACTGCCCCATTTTATTTTTCTTATATATGGATTTGAGAGGGGATTATGGATGTCTTGTTATTGAGAACTCAAGAGATGAAGAGTTCAATAATTGATTGCTATAATAAAAGTGGTTTGGGACTGTTTTGTGGACTGTTTTGTATGTGTATGTTATGGGCTGCCAGGTTGAAGTTGGATAAAGGTGTGATGAGTTTGTAATGAATTATAGAAGAAAGATGTGGTGATACACCACCGAACTAATGCTTGCTGTCCAATCTATTTTGCGTATTGTTTGGAATGTGTAATGAAGTCGAGGTGGTTTTGGTGAACCTTATAAGAACCTATATGGTATGTGGGTGTAATTGGAGGGAAGAAAAAGGGTTAAAATAACACCCTTGTTTGATAGAGTAATAGTTGCTGCCCGGTTACTGTTTTGGGTGAAATTAAGTACCTCAAATGTGTTTATTGGTTACTAATACTAGTTTACCATATATTCTATTGTAGATAAGTAATCTAAGAGGCGAGAAGTCAAGTCGGGCTAGTTTCGGAGTCAAATAACCAGGTATGTAAGGCATACTTATTTCACACTCTTTGGCATGAAGTCGTACCATTGTTCCCTCAAGCAAGTTTCCGAGGTTATCCTATAACAAAGTGATACATAATGGTAGCATATTAAAATCTATGTATCCAATGACCTTGTTCCCACTCTCTAACGCATTAGAACACCTCAATACGTGCTTATTATTAAATTGCGCATCTATCTTCACTAGAAAATTTCAGGAGTTCTCCGTTTGTTCAAATAAGACCCATGTGTTATTTCAGCTCCTAAACACTTTATTTGTGTGCCAACAGCTCCCTACCTCATTGTTGTTGCATTAAGTGTCTATTTACATGTCTCTTATTAGCGTATTACTGGTTCAAGGTACCATAATGTGATGACCACCAAAGTAACAATCTCAAAGGCTAAATAAACTAAGTAATGCAAATCTGTAAAATGATGAGTGGCAGCTCAGGGGCACTTGCCTAGCATGGGCCGATCTCGATACCTTTATTTGTGGGTGGCAGCTCAGGGGCATAAGCCTAGCATGGGCCGATCCCAATCTTTATATAGGTGGCAGCTCAGGGGCGTAAGCCTAGCATGGGCCGATCCTAATTTATCTTTTTACCACTGATCAGCTGGTCATTTGCATTATATGGATTACAAAGATTATGAAGTAAGAAGGTAAAATGAAGAACGAATGTAATGTACCTTGTCCCACAAGTATTTATTAAGGTGGTCTACTAGTACTCCTTATACACTTGTATTGGATTTCTATTGAGCTTTTGTATCAAGTGTGTTGCTACTTTCTACCTTACATATTCAGTACATATTTTTGTACTGACGTCCCTCACGGGGGACCTGCATTTCATGCTGCAGGCCGAGGCACTTCAGCTCATACAACTCACTAGTAGGAGCGCAGGTTGTTCAAGGACTATTGGTGAGCTCCAGGTTGATTCGGGGCTTTCCGAGTCTACTCCATATATTTTGGTATTGTACAGTAAGTCAAGAGTAGGGCGGGGGTTTGTCCCGACCCTGACTAAGTCTATGTATCTTCTAGAGGCTTTGTAGACTAATGTAAAGTTATGGTAGTGTCCTGATTTTAGACATGGTGGCCCTACCGGCCAAGTGTTGTACATATCGGTTTTAGGAGTGTATGTGTAGTTAATTTCATCGATGCATAATATTATGTTGTCAGAACATTTGGTTGTTACAGTTACATGCATGGGAAATATAAGGTTATGAATTGGTTCTCTCGAGCCTTTACGGCTACGGGTGCCTGTCTGCCCCAATAGGATTTGAGGCGTGACAGTATGTGATATTCATGTGATGTTCATGATAAGCCCTCTTTAAGTTGTTTGTTAAGTGATGTGTTCATGTAAATTAAGTGTAGAAATAGTTTAATAAGCAAAGCATGCTCCCCATATGTTTGATAAAATGCTTATGCAAAGAAATTAGAGCCATTATAGAATGTTGACTAGAAATCCCCAATTGTGTGCAAGCATATGCATGCCAAGTTCTTGTTGAAAAGCCTTAGTGAATCAATTGACATGATAGCATGAAATTCCCCAATTATATGGTCTTTGATACATGTTAAGACTGTAATACATGTCAAGAGTTTGATGCAAGACCTTGTTGAATGGAATATGATCCAATAGCATGTCCCCCTATGTTATTACACGTTTAGGATTCCTAAATTCTTGAAGTGATTCCTTAGTGATTGTGATGGTGAATGATTATCCATGGTCTTTATTATTCAATAATGGTCATGTTTTACTTTTATGTTATCGAGTCCTGGGGTATTTATACCCGATAATTTAGCTGTTGTCTAAAGCCCATGCCAGTTTTCATGATAATTTGAGTCGAGCCATGATTCTCAAAACTCAGCGAGTTATAGAAATCTGTATTCTTAGATAGATACAAAATTTAATAAATTTTAGTAATCTCTATAATCACCGTAATCTCAGTATCTCTAGTAATCTAGCCTCAGTTCTGTACCCAGCTCAGATCTAGTAGTATTCAAGTGTTCAGTTCTGACCACTGTAGTAATCGAGTACTCTATTCAAAGATCAGTGTTGTTCAGTTAGATAACAAGATTTAGTAGTATTCCGTCAGATACGGAACCAAGTGAATTCAGCTTAATTCAGTTAGATCATTTGAGAAACATGATCAGTATCAGATTCAAACTTAGTTTGTGTTCAGTTAATAATCAGTTCAGAATCATTCAGTTGGGAGTAGGAGCTAGCACCGAGTGAGGGCAGGGATAGCGGCTCCCCATCAAAGAGGCAGAGTCATTAGAAGCAATCCCTAAACTTCAGAACTGCGTAGCCAGTGTAGGATATAGGAGTTACCCGTTTGGAAAGACTAGTCACCCATCAGATAGGCTTGATTATTATATGCCTTAGACTTGACTTCCTGCGAGGGTCACCCATTAGATAGGCTTGACCAGAGAGGTCTTCACCCGTGGCACGGTATTGACACCCTTCTAGCTGTGTTTATAGGTTAGACCCCACCACTTGAGGTTCGAGGCATGTCTGTTAAGTGACTATTTCCCATAGTTGTAGTTTTAGTATCAATTTTCAGAAATCAGGACTGTCAGATACAGTCATATATCTCAATGAGAAACTCAAATAGTTCCATTGATTCATGGACCACCCATCAGATAGGGTTGGTCCCATATAAAGTTATTCATTATCAGATCTAGAGATCACCCGTCAGATAGGCTTGATCTCTGTCTCATATACAGTTGAGTAATCTCATTATCAAATCCTGAGATCACCCGTCAGATAGGCTTGATCTTAGTCTCAGATTCAGTTGAGTAATCTTATTATCAGATCCTGAGATCACCTATTAGATAGACTTAATCTGAGTTTCAGATTCAGATGAGTAATCTCATTATCAGATCCCAAGATCACCCATTATATAGGCTTGATCTCAGTATCAGATTTAGTTGAGTAATCTCATTATTAGATCTCGAGATCACCCATCAGATCGGCTTAATATCAGTCTTAGATTTAGTTGAGTTATCTCATTATAAGATCTCGAGATCACGAGTCAGATAGGCTTGATCTTAGTCTCCAATTCAGTAGAGTAATCTGATTATCAGATCCCAAGATCACCCATCAGATAGGCTTGATATCAGTCTCATATTCAGTTAAGTAATCTCATTATCAGATCTAGAGATCACCCGTTTGATAGGCTTGATCTCAGTCTCATATTCAGTTGAGTAATCTCATTATCAGATCCCATGATCACCCATAAGATAGTCTAGATATCAGTCTTAGATTCAGTTGAGTATTCTTGTTGTCAGATTCAGACATAATTATTTCTTATCATTGATAGTAGATTCTGAAATTATCCGTTAGAGAGGTTTGATCTCCGATGTAGTCAGTCGAGAGTAGAAAGCTCAGAATTCAGTCATTAATATGAGTAGGTTCAGTTAATAAGTTTCAGTATCATCAGTTTTTTAGATCACTCGCTAGATAAGACTGATCCCAACTCCAGTACTCAGTTATCGATTTCAAATGATTCAGCTATTCAGTATCTCAGTATTAGTAGTGAGTTTGGATGTCAATAATGCAGTACCCGAGTTTCAGTACTCAGAGTCGTGATGACTGTGATTATGGTTTATGTATTCATGCATGTTTTCTCATTCAGTACTTTCATAATTATTCAGTGAAGTGATTATGCATGCATAAACCCTTGCATTTAGCCTTACCTCATCTTCATACTTAGTACATTCCTGTACTAATGCATTTACGCTATGGTGTTTTATTTGACACCATAGATTCAGAGGCACGAGATCCAGAGTACCCTTAGCAGCTCTGTCTCAGTCAGCAGCAGTAGACATAGCAGTGAGTCCTTTTCAGTCGAGGATGATCCTTATTTTTTTATTATCGTATAAGACTTAGTCTATTTTCAGTAGATAGAGTTAGTTGGGGACATGTCCCATCAATTCCATAGTTCAGACAATTTAGAGGCTTTTCGAATAGGTGTATCAGTATTAAATTTTAAATTTTGAGTATTTTTAGATGTTTTGAACCTTATGGCCAGTTTTCACATTTATAATCTATATTATGAAGTATTCATGTACAAATATCAGTAGAGGGTTGGCTTATGGTCCTTCGGGATCATGATCACCGTGTGACGTTCCGGTTCCAAAAAATTGGGTCGTTACACGTCTAGCATACGGGTACTCTTTGATTACCTTGCAGACCACAGCCATAACAACCCTTATGGCCCGACCAGTATTCACCTCAATAATTCTTACCGCACTTAGCACATGGGGGATCATTAGGGTTCCCACTCACACTATTCTGAGATCTAGAAATGGAAGACTTACCCCACCGTTCTTGCCTATTTCTGGGTGCAAGAGAACTGGCTAAAGAAGGTGTAGGGATAGATGAATTATTCTAAAATTTCAAATGATTTCTTCCTCCAGACCTATTCTGACCATGATCAAACTGCCCAATTCTAGCCCTCTTAATTTCTCTCTTTCTTTCCTTCCCCTTTTCTTTCTCAATCTGCTGAGTGTGCTTCATCAATCTAGGAAGATCCATTTCTCTAATAAGCATAGCATTCCTACAAACCTTAACTACCAACCCAGACACACCAATCACAAAGTTACTCTTGCTTGACCTAGGGACGACCATCTATTCAGGGGTATACATAGACAACTGGTTGAACTTGAGGCAATACTCATGCACTATTATTTAGCCCTACCTCAGGTTCATAAACTATTCTATATTATCTTCCATCATCTTACATTGGAAGAACTTGTCTAAGAAAGCATCCTGAAATATCTACAAAGTCATGGGAGTTGCAATCTCTCCTCTAGTTTTCTTCCACATCACCACCCATTCATAAGACACATCCTTCAGCCTATAGAATGCCAATTATACACTCTCCTATTTAGAAACATGCATAATTTAGGTGATTTTTACACCTCATCTAGATAAAAATGTGGGTCCTCATCTGCTTTGGACCCAAAGAATTATGGTGGGTTCATTCTTATAAAATCTTGGATCCTGGCCGTGGTTAAGTCCCCATCTTACTGGGGTGGGAGTGCGGACTGATGGTTTCCCTGAACATTAGCTGTCATAGATTGGGCTAGCGCCTAAAAGAAAGCTCAAAACTCCATATATGATATATTCTCATTCAAAGGATCTACAAGCTGAGGTGCCTGGTTATTGTTTCTGTGGGCGTTATATCGAAGAGGAGGCATTTTCTGTCACATAAAATTATGAGTTAAAAGCAGATAAAGACACTAAATACATGATAGATCATGAAATAAGAGATTATTTCCTAAAATTCTCCATAGCCTCTTGTTCATAGAAGTGGAGAGCTTCATACTGATGATCAAGAGTCTACGTATCATGTCTTGTCTGACTCCCTAGGACTCTCTAAACCTTAAGATTTGATACCAAGTTTGTTGTGCCCTAAAATCTAGTTCCTGGGATGCCACATGGTGCTGCGAACTACAAGTAGTCCTGAGCTAACCCTGGCTACTTTCTACTAATTTTGGATCTCAACATAGGGGAAGTATGTATATGAAATCATAATAATGTGGAAAATCTTATCTGGAACATGCTAGAAGTCTTGGTAAAACAATATTAAAAAATCTAAATTTTGAATCAAATGTCTAAAACTGAATCTAGTAGTCCGATAAGCCTCTACTATCTGAATCTAGAGAGTCACTGGGATAGGCCCCCAGGTGACTCAAATAGTCTAAAATGAATAAAGGAATATCTACTAATAAATTGAATGTATGAATAACTAAGTCCCCAAACAATGAGAACTCACCAACTACAGGGATGTAGATGAGATGCTCGGGAATTACTCTCACTGCTGAGATTGAGAACCTGAACTAACATTATGATACAATGTAGCGCATAGACATATATATGGATCAGTACTTTGAGGATGTACTGAGTATATGGGGGTGTATTCAATAAGTAAACAATATCATCACAATTTATAAAATTATGCATGCCAAATGTACATGACTCACACAAGCTTGAGAAATCTGAAATCTGAAGATCATAAATCATAAATGATAAAACATATAATGTAAATCAGGTTAGCCATTACATTTAGTTATGAAATCTGTAAAATACTTTATCTTAAAGCATAAGAATCTTTAAACCATAACTTCTAAAATATATTCTTTTATCTTAAAACTTTAAATCAATAAACTGTTGAAGAGTGGGGGACATCTTTTGGGAGGTTTGTCTAACAGACATACAACATGTGAGAATTCATGGATTACCACGTTTAGCCCCCGTTAGGTAGGGTTGTTCTACCCTTGCCATCGGAATAGAACTTCTATCTTAGTGATCACAATCTGAGTCATCCTTGTAGAATTGGGAATAAATCTGAATCCTACGTTGGCACATAGTTCTGGGATGTGAAGCTATAGTAACCTACCCATCTCGGTTCTAAATACTACTCCCATTATTATGCTCAAAATCTTAAGAAATCCAATCCAAAAATAGTACAAGGGTTTACAAGAAAACCAATTATACTTTTCTTTTTACACTCAGTAATAAGAACCATGTTCTATGAATTTACAAACTCCAAAATTAGGTCATACAAATCATGACTCAAGTACTCATGGTTTATAGTATGTTCAGTTCGAGTACTCAGGCTACACTCTCAATGATCAGCAAAATTTAATTTTTTGTTATATATAACCTCAGATTTGATTTAATGATGAATTCATGTCATTAATACTCAATTCCTCATGCCTCAGTTTTAGATTCTAGATATCCAATAATGATTCAGTTTGAGAGTGTTTTGTGAATCATCTCAGTCTTTCCTTAGTATTTTAGATAAGCCAGTATTATTAGGGGGACAAACTATCCAAAGGGGGAGATGTTGTAACACCCTCGAGTTTTTATGTACTAAATCTTTCAACTTTTTTTCATGAAACCAGATCCATACTGAGGCAGTGGCTAATTATAATAAGTTGACTCTCTCATTTCTATCTCAGTCATGTACTCATATTCATGTCATTGCATGCATTCATGAATCAATTTAGTTAGTCACCATCTTTTAGACTTAGTCATGTAATCATATTTACTGTTATGCTTGTTGAGTATATAATATCAATTCCTTCAGTACTCTCAACTTAATCAGTCTCATTCGAGGATGAATGTTCCTAAGGGGGAGATATTGTAATACCCTATACTTTTCTTAGTTCAGTTAAGTTTTTAGTATATACAGAAGAGGATTAGAACCTGAAAATTTAGCTAAGTGTTGGAGACTTAGTTTTTATTCTTGGCCTCTAAACATTTATGATTTTTTAAATCTACCATCCCAACTCCGATACATAAAATTTTGAATTGATTCATGTTCAAGGGTGTAAGTAGCATGTCTCAAGTGAGTTTCAAATTTTTTGAATGATGTTTGGCCCACGTTTGGATTTCCAAAATAGCAGCTCACCACTATTGCATCACATCATGGTGGATATAGCTGTTGAAGACTTAGGGCATCGCGGTGATATCCCAAATGAGATTCTATTTTCAAATTTTAATTTCCAAAGGAACTTTAGTCCTTTTCCACCACCCCTAAATTGTGAAAAAACAGGATTAAACAGCTGAAAGGGCATATTTTCCCACATTCCCTAATTTTTTCCAATAAGAAACCCTAATCTATTTTATTATTCATCCATCTACCCCCCCCCCAAGAAATATCAAGAATTGGGTTTTTCAAGTAAAGAACATTCAAGCTTGTGATATTCTTCATGATTTAATCCTTAGAGGTATGTTTGATGTTCATACATGGCCCTTTTTTACCCATGGAGTCCAAGAATCCATATTTTATATTTTAAGTTATGATATTACATGTTTATAATGATTATCTCCATGAAGCTTTTATGAATTTGGATTATACATGATATTTAGAATCTATTTTTGTTTAAAACGGCCCTTACACATTTGAAGCATGAAATTTCATTATTAAATCTCTAAGTATAGTTTTAGTATTATAACTATACTATTCCCACATGTTTCACTCATTCCCATACTTAAGTCTAAGAATTTCTTACCATTTAAATTTCAAGTGAAAATTATAAATTGTTTCAAGTGGAATGCGTTATACAATGTTTAAACATGGTGGTTTCCATATCATGTTCATGATAATTCAGAATAAATCCTCGATTTATGATCTTGTCATGTGATCTCATTATCTCATCATGTTTAAAGGTATTCCCATGTTTAAATTTATGTTTACCATGTGTTTGATTAAATGCCTAAGTGAATAATTATGAACAATGATTTACCTTCCATTGTTTCGAAGCTTTTATGTGTCCCTATTGTTATAGTGGTCGAGTCTTGGGGGTTATGAATACCAAAAATTTAGTTGTTTACCTAGTTTTCTGTATCTACAGAATCATTTCAGTCATACAATAAGTAATATCGTTCAGTTAGTTAATACAATCAGTTGTGGGTTCAGTTAAGCTTATTTTGTCTAGTAATTAGCGTCAGTTTAGTTGGTAGTAGGATTCAACACTGAGAAAACCTAGGGATGAAGGCTCACCCGTCATTTAGGACTGGATCCTTAGAAGCAATCCCTATGTTTCAGAACTACGTAGTCAGCGTAGGTTATGAGATATCACCCGCCAGTTTAGGACTGACACTCTCAGGGATCACCCGCCAGTTTATGACTGATCTTAGGGGTCACTCGCCAGATTAGGATTGATTCCACAATTATTGTTAGTACCCATGGCATAGTTTTGGAATACTTCTAATTTGGGTCACAGGTTGGACCCCGAGCAGTTCAGTTTGGGACATGTCGGTTATATGATACCTCCCACAGTTTTAGTTCCAGTATTTAGTTCAAAACTCAGTTCAATTTTGCTTGACAATAGCATACAATTTTTCAGTTATCAGAGTTTAGTATTTCAGTTTACAAACTATTTTAGAATTATATTTTATGCGTGGTTAAGCATTGTCATGTATTACAACATTAACTCATGCATATCCAGTTATCTCATGCTATTCATTCAATCAGTTGTTATTCATACACATGAGCCCATATATATCAGCCTAACCTTATCTAGTATACTAGAACATTCAAAGTACTGATCGCTTCCTTGTTTCTTGCGCTATGATGTATCGTATCATAGGTTCAGACTCATAGGTTCCCGATCGCACTTAGACATTAAAGCGCATCAGCAGAAGTAACAGTGATGAGTCCTCATATTTTGAGGGCCGATTATTTTTATTTTAGTACTTCAGTCCAGTAGTCAGTCTGAGTAAGTTGGGGGAATGTCCCATTAACTCCAGAGTCATTCAGTTAGAGGCTTTTCAGACACTTTCAGACAATTATCCAATTTTTCGTTGATTATCAGTCATTACATTATTACTTTTAGACAACTATTTTAGATTTAAGAGTTTAGTAGTGTATTAATATTATAAAACCCTATGTCATAATCAGTTATTCTACATACGTGTATCTTTTATTAGCTGTTTTGTTCAGTTCTCACAGCAGGTACTAGCTCATGTGTTAACTTGTGGTCACTTGTGACTATAAGAATCGTGTGGTATTTAGGGTGTACTCCTAGGGTGTTATAGTTGTTGACATTGAGTGTTCACACTTAATAGGTCAGAAATGATTAATAAAATGTTATTCTAGTGTGAGAAAAAAAGATGATGGAATTTGGTTGAGTCAAAGCTGGGTCATGCCGCGAAACTAAATCATGCACTTCTAATGTGTGAGTAGATGATAACATATTTGAGTCTTTTAACTGAGAATAATTGCAAAGTCTTAAGTAACTTTTGTCATTTTTGATTGTTTTCTTTTTGATATTGCAGTAAAAGTCAAGATGCAAGAGAACCAGCAATATTAGAAGTAAAAGAGTTGAATTTTGAGTAAAATAAGAAGGGAAGTGTAGTTGATGACTTGTCTGATAAGTCATCAACTCCCTGATAAGTTATTAGAATCAGATTCATCCTTAGACATCGAATGAGATTCAGCTGGAAGAAGTGACGACAACCTATGATAGGTCATCAGAGTTATGATAAGACATCAGGCTCATCGTCAGGCTTGGGCAGTGCTTGAGAAATTTAAGTAAAGATGTGACAACGTCTGTGATAAGTCATCAAGTTTCTGATAAGCTATCAAGAATTTCATCACACATAGGAAGAAGGCAAAAATTTGAAGCATGCCTGATGACACGTTCTGATAAGCTATCAGAACACTGATAAGCCATACGACATGTCGTCACCTAAAAGAACAATTCTGGATTTTTAATTTTGGATTTTTCTTAAGTTACGGATATGAATAGCAGTTTCTAGGGTTTAATTGCGAAGGCTGAACATATCGGGAGGCAGATAACTTATTCCAAGGGAGTTCACCTCTCTTTGGGGGTTGTGAACTTAGAATTCAATTTTCAACTCTTTGATTTCTTTGTGGTAATTTTTTCTTGAACTTGGAAGAGAATCAACTTCATACTTCATCTTTTTTAAGTTTAATTACTTTGAATTATGAATTTAACTGTTGTTATCTCTTTGTTTCTCATGTGGAACTAAAACCCATAACTAAGGTTGTGGGATCTATGATTATTCCTCCATGGATTTAATATTTGGTTAGGGTTCGAGTGATTGTGGGAACATCTTCATATTTCTTTTGTATTAATTATTTTTTGTTAGTTGCAAACAATAGGCCTTGCTTACTGTTGATTTGCTTGAGATAAAAAAACAACCCTAGTAAGAAATGAATTATCAACGAGGATTTGGGAAGTTTAATTTCTCATCTAATGATTAATGTTGTAACAAGATTGATCAACTCGAGATAAAATTAGTATGAATAGAATGCTTTCCTAAGTTTGAGAGAATTAGGGAGTTCAGCATCTAGGTAGGTTGAGAAACAGTTAGATGGACTGTCAAAACTGATAATTTGGTGTTTCCCATAAGTCATGAGAATCCAATACTACAACTGTTATTCAATGGAGGATTACTAATCATAGTGATCATAACACTAGTTTCTCTATATCATTGATTTGAAATATTACAGTTTAAGTAACTTTTTAGTTCTAAGGAGAATTGAAGTGTTAATAACTTTTGCTCAATCATTAAAAAACCCCATTTTGTCTTTTCGTGCCAGTTGTTTGAATTTAACTTATAGCTTTAGTTTTAAACGAGTTTAATTGCCACTCATATTATTCCCTGTTGATTCGACCCCGACTCCAAAGTTGGGTAAATATATTAATGACGACCGTCTTGCACCAAATTATCGTGTAAGTTGAGCGTTATCAACTACTAAGGAGGAAACCCAAGTTAAGTAGGTATGTTTTATTTTCTTATTTTTTTTTTATTTTTTACTTCACTAGTTTTTGTTTTTTTTGAGTCACGGGTTAATGGGAAGTATGGTTACCTGAAAAATAGAGCTAAGGAGAACAACGAAGACTAAGTGTGGGGTCCCTGGACCCTCTTGATATACTAAAATGTGACTAGCTATGCCTAGAGGCATCAGAGAGTATTAGTTTCTCTAACTTTTAAAGTATACTTTTGGGAGAAAGTAGATTTTTAAGTGTGGGGTGGGGAAATTTCCATCTTTAGGGTAATTTTAATTTTTTTTGTACTAGGAATAATAGTGATATTCTTGTTGGTGTTATATTTAATTGCATGGTGCAAGTGTTTTTTTTTAAAAGTATGTTGATTATGTGAATTACTTCTTTTTAGACTCCTAGGCTCATGATTATGACTCTTGTACATGATGGCATAAAAATTAATTCATGTGATTGTTTTTTTGAGAGTCTATGATGATCCTACTTGATATTAAGCATGTGACATGTTTGATATTAGGTATTTGTATATTCCTTCTTGCATGTGATGTCTAGAACTTTCCTGGTATGTGCAAACTAAAATAAGGAGTGTGGGTTTAGGAGATGATATAGACATTTCTTTGATAGCCTTGTTTTATACCTACCTTTGTGCATAATCCTAGTAAGTCCTGTTGAGCCTTTAGTTTTTTATTTAGCAGCCTCATGTGTATCTTAATCCGTTCTTTGATAGAACTTAATTTGATCCAAAGCTCCTAAGCGCTTTACTTTAAGATTAGTGAGTTAAGAAGTGTGAAATTGAAGAAGAAAAATTTTAAATTAAAGCCCCAAAGTGATAGTGATTGGTGTGTAAGAAGTAATATGTGTTATGGTGGGGAGTTGAGTAATGAAACGAATAAAAATTTGTTCAAATTGAATAATTTTTGCGTACAATACTCCCACCATAGTGTTGATAATAAGCTTAATGAGATAGGGTGAAAAAACAAAAAATTAATGGGGTAGACAAAAGTGGTGTAATATTTTTGTCAAAGTTGAATTGGAAGTAAAAAAGTAATGTATCAAAGCTCTTAAGGAAGATAGTCACTATTTTTATCAAAAATTGTTCCTACCCATCCTTTAGACTACATTACATCCCTTGAAGACCCAATTGATCTTAAGCCTTAGCATTCTGATATCAGTGCAGTACTACACTAAGGGCAAGCCTAAGGTTCATCATGTGTAACTTGTGAATTCCTTGTTAGAGTGAGCGTAACTTTATTTTCGTACCCATTTAGTGATAAATTTCATTTATATGAGTATTTATGGGTAGCTCTCTTGTTGTGAGGGAACATGTTTGATGAATGTGGGTGAGTTTTATGATTTCTTGTACTGAGCATTAAGCATGATTTTGCCAATTTGGTGAGTCAATTTTTGAGGCTAGGATGTTTTGGGAGTAGTATTCTTGAACTTTAAATTGTGTACATAACATTCTTAGTGTAGAAACTTGCATTTTATGTAGTCATTATAGTACTAGATTGAGTGTCTTGCATGTAATAGAAGTTTAGAGTCACATCAACTTATGATACTTAGAGTAAAGTGTTGTTCGAGGCCGAACAAGGCTTTAAGTGTGGAGTGGTAATGTTTGGTGTATTTATGCACTTTAGTATCGTTATTCTAGCCTATTTATCCTTATTTGAGGATGATTCGTGTGCTTTATGTGGTAATGATGATATAAATAATCATTTGGGTGTTCAGGTATGTAATTATAATGTTTAAAGGTGTTTTCAAATAAGTTTGAGTTCAAATCCATCATTTAGAGTCTAGGCGAGGAAACTAGTTTTACTAGCTTAAGCTAGATGTTGTTCTAGTCTATCGTGATTGATTCTAAGGTGTCAAATAAGATCCTAACGGTTTTAATGTGTAATATTATACGAAACAACTTGTTCATAATGTTCAAAGAGTAATTGGAGCAATCCAAGAGTCAATACAATAAGTTAAAGATCAACAGGCGCAAGCCTAGTCTTAGCTCGAGTTTCTAGCTAGTTGTTCTTGATGTTTTATTGTATTGAGCTCTAATACATGATGTTTGATCATGTAGGATTCTTGAGGAGTTAATGTATTTGATGTTTAAAAACCTGGAATTGAAGGAAAAACAACACCACAAGGCAAGGATGGACGAGAACACTTAGACAAAATTGAGGAAGCAACTTCCAGTGAGTGGAGGCGATATGCCCGCGGTGGCCCAGACAATGCAGTGCACTAGAGCCCGTATAGCCTCCATGGAAGGGGTGAAATATAACATGTGACACCCCTATTAGTGCGGCGCATTGTTTCCACGGCAACCCCTCCAAATCCTACATGGTTTAGGCTTGTCCAATTATAAAACACCTCTTGTACACTTTGTTTATTATCTTTGGACGTCTTGGAGCATTGTGAAGCGCTGAAAAACACTTTTTTTAGGGGTTTTTTCTTAAGCTTTAGATTTTAATTTGATTTTATTATGTAATCAATTATTTCGATCATGATTATGTCTCTTAGTTGCTAAATGCCTCTTTTCCAGAGTTAAAGCCAAGAACCTGACTACTATAGTTTTGAATAGATTTTGTTTAATCTGTTTACCATATTGTGTTGTTTGTTTATCCCTTTTAATTATTTTAAGGAGTACATAACCTTATAATACACATATTTCCGACCTTTTGATCTCGGTAGGGAGAATAGGAAGATAGAATGTAAGGATAAACAAAGTAAGGTTCGTATTCTTTTATAAAATAAGGAATTCGAATTAGCGTCTAGGATAGGGATGTACCTATAAGACTTGCTCGGTTCACATTTAGGATGATAGCTTCAAGTACTTAATTGGATTATTACATCCCCTCTCAGTGATGTAGTTGTAATGTCCAAGTTAGTAAGACTATTAGAGGTCGGGAGACCATGATCATCCGATAAGCCCTACGAATTAACAACCAAGATAAGCAAGTTAAAGAATAAAGTTCAATAACATAGTATGATTGTTCAAAGTTCTTTAAACCTCGTCCTTACTGTATTGATTTTCTTTAGTCTTTTACTTTACGCACTCTTTACTTTACATTTAGATTTATAAATCTCCAAACTCTTTTTGGTTACTTTGAATTAAGTTAATCTAAATAAGTGAACTAAAATTGAATAGTTGTTGGAACGAGTCCTTATGGTATAGATATTCGGTTTTCTTGAAGGAAACTATATTACTTGGTGTGTGCTTGGGTGCTGTCTGTCACCTGCAATCTAAAAATGTCCAAAAGTAGCTCACACTCTCTCCACTAATAATTCTATAATATACACATATATCACGCATAAATGTAAGAAAACAACACGAATATAGAAATATACCAAATAAAAGTATTAGAATGAAGTACAAATAGACATATATCACATCAAGGAAAAATAGACATATCACATCAAGGACAATAATACAACACACAATAAGAACAATATATATGAAATTCAATAAAGATGGTGATGATGTGATTCTCGAGGTTGTTGGGTTGTTGTACAACCTCTATATAAACCTACTTAGATACTCTCCCGAGGTAGGTTCCATGGGGTTTTGTCAACCCAATATAATGAAATATCTAATACCAATATCCATGACTCCTCTCTAGCACATCCCTCGACAGATGGTTATTGTACAACCTCTGTATACGTACTTAGATAATCTCCCGAGGTAGGTACCATGGGGTTTTGTCAACCCAATATAATGAAAAATCTAATACCAATATCCATGACTCCTCTTTGGCACATCCCTTCACAGATGGTCTATAAAGTATCACAAGTTAGTTTTTCCAGTATTTCTAGAGTTGTACCAATGTTTCACAAATGTATATATTATGAGGATACAATGCTCAAAACCAATAAGAATGAGAATTTTCAAAGTAAACCAATATACCCACCATGTGAGATAAAATGCATTCAATATGCCAGCAACCAATGAATCCAATATAAGCATATGCCAAATGAGTGACATACACAAAAATATGCCATTTATACCACATAAATTCCAATTTAGGATTCTCATCAGAATAGATAAAACCATATCTAAATACTTACATACTTAAGGCAAATAATATCATATAAGACCCCACACGATCGCACATAGCACTTAGTGTCTCAAATCCACCAAATAACATAACATAGAGCCCCATATGAGCACAAGACAATAGTAATTACATTTCCATGATTAGTTCCCATACTCGTAACATGATTTTATAAAAATATTAACTACCCAACCCAATCTATAGAAAGTTAAGCCATAACCTACTTCGAATGTCAAAAACTAGTCCAAAAATCCTTTACCACGTAGCTTTCTCCTCATAAATGGACCTGAAATCAATCAAAACAAACAAATATGGAATTTACATGTTAAAAAATGTCAATGATACCTATATTATTCATAATTGTGTCAGGTTCAAAATAGACCATCAAAACAAGTCTTCAAAAAAAGGATAAAACTAGAATTTTAGTCTAAGAATATATTACCCGTTATTAGCGAAACTCGTAGAATAAAACTTAAGTGAAAATAAGTTGGAATTAGGGTTTAAATCATGAAATTGCAAATTTAGGCCTTCCAGGCCAAAATTCCCAATTTTCACTTTATTGTAAGTTTTAACAAGGATTAAATGACAAGAAGTGAACAAATATGATTGGATCTTACCAAAGCATAAAATGAAAGAAATTTCCCAAAAACTTGAAACCCCAAGCTCTAAGCCTCAAAAATGGTAAAAAATTGCAAAAATGTTGGATTTATATTACCCAACCACGACTTAAGTGATCACCAAATTCCTAATGTGGCTATAACTTATGAGACCAGGTGTCGCATACACGATACCCATTGACTGCATAAATATCATGTAAGAAACCAGATTGTTGCTTATGGGATAGAAGAGATGGAGAAGTCGCTTAAGTGACACCTCCAACTGTCTGCAGGTCGCTTAAGCATCCAAAATGTCGCTTATGCAGTGCACCAACTAGAGACATGGAGAATTCCAAGTTTATGCGGACCCTTTGAAATTCCAATGAAATCCTGAGAACAAAAATAAACTATGCTACCCTATAAATTTATTGCTTCAGACTCAATAGCAATATCGAATTTACAAAAATACACCATTTTGACAAAGTTGACCCCCAAAAACTAAATTTAAACCTTTTCAAACTGAGGGTCAAACAGACATATAAAAGCCGTAAAACCATACAAACCATGTTACCAACCTAAAATCAATATTTCAGACCTTGTGGCACAGTCTGTTTTTCCATCCGATGCGCAAATCAATAAATGTTCACCAAAGTCAACTATAAAGCCTTTATAACACCCAAAAACAAAAAATTTCACAAAATACACTAAAATGAATTTGAAACTATGTCAATCATCCTCACGCACCATAAATACCATAAAGAAATTATGGTAAGAGGTAAAATAGTCAAATCACATAAATATGAATAATTCACAAAAATCAACAAAAAATTGGTCATTATATTCAGGTTCAAATGATTAAGAATTTTTTCAAATAAAGTACTTAGCTTTTAGTCTTAGATTTTTATTATATTTTAGCTCTTCGTTATATTATCTTATATTCACTTGGAGTATTACTTATTACAAAGAGGACATAGAAATGAAGGCTTACTTATTAGTTAGGCTGAGACCTATATCGGATGACCTTAAATCCTAGAACTATGACACAGTCATAGATTTTAAAGGGTCACTCTTTTAGACAAGAATTAACACTGTAGTCCTTTCAAAAATCAATTTAGTGGATCAATGTCAATAGTTTTTCATATTTGGCAAGGTACATAGCACCCTTCCCAGCCGGGGTTACGTTTTTTACCATTTTTAATTTAGATTAGGGTACGCAGGTTATCTATAGATCCCATAGTTAAAATACAAATATTGCATCACTTTGTATTTATTTTATTCAACTTATTATATTATTATATATTTATTACATGGTCATTCCATCTGTTTATATCATTTAGTACCATATTTAATTTGTCATGTCATCTTTACCATATTCAATTCAGATTGTGTAGTGCATAGCTCCTCACATGCTTAGTACATTGAAAGTATTGGTTGAATACTTTATTTTGTAATATATTGTATTATAATATAGGTTTAGATGTTAAACATCTAGATCATATTAGAACGATCCAATATAATTTCAATGGTAGATTTTTGGTGAGTCCTTATCATTCAAAGACCTGTCATCAGTATTATTTCACTTTGGGGCAGTGAGAGATAGTTGAGGCTTATCCCAGTAACTCATATCAGTAAAGGCTTTTAGAAAGACATAATACTATTTTCAGCCTTATGATTTTGTTTATATGATTTTAATTTTAACCTTTATGTTTTATTTTATATTTACTTATATCATTCAGATTTAGCTTCAGCTCAGTGAATATTCATTTTATTTAGTATACTTCATGTTATGCTAGACCATGGGTTATCTTGGGGTCACTTGGGACTCTAAGAACTATGTTACCACTAAGGGTAGTCTTTGATTATGACAAACACGGTATCAGAGCATTAGATTAAAAGTGTCCTAAGGTGTCTGTAATTTGTTTAAAAAGGGTCTTGTTCATTGGAATGAAGAGATCCACATTTATAAATGGGATTCTATGAAATATTTTAGGAAAAGTTTCATTCATTTTATTTTTATATCGTGTGATCTCTAGTTAATCTCATTCTAAATTATGCTCTATGTATAATAAATGCCTCCTTGAAGATACAATGGAAAAAGAAATAAAAATTGTAATAGAATTGGGAACAAAAAAGTGCCACATGCTCTAGTAGACCATTTAAATGAGAACGTCTCTTATGGTGTATTTAGGGCTGATTTCAGTTACAAGATAAGGTAATGACTACCCAAGTTAACCAGTAGGTTGTTTCCTTGGACAACCTTATTTCTAGCACAACAACAGCTAGAGTCTAGGACTTTACTAAGATGATCCCCTAAAATTCCATGGTTCTAAGTCTTAAGTGTATTCCCAAGAGTTCATTGATGAAATCCGGAAGGTCACAGAGATCATGGGTTTCACTATAGTTGAGGGTTTATAGTTAACTTCTTATCGATTAAAAGGAGTGGCTTATACTTGATGTAAATAGTGAAAGGAACATAAGTGTGTGGATGCAGGTCTTGTAGATTGCGATAGATTCATAGCTTCTTTAGTGGACAAGTTCTTCTCGCTGTATCTAAGTAAAGCAAAGGTTTAGGAATTCATTAACTTAAATTAGGGCAGTATGAGTGTGAAGGAGTATTATCTTATGTTTTCTCTTCATTTAAAGTATGCTCCAGGAATGGTGGCTGATCCCAGGGACCGTATGACTAAGATTCTATTAGATGTTTTTGAGGATATGGTGAAAGAGTGTAGGACTCCTATGCTGGTTAAGTATATGGACATTTTTAAGTTGACGACTCATGCATAATTTATTGAGGAGGAAATGATAAATAATAAGGAAAAAGAGAGTAAAATGACTGTAATATGTAGCTTTACTTTTTCTAAACAGAGGCAAATGGTGGTAATCATTCACATTTTCTTCAAAATCATTAGCTCTACACCCATCCTCTACTACTACACCATTCCTTAAGTCTAGATAGAAGTATCCATCTATAGCACTAGGTGTAAGTCCTAGGGAAGTGTCACTAGTGGAGGCACTTATCCAGTTTGCAAGAAGTGTGGTAAGAACTACCAAGGTGAGTGGATGGACAATAGTGGTGATTGTGTAAGGTGTAGTAAGTCAAGATATATGTTGACGGAGTGCCTAGTTGCCTCAGAGATAGTTGAAGATGCTTATCAACAGAATTACCCAAACTCTTTAGTATCTTTAGAAGATCACCCAAATAAGTAGGGTGCCTCATCTAGTGCAGGTGCTATCAGCACTAGAAAAAACTTTCTACACTTTAAACTCAACAAGATTAAGAGGACTACACTGATATTGTCAATTGTACATTACAAGTCTTTGAAATTAATGTATGCATTATTAGATATCGAAGCCAAACTTTCTATTATTGATCATTATCTAATAGTAGACTTTGGAATCTATTCTAAAATCCTCTCAGAAGCCTTCTCAATGTCTACACCTATTGATGATTCATCATTACTAGAAGGTATGTAAAAATTTCCCTATCATAGTTTCTCATAAAGTCCCCTTAGTTGACTTTATAGAGTTAGAAATTACCAATATTGATGTCATTTTTGTGATGGATTGGCAACATTATTATTATGTCACAGTCAACTCTAGAAATACGGTAGTCCAATTTCAACTTCCAAATAAACCAATCGTAGATTGGAAGATAAGTACATCAGCGCCTATAGGTTGGTTTCTCTCTTACTTAAGGCTAGGAAAATAATTCCTAAAAGGTGTATCTATCATTTTTTTTGGTTAAGGATTCAACTCCAATACCCCAACTCTTCAATATTCTATTGGTTAATGAATTCCATATGTATTTAAGAAATATTTCTCATGAGTTCCCCCGAGTGTAAATTGACTTTGGAATAAATATCCTTCTACCTATAATAAAAATATCAATTCCACCTTATAGAATACATCCAGGCCTAATATCTCTCCATGGGGTGCTCCAATTCTATTTGTACTTAAGAAAGATAGTTCTCTCAGAATGTTCATTGACTATCATAGTAGAAAAAAGTTATAACTTAGAATAAGTATCCCATTCCTATAATTGATGACATATTCAAACAACTTTAGGAGATAATTATTTTTCAAAGATAAACCATAAATCTTTTTATCATCACCTCAGAGTCATAAAACTTGACATTCCGAAGACAATTTTTAGTACTCTGTATGGTCACTTCAAATTTTTTATTGTCTTATGGACTAACAAATCTTCCTCTAGATTTTATGTAACAGATGAATAAGGTGTTCAAATATTACTCAAAGATGTTGTTCATTATTTTTATTCATGACATCCTTATTTATTCTAGGTGTGAGGATGACAATCAAATTTTGGCACCATTACTAGGAAATACAATTACGAATTGATTGATCATGTTTATTGAAGTTATTGGTTTCATTATTATATTTATAGTTTTCTACTATTTTTTGGGAACACACAGGTGTATTCCTAGTACTTGTAGTAAAAGTAATCCCCTTATTCTTTTAGATACTGATCTTGAAAAAACTTTATGACAAAATAGTATGATGGAGAGAGTAGGAGTTCATGATCAAGAATCCCATCTCGAAGGGTTTCATGATGACCCAAAAGCATTGAATTGGCCACCTCAACATATTGTTTAGGAATATAGAAGTAGGTTACTACTCGATCGATGGATGAGAGAACTACTAGGTAAATAAATTATCATAGAGCATCTAGGGACGAATAGTATAGACAGAAGGGGGACAAATGCCAAACCAAACTTGAAAGAGATAGAATAATAAGAAACAAAGGTTAATAGCCCATGCAGCAATACTTGACAGTGTATGATTATCCATATAAAGTTTTGGGGTATGTGGAATTAGTGAAATAGGTGTAATCATTCCTCAAGAATTGCCTCAAGAAAATAAATTTGATATTACAAGCGCGATGATCTAGTTACTGAACTTGAAGGGCTATTTTTTGGTCTATATACTAATGATGCAAACATGCAACTTATGATTTTTTTTAGGGATTTTTACACCGCGTTCTCTGATTGGGGTGATTCAGGAAGTTTTACAACTGAGGTTGTTCCCATTCTCTGATACGAGAGGCTACTTTGTGGTTAGGAGAGCTTCCTCGTGGATTAATTACCTCTTAGAATAAGTTGAGGACATAGTTCTTGTACTGATTTTTTCCTGCACTCTAGAATAATATAGTTGAAAGATGAGATCTATAATTTCAGGTAGTTTTCTTTAGATGGATAATATGAGACATAGTTGAGGTTCAAGAAGAATCTACAGAATGTACCAAATCACAAAATCACGAGAAGAAAATTAATTTAGATATTCTATAGCCTTTAATATTAAAACCAAGGTTGTTTTTAATATAATTAAAGAAGGAGCATTTATAAGTCTTTCCTTGAATCATGTTTTTAATATATTAGATAGATCACTAAAATTAACCTAGGGTGGCATACTCAAGTGGTGAATAGATCTTTCGGTACTTATGCTATTGGTGCTTCCAGTGAGAAGAGAGCATTGGATGAGTTTCTGGCTAAAGAGAAAGCATAATTGAGAATTGATATTATCCTATTTATGAATAAATTTATAGTGATTGGAGCAGAAAAATTAAATACAGTGGGTTCATGAGGTAAGGCTTCTAATAAAGATAGATCCATGATTTTGAGGAAGAAGTTAATATTTGGATCAAGAGATGTCATATTTCCAATCTAAGGGCCAAGGGTCTAATCAAGACACTTAAACACTAGGCAAGGAAATTAAGGTCCTAACTATTATAGAGACAGGTATAGGGATAAAAATAGAGACTTTTATGGGGATTGGACCAGGAAAGATGACTATAGGTATATGAGTGTATTTTATATTCCTTTAGGAATCAATATATTTATCTAGATATTTGAGAATGGGAGAATTGCTTACGAAGCTTCTGAAGGGTTCAGAGAGCCAAGAGAGTTGCCTTAAGGAAATTAAGGTAGAAATTTTAGGGTTGATCCAGATGGTATAGTCTCATGAAAGATCCATTAAGCAACTTGAGCAACAGTTTGGGCAAATGTCAGCCTAATTGAACTAGTGCTAACCTGGCACTCTTCTTAGCAATACTATTCAAAATTCAAAAAACCATAGTCATTATCTAGCTATTACCACTTGGAGTGGTTAGGATACTACTATCCACTTATTAGTGAAGTTGATGAAATTAGGATGAACCATTGGAGATGATATAGATAAAGATGAATCAGAAATATTAGTTACTAATGATGAGGCATCTCAAAATCCTACAGTTGCAAACAAAAGAGTTTACAATGATAAAAATAAGAATAAGGAGGTCACTTTAGTGTTGAAGATTTTTTATTTACCTCCTCCACTTTTTTGCAAATGGTTGATAAATAAATCCAAATAAAAGAAGTGTCACAAGTTTATTTTTATGCCGAAGTAGTTGACAGTGAACATCCCTCTTGTGAAGGCTCTAGAGAAGATGTTTGGTTATGTAAAATTTATGAAAAATTTGATGACTTAAAAAAGGATAACAAGCTTTGATACTGCTAATAACATGCACTACTATAGTGCCATTGCCTCTAGTTCTTTAGTTGAAAGGAAGGAAAATCTAAGAGAATTCACCATTACTTATATGATTGGTTCTTTTAATTGTACATGAGATTTAAGTAATTTTAGCTCTAGCATTAATTTGATGCCTCTAGTCGTCTACAAGCAATTGTATTTGGGGTCACCTAGGTCAACCTCCATGAGGCTTTTGATGGCGGATCTCACTGTGAAAAAATTGTTTGGTATCTTGTGTGATGTATTTGTAATGATGTCTTTTTTAATATTTCCCGCTAATTTTATGATTATCAATTATGATATTGACTTTGATGTCCCTATCATACTGGGAAGGCCTCTCCTAGACACAAGTAGGGTGTTAGTAGTCATGATGATGGAATAGATGAAACTCATACTTAATGATGAGTAGGTCACATTTAATATGTATAATTTTATGTAGCATAAAAAATATATGCATGTTATAGTTTTTATAGATAAGGTAGATAAAGATGCATTTGTTGCACCCATTAAGGAGAAGCTTCGTGTTGAGGCACTCATAAATGTGATCATGAATTTGTATAGTGATGATATTAATGGGTGCGATGAGATAATAAGTGAACTTGTAGGCTGAGGTTCTTACTATTATGCACCAAAGATGTTGGACCTTGATCTAAAAATCAAAGAAATCCCACCAGCCAGACCATCTATTGAGGAGCCACTAGTTTTAGAATTAAAGGCCCTACTCTTTCATTTGCTATATGCATTATTAGGGGAAAAATTCCATTGTTAGTTATTGTAGAAGATTTATTAGAGATGCAGGTTAAGGATTTGATATCAATTTTGTAATGGTTGAAAAAGGCTATTGGTTGGACTATTGCAGACATAGTCAAAATTCCACATAGAATTGCACATACAAAATTCAGCCAGAATGGGAATGTGTACCTATAATTAAGCATAAACATAGATTAAATCCAACTATTAATGAGGTGGTGATGAACTAAATCATCAAGTGGTTAGATGCAAGTGTGGTTTATCTGATTATCGATAATAAATGGGTGAGCCCGATTTAGTTTATACCATAGAAGGGTGGGATCACTATGATTCCCAATGAGTAGAATGAGTTAGTTCCTATGATACCATTCATGGTATAATGAGTTTTCATTGATTACAGGAAGAAGAATACTTGGAACCAAAAGGACCACTTTTATAACACCCCATAGTTGTAACACCCTTTCGATGTTTGTAAAATAATCTTTAGGAATCCCGTAGTGATGGTAGATCATGTGTTGATGTTTTGGGGGTGATTGGGGTTTTTAAGGACCTCAAAATTAAGTTGGAGTCGTAAACTAAAGCTTAGGCAACTGCTAGGCTTCGCTATAACATCACAAATGTTCACTGGAAAATATTAGCCATAGTATTTATGTCGGAAAGACTAATATTTTCCATAGGGTTTTCATTACAAAGACTTTTAGTTAGGTTTGTTCCATAAAGACTAAGGTTTGGAATAGGATTTGTACCACAGAGAAGTTTGCCATGGAGTTTGCTCCATAAACCCTATGGCAAAGTGGTGTATAAACTCTTTTTTTATGTTATTTTTGGGGAAAGAAAGTTATTTAACACTAAATAACCATCCCTTAACAAAACTACAGGAGATTAATAGTCCCTAAACGTGTTTTAACCCTATCAAAATCATTAGTTCACCATATAATATACAGGAGCAGAAAAACAACTTAGGGTATGGGCAATTAAGCTTAAAGGTTCAATCTTTTCACAATTTCTTCATCATCAAGGTATGTGATATTATAATAAAGAATACCTCTTTCATCCTTGTAAAAAAACTTATTTTTTTCTTAAGATGAAGGATTACATGATTTCCAAATTAGGGTTCATACCCAAACTACTTCGTTTTGAGTTTATGAATTTACAAGTAATTTACGTATTGAAGTGCATTTTTGTCTCATCTATTTATTATTTTACTTGATGATTTATATAAAGAATTACATCTCTTTATTATGAATTTATATTGTTGAATGATTTCAAGATGATTGTTGAGAATGAAGCTTTATTGTGAAACTCTGAAAAATTAAGTACATATTCTTTAAACCTATGTATGAGTTTTAAAATTTCAAGAAGAATATGATATTAAGCCTCTTTTATAAGTTGTTTACAAAGATTTCAGAAAGAAATTGATCTTTTAATACTAAGCTAAGATAAGTATCCACATTGTTCATATAGTTTATGATTTAAAGGAAAAGAAGAACAATTGGTTTTCATTATAAAATTCTGTGCTATTTTAAGGTGGATTTCCTGAAAGTCTAAGCATATAAGTATGGTAGTAGTATTTAGCATCGAGTTAAGTAAGATTCCAAGGTCTCATGCCCCAGAACTATGAGCCACCGTATGTTTAAGTGCCTATAGTGGGCTAAGTTAGTGATCACTAAAGATAAGGTTCTATTCCGGTGGCAAGGGTAGAATAGCTCTCCCCAATGTGGGTAAGATATTGGACTCCATGATAGCTCACATGGTTTATTTCGATTAGAAGAAACTCCCAAAGAGAGAATAAAAGAAAATTTTCTAGAACTAAGTGTTATGGCTCACTAAGTTTATCATTATACTCTACTACTCATGTTTATGATTTTATAGATTTGTTTTATTCGAGCACAAGGTGAGTCATTTACACTTAGAATACATTATTTGAATGTTTATGAGTACATTAAGTTATTACTTATGCATTCACCCCTATATGCTCAGTACATTTCAAAAGAAATGATCCACATATACGTCTATGTGCTACATTTCTCATAATGTAGGCACCAGTTGTAGCACACACATAATAATCAGACAGTGTGCAGCTTCCAGTCAGTAGGTGATGAGTCCATTTATTCGAGGGCTTCAGTCAATCATAGTTCTAGTTACATCTTGTTTTCTTTATTAAGTGGTATTGATTTGGGATATCCGGGGGTCCTGTCCCGGCTACGTATAGTAAATAATAGTAGAGGCTTCATAGACAATTATTATTGTTGATGTATTAAATTTTAGTTATATTTTGTATAATAATAGTTGTAATCATTTTATATAGTTTTGTATTTAACCTACTTAGTAAAGTCATATCTTCTACTTATTTCTTTCAGATTAATGTATTTTATGTAGTTGCTCATAAGTTATGCCAGTATAAGGGTTAGATTGGGATCACTTATGGTTCTAAGCACCCTGCGATATCTAAGGGGTAGTCTCATGGCATTACAAACTTAGTATCAGAGCCCAAAGTTGGTGTCTATGAAGTCGTGGCTAGTAGATTCTTACGGAATAGTATAAAGAAATCTGTACTTTTCTTCGAGAGGCTACAGGGCATTTAGAAAATTTTTCCCTTCTTCATGATCTAGATTGTGCTATAATGTAGTTCTCTTAGAAACTCATGTCGGTTTGGGTGTAAATCCATAACTCTCTATCTTTAACCTTCTGAGATAACATGAGTACAAAAATCCAATTCCTCCCAAGATGATTTTCTCAAATTTATTATGAATAACTTCAGAAGCCACACAGGGGGCTTGAGAAGAGCTCGCCATTCTGTTATAAGTTCCTCAAGTTGAAAGTTATTTTCTCATAGTTATGGATTGTTTAGTTAAGAAAAAGTAAGATATGTATTCAGATTCCTTGTTAACTCTTTAATACAAATAGTGCTCATAAGAGGAGATAGTATGGAACCACATTGTTAAATAGAGATTACATTCAAGAATGTTATGGAATTAAGTGTAATGATTCATAAGTGGTAGAACCTTCTTATTATTTAAAGTATGGGTTTAGAAGTACAGTGACAAAAAAGGTGGTAATGACGATTGATCGAATGTGTATAGATGAACTTTTCCATACATTCAATTTAGTAGTGAGATGGTATGTCCTCGTGTGTTAGTTTAGTATAAAGTAGATAAGGAGTTGTTAGTTAAGGTATTGTTCGCTTGAAGTAGGAAATGAGTTATTAATGACAATTATTGTGTTAGAAAGGTATAGGCTATTGATGAAAGTATTTGGTGGTTGAGTATTGTGAATTAGACTTCTCTTGAGATTGCAATGAGTTTAGTTGAAACCTATAGAGCTATTAATAGAATTTAGGCGTATAGATGTGTGAATGGTAGTGATGTGTACAGAGAGGATATGCTAATAATAAGATAGTCTATACGATTATGATCAATTAACATTATTAGGAGATTTTAGTGGACTTGTGTTTCTTGATATTTTATTTTATAGCTTCCAAGTGAGAATAGTATGTGTTGTTGGGTTATAAAACATGTTTAACACTAGACGCTAAGTTTGAATAGTGGATGATCATGAAGGTTGAAATAATGACTGCTTAGCTAGAGATACTACTTATATGCAAGTGATCTAGTAGGCTTGAACAGTATATGCAAGATTTTAAGTTCATTTATTTTCAATTGAGTATGATGTTATAATTAAGATGTAGAGGTGTACCCAAGTTGATATGGGGTTGCATTATTTTCTAAGGTTATTATATGTTCTATGTGTTGTTTGTAGTATCCTTGAGTTGCTAAGCAGAAGAAGGCTAGTCATATCGTATATGGTTTTCTTATTAGCTAAGTTAAGGATTTATGGATAGGTGATGTTGAGTCTTTTGATATGATTTTAATTCTCATTGTTTAGTGAAGAATATACATTTAGAGATGTGATAATTGAAGGCTATGATGGAAAAAAGGCGTATTATGTGTTTAGTAAGGCAAGCATATTGTCAAGAAGGGTGTAAGTATGTAATGAGTGCTAAAGATAAGGAAAGTTAAGTATAGTATATATTTAGGGAGGGTTCAAGGAGGAAGTTCGTATAGTTTATTAGGAGTTTGAGAATTCCATGTTAAGTGTTAGAATCTAAGTGTGAATCTAGGATGATTTAGTTAATAGAAAGAAGAGATAAAGCTCTAGATGGTGCGAACTCAGGGTATGGTGATGCTCGAGAAGATTCTAAGTTAGTAAGTGTTATGTTACTATATGATGACCATTAGATCTATAGAATGTTAAGAGTTTTATCTTAAAAGAAAGTATTAACAGTGGGTTTTAAACTTTCAGGTGTAGTCTTTTAGGGTGAATTTATTATTTATGTATTATTATATTTTGGCCACTAGAGTTATGTAGTTACAGTTTAGTTTAGAATTTATTAACGGTCCACAAGCTTAGAATAATGGCAAAAAAACTAAGGGGGAGATGATAGAATATGAAACCAAGTCAGGATTTTATATTATAGTAGTGATGTTAGTGTGTTGTAGAACATTAGTAAGGGAGGAAAAAGCGCAACCCATTCTTATCTCAGTGAAAATTGTTGTACTTCAATCATCACAGTATCTACTCATGCTTTATATATCATCTCCATGGTCATAGCTCAAATTCATGCACTTTTCATAGAATCAAGTATGCTTCTAATCCCTAGTAGGATTTCCAGTTCACTAAGCAGTACGAATCATAATTCATGAATTTATGAACTCCAAACTCAGGTTATGCAATTTATGACTCATGTACTCATGCTTCATAATATGCTAAATTCCTAGAACTCACGACCTTAGTTAAGTATCAAAGTTATGCATAACATTCTTTCATATTATAGATCCTTATGTTCTAATCCTTCAGTGACCTCTCCTAGTGAATCAATAGTGGTGATGAGTAATTGTTTAGAGAGGAGAGAGTAAATATCCCATATTGGGAAAAGATTGTTGTATGATTATTATATCTCAGGCTATAAATATGAAGGATGATTGAGGTAGAGCTTTTTGATGTACGTCATGGGTAGTTGAAATTTTGTGTGTGTTTTCTTAGGGATGGTGCATGGAAGTTATTATTGATAGAGGTCTAGAGAATATATGAAAGATGATTTTATTGGTGTTTTCTTAGAAGTTCGTATTTGGCTATAATGATAGGCTTGAATGTCATCTTGGTATTTAAGTTGATGGGTCCATTGTGTGATAGTGAATTCCTAGTATGAGCATTGAATTTAGTTATTGAAGGGGTAAGAAGAGTTATTCTTGCGATATGAAGTTGTGAAAATGCACAGGGTATTGAATTCATGGTTTAGACTAGTGTTATTGTGTTTTGTGTAGTACTTAGTTGATTCGAGTAGGCTTGAACATAGTGATAAAATTAAGTTTAGCTTACACTTCAGTAGATAGGTTATCAGTGCCCATGTGAAGATCATAAGTAGGCTCAAATGAAGTTTTGTATTAATGCAGAACGTATGGTTCATGGAGTATTTGAGGAGTATGTCTAAGCTTGAATGTGGCAGTTGTATTGCCAAAGGCATAGTAATTCTACCCAAGTTTTTGTTTCGTAGGCCTATGTTCCATGTTACAGAGTTATAGCTATATTAAGATTCCTTGCTCAGATATCTTATTCAGATCATGCCTAACAATTCTTTCCTCCCTAATGTTATTAGAACTTCTTGAAAAAAGTGTTGAAGAAATACTCCCGTTGAGTATAAGCTATCAGTATAATTTAGTCTGTATTGCTGATAATTCAATTTAGTAATTAGATAAATAATCTCCTATTATGTTCCATCTTTCCATCTACTCTTACTATCTTAAGTTTTATGAATATGTATATTCCATGAGGTAATTGCTCATAAACATGAAAATTACTAATTCAACTCAGTTCATGCATCTTGCATTATGTTTTAGATTCATCTATTTAGTCATGACTCAGTTCATAAGTGTTCAGAGTATAACCTCTGTTTTCCAAGTATTCCAGCTCAAACAGTGTAATACCTCACATACAATCTTAGTCTTGTTGTCTAATGGTTCTTGCTTATATAAGTCATCATATAGTATTCTATATGTCTTATTGTATCATGAACACCTCAGCCGAGTTCTAAAATCTCAGCATGATTAAACTCTGATACGGGTGTACAAAGCTGTCCAATACGTTCTCGACCATTCACACGAAGCCAAGCTCGGGAGTTACAAAAACTACAAGCCATATTCATGCAAATGGCTGCGTGTGAGTTGGTACTTGATCCGCCAAAGAGCTTCAACGTTTTTAAGTGTGAAAATGAACCTTGAAGTATAATAAACTACACTCTAAGGGCACCCCATGACTGAAGGGTAGGAAGGTCATTTTTCCTTCATTTTGTGTGTAATATAAATAGATGCTATTAGGGTTATTTTCAGCACTTAGTTCATTCTTCATATTTCACAAAAATAAGTCTTGTAACATTGAATATTTCTCTCTCTCCTGTTCTTGAGAGTAGAACCTAAAATCTGTCCAACAAGTGTAGTTACACTTGTGTTGTTTCTTGGCTAGAAACTTGAGATCTTGAGGTTCATGAGTTCCTCTTGGTCTAAGTAAGAACTTGGTACTGAAATCTTTTGGTCTTAGGGTCCTATCTTCAAGTTAGGGTTCATAGATTCTAAGATATCTTTGTGTCAAGTTACTATCTTTCATTTTGTACTCTTGAAACTTTGTAGTAACTTAGTGAAGCCGTGTGGGGCTGATTTTCGATTCACTATAGTTACTACTATTTGTTGTTCTTGTTGTTAACATTGTACTCTTGTAATCTATCATCTTGTGTTGTTGAACCATTATTTAATGTTATTGTTATCTTCTTGTTCTCCTTGTGTAGCTACTGTTTTGGTGTTGGTATTTCTTCAAAATTCCGTGATTGTTGTTGTCTTCACATATTGGAGTTGTTATCTTCAAGCTCTCGGAATTGTAGTGTGTTTGGACTGATTTTGTGGCAGATTTGATACGCTCCACGTTAGTAGTGTATCATTTGGTATCAAAGCCATCTTTGATTTTGTTCTAACAAGATCAATCTTGGGCTTGAGACTTGAAAACTACAAAAAAAAAAAAATTGAAATCTGAAAATTTCAGAAATAGTCAAATCTGCTACCTTTGTGTTCTTGGCCAAAAATTGTGATATGTTGTTGTATGGGCCGAGATTTTCTTGTTTTTTTTGGCTAGATCTTGTAGTATTTTTCTTGTATTGAGTGTTTCTAGTGTTGGTTTCTTTCTCACCAACACTAAAGGTGTCAAGATCTAAAGATTGAGCTTATAATATTGACCATAGTTGTGGTGCCTTGTGGCTGGCTGTTTGTTGTTACTTGTTGTTGACAATTGGTGGTGTTGTGTTGTGTTTTGAAGAAGTTGTTGTTGAGTTCTTGAAGGTTGTTGTGGTGTTCATCAAGTTCTTCATCTTTTCTTACAACTTTAGACAACCAAAAAGTGTGATATAAATTCAAGAGTTGAAGCTGAAAATTGTAAAGCATGTTGTGAGAAGCCTTGAACCCATCATTTCTTAGACTAGGCTTCTACTTTTCAGCAACTTTTTTCTTATTTCAAGAACCTAGTGTTACCTTTTTCTTATTTCAAGAACCTAGTGTTGTGGGACAAGGTACTTTTCTTATTTCAAGATTTATGTTTTCCCTCCAAGACCAATTGTCATCCTTTCCAAATTGTGTAAAGATTTAAATTTCAGAATTGGTGCTTAAATTGTGTGGGACCAAGACCAATTGCATGCTGCCACATCACCCATTTGCTACTGTTCACGTCACCCATTGGCTACTGTTCACGTCATTAATAAGCTCAAATTTAGGTTTTCTAGTTTCTAATTGTTGATTCTTAGTTTCATTACTTGGTTCTAGAACTGATTAACATGCTAGTACACTCCTACTAGGTTGTCAATTAGTCCTTTTGAATTCTCTTGTTCGTGTCCACGTTTAGTTGGGTGCTTTTATTCGTTTGAATACGTTGTAACTTCTTAACTCCAGTCCGTCGAGAATTCTTTGAGTTTCAAACAAGAATCCACTCCGGACAAGAGCTTTACTCATATCTTAAGGATTCACGGTTACTAGCCAATCTACAACATTTGTGGAGCTCAAGTGTGAGTGAGGAGAGGTTTAACGCTAACTTGTTTGCTGATTGTGTAGGTAACACCTTGACATGGAAGGAAGAACATCCGAAAGTGGGGGTACTACTGAACAAGACACTATGAAGGCCACACTTGAGGCCATTACCAGAAGTTTAGAGAGGTTGAACACGGAAGTTGGGGCAATGAGGGGAGATTTGACTACGATAAGTGGGAGATTGGAGCAAGTGGAGAGTCAAAGGAACTCTCGTCCATCCACTCCTCATCATATTCCTTCAAGTGGGCATGAAAGAACTTCATCCACAACTATCTCACCAGAAACATTGCACCAAATAATGAATCCACCTCTAGCCCCACTAAATGCCACAAATCATACCACTACTTTCCCTCCAAATCAAGAAGTGAATAGACCACGCCATTCCCAAACTCCTCCAATTCGACAAGAAGGATGTAGCCATCCATTACCTCCACAAAATATGAATGTACCTTACCAAACTCCACCAAATCAAAGACCACCACCTCCACAACTCCCAATGCCTCCAAATCAGATTCCAAATCACCAAAACCGACCAACTCACTTTGAGGAACATGGTAGAGAGGAGTATGATGGATATGGAGACTTTGATGATGCTTACATGAGAGAGGAGGAGCTAATAAGGGGCCGTGTTGATCCAAGGAGGTACCGAGGGTATGGAGAAAGGGGAAATCGACACCAAGAAAGAGACGTAGGCATAAATACCATCAAATTGAGATTACCTATCTTTAAAGGTGAAAGTGACCCCGAGGCCTACTTAGCATGGGAATCAGCTTGTAACAAAGTTTTTCAAGTTAATGATATCTCGGAAGAAAAGAAAAGTTGTTATGCCATAGCTCATTTTGAGGGTTATGCCAACACTTGGTGGGAGTACGTCAAGCGTTTTGGTGATGAATTAGTTGATGGGCAGCCACCACCTTGGTTTCGGTTAAGGTACTTGATGAGGCAACGGTACCTTCCCGAGAGTTATCGCCATGAATTACTTGCTAGATTATACAACTTACGTCAAGGCAATAAAAGTGTAATGGCATATTATGATGAGTTTCAACAACTCATGTTGAAGCTTGATCATCGTGGGGAACAAATCAGTCATGACATCATCCGGTTCAAGTGTGGGTTGAACAAAGAGATCTCCACTCATTTGATGCTTCACAAATTTAATACCGTTGAAGGTATTTTCCAAGCGGCTCTTGAGATTGAAAGGGAGCTTAAAGAGAGGTCGTCGCTCAAGGCAAGGGGACAATCCATCTCTGGTTGGCCTAGAAGCAAGGACGTGGTTCAATCCTCTTCTGGTTGGCCCAAAAACAAGGACCAACCCGCGACTACAAGGCTGCCCGAGCCCAAAACAGTCCACAAAATTCCTCTAAAACAAGAAGTTCACAAGCATCCAAACCCAAAAGGATTCCAATGTTTCAAGTGCCAAGGTTGGGGACATAAATCCAATGAATGTCCAAATCAACGCAACGTGATACTACGGGAAGGGAAATTGTATTACCTTGGTGAGGAGGTGGGTCTTGAAAAAGAGGAGGATGAGGCCGAGCCTCAAGATGGAGAGGAAACTGGAAATAGGCCACTTGATGATGATGATGATGATGATGGTGAAGTTATTTACCCACAAGAAGGGGAGTGTGTTATTCCAAACTTTGTAGTTAGACGCGCTATGATTAGTAAGGCAATAGACGACCCTAGCCAAAGGGAAAATCTATTCCATCCTAAATGCCTTGTAAAGGGGAATGTGTGCACTTTGGTGATTGATAGTGGTAGTTGTGCGAATGTCGTTAGTGTCGCTATGGTGAACTTTCTGAAATTACCAACTACACTTCATACTAGCCCTTACAAGTTGCAATGGTTGAACGAATGCGGTGAATTGAAGGTCATGAGGCAATGTGTGATACGGTTTAAGGTAGGGAACTACCAAGACGAAGTGCTTTGTGATGTGATACCAATGCAAGCATGTCATTTGTTGTTAGGTAGACCTTGGCAATATGATAGGTCTACCAAACATGATGGGAGGACCAACCGATATTCACTTGAGAAGGATGGTCGAAAGGTCACTCTTTATCCTCTTTTGCCATCACAAGTGAATGAATTACATCAAAAGATGAGGGAGTTGAAGGAGAAGGGAAAGAAACCCGAAAGTGGTGAAAAGGAGGGGAAAACCGTGGGTGGGGCAGTAGGGATTTCCGGGACTGCCTCAACATCAAATGGGCAAGAAAACATGGTGATGTTGGCTAGAAAGAAGGAACTCTTCTTGGATTATGATGTGGACATGCCGATGCTTCTTTTGGCTCATTGTTTTAATACTAACCCCACTAATTCTTCTATTTCTCCTTTGATTTCTTGTGTGTTGCAGGATTATGAAGATGTATTTCCCAAAGAACTCCCGCAAGGATTGCCCCCGCTTCGGGGAATTGAGCATCAAATTGACTTTGTGCCGGGCTCACAATTGCCAAATAAGCTGGCTTACAGAAGCAACCCTACGGACACCAAAGAATTGCAGCGTCAAGTTGAGGAACTCCTCAACAAAGGGTATATCAAGGAGAGCATGAGTCCGTGCGCGGTTCCTGTGCTACTGGTGCCTAAGAAAGACAGAACATGGCGTATGTGTGTGGACTATCGAGCCATCAATAAGATTACAGTAAAATATCGTCACCCTATCCCTAGGTTAGATGATATGCTTGATGAATTGAATGGTTCGTGTTTATTTTCCAAGATTGATTTAAGGAGTGGGTATCACCAAATAAGAATGCAACCCGGTGATGAATGGAAAACCGCCTTCAAGACTAAATTTGGTCTCTATGAATGGATGGTTATGCCATTCGGCCTAACAAATGCTCCAAGTACTTTCATGAGGCTAATGAATCATGTGATGAAGCCATTTATTGGAAAGTTTGTTGTTGTTTACTTTGATGATGTCTTGGTCTATAGTAAGTCAATTGATGAGCATATGATGCATTTACAATGTGTGTTTGATGTCCTTAGAAAGGAAAGGTTGTATGCAAATCTGGAGAAGTGCTCTTTTGGTGTTAATGAAGTTGTTTTCTTGGGTTTTGTTGTTAGTTCAAGAGGGGTTGAAGTGGATGAATCCAAGATAGATGCTATCAAAAATTGGCCAACGCCACAAACCATTAGTGAAGTAAGAAGCTTCCACGGGTTAGCTAGTTTTTATAGAAGGTTTGTCAAAGGATTCAGCACCATAGCCGCTCCTTTAACCGCGGTCATTCGAAAAGACCAACCCTTCAAGTGGGGTGAAGAGCAAGCTAAGGCTTTTGAAACCTTGAAAGCTATGCTCGTTTCCGCGCCTTTATTACAATTGCCCAACTTTAATAAGATATTCGAAGTTGAGTGCGATGCTAGTAAAGTGGGCATAGGGGCTGTTTTGATGCAAGATTTAAAACCCATTGCTTATTTTAGTGAAAAGCTCAAAGGAGCAACTCTAAACTACTCCACATACGATCTAGAGTTGTATGCCTTGATTCGAGCTTTGGCCACTTGGCAGCACTATTTGTGGCCCAAGGAGTTCGTGATCCGAACGGACCATGAATCCTTGAAGCATCTTCGGGCACAAGACAAGCTTAACAAGCGGCATGCAAAATGGATTGAGTTTCTTGAAACCTTCCCTTATGTTATTCAATACAAAAAGGGTAAGGACAACGTAGTAGCCGATGCTTTGTCTAGAAAACATGTTCTTGTGTCAACATTATCTTCTAAATTAATTGGTTTTGAGAGTTTGAAAGAATTGTATCCCGAGGACCCTCACTTTGCTCCTATCTTTAGGGAATGCGAAGAAATGGGTAGGGACAAGTGGGATTCATCTAGGGGTTCAAATCCTTATGCCAAGTTTGATGGATACTTGTTTAAAGGTAGACGATTGTGTGTACCCTCCAGTTCTTGGAGAGAGTTATTTGTGAGGGAAGCACACAATGGCGGTCTAATGGGTAACTTTGGGATCGAAAAGACCCTTGGAATATTGGAGGAGCAATTCTATTGGCCAAAAATGCACAAGGATGTGGCCAAGATTTGTGGCCAATGCATAGATTGCAAAGGAGCCAAATCGCGGCTCCTACCTCATGGGTTGTACACCCCGCTGCCCACTCCTTTACGCCCTTGGCTTGACATATCTATGGATTTCATGTTAGGGTTTCCTAGGACTAGACGAGGTCGGGACAGTATCTTTGTTGTGGTCGATCGGTTTTCTAAGATGGCACACTTTATTCCTTTCTTTAAATGTGATAATGCACCTAATGTGGCCTCTTTGTTTGTTGATAATGTTGTCAAGTTGCATGGTGTTCCGAGGACCATTGTGAGTGATAGGGACTCTAAGTTCCTAAGTCACTTTTGGAAATCCATGTGGGGTAGGCTTGGAACCAAGTTGTTATTCTCTACATCTTGCCACCCACAAACTGATGGTCAAACGGAAGTAGTAAATAGGACTTTGGGTGCTATGCTACGTTCCATGGTTAAAGAAAAATTGACTTCTTGGGAGGAACACTTACCATTGATTGAGTTTGCATATAACCGTGTCATACACTCAAGTACGGGAATGACTCCCTTTGAGTGCATATATGGCCTCAACCCCCTTACCCCTTTGGATTTAACTCCTTTGCCTAGTGATGTTATGATTAGCTTAGATGGAAGCAAGCGGGCTGATTCGATGAAAAAGTTACATGAGAAGGTGCGGCTTCGACTTGAGAAGAAAAATCAAGACATTGCAAGGAGAGTCAACAAGGGGAGAAAGAAACTCATTCTTGAACCGGGAGATTGGGTGTGGGTTCACCTTAGAAAGGATAGGTTTCCGTCTCAAAGAAAGTCCAAATTGATGCCAAGAGGCGATGGTCCATTCCAAGTACTTGAGCGGATCAATGATAATTCCTACAAGATTGACCTTCCCCCGGAATACCAAGTGCACAACACTTTCAACGTGTGTGATCTTTCTCTAGTGGATGCGGTTGAGGATGACCAAATGCTGAATTTGAGGTCAAATTCCTCTCAAGATGGAGAGGATGATACGGGTGTACAAAGCTGTCCAATACGTTCTCGACCATTCACACGAAGCCAAGCTCGGGAGTTACAAAAACTACAAGCCATATTCATGCAAATGGCTGAGTGTGAGTTGGTACTTGATCCGCCAAAGAGCTTCAACGTTTTTAAGTGTGAAAATGAACCTTGAAGTATAATAAACTACACTCTAAGGGCACCCCATGACTGAAGGGTAGGAAGGTCATTTTTCCTTCATTTTGTGTGTAATATAAATAGATGCTATTAGGGTTATTTTCAGCACTTAGTTCATTCTTCATATTTCACAACAACAAGTCTTGTAACATTGAATATTTCTCTCTCTCTTGTTCTTGAGAGTAGAACCTGAAATTTGTCCAACAAGTGTAGTTACACTTGTGTTGTTTCTTGGCTAGAAACTTGAGATCTTGAGGTTCATGAGTTCCTCTTGGTCTAAGTAAGAACTTGGTACTGAAATCTTTTGGTCTTAGGGTCCTATCTTCAAGTTAGGGTTCATAGATTCTAAGATATCTTTGTGTCAAGTTACTATCTTTCATTTTGTACTCTTGAAACTTTGTAGTAACTTAGTGAAGCCGTGTGGGGCTGATTTTCGATTCACTATAGTTACTACCATTTGTTGTTCTTGTTGTTAACATTGTACTCTTGTAATCTATCATCTTGTGTTGTTGAACCATTGTTTAATGTTATTGTTATCTTCTTGTTCTCCTTGTGTAGCTACTGTTTTGGTGTTGGTATTTCTTCAAAATTCCGGGATTGTTGTTGTCTTCACATATTGGAGTTGTTATCTTCAAGCTCTCGGAATTGTAGTGTGTTTGGACTGATTTTGTGGCAGATTTGATACGCTCCACGTTAGTAGTGTATCAAACTCCTTATAGTAAGCAAAGTCAAGTCAGCTCCCAAATAAGTTTAATGATGAAAGTTTTAATGTTTTAGCTAAGTTATATCCTTTCTTATAAGACATATCATGTGTACATTATTACATATTTCTAAGACTTCAACGAGTTCCTATCCATCATTCAAGGACAAATGATTCCAAGAGGGAGATAATGTAATATCCCATAGTCGTAACACTCTTTCGATGCTTCTAAAAAGATTTTTAGGACCCCCGTAGTGATGGTAGATCATTTATTTATGTTTTAGGGGGGTGTTAGGAGTGTTTAGGGACCTAAAAAAAAGTTGGTATCGCAAAATAAATCTTAGGCGATGGCTAGGCATCGTCATACCCTCGCAAACATGCATTGGAAAATATTTGTCATAGGGTTTGCGCTTCAAAGCCTGATGTTTTCCATAGGGTTAGCACTACAAATCCCAATGTTTACCATAGGGTTTGGCCACAAAGCTTGATGTTTACCATAGGGTTTGCACCGTAAAGGCTATGCTCAAATGGGGTAGAAAGTCTATTTTTTAGTTATTTCAAGGTCAACTAAGTCATTTGACACTACATAACTACCCCTAAACATAACTACACGAGTCCCTAAACATGTTGTAACCCTTTAAAAATCATTAGTTCATCATCTAATACACAAGAGGAGAAAAACAAGTTAGGGTTTTGGGTAATCAATCTTAAAAGTTCAATCTTATCACAATTTATTCATCATTAAGGTATGTGGGGTTATGTACAAATATACCTCTTTCACCTTGTGCCTAAAACATATTTTTTCCTTAAGATTTCATGATTTCCAAATTAGGGTTCATACCCAAGGTACTTCATTTTGAGTTTATGAATTTACATGTTATTTATGGATTGAAGTGCGTGTTTATCTCATCTATTTATGCTTTGACTTAAAGGTTTATATCATTAATTACACCTCATCATTATGAATTGATATTGTTGAATGATTTAAATATGATTGATGAGAATGAACCTTTATTGAGAAATTCTAAAAATTTAAGTACATATGCTTTAAACCCAAGTAAGACTTTTGAAATTTCAAGAAGACTATGATATTATGCATATTTTATAAGTTGTTTACCAAAATTTAAGAAAGAAATTGATTTTTTGATACTAGGATAAGATAAGGAATCCACATTGTTCATATTTATGATTTAAAGAAAGAGAAGCACAATTGGTTTTCATTATAAAACCTTGTGCTATTTTAAGCTAGATTTCCTAAAAATTTGAGTATATAAGTATGAGATTAGTATTTAGCACTGAGTTGGGTATGATTCCAAGGTCTCATGCCCCAAAACTATAAGCCACCATAGGTTTAAATACCCATAGTGGGCTAAGTCAGTGATCACTTAATATAAGGTTCTATTCTGATGGCAAAGCTAGAACAGCTCCCCCTAACGTGGGGAATACATTGGACTCTATGACAGCTCACATGGTTTTTGTCAGTTAGAAGAAACTCTCTAAGACAAAATATAAGAAAAGCTCTTAGAACTAAGTGTTGTGGGTCACAAAGTTTATCATTATGTTGTACTACTTATGTTTATGATTTTACAAATTTGTTTTATTCAATCCAAAAGTGAGTCATTTATACATAGCAAGCATTATTTGAAAGATTATGAGTACATTGAGTTATTGTTTGACTTATGCATTTATCCCCATATGCTCAGTACATTTCAAAAGTACTGATCCACATATACGTTTATGTGCTACATTGTCTCATAATATAGGTACCAGTTATATCCCACACATCATAATCAGACAGTGTGCAGCTTCCAGTCAGTAGGTGATGAGTCCTTTTATTTGAAGGCTTAAGTCAATCATAATTCTAGCTGCATCTTGTTTTCTTTATTCAATCATATCTATTAAGGATAACTAGGGGTCATGTCTCTGCTACCTATAGTCAATACTAGTAGAGGCTTCATAGACAGTTAGTATAGTTGATGTATTAAATTTTAGTTTTGTTTTGTATAACCAGAGTTGTAATCATTTTATATAGTTTTGTATTGAACCTACTCAGTAAAGTCATATATTTGACTTATTTCTTTCAAATTAATGTATTTTATTTAGTTTCTCATGAGTTATGCCAATACATTGGTTAGCATGGGATCATTTGTAGTCCTAAGCACCGTGTAATGTCCAGGGGTAGTCTCGAGGCATTAAAACTTTCCTTTTCTATTCATGGAACAAATGTTAAATAATCTTATGGGTAGAGGATGATATTTCTTTCTTGATGGTTATACAGTGAATAATTAGATTTCTATTTCTCCTGAGGATCAAGAGAAAACCATTTTTCCTTGTCCATATGGGAGGTTTACATTTAAAAAGAGGCCCTTTGGTCTATGTAATGATCTCACAAACTTTTAGTATTGCATTATGTCCATCGTTGTTGACATGGTGCAAGATACTATCAAGGTTTTCATGGATGATTTCTCAAATTTTAGTGATTCATTTGATGATTGCTTGGATAATTTGTCCATTACCTTACAATGATTTGAATAGTGCAATTAGTTCTTGTTTAGGAGAAGTGTCACTTAATGGTAAAAGAAGGTATAGTGCTTGGGCAAATAATTTTGAAGAAGGGTATAGAGGTCAACAAGGAAAGATTGAGGTTATTTAAAAGTTATCTCAATTAATTTTTGTGAAAGACATTCAGAGTTTCTTGGGTCTTGCAAATTACTATATGTTATTCATTAAGAACTTCTCTAAAATTGCAAATCCATTGTGCAAATATTTAAATAAGAAGGTAAAGTTTGAGTTTGATGATACTTGCCTTAAGACATTTGAGTGCCTGAAAGAGAGGTTGATTTCATTTCCTATTATTGTGTTCCATGATTGAACCTTACTATTCAAAGTGATGTGTCACGCTACTAGTGTGGACCGGGGATCAATCCTAGGCCAAAGGTAAGAAAATATACTTCAACCCATCTACTATGCCAGTAAAGCATTGAATCCTGCATAGAAGAATTACCTGATGACTGAAAAAAAAAGCTTGCAGTGGTGTTTTCTTTAGAAAAATTCTGATCCTACTTTGTTGGTACCAATGTCATTAATAACACTTATCATACTGCTCTTAGGTACAGTCTGGTAAAGTACAATTCTAAGACGAGGTTGATTTGATGTATTTTTTTTATAGTAACTTGATTTTGAGTTTAATGATCGAAAGAGGACTAAAACCAAGTTGCAGATAATTTGTCATGCATAGAGGAGGAATTGATGCTAAAACAAGGGGATTATCTTGAGCTTGATGATACTTTTCTAAATGAGCATATCTTGGCAACATCACAAGTCTTAATCCCTTATTTTGCCAACTTTTCCAATTATTTGGCTAGTGATCTCATCCCAAAATACATGTCTTTTTAGCAATGCTATATATTTATGCATGAGGTAAGAGAGTTCATTTGGGATAAAAAGAACTTATTTTTGGTGTATTTTGATAGTATAATTCGAAGGTGTATTCCTGAGGTTGAGATGTTAAGTATTTTGGAGGCCTGTCATTCGTCTCAAGTTTGTGGTCATCAAGGAGGTACTCATAAAACTCACAAAATCTTTCAATGTGGTTACTATTGGTTAACTATCTATAAGTATGCATATGACTATGCTCAGGCTTGTGACTAATGCCAAAGACAAGGCAATATTTCTTGAAGGCATGAGCTTCCAATGATCCCCATCCTTGAGCTTGAGCTATTTGATGTGTGGGGTATCTATTTTATGGGCCTATTAGTGAGTTTGAATAAGATGAAGTACATCTTGTTTTTTATTAACTATGTTTCTAAATTGGTGGAATCAATTGTGCTTCCAAACAATGAATGCAAGGGTGCCATAATATTTTTTAAAAAGTCTATTTTCTCTAGATTTGGTACACTACGAGCTATCTTCAAAGATAGTAGGTCTAACTTTTTCAATTGTCTATTAAAAGCCTTACTTGAGAAATATGGTATGAAGCATAAACTGGCAGCACCTTACTATCCATAGATAAGTGGAGAAGTTAGGGTCTCCAATTGATAGAAAAAGTCTATTTTGCAGAAGACTATGAATGCCAATAGGACTGATTGGCGGAGAAAGCTAAATGATCCATTATGTTCCTACCAGACAACATAAAAGACCCCCATTAGTGCCTCTTATTATCATCTTGTGTATGGGAAGGTATGCCACTTGCCGGTTGAACATGAGCTTAAGGAAAAATGGGCATTGAGAAAGCTAAATTTGGACTGAAGTTATACTACACACTAGCGATTGGAGAAGATAAATGAGATGGATGATTTTCACCTCCGTGTGTATGAGAGTTCAACTTTGTACATGGATAAAATGAAATAGTACCATGATAGGAGAATCGAATGGAGCAAATTTCAACCTGGTAATTTGTTTTTTTATAATTTGATACTTTTCTTGTTTCCTAGCAAGTTAATGTCTTAGTGGTCTTGACCATTTATCATGTTTAAGGAATTTCCACATAGTGAAATAAAGATACGACGTGATGGTGATATCTCAATCAAGGTGAACAAACTATGTGTTATGCATTATACATGAAAAAATGAGGAGATTAAAGTGTGTGAGAATGGCATCCTTAGAACAGTTTGAGTAGTCAAGGAGATGCATTGTGCCACAAAATTAAATTAGGCACTGAATGGGAGCCAATCCATGAGGCCAGTGGTGAAGTATAACTATCCAACTTTGCCATGTCATGCTGCGACATTAAATCATATGTTCTGTGTAAAACAGTCCATAGGGCTAGTGGTGAAGTTTGAGTATCCAAATAGGCCACATAATGCCACAGTGTTAAATCATGTTCGTCTTAGGAAACAACCCATATTTTGTACTTATTTAAGTTATCGGGTAACATGTGTGTTCAAATGTATAGGGATGGACTACACAGAAAATGATAAAGGTAAAATTCGGGTGTCTAGATTAAATGAGTGAAACTATAAGTCATAGGGCCACTTTACAACTTGTTATAATAATCATTGGGAGGAGGAAAGGATGACTAAGCCATGCCATAGGTCTCTAGAGTCCCTACAACTCTCAGAATGCGTCGTAGTAACTTATGATGACATATCACTTTGAGTCATTAGAACTGGGAATCCATGTAAGTTAATTAACACTAAACAGAGGTAGTAATAAATCGTATTCAGTGACAAGTCTTCCCCATAGTCATGGTCAACAATAAATAATGCAGATTAATTTTAAATTAATATTTGACCCGACCTTATTTTGCATGTAATAATAGGTGGATTAAACAATCACCAACTACTTTTACTTTTTTGAATATACGTAAATTCATTCACCTTATATAACCGGATCTCCCATTTCAAATACACCTCTTAATCACACAAAAAATCCTTTATAGAATCACAAGTACTCTTAATTCTCTTATTCTCTTAAGAACACTCTTAAGTAAATGCAATGAATCAAAGCATCATTCATTTGATTTGAAGTATTCATTTATTTCGTTCAAATTTTTAATTATTTTTGTTATTTTCTTATCATTTTTCTTCGAATACCTTAATTAAAGTTGACTATGGTTTGGGTCAATAAGCTAAGTACAAATCAAAGTGTTTTTCATGCATAATAGGAGTGATTATAAAGAAAGGATGATTGTGTGTGTGGGTTGTGGGTTGTTAATAACCTAAGGAGAAGTCTGAGTACCCTTAAAAAATATGTTATTGAACAAATAAAAGTCGATATTTCATTTTGATTGTCACTACAAGCCATTCTAGAAATTGTACTCTTAAAAAACTAGTGGTTGTGTGACTCATATCAAATGGCAATATGGGTGATCAGAAAGATGCATTCATTGGTGACCCTATGAGGCACCTTATGAAATATCGTCAAACCTTATCACTCTTTGCGTAACTTGTAGTGACTGGGAAGGTAGTACAAGTTAGGGATTGCATACTAGTTACTCTATGACATACCCAACGAATGATTATGTCACCTAATGAGTCATTGGGTTCACCCATAATAAGTATACCTGTTAGAGGGGAGTCCTATGATGGTTCTCTCTCTATGTCTTCAAATGACACAAAGGCTTATTGTGTAAAGTCAAAGGGTTACCAGTAACACCTCTTTCTACTCTCTCATACCCAATGAATGCCAGAATGACTCATAGCCATATGACTATGAGTCATAGTGTGACTCATAAGGATGAAACACACTGTAGTTTTTTGTTTTCTCTGTTGTTTTTATTAACCCTTTCTAGTGTAAACTAATGATATTTTTTCCTCAGTTATGATGGCATAAAAGAATGACACCATAAAGAGGCTAGGCAGGCACTTAAGAAAAAATATCAACCCACTCTTCAATTGAGGGACGACCCAACAGATAACAAATAAGAGTCAAGTGGATCCATTGAGTAGTACACCATCTTAAAGCCAATTGAACCACAAAGTAGTCTACCTCAGGTCTGATAAGCTAAGACCCAAATAAAGAATATAAGATAATTTCCCTACAATTCCCTCAACGGTTTAAAGCAGGAAAAGAATCTAGGTCCGACTCAGATAATAAGGAAGGGGGATAGGAAAGTTCCTCCAAAAGTAGAGACAATACAACATTTGGAAGCCAATTTGGAGATGGAGAATGAAAAACCCTGGGTTTTGATCCTAAGAAATTTCCTTATTTTTTGGCTTTTGAATATCATACGATTAGGGGGTACTAGTCGTATGATAGGGTATGGTTTGGTAGGTCTTGGTTGGATAGAAACTAGTGTTAGTTGTTTGGTTTTTGTCCAAGGTATGGTTGGGTCATACTAGTCATATCGTAGGATACTTGTAGTATATTTCCCTATGTTTACCTAGAGGATTCTATTGTGCCTAAGTTATGGCTTTAGGGTATTAGTCGTATGGTTGGGTACGGTTTGGACATGGTGGTCGTATATTGGACAGTGTTGGGGTCCAAGGGGAGGCCACGTTATGAGATAAGAGTACTTGTAACTCCCAAGAATCTGTTACCCAGAATGATACACGTTACTCATAATCTCGAAGGACAACAAGCTAACCCATGACTGATATCTGTAACTGAGCAGTGAATAATAATGGAAATATCATAAATACGGAAACATGAACTGAAAGGCCATAAGGTTCAATACTGATACATAACTAAAATATGGTATAACAATAACAAAACAACTGAAATAACTGTATGAACATACTATAGTCTGGAAGCCTCTAAACTATCTGAGTAAGGAGTTGATGGGCCATGTCCTCAACTAACTCCAACTACTAAAATAAACTAAGTAATAAAATAATAAAGTAATGATCATGTCCTCGAAGTTTGAGGACTTAATGCTGACTCTGACTGCTGGAATTGGAATGCGACTAAGGCTTTGGAGCTCATGCTTCTAAACCTATGGTATAAAATACCATAGCGCAAATACGTCAGTATGATTGAATGTACTGGTAAGCAAGTGAGGTAGGCTGAATGAAATGGTTCATATGCATGAACAATACTAACTAACTGAATAACATAAATGTGAGAATGCATGCATGAATACATAACTGTAACTAAGATCGTGATAACACTGACTCATGAATTCTAATAGCATTGATTTACTAATATCAGAGTACTATTACTAGGATACATAGTGACAGAGTCTATTGATTATTAAGAAACAGATGTCATATTACTGATAAAGGAATGATTGTTTCTGACAATTCTGATTATGAAGAACTGGTCTTATTGACTGTAGCTGACAGTCCTGAAATTGAATACTGATAACATGAGTACATGACTTGAAATGATAGAATAAATGTACTAAATTAAGATTAGAATTTTGTGGGGTCTTACAATATCTCCCCTTTGGGAACATTCATCCTCTAATGAGACTAACTGAGATGGGGGAAATGATAATCTAAAGTACATATTGAACTTGAACAACTGAAACTTGAGTACATGACTGATAAGCTGAATGTATTATACTGAACATACATATCTGATGCATAAATAGCTGACTCAATGAATGCAAGATTGGGATTACTGGTAGGCTGAATTTATTAAGCTGAGCATGTACATCTGATGCATGAATACATGACAGAACTAACACATAAACATATAACTGAATATGCAATGGTAATTGATACCAAGTTTATAATGGAAATCTGAGCATGAAACTGAATACCAAGTTTGTAATTGAATATGAACATGGAACTGAGTGAATTCATAGAAGACTGTTACCTTAAATCAAAAATACTGATGAACCCATGTAAATACCCAAAATTGCCTGCCGGGAAATCACACGGTTCTTAAGGATACAAGTAGCCTCAAGATAACCCTTTGAGCCTGCTTCTACTAATAACACTCATTTTAAGATAAAATAATTCAAACACTAGCATAGTCATATCATATGAAAGGAGATACAGAGAAAATACTCGGTCCAAATAATGAAAATACTAGAACTCTCAACACCATCACAATTTAACAATAGTTTGACCAAGCCTCTACTAATCCATGAACTTGAGAGTCGTTGGGTGATGCAAAATCAAACCAACAACAACAAGAGCTTCAAGTAGGCTCGGATTTCAGCCCAACAACACAAGAACAACAAGATAGATAACAATGCTAGTGAATCGAAAAGAGCCCCACACGGCTTCACTAGACTTTAAGATAACAAAATCAGCAACAACAACAAGATAAAGAAAGATAGATAACTTGACATATAACATTCAAGAAACTAAGAACCCTAACATCAAGAGAGGACCCTAAGTCTAATGAATATAAACACCAAGTTCTTACGAGGACCAAGAGGCACTCAACGACCTCAAAACCCTTGTTTCTAGCCAAAGAGACAACACAAGTATCCCTCTACTTGTGAGATAATTGGGGCGGCTTCTAAGAGTGAGAGAGAGAGTGAAATGTTTAGTCTTTAGGTTACAAAAATCAGCATTCCAAAAACTAAGAAATAACTCTCTAACATGTGCTATTTATACTACAAACAAAAGGGGTAAAATGACCCATCCGCCCTTGCTTCTTGTGCCAACCTTGAAGAGTAGTTTATTACACATTAATACCTCTCTTCACACATAAAAACGTTTAGGTCCTTGGTTGGTTCAATCACCAATGCACACACGGCCATTTGCATGAACAAGGCTTGGAGTTCTTGTAATTCCCGAGCTTGGCTTCGTGTGAAAGGCCGTGTACCTGTGGAGGCTGCCCCAACCGTATCATCCTCTCCATCTTGAGAGGAATTTGACCTCAAATTCAGCATTTGGTCATCTTCAACCTCATCCACGAGGGAGAGATCACCAACGTTGAAAGTGTTGTGCACTTGATATTCAGGTGGAAGGTCAATCTTGTAGGCGTTGTCATTGATTCTCTCAAGTACATGGAAAGGCCCATCACCCCTTGGCAGCAATTTGGACTTCCTTTGAGCTGGAAACCGATCCTTTCGAAGATACACCCACACCCAATCTCCGGGTTCAAGCACAAGCCTTCTTCTCCCTTTGTTTACCCTTTTTGCAACCTCTTGGTTCTTCTTTTCAAGCTTGACCCGCACCGTCTCATGCATTTTCTTCATTGCCTCGGCTCTTTTATTTCCATCTAAGCTGGTCATGAGATCACTAGACAAAGGAGTGAGATCTAAAGGGGTAAGGGGATTCAGGCCGTAAACACATTGAAAAGGAGTCATTCCCGTGCTCGAATGTATTACCCGGTTGTATGCAAATTCCACCAAGGGTAGGTGATCTTCCCATGAAGTCAGTTTACCTTTAACCATAGAACGTAGCATAGACCCTAAGGTTCTATTTACTACCTCCGTTTGGCCATCGGTTTGTGGGTGGCAAGACGTGGAGAAAAGTAACTTCGTCCCAAGCCTACCCCACATGGACTTCCAAAAGAGACTTAGGAACTTGGAGTCCCTATCGCTCACAATAGTCCTCGGTACCTCGTGAATCTTTACAACATGTTCAACAAACAATGAAGCTACACTACGAGCATCCTCAGTTTTAGCACATGGAATAAAATGAGCCATTTTAGAGAATCTATCAACAATAACAAAAATGCTATCTCGGCCCTTTCTAGTCCTTGGCAGCCCCAAAACAAAATCCATCGAAATGTCCAACTAAGGTCTAAGGGGAGTAGGGAGTGGGGTGTATAATCCTTGAGGTAGGAGACGAGATTTCGCACTCCGGCAGGCCACGCATTGACTACAAACTTTAGCGACGTCTTTGCGCATTTTGGGCCAATAGAAGTTTTCCTCTAAGATTCCGAGGGTCTTGTCTACCCCAAAGTGCCCCATGAGGCCTCCGTCATGGGCCTCCCTCACAAATAATTCCCTCCAAGAACTAGAAGGAACACACAACCTCCTTCCTTTGAACAAATACCCATCGAACCGAGAGTAGGAGGAATGGTCACTCTCCTTAAGCCAACGGTCACTTCCCCACTCTTCACATTCCCTAAAAATAGGAGCAAAGGTAGGATCCTCGGGATACAACAACCGCAAGCTCTCAAATCCCATCAATTTCGAAGACAAGGTAGCAACAAGCACATGCTTCCTAGACAAGGTATCGGCAACAACATTTTCCTTTCCTCTTTTGTAATGAATTACATAAGGGAAAGTCTCGATGAACTCAATCCACTTAGCATGACGCCTATTCAACTTGTCTTGGCTCTTAAGGTGTTTCAACGACTCATGATCCGTTCGTATCACAAACTCCTTAGGCCACAAATAATGTTGCCAATTTCCCAAAGCTCTAACAAGGGCGTACAACTCCAAATCATAAGTTGAGTAATTAAGAGTTGCCCCTTTGAGCTTTTCACTGAAATAAGCAACGGGCTTACCTTCTTGCATCAAAACAGCCCCGATGCCAACCTTACTAGCATCACACTCTACTTCAAACATCTTATCAAAATCGGGCAATTGCAATAAAGGCGCCGAGATGAGCGTAGCTTTCAAGGCCTCAAAAGCCCTAGCTTGCTCATCACCCCATTTAAAAGGTTCGTCCTTCCTAATTACCTCGGTCAAGGGGGCTGCTATGGAACTAAATCCTTTGACAAACCTCCTATAAAAGCTTGCCAACCCGTGGAAACTTCGGATTTCTCCAATAGTTTTAGGGGTCGGCCAACTTCGAATAGAGTCTATCTTGGAATCGTCCACTTCCACACCCCTTGATCTCACGACAAAACCAAAGAATATAACCTTATCAACACCAAAAAAACACTTCTCCATTTTGGCATACAGCTTCTCCTTTCGGAGCACATCAAACACACATCTCAAATGCATTACATGATCATCAATAGATTTACTATATACCAACACATCATCAAAGTAAACCACCACAAACTTTCCAATATAAGGCTTCATTACATGATTCATTAGCCTCATAAAGGTGCTAGGAGCATTGGTAAGGCCAAAGGGCATGACCAGCCACTCATATAGACCAAATTTGGTCTTGAATGCGGTCTTCCACTCATCACCGAGTTGCATGCGAATTTGGTGATAGCCATTCCTAAGGTCCACTTTAGAAAACAAACAAGATCCGTGGAGCTCATCTAACATATCATCTAGTCTAGGGATTGGATGATGATACCTTATAGTGATTTTGTTGATGGCTCTACAATCGACGCACATGCGCCAAGTTCCGTCCTTCTTCGGTACCAAAAGCACCGGAACAACACACAGACTCATGCTTTCCTTGATGTATCCCTTGTTGAGAAGCTCCTCAACTTGTCTTTCAAGCTCCTTAGTGTCCATGGGATTGCTCCTATAGGCCGGTTTGTTTGGAAGTTGTGAACCCGGCACCAAATCAATTTGGTGCTCAATTCCCCGAAGTGGGGGCAATCCTTGCGGAAGTTCTTGAGGAAATACATCTTCATACTCCTGCAACACACAAGAAATCAAAGGGGAAATGGAAGAATTAGTGGGGTTAGTATTAAAACAATGGGCCAAAAGTAACATCGGCTTGTTTTCATCATGGTCCACGAAGAGTTCTTTCCTCCTAGCCAACATCACTACGTTTTCCATCTCCCTCGTCGTTGGGACAACCTCGGATGTCCCTACTTCCTCACCTATGGCATTCCCCCCCTTTTCTCCCTTTTCGGATTCCTTCCCCTTTCTCTTCAACTCTCTCATCTTTTGATGCCACTCATTTACTTGGGAGGGTGAAAGAGGATGAAGTGTGACCTTTCGGCCATCCTTCTCAAGCGTATACCGGTTGGACCTCCCATCGTGTTTAGTAGACCTATCATATTGCCATGGTCTACCTAACAACAAGTGACATGCTTGCATTGGGATCACGTCACAAAGCACTTCACCGTGGTAGTTTCCCACCTTAAACCGAACCACACATTGCCTTGTGACCTTTAATTCACCACAATCGTTCAACCATTGTAGCTTGTAAGGACTAGTGTGTAGTGTAGTTGGTAGCTTCAAGAAATTTACCATAGCATGGCTCGCAATATTTGTACAACTACCACTATCAATCACCAAGGTGCACACACTCCCCTTTACAAGACACTTAGTATGGAATAGATTTTCCCTTTGACTCGGGTCATCTATCGCCTTACTAATCATGACACGTCTAACCACAAAGTTCGGAACCACACACTCCCCTTCTTGTGGATAGACATCTTCACTACCATCTTTTTCATCATCATTCGGCCCATTTTCAGCTCCCTCTCCATCTTGAGGCTCGGCCTCATCCTCCCCCCTTTCGGAAACCACCTCCTCACCAAGGTAGTACACTTTCCCTTCTCGTAGGATCACATTGCGCCGGTTCGGACATTCATTGGCCTTATGCCCCCAACCTTGGCACTTGAAGCATTGGAACCCCTTTGGGTTGGGATATTTGTGAGCCTCCGGTTTCGGAAGGAATTTAGGGACTGTTTTGGACTCGGGCAGCTTCGTAGGGGCGGGTTGGTCCTTGTTTTTGGGCCAACCCGAGGGGGTTTGTACCCTTGCCTTGAAGGATGATCTCTCCTTAAGTTCCCTTTCAATCTCAAGGGCCGCTTGGAATATACCGTCAATGGTTTCAAACCGGTGAAGGGTCAAATGAGTGGAGATCTCTTTGTTCAACCCACACTTGAACCGGATGATGTCGTGACTGATTTGCTCCCCACGATGATCAAGTTTCAACATGAGTTGTTGGAACTCGTCAAAATAGGCCATCACACTCTTGCCCCCTTGCCGCAAGCCATATAATCTAGCAAGCAACTCATGACGATATCTCTCGGGAAGGTATCGTTGTCTCATCAAATACCTCAACCGAAACCAAGGTGGTGGCTGCCCATCAACTAATTCATTACCAAATCGTTTAACATACTCCCACCAAGTGTTAGCATAGCCCTCGAGGTGAGCTATAGCGTAGCAACTATTCTTTTCTTCCGAGATATCATTAACTTGGAAAACTTTGTCACACGCCGATTCCCAAGTTAAGTAGGTCTCGGGGTCACTTTCACCCTTAAAGATGGGTAGGCTCAACTTGATGGTGTTGATGCCTACGTCTCTCTCTTGGTGTCGGTTTCCCCTATCTCCATACCCCCGGTATCTCCTAGGTTCTCCTCGACCCCCTCTTAACTCCTCCTCCCTCATATAAGCATCATCAAAGGCTCCATCTCCTTCATACTCCTCTCTACCGTATCCTTCAAAGTGGGCTGGTCGGCCTTGGCCGTTTTGATTCGGAGGATTTGGAATTTGCAGTCTTTGGGTTAATGGAGCTTGGAATGGAGGGTTCGGATTTAGTGGAGGTACTTGGCGTCCAAATCCCTCTTGTGGAATTGGAGGGGCTTGGAAATGTGGTGGTCTAGTGGGGTCTCGATTTGGAGGAAAATAGGTAGTTTGGCTTGCGGTATTTAGTGGAGCTTGGGGTGAATTTAGCATTTGGTGGACTGTTTCGGGGGTGATGGTTGCGGAGGAGGTCCTATCCTGACCATTGGTAGATACATGTAGAGGAGTAGAAGGACGAGAGTTCCTTTGACTCTCCACTTGTTCTAATCTCCCACTAATAGTCGACACTTCCCCCTTTATTGCTGCCAAGTCCCCTCTCACGGCCCCAAATTCCGAATTCAACCTTTCAAGTGTCCGGGTAACGGCCTCAAGAGTGACCCTCATAGAATCAAGGGCATTAGTATCCACATTATGAGACGTAGCTCCTTCCATTGTCAAGATATTATCCGCCTTAGTTCACCACAAGTTCATATTCCACAAGTGTTGTATAATTGGCTAGTAACCGTGAAATCTTAAGGTAGGAGTAAGCTCTTATCCGGAATGGATTCTTGTTTGAAGACTCAAAGAATTCTTGCCGGACTAGAGTCAAAAATCAGCAATTCATTCAAACGAATAAAAGCACTCAAATAATCGTTGACACGAACAAACGGTTCAAGGAACTAGTTGACAACCTAGTAGGAATGTACTAGTTTGTTAATTAGTTCTAGGACCAAGTAAGGGAAACCAAGGATCAACAATTAGCAACCCAAGAATATCCTAAGTTGAGCTTATAGTGACGTGGCAGCATGCAATGGTTCCACACGTCCTTCTTCTCTTTTTTTTTTGTTAATATTCACACAACTTGTTATAGTTTGCAAAGTGTTTTGGTGGGAAAAAATAAAATCTTGTAGTATTTCACCTCTTTTCAAATTCAAGAAAGTGAGGTTTGGTTGACTAATCCCACAAAACAAGGCTCCTTGAATTAAGAAAAAGTGATTGACAAGACTAGAAGGTGATGGGTGCAAGTCTTTCACAACAACTTTATAGCTTGTCTTACAACTTGAGCACACAACAAGATGAACAAGATGAACAAGTTCAAAAGATGAACACCTCAACAAACTTCATCAACTTCTTTAGCACATAATCACACAACCACCGATTTTTCTTTTGGTTTCAACAACACACAACTTTCGGCCACTTCAAGTCACTACACAATGTTCAAGTTTTCAAGCTCAACTTTTGGATCTAGACACCTTAGTGTTGGTGAGAAAGAAACCAACACTAGAAACTCACTAAACAAGCAAAATAACACCAAGATCTAAACATACAACATCATTCTTGGTTTCAACTTTTAATGGACAGATTTCAGAAATTCTTTTTGGTGTTGTTTGTTTAAGTCGTGAACTAGCCCAAGATGGGTTATGTTGGAACACAACCGGTCTCGCTTTGATACCAAATGATGCAAAATCAAACCAACAACAACAAGAGCTTCAAGTAGGCTTGGATTTCAGCCCAACAACACAAGAACAACAAGATAGATAACAATGCTAGTGAATCGAAAAGAGCCCCACACGGCTTCACTAGACTTTAAGATAACAAAATCAGCAACAACAACAAGATAAAGAAAGATAGATAACTTGACATATAACATTCAAGAAACTAAGAACCCTAACATCAAGAGAGGACCTTAAGTCTTATGAATATAAACACCAAGTTCTTACGAGGACCAAGAGGCACTCAACGACCTCAAAACCCTTGTTTCTAGCCAAAGAGACAACACAAGTATCCCTCTACTTGTGAGATAATTGGGGCGGCTTCTAAGAGTGAGAGAGAGAGTGAAATGTTTAGTCTTTAGGTTACAAAAATCAGCATTCCAAAAACTAAGAAATAACTCTCTAACATGTGCTATTTATACTACAAACAAAAGGGGTAAAATGACCCATCCGCCCTTGCTTCTTGTGCCAACCTTGAAGAGTAGTTTATTACACATTAATACCTCTCTTCACACATAAAAACGTTTAGGTCCTTGGTTGGTTCAATCACCAATTCACACACGGCCATTTGCATGAACAAGGCTTCGAGTTCTTGTAATTCCCGAGCTTGGCTTCGTGTGAAAGGCCGTGTACCTGTGGAGGCTGCCCCAACCGTATCATTGGGACAGGTCCCCAATTGACTCAAAATGAACTGAAAGTAATAACATAGTCTCTCAAATGCTGAAATGTATGATGATAGGTACTCAAACCATGAGAACTCACCACTGTAGGAATGTAGACAGAGGTACTCGGAAGTCACTGATAAGGCTGGGACTAACTACCGGAACCTACATTATAAGACAATGTAGCACATAGACGTATATATGGATCAACACTTGGGAATGTACTGAGTATGTGGGGGTGCATGAATTTATATAAAATAGCATCAATACTCTTTAATAAAATCATGTATGCAATAAAAAATGACTCACATGGATTGAATAAGTATAAAATGTAAAGCTCATGAATCATGTAGAATGGAGCATGTAACACAAATCTCGTGAGTCATAATAGTTTAACTTTAAAATCGGTAATCTTCTCTTATTCTCATTACCTATAGGCTAAAGGAAACTTTAAACAATACTTTCAACTTATTCATATGTCTCATGGAGAGTAAAACATCTTTAATGCTCAAGAACTCATAACTCTTTTGAACTCAAGTACTTGGAATATAGAATCATATAACTTTGAAACATACTTGAAGGCATTTCATTCACTTTAGGAAAATATCTCAAATCAAGCTTTAGGAAAATCATTCTATCTTAATGGAAACACACTCTAGTTTAGGGAAATAACTTATCTCATAGTTTTAGAGAAAATACTTATATCAAGGGAAAATACTTTAGCCTTGGGAGAAAATCCACAACTTTACAATTAGGAAAATAACTTGTATAAAGGGAGGTTCTCTTAACTGACATAAAACATGTGAGGTACATGGAGTCCAATGTTTTGTCCTCGAAAGGAAGTGACCCCAGGTTGGGGAGGAGCATCATACTCTTTCCAGGGAGTATAACCTCAATTCAGAGATCACTTATCTCGGCCTCAGGCCCAATATCTCGGCCTTAGGCCCAAAATCTCCAACCTATGGTGGCACGTAGTTTTGGGCTAAGAAACCGTAGTAACTGACCCAACTCTGTACTACATACTTACTATCTTTAGTTTATCTCGCTCATCTCATGGAAATAAACTTTAAAAATAGTCTTATGATTCATTAAGACCCCAACAATCAAATCTGTAATCTCATGTAGTGAAGTTGATTTCAAACCTCCATGACCATTAGGTCAAAACATTTCTCAATAAATCTCAGAATACTAAAATCATGGGTCCTTATAGAAAAAGAGTTCATAAAATTGCAAATCTCAAGTAGGGCTTAATAACTCGTACATCAATATTAAGGTAAAACTTATCAAAAGCGTAATAGATAGCATATAGATTCATAACTCATGTAGAAATCTAGAAATTTCAGCAATTTATCTCAAAATCTCAAGATACTCATATACTTCAATATCTCAAACATTTCAACTATTAATTTCTCAAGGATTAAAATTATGGGGTATAGACCCAGCTGCAGTTTCTCAAGAAAACATGTGAAAAATCATGCCATTAGACTCTCAATTCATGGAAAACATCAAAATATTGCAATCAATAAAAACGGATGAAAAACCCTAATTCAAATTCATGTAAAATCTCTTAGATTGCAGAAAATCATAGTTTAAATAAGCCTTTGAGCACAAGGAAGGAAGGATTGCCCTTGTTCAAAACCCCACATACCTTAGATTATGAAATTGGACTAACGAGCTTGCTCTAAACTCTTTTCCTTATTCTTGAGAGAGAGTTCTTGCAACCTTTGAACTTGGGGAACTCAAATCTCAGCTTAATTTGTAGAATCTATGGTATTTCTTGGATTTCTTGGAGAAGGGTTTTCGATTTGGTCTTGAGGGAGAAACCCTAGTCTTTGGATGATTTGGGAGATAATAAGGCTATCAAGTTCGTTTGGAATATATATGAGGTATAAAAGGGAAAAGAACCAAAAGCCCCTTTTAAAAAGGAATTAAAAATACTAAACAGGTGTTGAGACGATCGACGTGATGGTCCATCGCAAGCCTGATGGTCTATTGGGTCGTCTGTCGCATGCTGGTGAGAAAAAGAACATACTGCCTAGGTGTGATGGTCAAAGCGATGGTCCGTTACTCAGCCTGACAGTGTGTCACTCAGCCTGATGGTCCGTCGGATCATCCGTCGCATATTGGCCAGGATTAGGCCATACAGCCCGAGTGCGACAGTCCCAGCAACAGACCGTTACATCCTTAACGGTCCATCATTTTAGCCGTCGCACTTGGGCCAGAAAAGTAAGTTACTGCCTTGTTTGCGATGGGCGGAGCGACGGTCCCTCGCAGACTCGATGGTCTGTTGGATAGTCCATCACACCCGGGTGGTTCTGACAACTCTCAGTAAAACTATCATAACTTCTCACCCCGATACCGAATTTTGATGAAATTTGTATTGTTGGAAAGCTAATTCAACTCTCTACATGAAAAAAGAAAAATTAAAAAAATTCTATATTGGATAAATACCAGTCACTTGTGAAGTCACTTCTCAATTTTTTAGGGCTGGAATTACACTTGGCTTGACACGCTCTAAGGCTCATACTACGATGGAACTTTGCAGGGTCTTACTATATCTCCCCCTTGGAAACATTCGTCCTCGAATGTTACTAGTTAGACTATGAACACTAGAAAACAGAGTACACATAACTGAAGCAAGTTGCTAAAACGGGTTCAAAATCTCTCTAAACTCTCCAATGCCTTAGAAATTGCAAGAACTCATGCAAGAACAGATACATATAGCTGAACTTTAGATTAGAAGGGATGAATTAAGGAAGAATAATACCTTTAGATTGATCTGAACCGGCGGAAAAGAGGTGCGGGTACTTGACTTGCATGCCTGATTTTGCCTCCCAAGTAGCGCCCTCAACTGACTGGTTCCGCCACAAAACTTTGACTACAGAAACCTCTTTGTTCCTCAGTCTACAGATCTGAAAATCTAGGATCTCAACAAGAATCTCATCGAATGAAAGAATGTTCTAAATACCAGCAATCTCGGAGGAATCTACGGCAACAGAATCACCAATATGCTTTTTAAGCATGGAGACATAAAAAATAGGATGAACAGCTAACAACTCCGTGGGATACTCAACCTCATAGGCTACTTTCCCTACACGGATCAAAACTCTATACGGGCCAACATAAAAGGGACTAAGCTTTCCCTTTTTACCAAATCTCTTCATCCCTTTCATGGGTGAAATCTTCAAGTACACCAAATCACCCACTTCAAACTCAAGAACTATTCTCCTGACATCGGCATATGACTTTTAACGACTCTGAGCTATCTTTAACGTCTTTCTAATCAACTTAACTTTCTCCATAGCTTCAAACACTGCATCAGGATCAATCACGAAAGCTTTATGCACTACAAAACAACCTATGGGTGATCTACATCTCCTACCATATAAGGCCTCAAATGGTGTCATCCTGATGCTAGCATGGTAAATTTTGTTATAGGCAAATTCTATCAATGGAAAATGTTCATCCTAACTAACTTTGAAATCAAGAGCACACGCCCTCAACATATCTTCTAGGGTCTGAATAGTCTTCTCAGCCTGACGATCTATCTATGGATGAAATGCGGAACTCAAAAGAACTTGGGCACCAAGACCCTGCTAAACGCCTTCCAAAACTGAGAAGTAAATTAAGTGCCCCTATCCGAAATGATGGATGAGAGAACTCTATGCAGAATGACTAACTCCCAAATATACAATCTAGCATAATCCTCAACTGTATAAGATGTGTACACGGGCAAGAAATGAGCTTACTTTGTCATCCTATCCACAACAACCCAAATAGAATCATGATAACGATGCAAAAGAGGAAACCCGGTCTCGAAGTCCATATTCATATTCACTAGCTCCAACATCCAAGTGGGAATACCAAACTCTTGCATCATACCACCAGGTCTTTGGTGCTCTACCTTAATCTATTGGCACGTTGCACACTTTGCTACGAACTCGGCTATATCCTTTTTCATACCATTCCACCAATAGATCTCCCGCAAGCCGTGGTACATCTTGGTAGTGCTGGGAAGAATAGAATACCGTGCACCATACACTTCAGCCATAATTTTCTTCCCCAAATCCTAAACACACAGAACGCATAATATACCCTACAATCTCAACACGCCATCTCCCCCTATGGAGAAAACCTCTACCTTTTGGTCCGTAACTGACTCCTTCATTATAACCAAACTAGGATCTCTGTTTTGCTTCTCCTTAACTTTCGAAACTAAAGAGGATTCGAAACTACTCTGCACCAAAGTACTTTTCTCAGCTGAATCAAGAAACCTAACACCCAATTTAGACAAGTAATGCACATCACGAGCTAACTCTTTCGTACCTTCCTATATATGAGAAACACTACCCATAGACAATCAGCTAAGTTCATTCACCATAACATAGGCCTTGCCCGGGTGATACAACACACTTATATCATAGTCTTTTAACAACTCTAATCACCTCCTATGCCTAAGATTCAACTCCCTCTGACTAAACACATATTGAAGGCTCGTATGATCAGTAAACACATCAACATAGACACCATAAAGACTATGTCTCCAAATTTTCAAAGCAAAGACCACAACAACTGATTCTAGATCATGGGTCGGTAGTTCTTTTCATGCGACTTCAACTGTCTAAAAGCATAAGCTATAACCTTACCTCTTTTCATAAACACACAACCCAAACAAAATCTAGAGGCATCACAATACAACAGAAAACCATTTGTACCATCAGGAAAAGTCAAGAGGAGCTGAAGTAAGTCAAGTCTTAAACTCCTGAAAACGCTTCTCACAGGAATCTAACCGCTGGAACTTAACTTTCTTTTGAGTCAACTGTGATACAATATCAAACCAACAACACCAAGAACTACAAGTAGGTTCGGATTTCAGTCCAACAACACAAGAACAACAAGATTAATTTTCAGTTTTTCAGCTCAACAACACAAGAACAACTAGATGAACAACAATGCTAGTGAATCGAAAAGAGCCCCACACGGCTTCACTAGACTTGAAGATAACAAAATCAACAACAACAACAAGATAAGGAAAGATAGATAACTTGACATATAACATTCAAGAAACTAAGAACCCTAACATCAAGAGAGGACCCTAAGTCTAATGAATATAAACACCAAGTTCTTACGAGGACCAAGAGGCACTCAACGACCTCAAAACCCTTGTTTCTAGTTAAAGAGACAACACAAGTATCCCTCTACTTGTGAGATAGAAGTGGCGGCTTCCAAGAGTGGAAGAGAGAGAGAGAGAAGTTTAGTGTTTTAGGTTTACAAAAATCAGATTTCAAAAACTAAGGAATAGCTCTCTAATATGTTCTATTTATACTACAACAAAAAGGATAAAATGACCCATCCGCCCTTGCTTCTTGTGCCAACCTTGAAGAGTAGTTTATTACACATTAAGACCTCTCTTCACACATAAAAACGTTTAGGTCCTTGGTTGGTTCAATCACCAACTCACACACGGCCATTTGCATGAACAAAGCTTGGAGTTTTTGTAATTCCCGAGCATGGCTTCGTGTGAAAGGCCGTGTACCTGTGGAGGCTGCCCCAACCGTATCATCCTCTCCATCTTGAGAGGAATTTGACCTCAAATTCAGCATTTGGTCATGTTCAACCGCATTCACGAGGGAGAGATCACCAACGTTGAAAGTGTTGTGCACTTGATATTCCGGTGGAAGGTCAATCTTGTAGGCGTTGTCAATGATTCTCTCAAGTACTTGGAAAGGGAAATCACCCCTTGGCAGAAACTTGGACTTCCTTTGAGCTGGAAACCGAGCCTTTCGAAGATGCACCCACACCCAATCTCCGGGTTCAAGCACAAGCCTTCTTCTCCCTTTGTTTACCCTTTTTGCAACCTCTTGGTTCTTCTTTTCAAGCTTGATACGCACCGTCTCATGCATTTTCTTCATTGCCTCGGCTCTTTTATATCCATCTAAGCTGGTCATGAGATCACTAGACAAAGGAGTGAGATCTAAAGGGGTAAGGGGATTCAGGCCATAAACATATTCAAAGGGAGTCATTCCCGTGCTCGAATGTATTACCCGGTTGTATGCAAATTCCACCAAGGGTAGGTGATCTTCCCATGAAGTCAGCTTACCTTTAACCATAGAACGTAGCATAGACCCTAAGGTTCTATTTACTACCTCCGTTTGGCCATCGGTCTGTGGGTGGCAAGACGTGGAGAAAAGTAACTTCGTCCCAAGCCTACCCCACATGGACTTCCAAAAGAGACTTAGGAACTTGGAGTCCCTATCGCTCACATTAGTCCTCGGTACCCCGTGAAGCTTTACAACATGTTCAACAAATAATGAAGCTACACTACGAGCATCCTCGGTTTTAGCACATGGAATAAAATGAGCCATTTTAGAGAATCTATCAACAATAACAAAAATGCTATCTCGGCCCTTTCTAGTCCTTGGCAGCCCCAAAACAAAATCCATCGAAATGTCTAACCAAGGTCTAAGGGAAGTAGGGAGTGGTGTGTATAACCCTTGAGGTAGGAGACGAGCTTTCGCACTTCGGCAGGCCACGCATTGACTACAAATTTTAGTGACGTCTTTGCGCATTTTTGGCCAATAGAAGTTCTCCTCTAAGATTCCGAGGGTCTTGTCTACCCCAAAGTGCCCCATGAGGCCTCCGTCATGGGCCTCCCTCACAAATAATTCCCTCCAAGAACTAGAAGGAACACACAACCTCCTCCCTTTGAACAAATACCCATCGAACCGAGAGTAGGAGGAATGGTCATTCTCCTTAAGCCAACGGTCCCTTCCCCACTCTTCGCATTCCCTAAAAATAGGAGCAAAGGTAGGATCCTCGGGATACAACAACCGCAAGCTCTCAAAACCCATCAATTTCGAAGACAAGGTAGCAACAAGCACATGCTTCCTAGACAAGGCATCGGCAACAACATTTTCCTTTCCCCTTTTGTAATGAATTACATAAGGGAAAGTCTCGATGAACTCAATCCACTTAGCATGACGCCTATTCAACTTGTCTTGGCTCTTAAGGTGTTTCAACGACTCATGATCAGTTCGTATCACAAACTCCTTAGGCCACAAATAATGTTGCCAATTTCCCAAGGCTCTAACAAGGGTGTACAACTCCAAATCATAAGTTGAGTAATTAAGAGTTGCCCCTTTGAGCTTTTCACTGAAATAAGCAACGGGCTTACCTTCTTGCATCAAAACAGCCCCAATGCCAACCTTAGTAGCATCACACTCTACTTCAAACATCTTATCAAAATCGGGCAATTGCAATAAAGGCGCTGAGATGAGCGTAGCTTTCAAGGCCTCAAAAGCCCTAGCCTGCTCATCACCCCATTTAAAGGGTCCGTCCTTTCTAATTACCTCGGTCAAGGGGTCTGCTATGGAACTAAATCCTTTGACAAACCTCCTATAAAAGCTTCCCAACCCGTGGAAACTTCGGATTTCTCCAATAGTTTTAGGGGTCGGCCAACTTCGAATAGAGTCTATCTTGGAATCGTCCACTTCCACACCCCTTGAGCTCACGACAAAGCCCAAGAATATAATCTTATCAACACCAAAAGAACACTTCTCCATGTTGGCATACAGCTTTTCCTTTCGGAGCACATCAAACACACATCTCAAATGCATTACATGATCATCAATAGATTTACTATATACCAACACATCATCAAAGTAAACCACCACAAACATTTCAATATAAGGCTTCATTACATGATTCATTAGCCTCATAAAGGTGCTAGGATCATTGGTAAGGCCGAAGGGCATGACCAGCCACTCATAGAGACCGAATTTGGTCTTGAATGCGGTCTTCCACTCATCACCGGGTTGCATGCGAATTTGGTGATAGCCACTCCTAAGATCCACTTTAGAAAACAAACAAGATCCGTGGAGCTCATCTAACATATCATCTAGCCTAGGGATTGGATGACGATACCTTATAGTGATTTTGTTGATGGCTCTACAATCGACGCACATGCGCCAAGTTCCGTCCTTCTTTGATACCAAAAGCACCGGAACAACACACGGACTCATGCTTTCCTTGATGTACCCCTTGTTGAGAAGCTCCTCAACTTGTCTTTCAAGCTCCTTAGTGTCCATGGGATTGCTCCTATAGGCCGGTTTGTTTGGAAGTTGTGAACCCGGCACCAAATCAATTTGGTGCTCAATTCCCCGAAGTGGGGGCAAACCTTGCGGAAGTTCTTGAGGAAATACATCTTCATACTCCTGCAACACACAAGAAATCAAAGGGGAAATGGAAGAATTAGTGGGGTTAGTATTAAAACAATGGGCCACAAGTAACATCGGCTTGTTTTCATCATGGTCCACGAAGAGTTCTTTCCTCCTAGCCAACATCACTACGTTTTCCATCTCCCTTGTCGTTGGGACAGCCTCGGATGTCCCTACTTCCTCACCTACGGCATTCCCCCCCTTTTCTCCCTTTCCGGATTCCCCCCCCTTTCCCTTCAACTTCCTCATCTTTTGATGCCACTCATTTACTTGGGAGGGTGAGAGAGGATGAAGTGTGACCTTTCGGCCATCCTTCTCAAGCGTATACCGGTTGGACCTCCCATCGTGTTTAGTAGACCTATGATATTGCCATGGTCTACCTAACAACAAATGACATGCTTGCATTGGGATCACGTCACAAAGTACCTCATCGTGGTAGTTTCCCACCTTAAACCGAATCACACATTGTCTCGTGACCCTTAATTCACCACAATCATTCAACCATTGTAGCTTGTAAGGACTAGTGTGTGGTGTAGTTGGTAGCTTCAAGAAATTTACCATAGCATGGCTTGCAACATTTGTACAACTACCACTATCAATCACCAAGGTGCACACATTCTCCTTTACAAGACACTTAGTATGGAATAGATTTTCCCTTTGACTCGGGTCATCTATCGCCTTACTAATCATGACACGTCTAACCACAAAGTTTGGAACCACACACTCCCCCTCTTGTGGATAGACATCTTCACTACCATCTACTTCATCATCATTCGGCCCATTTTCAGCTCCCTCTCCATCTTGAGGCTCGGCCTCATCCTCCCCCCTTTCGGAAACCACCTCCTCACCAAGGTAGTACACCTTTCCTTCTCGTAGGATCACATTGCGCCGGTTCGGACATTCGTTGGCCTTATGCCCCCAACCTTGGCACTTGAAGCATTGGAACCCCTTTGGGTTGGGATATTTGTGAGACTCCAGTTTCGGAGGAAATTTAGGGACGGTTTTGGACTCGGGCAGCTTCGTAGGGGCGGGTTGGTCCTTGTTTTTGGTCCAACCCGAGGGGGTTTGTACCCTTGCCTTGAAGGATGATCTCTCCTTAAGTTCCCTTTCAATCTCAAGGGCCGCTTGGAATATACCGTCAATGGTTTCAAACCGGTGAAGGGTCAAATGAGTGGAGATCTCTTTGTTCAACCCATACTTGAACCGGATGATGTCGTGACTGATTTGCTCCCCACGATGATCAAGATTCAACATGAGTTGTTGGAACTCGTCAAAATAGGCCATCACACTCTTGCCTCCTTGCCGCAAGCCATATAATCTAGCAAGCAACTCATGACGATATCTCTCGGGAAGGTATCGTTGCCTCATCAAGTACCTCAACCGATACCAAGGTGGTGGCTGCCCATCGACTAATTCATTACCAAACCGTTTAACATACTCCCACCAAGTGTTAGCATAGCCCTCAAGGTGAGCTATAGAGTAGCAACTCTTCTTTTCGTCCGAGATGTCATTAACTTGGAAAACTTTGTCACAAGCCGATTCCCAAGTTAAGTAGGCCTCGGGATCACTTTCACCCTTAAAGATAGGTAGGCTCAACTTGATGGTGTTGATGCCTACGTCTCTCTCTTGGTGTCGGTTTCCCCTATCTCCATACCCCCGGTATCTCCTAGGTTCTCCTCGACCCCCTCTTAACTCCTCCTCCCTCATATAAGCATCATCAAAGACTCCATCTCCTTCATACTCCTCTCTACCGTATCCTTCAAAGTGGGCTGGTCGGCCTTGGCCGTTTTGATTCGGAGGATTTGCAATTTGTGGTCTTTGGTTTAATGGAGCTTGGAATGGAGGGTTCGGATTTAGTGGAGGTACTTGGCGTCCAAATCCCTCTTGTGGAATTGGAGGGGCTTGGAAATGTAGTGGTCTAGTGGAGTCTCGGTTTGGAGGAAAATAGGTAGTTTGGCTTGCGGTATTTAGTGGAGCTTGGGGTGCATTTAGCATTTGGTGGACTGTTTCGGGGGTGATGGTTGCGGAGGAGGTCCTATCATGACCATTGGTAGATACATGTAGAGGAGTAGAAGGACGAGAGTTCCTTTGACTCTCCACTTGTTCTAATCTCCCACTAATAGTCGACACTTCCCCCTTTATTGCTGCCAAGTCCCCTCTCACGGCCCCAAATTCCGAATTCAACCTTTCAAGTGTCCGGGTAACGGCGTCAAGAGTGACCTTCATAGAATCAAGAGCATTAGTATCCACATTATGAGACGTAGTTCCTTCCATTGTCAAGGTATTATCCTCTTTAGTTCACCACAAGTTCGTGTTCCACAAGTGTTGTATAATTGGCTAGTAACCGTGAGATTTGTAAGGTATGAGTAAACTCTTATCCGAAATGGATTCTTGTTTGAAGACTCAAAGAATTCTTGCCGGACTAGAGTCAAAAATCAGCAACTCATTCAAACGAATAAAAGCACTCAAATAAATGTTGACACGAACAAACGGTTCAAGGAACTAGTTGACAACCTAGTAGGAATGTACTAGTTTGTTAATTAGTTCTAGGACCAAGTAAGGGAAACCAAGGATCAACAATTAGCAACCAAAGAATATCCTAAGTTGAGCTTATAGTGACGTGGCAGCATGCAATGGTTCCACACGTTTTTTTTTCTTCTCTCTTTTTTTTTTGTTAATATTCACAAACTTGTTATAGTTTGCAAAGTGTTTTTGGTGGGAAAAATAAAATCTTGTAGTGTTTCACCCTTTTCAAACTCAAAAAGGGATGTTTGGTAGACTAATCCCACAAAACAAGGCTCCTTGAATTAGGGAAAAGTGATTGACAAGACTAAAAGGTGAGGGGTGCAAATCTTTCACAACAACTTTATAACTTGTCTTACAACTTGAGCACACAACAAGATGAACAAGATGAACAATTTCAAAAGATGAACACCTCAACAATCTTCTTCAACTTCTTTAGCACATAAACACAACATCCACCGATTTTATTTCTTTTTTTTTTTGGTCACCAACAACATACAACTTTCGGCCACTTCAAGTCACTACACAATGTTCAAGTTTTTCAAGCTCAACTTTTGGATCTAGACACCTTAGTGTTGGTGAGAAAGAAACCAACACTAGAAACTCACTAAACAAGCAAAATAACACTTAGATCTAGACATGCATCATCATTCTCGGCTTCAACTTTTAATGGACAGATTTCAGAATTTCCTTTAGGTGTTGTTTGTTCAAGCCGTGAACTAGCCCAAGATGGGTTATGTTGGAACACAACCGGTCTTGCTTTGATACCAAATGATACAATATCAAACCAACAACACCAAGAACTACAAGTAGGTTCGGATTTCAGTCCAACAACACAAGAACAACAAGTTTAATTTTCAGTTTTTCAGCTCAACAACACAAGAACAACAAGATGAACAACAATGCTAGTGAATCGAAAAGAGCCCCACACAGCTTCACTAGACTTGAAGATAACAAAATCAACAACAACAACAAGATAAGGAAAGATAGAAAACTTGACATATAACATTCAAGAAACTAAGAACCCTAACATCAAGAGAGGACCCTAAGTCTAATGAATATAAACACCAAGTTCTTACGAGGACCAAGAGGCACTCAACGACCTCAAAACCCTTGTTTCTAGCCAAAGAGACAACACAAGTATCCCTCAACTTGTGAGATAGAAGTGGCGGCTTCCAAGAGTGGAAGAGAGAGAGAGAGAAGTTTAGTGTTTTAGGTTTACAAAAATCAGATTTCAAAAACTAAGGAATAGCTCTCTAATATGTTCTATTTATACTACAACAAAAAGGATAAAATGACCCATCCGCCCTTGCTTCTTGTGCCAACCTTGAAGAGTAGTTTATTACACATTAAGACCTCTCTTCACACATAAAAACGTTTAGGTCCTTGGTTGGTTCAATCACCAACTCACACACGGCCATTTGAATGAACAAAGCTTGGAGTTTTTGTAATTCCCGAGCTTGGCTTCGTGTGAAAGGCCGTGTACCTGTGGAGGCTGCCCCAACCGTATCAAACTGGGTCATGGAAGATGCAATAGAAAAGAAACCTTCAACAAAATGAAGGTAGCAGCCCTCAAGACCCAAGAAACTTCTAATGTCAGATGGGGAGATAGTTCTAGGCCAATTTCTCATAGTTTCTGTATTTTGGGGATCAACTCTAATACCTTCGGCTGAAACAACATGACCCAAAAAGGCTGGAAACCTTAGCCAAATTTCATACTTACTGAATTTGGTGAACAACTGGTGATCTCTAAGAGTTTGCAAGAAAATTTTAAGGTGGTTCGCATGGTCACTCTCATTACGGGAGTACACAAGGATGTCATCTATAAACAATTTGACAAACATATCGAGATATTGCTTGAACACTCGATTTATAAGGTCCATAAAAGTTGTTGGGGCATTGGTTAGCCCAAAAGACATGACAAGAAACTCAAAGTGACCATAGCAGGTTCAGAAAGCTGTTTTTGGAATATCACACTCCTTTACTTTAAATTGATGATAGCCGGATCTAAGGTCTATCTTAGAGAAATAACTTTACCTTGCAACTGATCAAACAAGTCATTAATTCTCGGAAGAGGATAATTATTTTTGACTGTGACCTTGTTAAGATGACGATAGTCAATGCACATACGCAAAGAACCATCTTTCTTCTGCACGAATAAAATAGGTGCGCCCCAAGGAGAAATACTGGGCCTTATGAAACCTTTTCCTAAAAGATCTTTGAGTTTCTCTTTCAACTCATTAAGCTCAGTAGGTTCCATATAATATAGAGGAATAGAAATGGGACGAGTGTCGAGAAGAAGGTCAATCCCAAATTCTATCTCTCTATCAGGAGGTACCCCTGGGAGATCTTCTAAAAATACATCTGGAAACTCATTAACAATTTTGACTGATTGAATAGTTGGAGCCTCGAACATAGTGTCTTTGACTCTAACTAGGTGATAGAAGCAACCCTTGAATATTAGCTTTTTTTCTTTGAGATAGGAGATAAAATGACTTTTGAGAGATACCGATCTCTCGAACCACTCAAAAATTGGCTCATCAGGGAACTGGAACTTGACCATACAGGTACGACAGTCTAAAGATGCATAAAAAGAATAAAGCCAATCCATACCCAGAATAAGGTCAAAAACCACCATGTCTACCTCTATCAAATCTGCAAGTATAACTTTATGGAGAACAGTAACAGGACAATCTCTATACACTTGTTTAGCAACAACTGACTCCTCTATCAGTGTAGAAACTAGGAAGGGCTCAAAAATCTTTTCGGGACTCATTTTGAAAATCACAGCTACAAGTGGGGTCACATAAGAGAGCCATGACATGGGGTCCAACAACACATAGACATCAAAGCAAAAGACACGAACTATACCGGTAACCACATCGGGAGAGTCCTCCTATTCCTAACGGGATAGTAAGGCATAGAATCTATTCTTACGCTGGCCACTAGCAGTGCTAGATGAAACGCACTGAAAAGGGGCAGGATCGGGTACAGGAGCTGGTGCACTGGTAGCCTGTGCTTGAGGTCGGGCATCTCTATTCCCCTGTCTAGCATGAGGACAATCTCTAAGTCTGTGTCCCTGCTTGCCAAAACCCGAACAACCCTTCAAATCTATGAAACACTCACCGGGACACAAGGAGGATAACGAGGCCTGTTACCAACACTGTTCTACAATCTAGACATAAAAGACCTGCCCTTTGCTCCTGCCTACCTCTAGGCGTGCGAGCACTAGCTGAAGAAGGCGTTGGCATAGATGGACGTCTATCAAACAGAGGGCGGTTCCCTCCATAGAACCTAGGCTGGCTAAACTCATGCTTCTCAGATCTAGCCCTCTTGTTATCCCTCACTCTATCTCTCTCTCTAATATTATCCGCCTCTATCTACTGGGAAAACATCATCAACCTTTCCAGATCCATATACCTATGTAGCATTACAGTCCTACACTCCTTCAGTACCAACCCAAAAACACCAGTCACAAACTTACTCATACTAGCCCGGGTGTCAGAAATCAAATTAGGAGCATACTTGGCAAACTGGTTGAACTTCAAGCAGTACTCCTTAACAGTCATGGAGCCCTGCCTCAAGTTCATAAACTTCTCAATCTTTGCCTCCCTTATCTCAAGAGGAAAGACCTTGTCCAAGAATGCATCTTGGAATACCTTCCAAGTCATAGGAGCAACATTATCACCTCTACCCTTCCTCCATGATAAAACCCAATCATAAGCAATGTCCTTCATCCTGTAGGATGCCAACTCAACACTTTTTTTCTCAAAAACATGCATCACTTGTGGGATCTTTCTCACCTCCTCAAGGTATAACTGTTATTCCTCATCTGCCTTAGACCCATAAAACCCTGGTGGATTTATCCGTAAAATCACGAATCCTAGCTGCAGCTACATCACCTCCCTGCTGATTAGCAACAACAGCTAGGTTATTAGCCCTAACATTGGCGGTGCCTTCTTAGTCTAACGCCTGAAAGGTCGCCGGAAACTTGGCATGAGACACAGTCTCTTTCAAAAAATCAATAAGTTGGGGTTGCTCATTATCGTTCCTACGGGCATTCTCTATTCGGAGAGGCATTTTCTGAGATAGAAGAAGATGAATTATTAGATGAGAGGGAAAACTATAGGCACGAGAGAATATGAAAGAAGAAACAACTTTTTCCTAGAACGTCTTGTAACCTCTTGCACATAGATGTGGTGCACTATACACCGATGATCAAGATGCTACTTAACGTGACTTGTTAGACTCCCTATGACTCCTTAAAACATTAGGCTCTAATACCAAGTTTGTAATAACCCAAAATTGCCTCCACGGATGTCACACGGTGCTTAAGGCTACAAGTAGCCCCAAGCTAACCCTTTGAACCTACTTCTACTAATAACACTCATTTCAAGATGAAATAATTCAAATACTAGCATAGTCATATCAAATGAAGGGAGATACAGAGAAAATACATGGTCCAAATGACAACAATAGTGGAATTCTCAACACAATCACAATCTGACAACTAGTCTGACAAAGCCTCTACTAATCCATGAATTAGAGAGTCGTTGGGACAGATCCCCAACTGACTCAAAATGAACTGAAAGTAATAACATTGTCTCTCAAATACAGAAATATATGACGATATGATACGAAATCAAACCAACAACACCAAGAGCTTCAAGTAGGCTCAGATTTCAGTCCAACAACACAAGAACAACAAGTTTAAGTTTCGGTTTTTCAGTCCAACAACACAAGAACAACAAGATAGATAACAATGCTAGTGAATCGAAAAGAGCCCCACACGGCTTCACTAGACTTTAAGATAACAAAATCAACAACAACAACAAGATAAAGAAAGATAGATAACTTGACATATAACATTCAAGAAACTAAGAACCCTACATCAAGAGAGGACCCTAAGTCTAATGAATATAAACACCAAGTTCTTACGAGGACCAAGAGGCACTCAACAACCTCAAAACCCTTGTTTCTAGCCAAAGAGACAACACAAGTATCCCTCTACTTGTGAGATAATAGGGACGGCTTCTAAGAGTGGAAGAGAGACGAAATGTTTAGTGTTTTTAGGTTACAAAATCAGCATTCAAAAACTAAGGAATAACTCTCTAACATGTTCTATTTATACTACAAACAAAAGGGGTAAAATGACCCATCCGCCCTTGCTTCTTGTGCCAACCTTGGAGAGTAGTTTATTACACATTAAGACCTCTCTTCACACATAAAAACGTTTAGGTCCTTGGTTGGTTCAATCACCAACTCACACACGGCCATTTGCATGAACAAAGCTTGGAGTTTTTGTAATTCCCGAGCTTGGCTTCGTGTGAAAGGCCGTGTACCTGTGGAGGCTTCCCCATCCGTATCATCCTCTCCATCTTGAGAGGAATTTGACCTCAAATTCAGCATTTGGTCATCTTCAACCGCATCTACGAGGGAGAGATCACCAACGTTGAATGTGTTGTGCACTTGATATTCTGGTGGAAGGTCAATCTTGTAGGCGTTGTCATTGATTCTCTCAAGTACTTGGAAAGGACCATCACCCCTTGGCAGAAATTTGGACTTCCTTTGAGCTGGAAACCGATCCTTTCGAAGATGCACCCACACCCAATCTCCGGGTTCAAGCACAAGCCTTCTTCTCCCTTTGTTTACCCTTTTTGCAACCTCTTGGTTCTTCTTTTCAAGCTTGATCCGCACCGTCTCATGCATTTTCTTCATTGCCTCGGCTCTTTTATTTCCATCTAAGCTGGTCATGAGATCACTAGACAAAGGAGTGAGATCTAAAGGGGTAAGGGGATTCAGGCCGTAAACACATTCAAAGGGAGTCATTCCCGTGCTCGAATGTATTACCCGTTTGTATGCAAATTCCACCAAGGGTAGGTGATCTTCCCATGAAGTCAGTTTACCTTTAACCATAGAACGTAGCATAGACCCTAAGGTTCTATTTACTACCTCCGTTTGGCCATCGGTTTGTGGGTGGCAAGACGTGGAGAAAAGTAACTTCGTTCCAAGCCTACCCCACATGGACTTCCAAAAGAGACTTAGGAACTTGGAGTCCCTATCGCTCACAATAGTCCTCGGTACCCCGTGAAGCTTTACAACATGTTCAACAAATAATAAAGCTACACTACGAGCATCCTCGGTTTTAGCACATGGAATAAAATGAGCCATTTTAGAGAATCTATCAACAATAACAAAAATGCTATCTCGGCCCTTTCTAGTCCTTGGCAGCCCCAAAACAAAATCCATCGAAATGTCCAACCAAGGTCTAAGGGGAGTAGGGAGTGGGGTGTATAATCCTTGAGGTAGGAGATGAGATTTCGCACTCCGGCAGGCCACGCATTGACTACAAATTTTAGTGACGTCTTTGCGCATTTTGGGCCAATAGAAGTTCTCCTCTAAGATTCTGAGGGTCTTGTCTACCCCAAAGTGCCCCATGAGGCCTCCGTCATGGGCCTCCCTCACAAATAATTCCCTCCAAGAACTAGAAGGAACACACAACCTCCTCCCTTTGAACAAATACCCATCAAACCGAGAGTAGGAGGAATGGTCATTCTCCTTAAGCCAACGGTCCCTTCCCCACTCTTCGCATTCCCTAAAAATAGGAGCAAAGGTAGGATCCTCGGGATACAACAACCGCAAGCTCTCAAAACCCATCAATTTCGAAGACAAGGTAGCAAGCACATGCTTCCTAGACAAGGCATCGGCAACAACATTTTCCTTTCCCCTTTTGTAATGAATTACATAAGGGAAAGTCTCGATGAACTCAATCCACTTAGCATGACGCCTATTCAACTTGTCTTGGCTCTTAAGGTGTTTCAACGACTCATGATCAGTTCGTATCACAAACTCCTTAGGCCACAAATAATGTTGCCAATTTCCCAAAGCTCTGACAAGGGCGTACAACTCCAAATCATAAGTTGAGTAATTAAGAGTTGCCCATTTGAGCTTTTCACTGAAATAAGCAACGGGCTTACCTTCTGGAATCAAAACAGCCCCGATGCCAACCTTACTAGCATCACACTCTACTTCAAACATCTTATCAAAATCGGGCAATTGCAATAAAGGCGCCGAGATGAGCGTAGCTTTCAAGGCCTCAAAAGCCCTAGCCTGCTCATCACCCCATTTAAAGGGTCCGTCCTTTCTAATTACCTCGGTCAAGGGGGCTGCTATGGAACTAAATCCTTTGACAAACCTCCTATAAAAGCTTGCCAACCCGTGGAAACTTCAGATTTCTCCAATAGTTTTAGGGGTCGGCCAACTTCGAATAGAGTCTATCTTGGAATCGTCCATTTCCACACCCCTTGAGCTCACGACAAAACCCAAGAATATAACCTTATCAACACCAAAAGAACACTTCTCCATGTTGGCATACAGCTTCTCCTTTCGGAGCACATCAAACACACATCTCAAATGCATTACATGATCATCAATAGATTTACTATACACCAACACATCGTCAAAGTAAACCACCACAAACATTCCAATATAAGGCTTCATTACATGATTCATTAGCCTCATAAAGGTGCTAGGAGCATTGGTAAGGCCGAAGGGCATGACCAGCCACTCATATAGACCGAATTTGGTCTTGCATGCGGTCTTCCACTCATCACCGGGTTGCATGCGAATTTGGTGATAGCCGTTCCTAAGGTCCACTTTAGAAAACAAACAAGATCCGTGGAGCTCATCTAACATATCATCTAGTCTAGGGATTGGATGACGATATCTTATAGTGATTTTGTTGATGGCTCTACAATCGACGCACATGTGCCAAGTTCCGTCCTTCTTCGGTACCAAAAGCACCAGAACAACACACGGACTCATGCTTTCCTTGATGTATCCCTTGTTGAGAAGCTCCTCAACTTGTCTTTCAAGCTCCTTAGTGTCCATGGGATTGCTCCTATAGGCCGGTTTGTTTGGAAGTTGTGAACCCGGCACCAAATCAATTTGGTTCTCAATTCCCCGAAGTGGGGGCAATCCTTGCGGAAGTTCTTGAGGAAATACATCTTCATACTCCTGCAACACACAAGAAATCAAAGGGGAAATGGAAGAATTAGTGGGGTTAGTATTAAAACAATGGGCCAAAAGTAACATCGGCTTGTTTTCATCATGGTCCACGAAAATTTCTTTCCTCCTAGCCAACATCACAACTTTTTCCATCTCCCTTGTCGTTGGGAAAGCCTCGGATGTCCCTACTTCCTCACCTACGGCATTCCCCCCCTTTTCTCCCTTTCCGGATTCCTTCCCCTTTCCCTTCAACTCTCTCATCTTTTGATGCCACTCATTTACTTGGGAGGGTGAAAGAGGGTGAAGTGTGACCTTTCGGCCATCCTTCTCAAGCGTATACCGGTTGGACCTCCCATCGTGTTTAGTAGACCTATCATATTGCCATGGTCTACCTAGAATCAAGTTACATGCTTGCATTGGGATCACGTCACAAAGCACTTCATCGTGGTAGTTTCCCACCTTAAACCGAATCACACATTGCCTTGTGACCTTTAATTCACCACAATCGTTCAACCATTGTAGCTTGTAAGGACTAGTGTGTAGTGTAGTTGGTAGCTTCAAGAAATTTACCATAGCATGGCTCGCAACATTTGTACAACTACCACTATCAATCACCAAGGTGCACACACTCCCCTTTACAAGACACTTAGTATGGAATAGATTTTCCCTTTGACTCGGGTCATCTATCGCCTTACTAATCATGACACGTCTAACCACAATGTTTGGAACCACACACTCCCCTTCTTGTGGATAGACATCTTCACTACCATCTAATTCATCATCATTCGGCCCATTTTCAGCTCCCTCTCCATCTTGAGGCTCGGCCTCATCCTCCCCCCTTTCGGAAACCACCTCCTCACCAAGGTAGTACACTTTCCCTTCTCGTAGGATCACATTGCGCCGGTTCGGACATTCATTGGCCTTATGCCTCCAACCTTGGCACTTGAAGCATTGGAACCCCTTTGGGTTGGGATATTTGTGAGCCTCCGGTTTCGGAGGGAATTTAGGGACTGTTTTGGACTCGGGCAGCTTCGTAGAGGCGGGTTGGTCCTTGTTTTTGGGCCAACCCGAGGGGGTTTGTACCCTTGCCTTGAAGGATGATCTCTCCTTAAGTTCCCTTTCAATCTCAAGGGCCGCTTGGAATATACCGTCAATGGTTTCAAACCGGTGAAGGGTCAAATGAGTGGAGATCTCTTTGTTCAACCCACACTTGAACCGGATGATGACGTGACTGATTTGCTCCCCACGATGATCAAGTTTCAACATGAGTTGTTGGAACTCGTCAAAATAGGCCATCACACTCTTGCCTCCTTGCCGCAATCCATATAATCTAGCAAGCAACTCATGACGATATCTCTCGGGAAGGTATCGTTGTCTAATCAAATACCTCAACCGATACCAAGGTGGTGGCTGCCCATCAACTAATTCATTACCAAATCGTTTAACATACTCCCACCAAGTGTTAGCATAGCCCTCGAGGTGAGCTATAGCGTAGCAACTCTTCTTTTCTTCCGAGATGTCATTAACTTGGAAAACTTTGTCACAAGCCGATTCCCAAGTTAAGTAGGTCTCGGGGTCACTTTCACCCTTAAAGATGGGTAGGCTCAACATGATGGTGTTGATGCCTACGTCTCTCTCTTGGTGTCGGTTTCCCCTATCTCCATACCCCCGGTATCTCCTAGGTTCTCCTCGACCCCCTCTTAACTCCTCCTCCCTCATATAAGCATCATCAAAGGCTCCATCTCCTTCATACTCCTCTCTACCGTATCCTTCAAAGTGGGCTGGTCGGCCTTGGTCGTTTTGATTCGGAGGATTTGGAATTTGCGGTCTTTGGGTTAATGGAGTTGGAATGGAGGGTTCGGATTTAGTGGAGGTACTTGGCGTCCAAATCCCTCTTGTGGAATTGGAGGGGCTTGGAAATGTAGTGGTCTAGTGGGGTCTCGGTATTGAGGAAAATAGGTAGTTTGGCTTGTGGTATTTAGTGGAGCTTGGGGTGCATTTAGCATTTGGTGGACTGTTTCGGGGGTGATGGTTGCGGAGGAGGTCCTATCATGACCATTGGTAGATACATGTAGAGGAGTAGAAGGACGAGAGTTCCTTTGACTCTCCACTTGTTCTAATCTCCCACTAATAGTCGACACTTCCCCCTTTATTGCTGCCAAGTCCCCTCTCACGGCCCCAAATTCCGAATTCAACCTTTCAAGTGTCCGGGTAACGGCCTCAAGAGTGACCCTCATAGAATCAAGGGCATTAGTATCCACATTATGAGACGTATCTCCTTCCATTGTCAAGATATTATCCGCTTTAGTTCACCACAAGTTCGTGTTCCACAAGTGTTGTATAATTGGCTAGTAACCGTGAAATTTTTAAGGTATGAGTAAGCTCTTATCCGGAATGGATTCTTGTTTGAAGACTCAAAGAATTCTTGCCGGACTAGAGTCAAAAATCAGCAATTCATTCAAACGAATAAAAGCACTCAAATAATCGTTGACACGAACAAACGGTTCAAGGATTTAGTTGACAACCTAGTAGGAATGTACTAGTTTGTTAATTAGTTCTAGGACCAAGTAAGGGAAACCAAGGATCAACAATTAGCAACCAAAGAATATCCTAAGTTGAGCTTATAGTGATGTGGCAGCATGCAATGGTTCCACACGTTCTTCTTTTTTTTTTTTTTTTTTTTGTGTTAATATTCACACAACTTGTTATAGTTTGCAAAGTGTTTTGGTGGGAAAAATAAAATCTTGTAGTATTTCACCCTTTTCAAACTCAAGAAAGTGAGGTTTGGTTGACTAATCCCACAAAACAAGGCTCCTTGAATTAGGGAAAAGTGATTGACAAGACTAGAAGGTGATGGGTGCAAGTCGTTCACAACAACTTTATAGCTTGTCTTACAACTTGAGCACACAACAAGATGAACAAGATGAACAAGTTCAAAAGATGAACACCTCAACAAACTTCATCAACTTCTTTAGCACATAAACACACAACCACCGATTTTTCTTTTGGTTATCAACAACATACAACTTTCGGCCACTTCAAGTCACTACACAATGTTCAAGTTTTCAAGCTCAACTTTTGGATCTAGACACCTTAGTGTTGGTGAGAAAGAAACCAACAGTAGAAACTCACTAAACAAGCAAAATAACACCTAGATCTAAACATACAACATCATTCTTGGTTTCAACTTTTAATGGACAGATTTTCAGAAATTCTTTTTGGTGTTGTTTGTTTAAGCCGTGAACTAGCCCAAGATGGGTTATGTTGGAACACAACCGGTCTCGCTTTGATACCAAATGATACGAAATCAAACCAACAACACCAAGAGCTTCAAGTAGGCTCGTATTTCAGTCCAACAACACAAGAACAACAAGTTTAAGTTTCGGTTTTTCAGTCCAACAACACAAGAACAACAAGATAGATAACAATGCTAGTGAATCGAAAAGAGCCCCACACGGCTTCACTAGACTTTAAGATAACAAAATCAACAACAACAACAAGATAAAGAAAGATAGATAACTTGACATATAACATTCAAGAAACTAAGAACCCTACATCAAGAGAGGACCCTAAGTCTAATGAATATAAACACCAAGTTCTTACGAGGACCAAGAGGCACTCAACGACCTCAAAACCCTTGTTTCTAGCCAAAGAGACAACACAAGTATCCCTCTACTTGTGAGATAATAGGGACGGCTTCTAAGAGTGGAAGAGAGACGAAATGTTTAGTGTTTTTAGGTTACAAAATCAGCATTTAAAAACTAAGGAATAACTCTCTAACATGTTCTATTTATACTACAAACAAAAGGGGTAAAATGACCCATCCGCCCTTGCTTCTTGTGCCAACCTTGGAGAGTAGTTTATTACACATTAAGACCTCTCTTCACACATAAAAACGTTTAGGTCCTTGGTTGGTTCAATCACCAACTCACACACGGCCATTTGCATGAACAAAGCTTGGAGTTTTTGTAATTCCCGAGCTTGGCTTCGTGTGAAAGGCCGTGTACCTGTGGAGGCTGCCCCAACCGTATCACGATAGGTCCTCGAACCATGAGGACTCACCATTGTAGGAATGTAGATAGAGGTACTCGAAAGTCACTGATGAGGCTAAGACTGAGCACCTAAAAAAAATTATAAGACAATGTTGCACATCGACGTATATGTGGATCAACACTTGGCAATGTACTTAGTATGTGGGGGTGCATGCATTTATAAAAAGCAACATCAATACTTTTTAATTAAATCATGCAAGCAATAAGTAATGACTCACATGGCTTGAATAAGTATAAAATGTAAAGCTCATGAATCATGTAGAATGGAGCACGTAACACAAATCTCGTGAGTCATCATAGTTTAACTTTGAAATCCGTAATATTCTCTTATTCTCACTACCCATAGGCTAAGGAAACCTCTTAGTTCTTTTATCTACAGATCTAAAAATCTAGGATCTCAACAGGAATCTCATCGAATGAAAGAATGTTCTAAATACCAGCACTCTCAGAGGAATCTACGACAATAGAATCACCAATATTCTTTTTAATCACGGAGACATAAAGAATAGGATGAACAACTGACAACTCTGTGGGCAACTCAACCTTATAGGCTACTTTCCCAACACGGGTCAAAACAATATATGAGCCAACATAACAGGGACTAAGCTTTCCCTTACTACAAAACCTCTTCACCCCTCTCATGGGTAAAATATTCATGTACACTAAATCACCAAGTTCAAACTCAAGATCTCTTCCTCTCACATCAGCATATGACTTTTGACAATCTCTATTCACCTTAACTTTCTCCATAGCTTCAAACACTGCATCAGGACCAATCACGTTAGCTTTACCCACTTCAAACAAACCTATGGGCGATCTACATCTCCCATCATACAAGGCCTCAAATGGTGCCATCCCGATGCTAGCATGGTAACTATTGTTATAGGCGAACTCTATCAATGGCAAATGCTCATCCCAACTACCTTTGAAATCAAGAGAACACACCCTCAACATATCTTCTAGGGTCTGAATGGTCCTCTCAGCCTGACCATCTTTCTGCAAATAAAATGCGAAACTCAAAAGAACTTGGCTACCAAGACCCTGCTAAAACGCCCTCCAAAGTTGAGAAGTAAATTGAGTGCCCCTGTCAGAAATGATGGATGAGGGAACTCTATGCATCCTAACTAATTCCCGAATATAGAATCTAGCATAATCCTAAGTTGTATAAGATGTGTGCACGGGCAAAAAATACTCGGACTTAGTCAGCCTATCCCCAAAAACACAAATAGAATCATGATGACGACCCAAAAGAGGAAACCCGGTCACAAAGTCCATATTCACTAGCTCCAACTTCCAAGTGGGTATACCAAACTCTTACATCGTACCACCAGGTCTTTGGGGCTCTACCTTAACCTAGTCACTTCTAAATAAATTGAAAGTAATAACATAGTCTCTAAAATGCTGAAATGTCTGATGATAGGTCCTCAAACCATGAGGACTCACCATTGTAAGAATATAGATAGAGGTACTCAAAAGTCACTGACAAGGATGGGACTGAGCACCTGAACCTACATTATAAAACAATGTAGCACATAGACGTATATGTGGATCATCACTTGGGAATGTACTGAGTATGTGGGGGTGCATCCATTTATATAAAACAACATCAATACTCTTTAATTAAATCATGCATGCAATAAGTAATGACTTACATAGATTGAATAAGTATAAAATTTAAAGCTCATGAATCACGTAGAAATTAGTATGTAACACAAATTTCATGAGTCATCATAGTTTAACTTTGAAATCAGTAATCTTCTCTTATTCTCATTACCTTTAGGCTAAAGAAAACTTTAAACAATACTTTCAACTCATTTATATGTCTCATGGAGAGTAAAACTTCATTAATGTTGAAGAACTCATAACTCTTTTAAACTTAAGTACTTGGAATTCGGAATCATATAACTTTGAAACATACTAGAAGGCTTTTCATTAACTTTAGGAAAATATCTCATTTCAAGCTTTAGAGAAATCATTCTATCTCAATGGAAAGATACTTTAGTTTAGGGAACTAACTTTTCTCAAAGTTTTAGAGAAAATACATATATTAAGGCAAAATGCTTTAGTCTTAGGAAGAAAATCTGCAACTTTACTATTAAGAAAATAACTTGTATCAAGGGAGGTTCTCTTAACCAACATAAACCATGCGAGCTATATTGAGTCCAACATTTTGTCCGCCTAAGGAAGAGACCCCACGTTGGGGAGGAGCGTCATACTCTTGCCAGGGAGTATCACCTCAATTCAGTGATCACTTATATCGGCCTCGGGCCCAATATCTCGGCCTTAGGCCCAAAATCTCCAACCTACGGTGGTAGGTAGTTTTGGGGTAAGAAACCATATTAACTTATCCAACATTGTGCTAAATACTACTCTCTTTAGTTTATCTCACTCATCTCATGGAAATCAACTTTAAAAATAGTATCATGGTTAATCAAGACCCAATCAATCAAATCTGTAATCTCATGTAGTGAAGTGGATTTCAAACCTCCATGACCATTAGGTCAAAACATTTCTCAATAAATCTCAGAATACTAAAATCATGGGTCCTTATAGAAAAAGAGTTCATAAAATTGCAAATCTCAAGTAGGGCTCAATAACCCATACTTCAATCTCAAGTTAAAACTTATCAAAAGCATAATAGATAGCATATAGATTCATAACTCAGGTAGAAATCTGAAAATTTCAGCAATTTGTCTCAAAATCTCACCATACTTATATACTTTAATATCTCAAACATTTAAACTATTAATTTCTCAAGGATTAAACTCATGGGGAAATAGACCTAGTTGCGTTTTCTCAAGAAAACATGTGAAAATCATCCCATTAGATTCTCAATTCATGGAAAACATCAAAATATTGCAATCAATAAAAATGGATGAAAAACCCTAATTCAAATTCATGTAAAATCTCATAGATTGTAGAAAATCATAGTTTAAATAAGCCTTTGAGCACAAGGATGAAAGGATTACCCTTGTTCAAAACCCCACATACCTTGGATTATGAAATTGGATGAACGAGCTTACTCTAAACTCTTCTTCTTATGCTTGAGAGAGAGTTCTTGCAACCCTCGAACTTGGGAAACTCAAATCTGAACTCAATTTGTAGAATCCATGGTTAGTTGTTGGATTTCTTGGAGAAGGGTTTTAGATTTGCTCTTGAGGAAGAAACCCTACCCTTTGGATGTTTTGGGAGATAATGAGGCTATCAAGTTCGTTTGAAATATATATGAGGGTTAAAAGAGAAAACACCCAAAAGTACCATTTAAAAAGGACTTAAAAATAATGAACGGGGGCTGCGACGGTCGAAGCGACGGTCCGTCGCTCGCCTGACGGTCCGTCGCTCGCCTGACGGTCCGTCGCTCGCCTGACGGTCCGTCGGGTCATCCGTCACACACTTGTCAGAAAAAAACATACTGCCTTGGTGTGATGGTTAAAGCGACGGTCCGTCGCTCAGACTAACGGTCCATCGGATCATCTATAACATATTGGCCAGGATGAGGCCACAATGACTGAGCGCGACGGTCCATCGCAGCCTTGACGGTCCCTCATTTTGGCCATTGCACTTGGGCCAAAAAAGTGAGTTACTACCTTGGTTGCGATGGGATGAGCGACGGTCCATCGAAGATTTGACGGTCCATCGGATCGTCCATCGCACTCGGGCAGTTTTGACAACTCTCAGTAAAACAATCATAACTTCTCACCCTGAAACCAGATTTAGATGAAATTGGTATCGTTGGAAATCTAATTCAATTCTCTACATGAAAAAAATAAAATTAAAGAAAATTCTATATTGGTTAAACATAAATCACTAGGGAAATCACTTCTCAATCTTTTAGGGCCATAATTACACTTCGCTTGACACGCACTAAGGCTCAGACTATGAGGGAACTTTGTTGGCACTGACTACCAGCAGTGCTAGAAAAAGTGCCTTGAGAAGGAAACAGACGGGGTACATGAGCTGGTGCACTAGTAGCCTATGCCTGAGGTCGGGCATCTTTGTTCCCCTGTCTAGCATGAGGACAATCTCTAAGTCAGTGGCCTTACTTTTCACAACCAAAATAGCCCTTCAAATCTATGAAACACTCATCGGGATGATCTATACCACAATTAGCACAAGGAGGATAATGGAGCCTATTACCAACATTGTTCTATGACCTAGACATAAAAGACCATCCCCTTGCTCTTGCCTGTATCTAGGCACGGGAGCACTAGCTGATGAAGCCGCTGGCATAGACAGATGTCTCTGAAACTGAGGGTGGTTCTCTCCACGGAACCTACACTAGCTAAACTCATGTTGTTCAGATCTAGCCATCTTTTTACCCCTCACACTCTCTCTCTCTAATCTTATCCACCTCTATCTATGGGGTATGCATCATCAACCTAGCTAGATCCATATCCCTATGCAGCATTGTAGTCCTACACACTTCAGTACCAACCCAGAAACACCGGTCACGAACTTGCTCATACTAGCTCGAGTGTCAAAAATCAAATCTGGAGCATACTTGGCCAACTGGTTGAACTTCAATAAGTACCCCTTAATAGTCATGGAGCCCATCCTCCAGTTCATAAGCTCCTCAATATTTGCCTCCCTCATCTCAAGCCAAAAGAACTTGTCCAAGAATGCATCTTAGAACACCTGCCAAGTCATAGGAGCAACATTATCACCTCCACCCTTACTCCATGATACAACCTAATCCTAAGCAATGTCCTTAGCATATAGGATGCCAAATCAACACTTTCTTCCTTAGAAACATGCATCACTTGTGTGATCTTACACACCTTCTCAAGGTACAACTATGGGTCCTCATCTGCCTTAGACCCATAAGACTCTGGTGGATTCATTCGCATAAAATCATGAATCCTAGCCATATCTACATCACCTCACTGCTTATTAGCAACTACAACTTTGTTATTAGCCTGACCATTGGCGATGACTGCTTGGCCTAACACCTGAAAGGTCGTCTAAAAATCAGTATGAGATACAGTCTCATTCAACAAATCAACAGGTGGGGGTTGATCATCATTGTTCCTACGGGCATTTTCTATTCGAAGAGGCATTTTCTAAACTAGAAGAGCGCAAATTATTAGATGAGGGGGATAACTGTAGACACCATAGAATCTAAAAGAAGAAATAACTTTTTTCCTAAAATATCTCATAGCCTCTTGCTCATAGATGTGGCGCGCTACACACCGATGATCAAGACTCTACTTAACATGGCTTGTCAGACTCCCTAAGACTCCTTAACACCTTAGGCTCTGACACCAAGTTTGTACCGACCCAAAATCGCCTCCTGGGATGTCACACGGTGCTTAAGGCCACAAGAAGCCCTAAGATAACCTTTTAAGCCTACTTCTACTGAAAGTAAAATATAGTCTCTCAAATACTAAAATGTCTGATGATTGGTCCTTAAACAATGAGGACTCACAACTTTAGGCTTGTACATAGAGGTACTCGGAAGTCACTGATGAGGCTGGTACCGAGAACCTGAACCTATATTATAAGACAATGTAGCACATAGACGTATTTGTGAATTAGCACTTGGGAATGTACTGAGTATGTGGGGGTGATACGGTTGGGGCAGCCTCCACAGGTACACGGCCTTTCACACGAAGCCAAGATCGGGAATTACAAAAACTCCAAGCTTTGTTCATGCAAATGGCCGTGTGTGAGTTGGTGATTGAACCAACCAAGGACCTAAACGTTTTTATGTGTGAAGAGAGGTCTTAATGTGTAATAAAATACTCTCCAAGGTTGGCACAAGAAGCAAGGGCGGATGGGTCATTTTACCCCTTTTGTTTGTAGTATAAATAGAACATGTTAGAGAGTTATTCCTGAGTTTTTGAATGCTGATTTTGTAACCTAAAAACACTAAACATTTCGTCTCTCTTCCACTCTTAGAAGCCGTCCCTATTATCTCACAAGTAGAGGGATACTTGTGTTGTCTCTTTGGCTAGAAACAAGGGTTTTGAGGTCGTTGAGTGCCTCTTGGTCCTCGTAAGAACTTGGTGTTTATATTCATTAGACTTAGGGTCCTCTCTTGATGTAGGGTTCTTAGTTTCTTGAATGTTATATGTCATGTTATCTATCTTTCTTTATCTTGTTGTTATTGTTGATTTTGTTATCTTAAAGTCTAGTGAAGCCGTGTGGGGCTCTTTTCGATTCACTAGCATTGTTATCTATCTTGTTGTTCATGTGTTGTTGGACTGAAAAACCGAAACTTAAACTTGTTGTTCTTGTGTTGTTGGACTGAAATCCGAGCCTACTTGAAGCTCTTGGTGTTGTTGGTTTGATTTCGTATCATTTGGTATCAAAGCGAGACCGGTTGTGTTCCAACATAACCCATCTTGGGCTAGTTCACGACTTAAACAAACAACACCAAAAAGAAATTCTGAAAATCTGTCCATTAAAAGTTGAAACCAAGAATGATGTTGTATGTTTAGATCTAGGTGTTATTTTGCTTGTTTAGTGAGTTTCTAGTGTTGGTTTCTTTCTCACCAAAACTAAGGTGTCTAGATCCAAAAGTTGAGCTTGAAAACTTGAACATTGTGTAGTGACTTGAAGTGGCCGAAAGTTGTATGTTGTTGATAACCAAAAGAAAAATCGGTGGTTGTGTGTTTGTGTGCTAAAGAAGTTGATGAAGTTTGTTGAGGTGTTCATCTTTTGAACTTGTTCATCTTGTTCATCTTGTTGTGTGCTCAAGTTGTAAGACAAGCTATAAAGTTGTTGTGAAAGACTTGCACCCATCACCTTCTAGTCTTGTCAATCACTTTTCCCTAATTCAAGGAGCCTTGTTTTGTGGGATTAGTCAACCAAACCTCACTTTCTTGAGTTGAAAAGGGTGAAATACTACAAGATTTTATTTTTCCCACCAAAAAACTTTGCAATCTATAACAAGTTGTGTGAATATTAAAACAAAAAAAAAAAAGAGAAGAAGAACGTGTGGAACCATTGCATGCTGCCACGTCACTATAATCTCAACTTAGGATATTCTTTGGTTGCTAATTGTTGATCCTTGGTTTCCCTTACTTGGTCCTAGAACTAATTAACAAACTAGTACATTCCTACTAGGTTGTCAACTAGTTCCTTGAACCGTTTGTTCGTGTCAACGATTATTTGAGTGCTTTTATTCGTTTGAATGAATTGCTGATTTTTGACTCTAGTCCGGCAAGAATTCTTTGAGTCTTCAAACAAGAATCCATTCCGGATAAGAGCTTACTCATACCTTAAAAATTTCACGGTTACTAGCCAATTATACAACACTTGTGGAACACGAACTTGTGGTGAACTAAAGCGGATAATATCTTGACAATGGAAGGAGCTACGTCTCATAATGTGGATACTAATGCCCTTGATTCTATGAGGGTCACTCTTGAGGCCGTTACCCGGACACTTGAAAGGTTGAATTCGGAATTTGGGGCCGTGAGAGGGGACTTGGCAGCAATAAAGGGGGAAGTGTCGACTATTAGTGGGAGATTAGAACAAGTGGAGAGTCAAAGGAACTCTCGTCCTTCTACTCCTCTACATGTATCTACCAATGGTCATGATAGGACCTCCTCCGCAACCATCACCCCCGAAACAGTCCACCAAATGCTAAATGCACCCCAAGCTCCACTAAATACCGCAAGCCAAACTACCTATTTTCCTCCAAACCGAGACCCCACTAGACCACTACATTTCCAAGCCCCTCCAATTCCAGCAGAGGGATTTGGACGCCAAGTACCTCCACTAAATCCGAACCCTCCATTCCAAGCTCCATTAACCCAAAGACCGCAAATTCCAAATCCTCCAAATCAAAACGGCCAAGGCCGACCAGCCCACTTTGAAGGATACGGTAGAGAGGAGTATGAAGGAGATGGAGCCTTTGATGATGCTTATATGAGGGAGGAAGAGTTAAGAGGGGGTCGAGGAGAACCTAAGAGATACCGGGGGTATGGAGATAGGGGAAACCGACACCAAGAGAGAGACGTAGGCATCAACACCATCAAGTTGAGCCTACCCATCTTTAAGGGTGAAAGTAACCCCGAGACCTACTTAACTTAGGAATCGGCTTGTGACAAAGTTTTCCAAGTTAATGACATCTCGGAAGAAAAGAAGAGTTGCTACGCTATAGCTCACCTCGAGGGCTATGCTAACACTTGGTGGGAGTATGTTAAACGATTTGGTAATGAATTAGTTGATGGGCAGCCACCACCTTGGTATCGGTTGAGGTATTTGATGAGACAACGATACCTTCCCGAGAGATATCGTCATGAGTTGCTTGCTAGATTATATGGCTTGCGGCAAGGAGGCAAGAGTGTGATGGCCTATTTTGACGAGTTCCAACAACTCATGTTGAAACTTGATCATCGTGGGGAGCAAATCAGTCACGAAATCATCCGGTTCAAGTGTGGGTTGAACAAAGAGATCTCCACTCATTTGACCCTTCACCGGTTTGAAACCATTGACGGTATATTCCAAGCGGCCCTTGAGATTGAAAGGGAACTTAAGGAGAAATCATCCTTCAAGGCAAGGGTACAAACCCCCTCGGGTTGGCCCAAAAACAAGGACCAACCCGCCCCTACGAAGCTGCCCGAGTCCAAAACAGTCCCTAAATTCCCTCCGAAACCGGAGGCTCACAAATATCCCAACCCAAAGGGGTTCCAATGCTTCAAGTGCCAAGGTTGGGGGCATAAGGTCAATGAATTTCCGAACCGGCGCAATGTGATCCTACGAGAAGGGAAAGTGTACTACCTTGGTGAGGAGGTGGTTTCCAAAAGGGGGGAGGATGAGGCCGAGCCTCAAGATGGAGAGGGAGCTGAAAATGGGCCGAATGATGATGAATTAGATGGTAGTGAAGATGTCTATCCACAAGAAGGGGAGTGTGTGGTTCCAAACTTTGTGGTTAGACGTGTCATGATTAGTAAGGCGATAGATGACCCGAGTCAAAGGGAAAATCTATTCCATACTAAGTGTCTTGTAAAGGGGAGTGTGTGCACCTTGGTGATTGATAGTGGTAGTTGTACAAATGTTGCGATCCATGCTATGGTAAATTTCTTGAAGCTACCAACTACACTACACACTAGTCCTTACAAGCTATAATGGTTGAACGATTATGGTGAATTAAAGGTCACAAGGCAATGTGTGATTCGGTTTAAGGTGGGAAACTACCACGATGAAGTGCTTTGTGACGTGATCCCAATGCAAGCATGTCACTTGTTGTTAGGTAGACCATGGCAATATGATAGTTCTACTAAACACGATGGGAGGTCCAACCGGTATACGCTTTAGAAGGATGGCCGAAAGGTCACACTTCACCCTCTTTCACCCTCCCAAGTAAATGAGTGGCATCAAAAGATGAGAGAGTTGAAGGGAAAGGGGAAGGAATCCGGAAAGGGAGAAAAGGGAGGGAATGCCGTAGGTGAGGAAGTAGGGACATCCGAGGCTGTCCCAACGACAAGGGAGATGGAAAACGTAGTGATGTTGGCTAGGAGGAAAGAACTCTTCGTGGACCATGATGAAAACAAGCCGATGTTACTTTTGGCGCATTGTTTTAATACTAACCCCACTAATTCTTCCATTTCCCCTTTGATTTCTTGTGTGTTGCAGGAGTATGAAGATGTATTTCCTCAAGAACTTCCGCAAGGATTGCCCCCACTTCGGGGAATTGAGCACCAAATTGATTTGGTGCCGGGTTCACAATTTCCAAACAAACCGGCCTATAGGAGCAATCCCATGGACACTAAGGAGCTTGAAAGACAAGTTGAGGAGCTTCTCAACAAGGTATACATCAAGGAAAGCATGAGTCCATGTGCTGTTCCGGTGCTTTTGGTACCGAAGAAGGACGGAACTTGGCGCATGTGCGTCGATTGTAGAGCCATCAACAAAATCACTATAAGTGATCTCATGACCAGCTTAGATGGAAATAAAAGAGCCGAGGCAATGAAGAAAATGCATGAGACGGTGCGGATCAAGCTTGAAAAGAAGAACCAAGAGGTTGCAAAAAGGATAAACAAAGGGAGAAGAAGGCTTGTGCTTGAACCCGGAGATTGGGTGTGGGTGCATCTTCGAAAGGATCGGTTTCCAGCTCAAAGGAAGTCCAAATTTCTGCCAAGGGGTGATGGTCCTTTCCAAGTACTTAAGAGAATCAATGACAACGCCTACAAGATTGACCTTCCACCGGAATATCAAGTGCACAACACTTTCAACGTTGGTGATCTCTCCCTCGTGGATGCGGTTGAAGATGACCAAATGCTGAATTTGAGGTCAAATTCCTCTCAAGATGGAGAGGATGATACGGTTGGGGAAGCCTCCACAGGTACACGGCCTTTCACACGAAGCCAAGCTCGGGAATTACAAAAATTCCAAGCTTTGTTCATGCAAATGGCCGTGTGTGAGTTGGTGATTGAACCAACCAAGGACCTAAACGTTTTTATGTGTGAAGAGAGGTCTTAATGTGTAATAAACTACTCTCCAAGGTTGGCACAAGAAGCAAGGGCGGATGGGTCATTTTACCCCTTTTGTTTGTAGTATAAATAGAACATGTTAGAGAGTTATTCCTGAGTTTTTGAATGCTGATTTTGTAACCTAAAAACACTAAACATTTCGTCTCTCTTCCACTCTTAGATGCCGTCCATATTATCTCACAAGTAGAGGGATACTTGTGTTGTCTCTTTGGCTAGAAACAAGGGTTTTGAGGTCGTTGAGTGGCTCTTGGTCCTCGTAAGAACTTGGTGTTTATATTCATTAGACTTAGGGTCCTCTCTTGATGTAGGGTTCTTAGTTTCTTGAATGTTATATGTCAAGTTATCTATCTTTCTTTATCTTGTTGTTGTTGTTGATTTTGTTATCTTAAAGTCTAGTGAAGCCGTGTGGGGCTCTTTTCGATTCACTAGCATTGTTATCTATCTTGTTGTTCTTGTGTTGTTGGACTGAAAAACCGAAACTTAAACTTGTTGTTCTTGTGTTGTTGGACTGAAATCCGAGCCTACTTGAAGCTCTTGGTGTTGTTGGTTTGATTTCGTATCAGGGTGCATGCATTTAGATAAAACAACATCAATACTCTTAAATCAAATCATGCATGCAATAAGTAATGACTCATATGAATTGAATAAGTATCAAATATAAAGTGCATGAATTATGTAGAATGGAGCATATAACACAAATCTCGTGAGTCATCATAGTTTAACTTTGAAATCGGTAATGTTCTCTTATTCTCATTACACATAGGCTGAAGGAAACTTTAAACAATACTTTCAACTTATTCATATGTCTCATGGAATGTAAAACTTCTTGAAATCTTAAGAACTCATAAATCTTTTGAACTCAAGTACTTGGAATTCATAATCATATAATTTGGAAACATACTTGAAGGCATTTTATTCACTTTAGGAAAATATCTTTTTTCAAGCTTTAGGGAAATCATTCTATCTCGATGGAAAGATACTCTAGTTTAGGGAAATAACTTATCTCGTAGTTTTAGAGAAAATACTTATATCAAGGGAAAATACTTTAGTCTTAGGGAGAAAATACGCAAATATACTATTAGGAAAATAACTTGTATCATGGGAGGTTCTCGTAACAAACATAAACTATGCGAGCTACATGGAGTCTAATATTTTGTCTTCCTAAGGAAGAGAACCCATGTTGGGGAGGAGCGTTGTACTCTTGCCAGGGAGTATGACCTCTATTCAACGATCACTTATCTCGATCTCGGGACCAATATCTCAGCCTTAGGCCCAACTCGGTTATGAAACTATAGTAACTTACACAACTCGATGCTAAATACAACTCCCTTTAGTTTATCTCGTTCATCTCATGGAAATAAACCTTAAAAATAGTCTCATGGTTCATCAAGAACCCAACAATCAAATCTGTAATCTCATGTAGTGAAGTGGATTTCAAAACTCCATCACCATTAGGTCAAAACATTTCTTAATAAATCTAAGAATACTCATATCATGGGTGCTTATAGCACAAGAATTCATAAAATTGCAAATCTCAAGTAGGGCTCAAATACCCATAATTCAATCTCAAGTTAAAACTTATCAAAATCATAATAGATAGCATATGGATTCATAACTCATGTAAAAATCAGGAAATTTCAATAATTTGTCTCAAAATCTCAACATACTCATATACTTCAGTATCTCAAACATTTCAACTAATAATTTCTCAAGGATTAAAATCATAGGGTATAGACCCAGCTGTAATTTATCAAGAAAACATGTAAAAATCATGACATTAGACTCTAAATTCATGGGAAACATCAAAATATTATAATCAATAAATATGGGTGAAAAACCCTAATTCAAATTCATGTAAAATCTTATTGATATCAGAAAATAATTGTTTGAATAAGCCTTTGAGCACAAAGACGAAAGGATTACCCTTGTTCAAAACCACACATACCTTAGATTATGAAATTGGATGAACGAGCTTGCTTTAAACTCTTATTATTACTCTTGAGAGAGAGTTCTTACAACCTTTGAACTTGGGTAACTCAAATCTCAACTCAATTTGTAGAATCCATGGTGAGTTCTTGGATTTCTTGGAGAAGGGTTTTAGATTTGCTCATGAGGAAGAAACCCTAGACTTTGGATGTTTTTGGAGATAATAAGTCTATCAAGTTCATTTGGAATATATCTAAGGGTTAAAAGCAAAAAGACCCAAAAGCTCTTTTTAAAAAAGACTTAAAAATACTGAACGAGGACTGCGACGGTCGAAGAGATGGTTCATTGGATCGTCATCGCACGTTGATCAGAAAAAAAACATACTTCCTTGGTGTGATGGTCGAAGCAACGGTTCGTCTCTCAGTCTGATGGTCTATCTGATCGTCTATCGCATATTGGCCAGGATGAGGCCACACTACCTACGTGCGATTGTCCCAGCAACGTTCCATCATAGACTTAATGATCCGTCATTTTTGCTGTCACACTTGGGACGGAAAATAGAGTTACTACCTTAGTTGCGAAGGGACGAGTAGCGATCCATCGTAGAATCAATAGTCCGTCGGATCATCCGTCGCACCCGAGCGGTTTAGATAACTCTCAGTAAAATGATCATCACTTCTCACCCAAATATTAGATTTGGATCAAATTGGTTTTGTTGGAAAGGCAATTCAATTACTTACATGACAAAAAGTCAAATTTGAGAAAATTCTATATGGTTGAAATACCAATCACTTGGGAAGTCACTTCTCAATCTTTTAGGGCCGGAATTACACTTCGCTTGACATGCTCTAAGGCTTATACTAATAATCTGAGATCACTTACTGGGCATGTATCATTGGTAATATGGTAACATATCTAATCCTGAAACATGGTATATAAATTGAATATCGTGATCTGAACTGAGCACCTTGGATACGTGGTTTGCAGCTAAGGTCAAAGTTTGAGGGTCAACTTATGAGTACCCCTTACTCCTGACTGTATTCATTATAAGGAGAAAGAGTGGCATTTTTATGTCATGAAAGATTTGGGGATTATAGGGTATCTCCCCCTTGGGACACTAGATCTCTCAAAGAATAGAGATTTTGTTGAGATACTGATACGGGATCGACAAGGGAAGCACGAAACAACCACCAAATCAGTCCACTAATCTTAAGGATTCGAGGACCAAGATGGAGACCTCACTCGGATTCGCTACCAACAACAAGAATACAAGATACAAGAGTATATTTTAACACCAAAACAGTACCAAAACGTGATGAACAAGATGAACAACAATAATACAAGTTTCGGATTCAACGAAGACCCCAAAACAGTCCACTACACAACACATACACGATTTGCAAGAAAATAAAGATAGATAGTGAGACCAAGATTATTACAAGATTAAGAACCAAGTGTATTTCAACACTAACCCCTAATGAATGTAACAATCAAAACCACACTCTTACGGTGACCACCAAGGGAATGAACTCGCCTCAAGATCTACCGTTTCCAAGCAAAGATCAATATTGGCTTTTCCAAGCCCTATGCTAAGGGTGACTTTTCCAAGTCCTACAACTAATGGTGTTACACTCTCAAAAGAGATAGAAAATATTTCTTTTAATTCTTCATCATTCAAAAACTAATGAAAATAAGACTAAGGGGGCCTATTTATAATACATTGCAAATGAAGATAACAAGACCACTTTGCCCTTAATGAGAGGGGCGGCCATGGTGTGTAAATACACCATGTGTAATGTCCAAAATACCCTTAATTAAGGTCCTAAACCGTGAGTCCTCAACCTTAAATTCTCCAAGCAATCTTCCACACGCGAGATTGCTTTAAGTTATGCTCAAAACGGGTCCTCCATGCATGTTCTTGTTTTCTCGAGGTGACCAAGTCTTGAGTCTCTATGTGTTGGCCTCCAAAAATGTCATCAAATGACAAGATGGCCATTTTTCCCGTATCATCCTCCCCTTCTTGAAAAGGATTCGACCTCTAATCCAAACCTTGCAAAAACCGAGAAGAGGACCAACAAATGCAAACTCCTCATGGCATGAGGGTTAGGGTTAGCATAACAAATCATCTCAACATGCCAAGGTTGCACATATTTGCAATATAACCAAGAATCCTTTGAAAGGAATATTAAAAACTTAATAAAAGATGTACAAAGGATTTGGTTATAGGATACATCAAGAGTGCCACTTTGCTTGTCATGTAGACCAAGCAGCAAGTTTGGTGCACCAACATCACCATTCCTAAATTTGGCACCGGGGTCAAATGGGAAAAGTGGCCATAGACATGGGTCTCGACAACACTTCCCTTTCCCGAGATCTACACCTAAACTAAATGACATACTCTCTACAATAACATACATATCATCCAACTCAAATAGAGAGTAGAGAAAGGTGTCACTCAATTCGACTTCTACTAAGGTGCTCTCATGTGTGTACTCACTACTAGTTTCCCAATAATCACCATGAGTACTCTCAACAATGAAATCACACAAAGTAGAAGAAGAAGTAGCTTCCGCAACTACACATTCCTTACCCTTAAGAGTACTCTCATCTTCCAAGAAGAGATTTCCCTCTTTAGGAGGAATGTTGTCACACCATAGTGGGTTAGCATATAGGCTATAGCTTCCAAGGCAAGCTATACCGTCATTTTCACCACTAGGTTCATTAGGAGTGTTTAAATCATCTTCAAACAAGACATTATTCCTAAAAAGAGTGTGATCTACCTCACAGACAGATTTGGAACAAGAAAGTTCCTCACTCTCTAAATGATCAATATCAAGTTTCAAGGATGTTTCAAACACAATATTACCCCAAGAAGAGCTCTCGGGTTCATTCTCACTTTGTTGACCAACATTTTCAAATATTTCACTCACTTGAGTCCTATTAAGCACATCACACACATACTCAAGTGGTGGGTAATTTTCACACATAAGTTGATCAACACAAATTTCAGAAGATAACGTACTTTCATTCAACATAATGGTTTCAACACTAGGTGGACATAAATCGATCTTACAAGAAGAGTCTATTCGGTCATCAATAGGATCAACTAGTGTATCCACACTCACAACATGTACATTATCATCAAGTGGCAAAGAAACAATACACTCACATATAGGCAAGCTACAACTCACACTCAATGGGCTACTAGCCGCACAATTATCATTCACATGTACAAAAGTGTAAGAGTTTGCCATTTTACCTTGAAGTCCTTGAGTAGATTCTTCTTTGTCATGGTGTGAAGGTCCTCCAAAGGTTTGGGCAGCAACTTCCCTTTGGCATTGTTCTTCTTCGCTTGCCATGTTGGTACCTACACAAATGTCCTTAGAAATAGAAGGACAACCAATGTTAGTATAGTTTGGTGGTAATCCCCTCACTTCGCTCAACACAACCTCTCCTTTTTCCACTCTCGGATTACCACCTTTCACTCCCTTACTCCTCTCAATCTTTTGTCTCTCATAATAAGTTGAATTGGAGTAGGTAGGAACTTCTTTTTGCGGCCCGGGCAGAATGTACGTCTCAAGGCAATTTCCCCATCGGTCTCTTATAATATTAGGCCAATTTTGCATATTTGGAACCTTATGTTGTGCAAACCAATCGGCGCCCAAGCTCACATAACCATAGGTTATGGGAAAAACATCACACCACACCTCCTCATGGTAATTAAATTGGGAGGAGACAACCTTTACCCTCTCGGTAACCTTAAACCCGTCCAAGAAGTATGGAACAAGTAAAGGCTCGCAAAATAACCCCAAGTAATCAACCATGGATGGAACAATGTAGTTTCTATAGTACCTATCATTTAACACAACGAGGCAGCCCGGTATCCCACAAATGGTCACCTTTCCGGAGTGTACACTCCTTCTCGGATCAACATTGTAAAGCACATGAGTACCCCTCAGTTTTGGAGATGCATACTCTCTTCTTCTCATTGGAAAACCTACACTATTGCTAGTATAACCATTCAAGCTATATCGACCTTGATAAGAAGTACTACAAGGTGGAGAATATGAATCTTCACACTCCTCACGTGTACTCTCATCATAGCTCTCATAAGGTTTGCGAACGAAAGGGTTACACCTAACACCAAATCTAGGTTCGGAGTGGGGAGTGCGAGACTCCTCACATGTCCCAACTTCATAATAAGATCCATCACGAGGTCCTACATCATCTCCAAGGTCACCATAAGCACTAGGCACTTCATTCACCTCATTTTCTCCCTCAAAACAGTAACTTTCAAATCTGCCTATGTTTTGATCATGACTATTTTTATAGCCTCCGCAATCTCCCTCAACTTCGTAGCCATAAAAACCCTCACTACAATCATAGTCTCCCATATTGTAGTCACAATAATCCCCGGCTATCGAAGTCATGTTCCCCTTATATCACCCTTTAAACCTACAAAATGAACAAACAAGATTAGTAGTAAAGCTCCTCAACAACACTCGATACACTCACCTTTGTGATTCTCACAATTGGAGCGGCGAATATTGAAAGTTGCTTATACTCCGGTAGTCAATAGGATGTCAATTCTACTTGGCGGCTGGAATATATTCTTGTTTGATCGACTCAAGACACAACACAAAATCTACTTACGAACTTGAAACAAAGAAGTTACTACGAGTTAAAAATGAGAAAAGCACACAAACAACGAAGACACGAAGAAACGGATTCAATAATTAATCTACAACTAAGTAGGTGATTACTAGTTGTTAATTAATTCTAGAATCAAGACATGAAACTAATGAAACAATAAGATGAAACTAAGAATCTAAAATTTTGAGCTCGGAAATATTGCGTGAACAGTAGCAGTGATGACATGGCAGTCCGTATTGGTTTCGGTCCCACACAACTTTTGTTGTCCAACTTCAAGTCTTGGTCAATTTTTCAATTTGGACTTTGGTGGAATTTGTTTAAGGAGGGACATTCAAACAAGTCTTGGAGCCCTTTTCAATTTCAAGTTTTCAAGACTTGACTTTATTGTACTTCTCCTTAAAACATGGATCCGTAAATCATGGAAAAGTGTTGGAAAGTGGTTGAGACTTGATTGATAGGTCTTTGTTGGTTGTAGTGTCTTTCAAGACTAACACATAATACACCCTTTTCCTTCAACTTTTTAGATTTAACATTCACTTTTATCTTCAACAATATATGAAGATGGTGATGAACATCAAGAACAACAACAACAACACCAAGAACTACAACAATAATCTCCAAGAACACCAACAATTTTCACACGGCCACTCCCAAATTCCACAATAACAATATCTCCAACACTTGGCCAAGACAACTACACCTTCAACAAAATGGTTCTCGATCCACCAATTAACAACAATATCACGTGGCCAAGCTTATAAAAACAACAAGATGAAAGCCACAAGGCCAACTCCAAGATAATAATGTTTTCACACGGCCAAGATTACAAAACCAACAACGGCCAAGTCTCTTTGGTGTTGCAGTTTTTTTATTTTTATTTTTTAACAAGAGATGAAGGTTGTGAAGAACTTCAAGAACAACAACAATACTCTTTTCAAGATCTAAAACAACACCACAACACAAGGCCTTCAACTCGGTCAAGGCTCTACAACAACATCCAATCGGCCACACTTTGTCACAACAACAATATTAACAATTCAAGCTCAAGTTTAGATCTAGACTCAAAGTGTTAGTGGACAAGAAAACTAACACTAGAAACAACAAAACAAACAAGAACACTACTAAATTTAGTCACACAACAAACAAATCTCGACCAAGACACAACAAGAACACAATTTTGGCCAAGAACACAAACACGGACAGATTGCTATTTTTCTAGAAATTTCAGTTTTTAACACTTTTTTTTTTTTTAATTTTCTAACAAGCAAGCCCAAGATTGATCTTGTAGGAACAAGATCAAGCCATGCTTTGATACCAAATGATACGGGATCGACAAGGGAAGCACGAAACAACCACCAAATCAGTCCACTAATCTTAAGGATTCGAGGACCAAGATGGAGACCTCACTCGGATTCGCTACCAACAACAAGAATACAAGATACAAGAGTATATTTTAACACCAAAACAGTACCAAAACGTGATGAACAAGATGAACAACAATAATACAAGTTTCGGATTCAACGAAGACCCCAAAACAGTCCACTACACAACACATACACGATTTGCAAGAAAATAAAGATAGATAGTGAGACCAAGATTATTACAAGATTAAGAACCAAGTGTATTTCAACACTAACCCCTAATGAATGTAAAAATCAAAACCACACTCTTACGTTGACCACCAAGGGAATGAACTCGCCTCAAGATCTACCGTTTCCAAGCAAAGATCAATATTGGCTTTTCCAAGCCCTATGCTAAGGGTGACTTTTCCAAGTCCTACAACTAATGGTGTTACACTCTCAAAAGAGAGAGAAAACATTTCTTTTAATTCTTCATCATTCAAAAACTAATGAAAATAAGACTAAGGGGGCCTATTTATAATACATTGCAAATGAAGATAACAAGACCACTTTGCCCTTAATGAGAAGGGCGTCCATGGTGTGTAAATACACCATGTGTAATGTCCAAAATACCCTTAATTAAGGTCCTAAACCGTGAGTCCTCAACCTTAAATTCTCCAAGCAATCTTCCACACGCGAGATTGCTTTAAGTTATGCTCAAAACGGGTCCTCCATGCATGTTCTTGTTTTCTCGAGGTGACCAAGTCTTGAGTCTCTATGTGTTGGCCTCCAAAAATTTCATCAAAAGATAAGATGGCCATTTGTCCCGTATCAGATACTGAGGAAAACTAGGGCGATGCACAAGGCACCTACGAACTGAATTGATACTGAATATTTGGGATCTAAAAATAAGATGTGATACATGGACTAAGATGAACACATAACTACCTAGTTGGTCCATCTTAGAATGATCACATTCGTAGGACTCTGGATAGTGAGACTAGATGGAACGAAGGAAAACCACACCATCCAAACTTATTCGCCTGACTGCTAAACTAAATTACTGGCTTCTTAAACTAAATCATATTAAAATATTATACTTAACTAAAGTACTTCTTTGGCACTCTTTCAACTATACTCTCCACCTTAGTACAACACACCACTCGAGACTGCTGAAAATATTCATATGGGAATTGAGCGCGACTGCTTAAATATATTCTTCATCTGATTAACTGAAGTACTGATAACTGAATACTGGGTCTATGAGACTTAACTAAACTTTGTTTGAACAAATGGACTAAAATCGTAGAGTATAATACATAGAAGGTAATGACTGACTAGGTAACATAAGGTAACTGAGCATGATTGAGTAAAAATAATTTACCTTAAGAATGCAAGATCATATGTGTAACATATTTTTGAAACATTCTATAAACTGGGGTATTGAAATACTAATAACTAAGTAACTGATTGCCATATGCTATGGTTGGGAAGTCCTGAAATTAAACTGAGTTACTGAACTTATTACTGGGCTAGGACTGGGATAGAAATTATAGGTAAGACACTAATTGAGACTGTAACCATAACTAAGACTATAACTGTAATTGAATTCTGGATTTTTTTCTATAACTAAGGTTTAGACTGGTATGGGAGTACTGAATTCTGATGGCTAAGTAACTGATAACTGAAAGCCATAGTCCTGTAGGAATATCTGAGTCCTTTACTCAATATTGATTACTGAACTGACGTTGTAACTGAGGCCTGGAAGATGGAGCATCAACATTATTGATTCACTGAGGGATCTAAGCTGAGAGTATACATGACATAATCTGATTTTGGTTGATCACTTGGAGTGGAGTATGAGTCATGAGTTGCATGACCTGAGCCTTGAATTTTGGTGTTCATGGGACATTTTTCGTAACACTAGGTGAACTGTAACTCCTCATAATAAGAACTTGAAACACAGACTATTCTATGAAAAATACATGGATATAAGTTGTATCCGTGGAACTGAAATGGAAAGCTTGCATAAGTATCGTAAAGGTTATAGTACAAAACTTTGCACTGAGGTAGGAATGGGTTAGGAATCATCTTCCCTTATGGATTTCCTATACATACTGGTATTGCTAATGGATCCTAAAGGCCTGACATTCTGAGATATCATATTCGGACAGTCCCTATATATATACCTTCCGGCCTATGATGGGCTGACCTAATGGGTGTAGACTGAGAAAGGTCTTGTTAATATTTGGTCTGACCTTAAAGTTGACTGTTATGTAAAGATTTACAAAATAAAAAGAAGATCTTGAATTTGAAGAAATGTGAAGATGTAAATAAGGGATCTGTAACATACCAATGGCTGCATCAGGAGGACTTTCCTGTTCTTGTGAGGACTGGTGCACTAGATGAAGATGGAACTGGGGTTGGAAACTCCTATCTATACTGAGAACGGTTACCACCTGGTGACCCTCGCTGAGAAAAACTATAACTTCCAATTCTGGCTCTCTTATTTTCCCTCTCCTTCTTCTTAAGTTTCTGCTCCTCAATCTATTAAGCATGGACAATGAGCCTAGATATGTCCCTCTTTTTAATCAATATCGCTATCCTACACTCTTTAACAACTCTACCTGATATCCCAGACACAAACTTATTCATTTTAGATCTACTTTCTGCTACTACATGGGGAGTGTACTTGGCTAACTGAGTGAACTTGAGGGAGTATTCATTTATGCCCATGCTACCTTGTCTGATATTGATGAACTCTAACACTTTGTCTTTTTTTTCTCTAGGGGAAGAATCTACCTAAGAAGGTTGTAGAAAACTCTTCCCATTTTATGGCCCTGCATTTGCACCCCTACTTACCTTCTACTTCTTAAACCACGTATGGGCTACATCTTGTAGATGATAGGGGGCTAACTCTTCACTCTCACTGGAAGTCAATCCCATAATATCTGTGAATTTCTAAACTTGATCGAGAAACTCCTGTGTATCCTCTTCAGAATTAGAACCTGAGAATAGAGGAGGATCCATTTGGGTGAAGTCCTGAATCCTGGCTGCAGCTGAATTGGCCACTGGGTTGGCTTGAACAACAGTTGGCCAGTCATTCAGAGTTGCGACTATATTAGCAAGAGTAGTGAATGTAGTCCTGAATTATGCATGAGAGACATGCTCATCCAGAGGATCTGCCTAGATGGGCTGAGTTACTGACTAATTCCCTGTTCCTATTTCGTTAGACCTTTTGGGAGGCATGTTCTGTAAATGGAAGAGAAAAAGGGATTAAACTGAGAGTTTGGCTGGAGGTCATGCTCACTCGCATGACATGAATACTGAAAGAAGGGAAACTGTTCCTTAGACATCTCATAGCCTCTTGTACATAAGTGCGGTGCACAACACACCCATGTAGAAGACTCTACTAGATACGACTTTTCAGACTTCCTAGGACACTATTGAACCTTAGGCTCTAATACTAAGTTTGTAACACCTCGAATCTGTTACCCAGAATGCTACACGGTGCTCATAATCCTGAAGGACGATAAGCTAACCCATGACTGATATCTTTAATTGAGCACTGAATAATAATGAAAATATAATAAATGCGGAAACATGAATTGAGAGGCCATAGGGTTCAATACTGATACATAACTAAAAATATGGTATAACAATACCAAAAAAACTGAAATAACAGTCTGAACATACTATAGTCTAAAAGCCTCTAAACTGTTTGAATAAGGAGTTGATGGGACATGTCCCCAACTAACTCCAACTACTGAAATAAACTAAGTAATGAAATAATAAAGTAATGATCATTTACTCGAAGGATGAGGACTCACTACTAACTCTGACTGCAGGAACTAGAATTCTACTAATGCTCTAGAGATCGTGCCTCTATACCTATGGCATAAAACACCACAGCGGAAATGCATCAGTACGATTGAATATACTGGTATGCAAGTGAGGTAGGTTGAATGCAATGGTTCATATGCATGAACAATACTAACTGACTGAATAACATGCTCATGAGAATACATGTATGAATACTTAACTATAACTAAGATCATAATAACACTGACTCATGAATTCTAATAACCTGGATTTACTAATATTTTAGTACTAATACTAGGATACTGAGTGTCTGAGTCTATTGAGTACTAAGAAAATGATGTCATATTACTAATAAAGGAATGACTGTTTCTGACAGTTTTGATTATAAAGAACTAGTCTGATTGACTGTATCTGATAGTCCTGAAACTGAATACAAATAACATGAGTTTCATATAATTAATATACTATTAACTGAGTGACGGTGTTTGACAGTCTTGATTATGATGAAACTATTTGAGTTTCGTACTGAGCTGAGTAATTGTATCTGACAGTCCTAAAACTTATAGAACTGAACTGAGTTCTATTACTGAGATTGGATCTTAAACTGAGAGTGTGGGATGTAATCATTTAACCGACATACCCCAAAACTGAACTGGTGGGGTCCAACCTGTAACCCCACCTGGAAGTGTGTCAGTACCATGCTATGGGTAAAGACAAGCTGTAAGTAAACCCTCTCTGATTGGGAACTCTTTCATCAACTGATCCTAGTAGGAAAACTCAAATGAGATGTATAATTCCTAAACTCGTAGGGTACACCTCAACTTACGTTGGCTAAATAGTTCTAGAATGTAAGGATTGCTTCTAAGGATCACACCCTCTACTGACTGACAGGTAAGCCCCCGTCCTTGGGTTCACTCGGTGCTGAATCCTACACCTAATTGAAGAAATACTAAACTAATTGAAAATAAACTAGAATATGACTAATCATATTGTATAACTTATTTGAACTGGGTTCAGTATATTTCATTGACTAATGAAATACTACTGAGATCTGCTAACTGACTCGGATTGCTGAGATTATGAGGATTACAGAGATTACTGATATAACTGATATCACTAAGGTTAGTGATACTAAATTCACTGAATTTTTCTAAGTCATGAGACTGACTTCTTCTAATCATCATGGCTTGACTGAGAGTATCATGAAAAATAACACTAGCACTAGACACACAGCTAAATTATCGAGTACAAGTACCCCCAAGAATTAATAGTTAAAAAGTTGCGCCATCATCGCGTCGAGTCGCAGTACCTTAACCCTGGAAACCTGCAACAATTCAACAAACGGGATTGGCGATGCAGCACGCCAAAATCATGATGGTTCACTATTTTGGGCTTCTAAACGTGGTCTAAACATGGTCCAAAAAATCCAAAACTTGTTCGAGACCACCTATGGACCTCTCTGATCATGAATTAACAAAAATATAGATTATTAAAGGATGTTAAGGTTGCGAAATGAGATTGCCAACTTTCTAAGGCCAAAAATAGGCTAAGTTTGGGAACTTAGCTAGAACCTTCTAAGTATGGGACCCCCTTACCAAGCATAAATGGACTGAATTAAGCTTATGATTTTGTGGGGTCTTACATCATTTAACCAATTATTCTAATCTAAAACACTTAGAAAACTGTCTCAAATTCTATCAAGGATCTTGGGTCAAGGAAGGCTAGGGTTTCATTAATAGGATCCATTTGGGTCTTGAAAAGGTTGGTTTCTCTCCATTTTCTTTATAATATTAGGCATGTTACTCCTCCCTCATTATTATTTCCAACTAAAGGTGTGTTTTATAAATGGTTTTATGGCATAATTGTGGTATGGTTTTGGGTTTTGAATTAATTGTGTTTTTTGGTTATAATGGTTTGTTATGGTTTTTCCAAGTCTTTACTTATGGTTTTCATTATTATAATGGTGGTTGGAAGCTTTGGTTGCATGGGAATGATTAATCGGTACTTGATTTTGTTTTTGGAAACTATATACCACCAATGTGTTAATTAAAATGCCTATGAAAATTCTTTTATTACATAGTTGGTTTTTAATGAAACAATTGCATGGTATAACTTGGTAGTAGAACTTAAAATAGAATGGATAGTTTTAAATAGCTAAAAAGTAAGGTTTTTTCTGTCATGGTTTGGTTTAATTAAAAGCATTGCGGGGTACATGGAATTTCCCACGTAAACTTAATAATGTAATATATGGGTACATAGGAATCCTTTTTCTTTTTAAAGGATTGACTAAGGATATTGCTTGCAAACTATATTAGATATGAGAATACCACTACTTATAGCTTGGTTAATAATAAATGGAATGGTGTTTTGGTTGTGTGATAATGGTTTTAATTAGGCAATAATGGTAGGGTATGATAGCTAACTGTGAAGGTGTGAGTCCAATGGATAGATGCTAGAAACTTATATTTTCCTACATGAGGATTGGTTAGGATGACCATATATGTTTCTTATGAGGTATACAAGAATCTCCTAATTTACACATGTATATATGTATCTTAGAGAGGGGAGGATACATCGGAATCCTCTACTCTTATGGTATCTCCAATTCGTATGGCTACACATATCAAGGCCCGTTTAGAGGGTAACACTGGATCCATATATTCCATGGGTGGTTCTAGGATGGTTAATCTACACACACCTAGTTTAATGGTTTAAAGGCATACTAAAACCCGATTCCCTTTCTCGGCACTGATTACATATATATGTATGGATGTGTAGTCATATGGTTGTTACTTGGTTTTAAAAGTTGAAATTATTTTATCCTTATCCTTAGTGCACTTAAGAATTCACTAGCTAATCCTTATTCGGGTGTTGTATCCCACACGATGCAGGAATCAACCATTCTACTCCTCCTACTTAATGATTAAATTTGGGATCAGTTTGTGTTGGATTGGAGTGGTGAGCTTCCATATTCTGAAAGTCTCTATTTCATGGCATAGATATATTTACTTCCTTTGGTCACTTTATAGACTATGGTGTTTTGTATGGTTGGGGGCTTGTCCTGACCAGATATTATTTTTCTTTTGGTTAGAGGGTTTGTGGGACTCTTATGGGTTGGTATGGGTTGTGTTGGTATTGGTACTATCATTTCCATTGGTATTAGTGTTAGTATTATGGTTGACAGTGGAGGACTATATTTAATTTATGATTGTTGCATTTTGTTTTGGATTATATGTTTAAACATATTGCATTATTGCCTTGGTTTGGTTCGTTATTGGACGGATTGACTTAGTTGGGTTGGTCTAGAAAGTAGACTTATCCCAAAGTCAATATATTTTTAAATAGACTATCTTGTTATATGTTTGAAATTCATCTAACTCAGGGTATGTTCTTGGAGTTTGGATTGGGTATCGGGGGTGGTCCCTGATCCTAGTTGGACTTTGGATGCTCATTACGACAAGGCCCCAGTTCAAGTCGTGTCAAGTTGGTATAAGAGTGTTAGGTTCATTTTCAAGTAGGAGTCCACAAATCCGTGTCGATTAGAGTCTCTTTGAAGTGTTTGTTGCACGCCACACTCATAAGGGAGAGGCTAAAAGAAATTTAGGAATACTTTCCTTTCTTATGTTTTGATTTCAAGCTGTAACGTCTGAGGTCCTGAAATCCTCTCTAATTATAGTTTTTTACTTTTCAGATCATGCCTCGATGATCTAATACACAAGGAATCTCCTCTATGCCAACTGGGGACGATGTTTGTGGACTTTTATGAACTGGGTATGGTGGATTTCAATGTTATTCTCACTACTAAAAATTACCCATATTGCAACAGAACTTTTGGCAACAGTTCCAAAAGCGTTGCTATAGAGGGTCTATTGCAACGTTTCCAACCATTGCAAAAAACAAATCGTTCTAGTAGAACTATTTGGCATTATAACCCTTGTCGTTTTTTTATAACCATTGGAATAGGGTGTTTTATTGAAATGATTGCCAGAATCGTTGCCATAGATTATATCTGACAACGCTTTACCAAGGAAAAAAAACTATTGCAACGGTTTATTTATTCGCACCATAAAATTTCACTGTGTCTGCCAAAGTAAAAACTTTTAGATAACAATCCTTTTGACATTCTAAGAAGCTGCCAGTTCTATATTAACCAAAAACTTTCCTTGTTCGAAGTAGCTTCGACCTAAAATTCACCAAGACCAAAAATTCAAAGTTACTCTAAACAAAAATTCACCAAGACCAAAAATTCGAAGCTGCTCCTACATGTAATTATTCTCATTCTTGGTACTACTCTGACACAAGTTGCGGGTCTTAATACTATTCTCCGAGTTACTAACCAATCCCTTCTCAACTTGAAATACTTTAAGAAGCGACCATCGTACCTCGATATCTTGAAGTTGCTCTGACTTCAGCTCCTCCACTAATCGGATAACAACTTCAATTTCACATCAATTTATGAGAAAATTTGGGGTTTTCTTCTATAATTTGGTGATTTAAAGGTTAGTTAATATTTCTAATTGATGATTTTAATCTAATTTTTGGAGTTTCTATTTTGGGGTTTTTTTCTCCTTCACTTTGATTACTAATGGAACATTTGGGGATGGGTATAATTATGATGATTTTAGTTGCTACCTTTTTTAGGTCGATAATGCATTTCCTTGTTTTTGTTCAAATTGTTCTAAATAGATGGAAACTAACAGTGAGTACTTCTCTAAAGTTCCATTGCGGTAATTTCTAGTACTGTAATCTTCGATTAGACCTCGATGTCAAGGTCATTTTCTCATAGGAAAATTCCTAAAATCATGACTAATAGCCTACTCTTGATGGTCATAGTGAAGAAATTAAATTTGAGAAATAGTAGATACAATAAAATCTCATCTTTTGCTGATATTTGGCATATATATTTGTAGGGTATGAATAGCGTACATTCTCATAATCCTATAACAAACCTCTCTCATATCATGCAAAAATAGTTTATTAGTTTCATAGTTAAAGCTTTTTCCTTGTAACATATGTGATCTTTTCAATAGTTCTCGTCTCTTAAGAGATTTGGCAAGATTTGTGACTTACTGGGTAAGCCATGTGATGGTTACTATATGTAGTTGGAGCAATTTTGTAATGGAAACAAAAATATTTTCTTGGACCATTTAATTTAAATTATGTCCATAATATAATTAATAGAATCTTCTATACATCTCCAAACACCATATATGTATAATCATTACTACAAAAAGTTCCAAACGAATATACATTTAATATATATTAGACCAAAAAATTACCTTAAGAGTGAAGATAGAAGTTTTAACATGACCGTTTGGATAACAAGTTTTTGATACGGGAGTAATTGTGGTACTTTCCACTCTTGTTTTGTATGATATCTCTTTAAGATGCTGCTTATATTTTATCAACGAGCAGAATGCATGAGACTTTAATTATTCATTTTTTCTATCCAATTTAGTGCAAATAATCTCTGTGTTATTATATTAAATGTTTTACTTTCAGTCGTCATTTCTTTAACTTTGCTATGCTATTAATGGTCAATTGTGTCTTTTATCTATAGGCAATTTCCACAAAAACTTTTCACTCAGTAGCTCTTTTGGTCCCTTATGACATTCTTATACTGATGCTTCTACTTGATAGGCTATTTTTCACCAATACTTTTCACTCAGTAGCCCTTTTGGTCCCTCACGACATTCCTATACTAATGCTGCTACTCTTGTAATCATATGATGTTTTACTACTCAACATTAGTTTTTCATAATTGAAAGAAATATTCTTTGAATTAATCCAAACCGAAAGATGGTGTTTCTACATTGTTCTATTTCTTCTTATTTTGTATTTTTTATATATTTACTCTATTTTTGTTCTCCCGGTTCCTACCTCTTTGCTCTCTTTTATTTCTTAAGGCTCAAGATAACTTAGTGAATATTGGTTGAGTATTTTTTTTGTCATTATTATTGTTTGTTATCATAATCTGATATGTATGTGACAAAGGATAAATTACATTTTATGTGATGATAAGTCCAAAATCTTATCAATTTTTTTTGTCATTTTTGTCATTATTATTGTTTGTGATCATAATCTGATATGTATGTGCCATAATGCTAGTCTCAATCTGTCTTGCATTTGGTATTTTAGCTAATTCTTCACTGATCAATTTCGTTATTGAAGCCTCATTCGCATAAAAGTTCTTCTCCAGCCAAATATTTGTCATGTGATAAGTACATTGTATTTAGGAAACTAGTGAGTTAATGTAACACCCCACATTTTGGATGAGAACGAAAATCATCATTTCCTTCACGTAAAGGTTCCAAAACCCATAAATCCAATGCAAGTTTAGTGTGTTAATAAATTATGTAGTGTGGAAACCAATTTGATCATGAATTGAGATCATAGAGGTCCCCAAGCTCAAGGACAAGATGAAAGTTTTCCTATCATTTGAATTTTAGTGAGCGTTGAAACTTAGGTCAAATTCAATCAACCATTACTCTTTGTATATATTGAATTAGAGTTCCTACTATATATCAAATGAAAGGTATTCGAATTATCTTTCTAACTATACCAATTTCGCAAAAATCCAACACCCGAGGGAGAAGTTATGGCTTTGCAAAGTGGAGTGTGTCGTGCAGCATAAGGTGTGTGACGTACACCCTAACTTATTCCATAAGGTGTGCAACATACAATCTAATGTGTGTGATAAAGAGTGCGCCGCACAACCTATATTATGGAATAAGGTGTGCACCACATATATTATTACTCAAGTGACTTAAAAACTCCATTTTTGGGAAAAAATTATCTTTTTCCCACCCTTATTTAGCCATAAACATGAAATTCAGTTCCCAAATACCCCAACATACATCTTAATTCATCAAAATTGCTCAAGAACTTTCCTTATGGTTTCAAAATAAAAATCCAAGCAACTCAAGATTCAATCATGGGTTTCTGAAACTAATTGCATATTTGGAATCCCCAGAACGCAGGCTTCAAGAAGTACCTATCATCTTCGCATATAGAGGTACGTGGGGTTATCTGAAAAATCTCATGGGCTTAAAAATTCATGTTTTAAAAAAGAGGGTTTTGAAATTTATGAATATAATCCCATTTTAAATGTTTTATGATATTGAGTTGGTTTTAGGCCTATTCCTGAAGTGGTTTGATATATGATATATGTATATGCATATATTCTGAAAAGATGTTAACTTGAGAGCATGAATTATATGAAATCCCTTTCTTTATATGATCTCATTTTAAATTCCCATATGATGTGAAATATTTGAAATCATCTTAACAAGCGTGACATGAAATATTTTGAAAATGGTCATGGTTTTGACTTGCAATGAGAGGGTTGTTATGTTGAAATATGATGAATATAATGGTTGCATGAAAGAATGATGTGATATTGATGGCTTGCAAGTCGGGTATGACGATACCCTATAGAATAAGATATATGATTGAATTAAATAGAGTTTGATGCATTGATTTTACATGAGATAGGTGGATACCCGAAGAATGCGTTTGAGTGTAAGGGATCATCGCTGGAAACCGTGTTTTCCGACTTGGGGATTTGGTACCAGGCTAAGTGATCTTGTGTACTTGACTTTATGTCATTCCCAAATTGGGACTATGGTTAGGAGCCCAGGCTAAGTGATCTTGGGCACTACTATACTTTATTGGGTCGAGACACCCTTCTGTGTGATCTTGTGTGTCTTCCCCTCACCTATACTCTAATCTCGGCGGCAATCGATATTTGACAGTTGGTGTAAATATTATATATAGGGTATTCCACCTAGCTCAGCTGCATTACATTGTTGTTGAAAACTATTACATTATGCCCATGCGTTTTCAAATGATTTGATATGAAACTGCTTTATAATGGCTCTCACCTATATTTGGAAAAAAATATTAAATTTTGTTTTTGATTTCTCTGCGTACCAGTAATTTTGTATTGACCCCCTTCCCTCCCAGGTTTGGAGGCATAGTTTAGGGGTCCAGATAACTAGTAGATCTCTTCCGACAGATTTGTAGAATCAAGTGGTGAGCCTTATATATTTCGGAAGGCCTGATGTTTGTCAGTTCATTTATCATTTAGTAGTTTTGGGTCTACTGGGGGGGCCATGTCCCAGTTTTCAGACAGTAATTAGTTTCAGTCATGTAGTAGAGATTTCGCAGACGGTTGTTCAGATGTCGATCGATGTTGTGGGACATTATTTCCATTTTGTTGATTTTATATGATTTATGACCATGTTTTCCGTAATATTGTGTATCTTCCGCATATCTTATTATCATATGAATTATGTGCATGATTTCCAGATAGATAGGGGTGTTTCAGGCCTTCATGGTTTGGAATGCTCATCACGGCCAGGGCCCTGGTTTGGGTCGTGATAGTTAAGCTGCGAAAATCCAATCAAATGAGCATCAACTATACTTTTAGTAAATGAGACTACTCATACAATATAAACATATGACTTGTAACATTTTTTAGCTTCTACAAGCCTATTATTAACAACCATAACCTGTATTTTTATTATAACTTGATAAAATTTAGATGTTGACACCAAACATTGGAGTTGTCTATAGGTACAACTTGTTATATCATATAACACACAATCTCATAGATTTTGTGAGTGTTAAATTTCCTTTTGAAGACATATTTTATATTTGTGCTTGTTTATATTATCTTAATCATTTTCATTTTAAAATTTATTCTAAATCAGTACACCTTCTTCCATAATTATCCTGCACGTTTATCCTTTGATTACAAGCTACTATTTTTGCTGGATGCTACTGGAGAGAAGACATCTTCCGAGCGATCCTTATTGTATAACAAAAAATGGACTCCCTTTGCTCGTACCTGCATCAGTCAATTATCTACAAAAGTTCCACTTGGAGGTTTTCCAGGTGATTACATCCAAGTTTTTCACTTTTGCATTGTTTCCCTTTTCTTGTTGTAATCTAACTTAATAGAACAGGAAGAAAAGAAACATCTTTAATCTGGTTATTCTTCAATATGTTTGCTTCTTGTTAATTATTAAATTCTATTTGATGGTGAATTTATTAAGTACACTTTGTATAGGCTCTCTAATCCACTAAGATCATACTTTGTTTCTGTTGGTTAAATTGAATGTGCAGTCTCACCTGGTGAATCATTTGGAACAAGAGTTAAAAAATATAATATACTGCAGACTAGAGTTTGAATAAATCATTATATTGTTATCTGTAGTAAGTGATGAAAAAGGAAGAAAAAGGGATAAAAACCTAGTTAGTGCGCCTTTAGTTACTTATGTTAAGAATTTCTGAGAAAGTAGATATCTTTTGTAGACACTCCCACAAGATCAATCACTATGCGTCTTTAGTTATCTATTGTGGACAATCATCCAATTTTTATTCCTCTTAATAGAACAACTCCGACTGAGTTGAAGGAGCTTATGCATTTTTTGTTTTTTGTTATGTATTTTTTGTTTGACCAACGCTCCTGCAACGTTAATGGATTTGATGAATAGGGTCTTCTATCAATTTATGGATCTAATTCTCATTGTGATCATAGATGACATCCTAGTGTATTCTAAGAGTGAGGTGGATGATGCCAATACCTTTTTGCTGTGTTGTAGACATTAAAAAAATAGTTGTTGTATGCCAAGTTTTTGAACTGTGAATTCTATTTAAACGTGGTCACTTTTTTGGGTCATATTATTTCTAGTATGGGGATCATGGTGGATCCACAAAAGCTTGTAGTGGTTAAGAAGTGGCCTAGACCCCTGACTCCACCGATATTTTAAGCTTCTTGGATTTGGCCGGGTATTATAGAAGGTTTGTGGAATTTTTTTTAACTATAGGCACCCTATTGACTATGTTGTCTCAGAGTAAGGTAAAGTTCTTTTGATCGAATACATGTTAGGATAGTTTGGAGAAGCAGAAGGATAAGCTAACTTTGTCTTTGATTTTTACTTTCCCTGAAGGCACTGAGGGGTTTGTGGTTTAGTGTGATGCATCCCGGGTGGGACATGGTTGTGTTATGATGCATCATAGGAAGGTGATAGCCTATGCTTCTAGGCAATTGAAGGTGCATGAGAAGAACTATCCTACTCATGACCTATAATTGTTAGATATGGTATTTGCATTTAAAATCTGGTAGCACTATTTTTATGGGGTGCATGTGGATATCTTCTCAAATCCTAAGAGCTTGCAGTATGTGTTTACTCAAAAAGATCAGGACCTCGGGCATAAGAGGTGGCTTGATCTTATCAAGGACAATGACATGACATGAGTCCTCACTACCATCAAAGTAAAGCTAATATAGTTGATGATTCTCTTAGCAGGTTATCCATGGAGAATCTAGCTCACGTGGAAAAGGAGAAGCGAGAGTTGGTGAAGGATATTCACCATTTGGATAACCTTGGAGTTCTTCTTTTGGACTATAAGGATGGTGGTGTGTTTATTTAGGAAGTGGTGCGGTCGTCTCTTGGTGTAGAAATCAAGGAGAAATAAATCTTAGATCCTATCTTATTAATGATCAAGAGTGATATTGGTGGGCAAAAGGTGATGACCTTAGACATTAGTGGTGATGGTACTTTGCGGTACCTAAGGAGGTTATGTGTTCCTGATGTCGATGGTTTGTGAGAAGGGATATTGGCTGAGGTGCATAAATCATGCTATGTTGTTCATCCAAGTTAAATGAAAATTTTACATGAACTCAAGGAGATGTATTGGTAGAATGGTATGAAGAAGGATGTGGCTTATTTTGTAGCCATGTTCATGATGTGTCAACAAGTAAAAGTAGAGCACACGAGGCCAGAGGGATTGTATCAAGAAATTGAGTTACCTGAGTAGAAATTTGATGGAACCAACATGGATTTCATTACCTGTCTTTCTCATTTTCAAAATTAATTTGATTCTGTTTGGTTAATCATGGATAGGATAACAAAGTCATCTCACTCTTTGTCAGTGAGGACAAACTTTTTGGCTGAGGATTATGCAAGTTTATATCTTCATGAGATGGTGAAGCTACATGGAGTATAAGTTTCTATAATGTCTGATCGTGGTATGTAGTTTTCATCTCACTCCTCGCAGTCATTTAAGAAAGGGTTAGGGACTAAGTTTTGTCTGAGTACTTCTTTCCACCTACAGATGGAAGGCAAAGCAGAGACGACTATTCCAACACTCAAGAATATGCTTCGTACATATATGATTGACTATGGTGGCAGCTTAGTTGAACATCTACATCTTGTAGAGTTTGCTTACAATAATAATTTCCATTATAGTATTAGTATGGCCCCTTTTGATGCATGGTATGGTAGGAGGTGTAGAGTACCTATAGGAATATTTGAGCTTGGTGAGGCGAGTATGTTTGGTTCAAACATGGTTTATCAGGCTATGGAAAAGGAGAAGGTGATTCAGGAGAGGGTTATGGTTTCCCAATATTGCCAAAAGTCCCATATGGATGTAAGGGGAAGGGACTTGGGATTTAAGGTTGGGTATGGGGTGTTCCTAAAGGTGTCTCCCATGAAGAGAGTAATGCAGTTTGGGAAAAAGGGGAATCTTTGTCTCCGGTACGTTAGTTCTTATGTAATTTTGAGAAAGGTTGGTAATATTGCGTATAAATTGAAGCTTCCATCTTGTTTAGACTCTATTAATCCGGTATTCCACATCTCTTTATTGAGGAAATGTATAGCTGATCCTTCATCGGTTGTTCCTTTGGAAGGATTGAGTATCTCAGATTCTTTATATTATGAGGAGATCCCAATCGAGATCTTGGATTGACAGGTTCATTTTTTGCGTACCAACGATGGGACCTCGGTAAAGGTTTTATGAAGGAACCACAAGGTGGAAAAGGCTAATTGGGAAGGCAAAAAGGACTTGAAGTCCAACTATCCACATTTATTTTCTACTCTGGGAATGCGTGCAAAAGGTATGTGATCTTCATCATACTTTTGTTTTAAAAAAATTTTAAAGGAAAGATTAATTTCCTTGCATCTTTGTTTTCTAACTTACTTAAAGGTTGGAATGGAGGTTTTAGGTGTAAATCATACTTAATTTAACTTGTCCATAATTTCGAGATGAATGATCCAAGTGGGGGAAACACCCTGGGTTTTGATCCTGAGAAATATCCTAATTTTTTGGCTTTTGGACATCATATGACTAGGGGGTACTAGTCATATGATAGGGTACAGTTTGGTAGGTATTGGTCGCGTAGTAACACGTTTGGGTTGGTTGGTTTTAGTCTAAGGGCTTGTTGGGTTATACTATTTGTATCTTATGGTACTAGTAGTATGATCCCCAATCTTATGTTGCCTTATGTTTATCCTAGAGAATTATATTCTACCTAAGGTACGGTTTTAGGGTACTAGTCGTATAGTATGGTACAGTTTCCCAATAATGGTCGTATGTTGGATAGTGTTGTAGTCCAAGGAGAGGCCTAGGGTATGAGATAAGGGTACCAGTCGTATGCTAGGGCACTGTTTGGGGTAAGGTGGTCGTACCTTCCGGGGAGCATTTTATAGAGCTTAAGTTGGGGTTAATTTGGACATTTTACCTCTTAACCACCTAAGGCCCCGCGAGTTATAACACAATTGGGACATCATTTACCCTATTATTCTAACCTAAAACACTTAGAACACTGTCTCAAATTCTTTCAAGTCTCTTGGGTCAAGGAAGGCTAGGGTTTCATCAATAGGATCAATTTGGGGCTTGCAATGTACAGTTTTGTTTGGTATTCTTTTTAATCTAAGTCATACTCTTCCCTCGTTGTTATTTCCATCTAAAGGCATGTTTTATGAATGGTTTTCATGGAATAATTTTGTGGTATGGTATTGAGATTGAAATATATGTTGGGGATTTTAGTTGTAATATTTGGTTATGGTTTTTTCATGTCTTAACTTATGCTTTTCATGGTTATAATGGTGATTTGAACCTTAGGTTAAATGGTAATGGTTAATTGGTACTTGGTTTTTGTTTTGGAAACTATATGCCCCCAATGTGCTTGTAATAATATCTATGAGAATGCTTTTATTATTTAGTTGGACTTTAAATGAAACTATCGCATGTTATAACTTGGTAATGGAACCTAAACTGGATTGGATGGTTATAAATTGTTATAAAGTAAGGTCTTGGTAGTCATGGTTTAATTTAATTAAAATCATTGTAGGGTACAGGGGAATCTCCAAGAAAACTAAGTAATGAATACACGTGCAGGTTACATGTGAATCCCCTATGTAAACTTCACAATGTAATCTATGGGTACATGGGAATCGCTTTTCTTTAAAAAAGGTTGGTTAAGGACATTGCTTGCAAGATCTAGTCTGTATGAGGATACCACTACTTATAGACTTGGTTAATTTTAAATGGAATAGTGGTTTGGTTTTGTGTTAATGGTTTTAATTGGACAATAATGGCGGGGCGTAATAGCTAACTGTGAATGTGTGAGTGTAATAGATAGACACTTGAAACTCATGTTTTTCGACATGAGGATTGGTGATGAAGACTAAACAAGATACTTATAGGGTACACATGAATCCCCTACTTTACACTTGTAAATATGTATTATGGATAGCAAAAGGTACACGATAATCCCCTAGTCCTATGGTATCTCCTGTTCGTGTGGATACACGCATCAGGGCTCATTCAGGGGGTAATATTTGACTTCTACACATACCCAGGTGAATGGTTTTAAGGAATGATAAAACCCAGTTCCCTTTCCTGGAATGGATTATATATATATATATATTTGTATATATGTGTAAGGATATGGTTGTTACTTGTTTTTAAAGGTTTACATTATTTTATCTTTATCATGAGTGCATGCTATCATTCACCTACTATCCTATCTTCGAGCTATGTATCTTAGCAGAATGCAGGAACCGATCACTCTACTCTTCCTGCTCAGTGATCGAATTTGAGATCAGCTTGTGTTGTATTAAAGTGGAGATCTTCCATATTCAAAAAGGCTCCATTTCATTTCATGGATGTCTTTACATGATTTGGTCATTTTAATCACTATGGTGTTTGCTATGGTCGGGAGCATGTCCCAAAAAAATATTGTTTTACTTTCGAATAGAGGCTTTTTGGGATTGATATAAGTTGGTATTGTGGTTTCAGTATTGGTGTCAGCTATTATGACTCGGACGCACATGCAAGTGCACGTGATCGTACAAGTAATATAGTGATTTAGACAATCATATATCATTCCCACGAGTACTTAGAAACTAGAAATTTAACCAACTTTTAGTTTTAGACAATGAGTAGTAAGTGTATTAAAGTATCAAGATGGTTTTGATATTAAGAATAAAAATGTAAATTATTAACTAAGAAATAAAATTTTATGTTTAAAGTGAAGCAAGCAACGGTTGTAAACAGTAATGATAAGAATTCCAGGGTTGAGGCTTTTCAGACAATCATACAAATCTCTATTCTTATAGCAGTCTAATTGGTTATCAGGTTGTTGGTTTGCAAAGTTTAGGCTACAATTTCGGTCTCCTTATCTCAAATTTTCTATCTATTGCATATTATAGCTATAACTCCCGCAGAGATACAACAACTCTTCTAAATTCGTAATGAATCTTCTTACAATTGAATCAAAAAAGGCTTCTAGGTATATCCCTATCCTAGATGCTAATTCAAACCCCAAATTTTATCAAAGGATAAGAACCTTGCTCCTTAATTTCTTCGTTCTATCCCACGATTCTCCTCCTGGATTCACATAGAAATATAAATTTATACTAATGGTGGCCACGCATTAAAATAGTAAGCTCAAGAAATTAAGAACATCCCGGATGATAATACAACAAAAGACTACTATAAAGAATATCAAAGAGTAATAATGTTCTTGGCCTCAACCCCAGAACAAGGGTGTTTAGCCACTCATGTTTGAATTAAACATAAAAAATAAGTAATTAATCATACCCAAAATTAGTCGTGAAGTAAAACATTTCAAAATAAATAATAAAACCCTAAAAGAAAGAATTATATGCTTTTCCGCTGCTTCTATGCTTGCCAAAAGTGTTTGGAATTGTGCTCACGTGTTCCTATTATACTTGGAAAAATTTCACCAGATCTGAATAATTGACGTGACGCATTACTAATCACTTCAATCAAGCCAACACGTCGTGTCAACATCGTGTCGATGCATTAGAATTTGTCTTTAAAAATCCAACTAAGTGAAGTTCTTCAACACACGCCGTGACACGTCGACATTGTGTTGTGTTACTGGAATTATCATCTCAAAATATGACTAAGTCTTGAAACTTACACATAGACATAACTCGTTGACTTTGGATCGATGTACTGGAAGTTTCTTATGAAAATTTATGTCACGCATCGAGTTAGCGTCGCTTCACTGTAATTTTATTCCATTTCTTCTCTTTCTTCTCATAAATCCTCATCTCTTTTCTGTTATCCTTACTCTTGTGCTTCGACATATGCTTTTGACTTTGATCAATATGGTCTTTCACATCTTCATGATATGTATCAAATTTTCTTTTGAATACATGGGAAATTTACATCGGTTAGCCACGAAACACAATTTAGCTTACAATTCAATATAATTAACACAATTTTTATTCTAAAAACAAGTCCAAATATGTGTGAATAGCAGTGTTTGACATATAAATACACCCAAGATGACCACCACACACTTAAAACCTTGTTTGTTCTCGAACAACTTCAAGCATCACAATCATCAAACCTTCTAATCACAACCTAAGAGTCATGCTAGCGTTGGACACATGAACACTTTAATTCACACTTCATTATCCCAACAATGACATCCAATTCAACGGAAAACTTAATAAAAGCATGCAATCAAGTAACACAATAAGTAATATGGACTTTTATCCGCGTGCACCCTCACAACAAGAAAGTTTACCCCATATCACTCATAATTTTTCAATCTTAATCACGATTGGAATATCAAAATTCAATCACTCACTCTCAACGAAAAATTCATACATAATAGGTGATGAACCATAAGCTTGCCCTTAGTGTAATAATCCACTAATAGTTGGATGTTGAAATTTAGGATCAATTAGGTGTTTTATGGTTGTAATGCAGGCTACAGGACGGGTAGGTACTATTTTGGAAATAGTGACTAATATCCCTAAGCACTTTAATACATAGCCATCTTCAATCAAATCCACATTTTATCAACCCAACTTTTTATTTCATTATCTTTACACATCCATTGTTTCACCCCAATATTTTTAAGCACATTACAACACTATGGTAGGAACATTTTTCTTTTTACATCATAATTCAATTCTCAACTTTTCTTCACACCTCCAATTCTTGTTACGCACCACTATACTAGCCACCTCAACTTTCGCCATTTACCTTGGTTAAGGTGCACATTGTCGTAAATGGACTAGGGCCAAAACAGATTCATTGTATCAAGAACCCGACAACAATAACTGAAACTTTCATTACACATTTTTTTTCTAACTCCTAACCATCACAATTAAATGCACAATGAACACTTTTTTAGAGCTTCACTTTCACCTTTTTCCTTCTTAATATTTAACATTCCATATTATTCCATTATATGTATTAAAGTGCTTAGGGATCATGGATTGAATTAAGTCTGTAAAAGAAAGGATTCGGCTACAGATGAGGCTACCAAAGAAATCAGGCTATAGGCTCAATGTGGCTAACTAAGATCATGTATTAAGGTAGGTAGATAAATTATTTACAATTCGGTTAAAAAACAAATTTCTAAATCACTTCCTACAACCAACACCCTTTATTTCGCTATGTAAACACACCGGACAAGTTTGAGTCATTCCTATACATGTAGAATATAAACAAATACTCACTCACTCAGTGCATACTGAGAATTAAGTTAGATCCTTAAGGTTTTCGATATTGCTCTTTATCAAATTCAACATTAAGCCAATCAAATCAAACTTTACTTGTTGGGATTTAAAATCTAAAAAAATGTCATTCTTTTGTTTCAACACAATTGCATTTATAGTCACAAATTAAAACATCTTTGCCCAACATAAAACATTTTTCAAAGGTCGCAATCAAGGTCCTATCATTTTCTCAGCTTCTAAAGATGTACTCTCTTTAAGACGGCTGTCATCCATCTATCATAGGGGAAGGAAACTAACTATGACGTTGCATCATGAGAATTGCCAAAAAGGGCACACTTAATTACTGTAATCTAAAAATTACCACGAAGGGTGAAAATAAAGCAAACACTTTAAACTAAATTTTCCAAAAAGGGTAGTAATATAAACTTACAAACCCAACAAAACATAAAAAACAGAAAATAGAAATAGAAATTGTTCAACCAAAACAACCAAAATCCATATTAGTTCAGAAATTAAAGATGAAGGAGATAAAGATAAAAATCAAAGACGACCAGCTATCCCACACTTAAACGCAACACTGTCCTAGTGCAAGCAATAAGCATAAGGCAAGCGTATTACTCCCTGATCAGTCAAATGTCACTAACGCCATCACATCATCATCAACACCATCATCATCACCAAAGTCATCACCTGAATCACCATCATATAACTGCACCTCATCCACGGGCTCATCGTCAGAATAACACATGTGCCTATCATCATCCGTGGGGACGACATCATCCAATGTCTCATCAAAATCTAGGCCAATAAGCAGCATAGTTCGAGCATAAGGTCATAGTGGATAGTCCAAATAGACAACACAAATCTCTTGTTGGGTGGATGGACGCCCCCTAGACTTCAACTGCAATATAGTGAGCCTATACATATGGGTTGTGATCTCATCATTCTAAGACTGACGATCGAGCATAGTCAAATTCATACCATGAGGAGCAGGTCCCTTAGTGCGGGAAAAATCTAATGGCATGTCACTAACATGTGGTATATAATCTACCTCCTCCTTGGGCATACCCTGCTGCCTCAGAAATTTAGTCAGCAACTAACTGAAACCATATCTGCGACCCCCAAAAAATCTAGCATGTCTCATCGCCGTAAAAATAATAGCACCCACATTCAAATCCATATCTTCATGCATCAGACCATAGATGATACAAAACCTATCGCGAGTCACCTTCGTCAAATGTGTACCATGAACAAGGCAAGCATAGATGATTCTTTCCCATCGACGAGCCTCCCTATTCAAATAAGGAAATGGAAGTGACACATCAGTGCCTCCCTCTTTGTAGCAAATCCACCTAGCCGTTGAACAAGTGCCACAAAGGAGATAACGGATGAGCTGATATGATGGCTCAATAATCATTATCTTCAATGGCTCAGCATCCACAAAGGGTGTACCTAGCAACTCATTAACAGTATTAGCAGTAAAAGTGATCACAAGACCATGTACCTCAACCTCAGATTCTTTTGGGTTCCAATTCGCATAGACTAACTCACTAGGCTTAAGTTACATTCACCCAACTACTCTAAGGGTAAATTCATGTGTTGCGCCTCTATCCTTGTAATACCACATAATCTACCTAGCTTGAAATTGTCCCAAGTATATTAGAAACTTACTTTGAAAGATGAATCCACTTTTATATACGTGGAATTTTTAAGATTGAATTAGTTTTTCAACGATACCAATTTTGCCCAAATCTGGTATTGAGGTAGAAAGTTATGGTTATTTTACAGAAAGCTGTTAAAACTGCCTAGGTGCGATGATGAGGGCCAACAGACCATCGAGCTAGCGATGAACCATCACCCAAACCATCGCAGCAGAGGCAGTGAGACCACCTCCTGCCTAAGGGTGATGACTCAGGACAATGGACTGTCGAGCTAACAATGGACCATCGCCCAAGTTATCACAGCTGTGGCAGTGAACACTTATTCGACCCAATTTTGAAGGTCAAGACCGATGGACCATCGACCTAGCAACGGACCATCGCACCCACCATCGCATAGTTTGTTCAGTTATTTTAAAGGTCAAGACCGATGGACCATCCCCATTCATGTAAAATTTTATGCATGTGAAGTGTTTGAGGAAATGTCTTAGTCAATGAATTATGGATATATCTATAGCCATTGTGGTACTTTAGAACTTCTACTTCATGAATTCTCCAACTTATTGTATTATGGATTGTTATGTTTGTCATGTATTCAAGAAAGTCATGCTTGGCCAGTTTCTTCCCATCAAGTCCTGGGGGTACTTGTACCTGATAATTTAGTTGTGTACTTAGAGCCAATGTCATGTTTACATGATATCCTCAGTCAATCCATGATCCATAGAACTCAGTCAGTCATGTGTCTCAGGAAAGTTCAGTAATCCAAAAATCATAGAAATCTCAGATATTTATCAGATCTCAGTAGCATTCCATCAGTCAATGGAACTCAGTTAACTCAGTCCAATTAATTATGTTTAGTGTCTATTCAGATGGGAGTAAAAATTAGCACCGACTAAACCAAAGGATGGGAACCCACCTGTTATCGGAGAGTACGATTCTTAGAAGCAATCCTTGTATTCAAGAACTATAGAGTCAACGTAGGTTGAGATAATATAGCCTATTATATAAGGGTAGATAAGGTGGCTTAACCTATTATATGAGGGTTTCCACCATTCTCACTGGAGTTACCTGATATATGAGGGTTGCTAACAGGTTGTCCTTACCAGTGGCGCAGTATTGACACCCTTCCAATTAGGGTTATAGATTTGACTCCAACTCAGCTATGTTGCATTATTTGGGGCATATCAGTTAGATGACTACTTCCCACAATTTCAGTTATAGATTAGGACTGTCCGATATAGTCATTCAATCTCAATAATAGAACTCAGATAGTTCTACAAAATTCAGGACAGTCAGATACAGTCAATTTAGAATAGTACTGAACTATAGCACCCCATATTTCAGACAAAACTGAAAATTCATCATTCATATGTGTAGATGTTCCAAAAGCCTCAAATCCTATATAAATTTAGTAGGTTAATAAATTATATAGTGTGGGAATCTATTTGAGCATGAATTTAGATCATAGAGGTCCCCTAACTCAAGGACAAGTTGAAAGCTTTCATGTCGTTCCAGTTTTAGTGAGCATCAAAACTTAGGTAAAATTAAATTGACCATAACTCCTTATATCTATCAAATTGAAAGATCTACTATATATCAAATGAAATATCATTTAATTAACTTTCCAAAAATACATATTTCTCTCAAATGTGATATTGGAGCAAAGAGTTATGCCCATTTTACTACAACATATCATCCTGGAAAATTGACTGACGACATTTTGTGATAAGTTATCACAAGTGTGATGACTTTTCACAAATGTCGTCAGCCTTAGGCAGAAATCCACCCCCAGTGATGAAATTTTGTGATAAGTTATCACAAGTGTGATGACTTATCATAAATTTTGTCAGCCTTAGGCAGAAATCCATCAATTCCATCCCCCCAGTGACGACATTTGTGATGAATTATCACAAGTCTGATGGCTTATCACAAATGTTGTCAGCCTTAGATTTTTAGCAATTGGGAAGATGTTAGTAAGGGTATTTTGGAATTTTTCCTCCACATCTCACGACATAAAACCTTCAAGGGACGTAACTTTCTCCCATATTTCTTCAGTTAAACATCTCAAAATTCTCTCATACACTTCAACCACAAGATTAGGGTTTTTATTAAAATCATCTCCCAAAAGCAAGATTCATGCCCTTTTTCCAAGATGATCAAGAATTAAGTTTCCCAATCCAAGAACTCTCCAGCAACTCATCAAAGTTTCCTTTCTAAGGTATGTGTAGTGTTCATCCATTGATCCCTTTAATCCATAGAGCTCAAGAATTATGTTTGAAATTATAAATTGTGACTTCCTTGTTATGTTATGACTATATTTATGTTGATGATTGTTGTTTGGATTCAAGAATGTATCTTGATGTGTTTTTCATGAGGCATGTGAGTAGCTTAGTTGAAACCCATGAATTTTGGATGGATTAAGATTGTCAAATTAATAAGTACACCTATGCCCAAAGTTGTGCATGTAAGGTTTTTGATAAAATGCCAACAATGATAGAATCCATATTTTTATGACTTAATAGTGCTTAAATGACAATTCCATGTTCTATTCCTTATGTTTCCACATGAATTCCACATTATTGATACGTGTTGTTGTTATGAGTTGTTGTTGTGATATGGAATGTCCATGATATTGAAGTATGCAAGTATACCCATGTTATATGTATTTCCTTTCATGTATAAAATGTTGAGAACCTTGTGTACTATGAAACCCTCTATTTATGGTATCAGGAATTGTGGATTCTATTCCTATGATCAAGAAGTATTATGTGTGTCAGTTTCCTTCCATCGTGTCTTGGGGGTACTTGTACCCGAAAAATATAGTTGTGCGCCTAGAGCCGAGTTTGTCTCAAGATAATCTCAGTCGTGCTATGATCAGTAGAACTCAGTCAGTTGAAGAATTCAAAACTCTCAGACAGTTATAGAACTTAAGAAATCTCAGTAATCTAAGTATCATTATCATTCTAGCTTCAGTTCAGTACTCAACTTCGATATAGTAGCATTCAAGAAATCAATTCAGAACTTAGTATCATTCAGTCAGATAATAGATTCAGTAGTATTCCTTCAGATAATGGAACCAAGTGAACTCAGTAAGCTTAGTCATGTAAGAAACTCAGTAACAACTTCAGTTCAGTTCAAGTACAAGTTCTAAGAATTAGTTCAGAGTCTTTCAGTTGTGAGTAGGAGCTATCACCGAGCAAGTACAGGGATGGCGGCTCCGCATCAGAGAACTAGATAGCCAACGCAGGATGTAGGAGCCACCCATCAGAAAAAGTCTTATCATTCGTCAGAGAGGCTTGACTATTAGACTTCCTTAGGCTTGACTTCCTACGAGGGTCACCCGTCAGATAGGCTTGACCAGAGAGGTCTTTACCCATGGTACGGTATTGACACCCTTCCAGCTAGGGTTATAGGTTGGACCCCACTAGTTCAGACTCGAGACATGTCGGTTAAGTGAGAACTCCCACAGTTATAGTTTCAGTATCAGTCTTCAGAGTAGAACTCAGAAATCAGAACTGTCAGATACAATCATCAATCTCAGTAAGGAACTCAGATAGTTCCATAGATTCATAGACCACCCACTAGATAGTCTTGATCTAATATAAAGTTATTTAGTATCATCACTTACAGAGGTCACCCATCAGATAGGCTTGATCTCAGTCTCAGATTCAGTTGAGTATTCTCAATATCAGTTCCAGAGATCACCCGTTAGTTAGGACTAATCTCAAGCTTAGTCACTCTTAATCATTATCAGATGATTTAGACTGTCAAATATAGTCGCTCAGTATCAGGTACATCGGTTAGACCGATTATCACAGTTATATTAGTTAGATTAGTCGTCATAGCTTATGTTATCAGTATTCAGTTTTAGGACTGTTAGATACAATCAATCAAGCCAGTTCTTTATAATTTGAACTGTCAGAAATAGTCATTCATCTCTTCAGTATCTCAGTATCAGTAAACCCATGTTGACAGCATTCCAACTCAGTAGTCAGTATCATCACGAGTTCAATTATAGTTACTTATGCATGTATGTATTCTCACATTCATATCAGTTAGCATTGTTCATGCATATAAACCCTTTACATTTAGCCTACCTCACTCGTAAACTCAGTACATTCAGACGTACTGACGCATTCGTGCTATGGTGTTTTATTTTATGCCATAGGTTCAGAGGCACGACTTTCAAGAGCAGCAATAACATTACAGATTTCAGTAGTCAGAGTTCAAAGTGAGTCCTCATCCTTCGAGGACATGATTATTTATTTATCTTCTAATTGATTAGTTCATTAGTTGGGGACATGTCCCATCATCTCCTTATTCAGATTATTTAGACAGTAGAGGCTTCCAGACTAGATGCAGACTAGATTACAGACTAGATTTTGACTTTAGTATTTTGGTTTTGTTTTGGTATTGTGATACCACTTTATTCAGATAGTGTTATTATTCTAATTATGTTCACTATTAAACCTTATATCCCTTTAGTTTATGTTTCTATATTTATATTTATATATTATGCAGTGTACAAGTACAAATATCAGTCATGGGTTAGCTTGTGGTCCTTTGGAGTCATGGGCATCGTTTAGCATTCAGGTTCAGATAATCGGGGTGTTACGAACTTAGTATTAGAGCCTAAGGTTCAATAGTATCCTAGGAAGTCTGAAAACCGCATCTAGTAGAGTTTTGTACATGGGTGTGTTGCACGCCACATTTATGTGCAGGAGGCTATAAGATATTTTGGGAACATTTTCCCTTCTTTCATGTCTCAGATCATGCTATAGAAAGGTTCTCTATGAAACTTATGTATAATCTCATCATGTTCCATTCATATCAACTTTACTTTACTTTTAAGGTAGCAGAAGTAGTGAAGCCCAAAGTCCAGCAGATAGAGCTTTCTCAGGCAGTCCCCGCAGATAGTTTTAGGATAGTATTAGCAGTGAGCTTTATATTTTCAGGTGCAGTCTTTTAGGATAAGTTATCATTTAGGTACATTATTGTACCACAAACCCTAGAGTAGAATGATTGTAATTCAGTTCAGATTTTAGTGAAGTGTTCCCAGACTTATGACGATGACTTGAGGCTAAGGTGGAAGGTTTAGTTGAAAGAATACAAAAGAAGTGCTTCAGTTAATCTTAAGTTCTCAGCATGAGTTAGTCCATAAAACCAGTAGTTCAGTTTCAAAATTCTCAGCAAGGTAACTATTCAAAGACAGAGTACCTTAGTAGTTCCGAGTATAACTCATTTCATGCATCATGCATTATCTTCAGCTCTTAGATATTTAGATATAATCCAATTCATAGATACCTTGTGCACCTCCTCAGTAGTCCTCAAGTATTCCAGTGATGTAAGTGTTTTTAGAGGGACACGATGTTCTAAGGGGGAGATTCTATATAACTCCCCAAAGTTATCAATTTCGTAAACCATTCAGTTTTATGCATAGATTTCTATTACGATTTAGCATCAGTTATCATTGCACAGTCAGTCATGCTTTCAAGAGTAAGTTCAGTCAAACCTCCATGCATTAGATATGCATGTTCAGTAGAGAAAATTTAGCTTATCATTGTATTCAGTCATACGTTTATGAGAAAAACTCAGTCAAGTATCCATGCATCAGATATGCATATCCATCATGAGGATTCAACTTACCAATAGTCTCATCCAGGTATTCTATGCATTTGCTATGCATGCATACTCTATTGAAAAATTTAGTGTGTCAGTAATTTCCGTAATATAGTTATGTCTTAGATATTCACATACCTTAAGTAAGTTTAGTTGATCAGTACTCGTAACTTATCAATCAACATTCGAGTATGAATGATTCCAAGGGGGAGATAATGTAACACCCCACATTTCAGACTAGAATGAAAATCTTTCATTCATATGTGTAGATATTCCAAAAGCCTCAAATCCTATGTAAATTTTGTGTGTTAATCAATTATGTAGTGTGGAAATCTATTTGAGCATGAATTTAGATCATAGAGGTCCCCTAACTCAAGGACAAGTCAAAAGCTTTCCTATTGTTGAAGTTTTAGTGAGCGTCAAAACTTAGATCAACTTCAATCGACCATAACTCATTGTATATATCGAATTATAGGACCTACTATATATTAAATGAAATATATTTGAATTATCTTTGCAACGATACTGATTTCTCCCAAATCCAATATCGGAGGAAAGAGTTATGCCGATTTAATTCCAGCACATCATCCTGGAAAACTGACTGACGATATTTTGTGATAAGTTATCACAAGTGTGACGACTTATGACAAATGTTGTTAGCCTTAGGCCGAAATCCACATCCAGTGATGACATTTTGTGATAAGTTATCACAAGAGTGATGACTTATCACAAATGTTTTCAGCCTTAGGCAGAATCCATCAATTCCAGCCCCCAGTGATGACATTTGTGATGACTTATCACAAGTCCGACGGCTCATCACAAATGTCGTCAGCCTTAGATTTTCAGCAATTGGGAAGAGGTTTAGTAAGGGTATTTTTGTATTTTTTCCTCCACTTCTCACGACTTAAAACCCTCAAGGGACGTAATTTTCTCCTATTTTTCTTCAGTTAAACATATCAAAAGTTCTCCCATACACTCTCAACCACAAGATTAGGGTTTTTATTAAAATCATCTCCCATAAGCAAGAGTCAATACTTTTTTTCAAGATAATCAAGAATTAAGTTTCCCAATCCAAGAACTCTCCAACAACTCATCAAAGTTTCCTTTCTAAGGTATGAGTAGTGTTCATTTATGGATCTCTTTCATCCACGGAGCTCAAGAATCGTGTTTTAAATTATAAATTGTGATTTCCTTGTTGTGTTATAACTATATTCATTTTGATGATGGTTGTTTGGATTCAAGTTTGTATATTGATGTGTTTTTCATGAGGCATATGAGTAGGTTAGTTGAAACCCATGAATTTTGGATGGATTAAGATTGTCAAATTAATATGTACACCTATGCCCAAAGTTGTGCATGTAAGGTGTTTCATAAAATGCCAAGAATGATAGAATCCATGTTTTTTTGACTTAATAGTGCCTAAATGACAAGTCCATATTCTATTCCTTATGTTTCCACATGAATTCCATGTTATTGATATGTGTTGTTGTTATGAGTTGTTGTTGTGATATGGAATGCCCATGATATTGAAGTATCCAAGTATACCCATATTATATGTACTCGCTTTCATGTATAAGATGTTGAGAACCATGTGTAGTATGAAACCCTCTATTTATGGTATTACGAATTGTGGATTCTATTTCTGTGATGAAGAAGTATCATGTGTGTCAGTTTCCTTCCATCAAGTCCTAGGGGTACTTGTACCTGAAAAATATAGCTATGTGCCTAGAGCCGAGTCTGTCCCAAGATAATCGCAGTCGTGCTATGATCAGTATAACTATGTCAGATACAGAATTCAGAACTCTCAGACAGTTATAGAACTTAAGAAATCTCAGTTAATCTAAGTATCATTATCATTCCACCTTCAGTTCTATACTCAGCTCAGATCTCAGTAGCTTTTAAGAAGTCATATCAGAACTTAGTATCATTTAGTCAGATAATAGATTCAGTAGTATTCCATCAGATAATGGAACCAAGTGAACTGAGTCATCTTAGTCAAGTAAGAAACTCAGTAACAACTTTAGTTCAGTTCAAGTACAAGTTTTAAGAATCAGTTCTGAGTCTTACAGTTGGGAGTAGGAGCTCGCACCGAGCGAGTACAGAGATGACGGCTCCCTGTCAGAGAGGTAGAGTTGTTAGGAGCAATCCCTGAACTCCAAAGCTGCATAGCCAGTATAGGATATAGGAGTCACCCATCAGAAAAAGGCTTGTCATCCGTCAGAGAGGCTTGACTATTATACTGCCTTAGGCTTGACTTCTTATGAGGGTCACCTATCATATAGGCTTGACCAGAGAGGTCTTTACCCATGGCATGGTATTGACACCCTTCCAGATGGGGTTACAGGTTGGACCCCACTAGTTCAGACTCAGGGCATATCGGTTATGAGAATTCCCACAGTTATAGTTTTAGTATAAGTCTTCAGAGTAGAACTCAGAAATTAGGACTGTCAGATACAGTCATCAATCTTAGTAAGGAACTCAGATAGTTCCTTAGATTCATAGACCACCCGGTAGATAGGCTTGGTCTAACATAAAATTATTTAGTATCAGTACTTACAGAGTTCACCAATCAGGTAGGTTTGATCTCAGTCTCAGATTCAGTTGAGTATTCTCAATATCAGTTCCAGAGATTCCCCATTAGTTAGGCCTTATCTAAAGCTTAGTCACTCTTAATCATTATTAGAAGATTTAGACTGTCAGATATAGTCGCTCAGTATCAGTTACATCGGTTAGGCTGCTCATCACAGTTATATCAGTTAGATCAGTCATCATAGATTACATTATCAGTATTTAGTTTTAGGACTATTAGACATAGTTAATCAAACCAGTTCTTCACAATTCAAACTATCAAAAATAGTCATTCATCTATTTAGGATCTCAGTAGCAGTAAACCCATGTTGTTAGTATTCCAACTCAGTAGTCAGTATCACCACGAGTTCAGTTATATTTCCTTATGCATGTATGTATTCTCACATTCATATCAGTCAGTATTGTCCATGCATATAAACCCTTTGCATTTAGCCTACCTTACTCATATACTAAGTACATTCAGACGTACTAACGCATTAGCGTTATGATGTTTTATTTTATGCCATAGGTTCAGAGGCATGAGTTCTAGAGCAGCAATAGCATTGTACATTTCAGCAGTCAGAGTTAAAAGTGAGTCCTCATCCTTCGAGGACATAATTATTTCACTATCTTTTTATTGATCAGTTCAATAGTCGGAGTTAGTTGGGGACATGTCTCATCATCACCTTATTCAAATTATTTAGAGAGTAGAGGCTTTCAGACTAGAAACAGACTAGATTATAGAATAGATTCAGACTTCAGTATTTCAGTTTTGTTTTGGTATTATGCTTCCACTTTATTCAGACAGTGTTATTATTCAAATTATGTTCAGTATTGAACCTTATGTCCCTTCAGTTCATGTTTCCATATTTATATTTATATTTTATACTATGTTCAAGTATAAATATCAATTATGGATTAGCTTGTGGTCCTTCGGGGTCATGATCACCGTGTAGCAATCCGGTTCAGATAATTGAGGCGTTACAGGAACTATGCTAGTTCCATCAAAAACTAAACTGTCAGATACAGTCACTTAGTATCAGTTATTTCTGTTATATAGTTATCAGTATCTCATGTTATCATTACTGAGATTCAGTAATCATGTTATCACAAACTCAGTTATGGTTATTATGTATTCATGCATGTATCATCACGTTCATGTTATTCAGTCACTTAGTATAGTTCATGCATGTGAACCCTTTGCATTTAGCATACCTACCATGTATACCAGTACATTCAATCGTACTAACGTATTTTCTCTATGGTGTTTTATACCATAGGTTCAGAAGCACGAGCTCAAGATCTTTAGTAGCATTTCAGTCTCAACAGTCAGAGTTAGAAGTGAGTCCTCATTCTTCGAGGAAATGATCATTACTTTATTATCTCATTAATTTATTTATTTAGTAGTTGTAGTTAGTTGGGGACATGTCCCATCAAATCCTTATTTAGATAGTTTAGAGGGTTTCAGACTATCATGTTTAGATAGTTATTTCCAATATTTTGGGTATTTCATACCCCACCCAGATGTTATATTTTTATTATATATTATGTCTCAGTTTTGAACCTTATGGTCTTACAGCCTTTTATTCTACATTTATACAATATTTTATGAAGTGTTCAGGTACAGATATCAGTCATGGGTTAGCTTCTGCTCCTTCAGGGTTATGAGCACCGTGTAGCATTTCAGGTACCAGATTCGAGGCTTTACAAACTTGGTTTCAAAACCTAAGGTTCAATAGTATCCTAGGAAGTTTGAAAGCCACATCTTGTAGAGTCTTGTACATGGGTGTGTTATGGTTTACATTTATGTACAAAAGGCTATGAGATATTTTAGGAACAGTTTCCCTTCTTTCAGTCTTCATGTTATGCCAGTGATCATAATCTCCAGTAAATTGCTCAGTCTGGTCTAATCTGTTTCTCCTTTTCATCTAAAGAACATGCCTCATAAAAGAAGAAACATGAATCAGTCAGCCCCTCAGCCCGAAGAACCTTTGGGCAAACATGTTTCTCATTCAAAGATTAGAGCTACATTAACTACTCTTTCTCAGTCAGTTGCTACTCAGAATGACTAACCAACTATCATTTCGGCCAACCCATTGGCCAATTCAGCTGCAGCCAGAATTCGAGACTTTACCTGAATGAATCCTCCATCCTTTTTTGGGTCTAAGTCAGATGAGGACCCTAAGGAATTCCTTGATCAGGTTCAAAAGGTTACGGATATCATAGGGGTTACTTTTACTGAGAGTGTGAAGCTATTTACATATTAGTTGCAGGATATTGCTCACACATAGTTCAAACGGTGGAAGTCAGAAAGGCCTGATGATGCATGGCCTATTGAGTGGGAGGAGTTTGTCACCGCATTCTTAGATAGATTCTTCCCCTAGAGATAAAAGAAGATAAAGTGCTAGAATTTATCAACCTCAGGAAGGGTAACATGATGGTGAAAGAATATTCTCTTAGATTTACTCAACTAGAAAGATATGCTCCTCATATGGTTGCGGATAGAAGGGCCAATATAAGTAAGTTTATTTATGGGTGAATGATAATATAGTCAATAAGTGCAGGTCATCGATGTTGAATAGTGACATGAACATAGCCAGGCTTATGACTTATGCTCAACAGATAGAGGAGAAAAAGATTAAGATGAGGGAGAAGAAGAATAAGAAAGCAAGGACAAGTTTTTTTGAAATTCGCTCAGCCTAAATCATAAGGAGGAAACCATTCTTAGTTTTATACTAAGTCATCACTTCCAGTTCCTTCTTTAGCTAGCTCTCCAGCTCCAAGATTTAGAGATGGTAATAGAGATAGAGTATTAGGCTCTACGTCTTAGGGTAGTGTTAGAAGTGCCCGCACCTATCCTCTTTTCCAGACTTATGGCCAGCACCATCAGGGTATTTGCAGAGCTGGCAGTGGTATTTGTTTCAAATGTGGAAAGACAAGCAAAGCCACAGAGTCAGAGATTGTCCTCATCTAGGTCCTCAGGGTCAACGGAACCGTTCCTCAGCTCAGTCCGACCGCCCAAACTTGCAGGGTGCCACCTCTAGTGCTACTAGGGGGCAACGCCCAAATGGACTTTATTCTCTCAAGTCCCATCAAGATCAGGAAAATTCTCCTGATGTGGTTACTGGTATATTATAGATATTTCATGTGCATGTTTACGCTTTGCTAGATCTAGGAGCTTCTTTGTCTTTTGTTACTCCCTATATAGCAGGCGATTTTGGGATCAGTCCCGAAATTCTAGTAGATCCCTTTTCAGTCTATACCTAAGTGGGTAAAACCCTCATAGACCGATGATTATACAGGAATTGTTCGGTCATGGTATCTCAGAAAGTCACTTCAGCAGACTTAGTCAAATTAGAGAGGACTGATTTTGATGTCATTCTGGGAATGGATTGGCTTCATTCCTACTATGCCACAGTCGAATGTAGAAATAGAATAGTCCAATTTTAGTTTTCAAATGAACCTGTCCTAGAGCCGAGGGGTAGTACTTCAGCATTTAGAGGCCAGCTTATTTCCTACCTTCAGGAAAGGAAAATGATATCTAAAGGATGTGTCTATCATTTTGTTCCAGTTAAGGACACTAGTGCTGAAACTCTCAGTCTTGATTCAGTCCCAATCATGAATGAATATTCAGATGTCTTTCCCAAAGATCTTCCAGGAATTCCTCCCAAAAGGGAAATAGACTTCGGCATTGATATTCTTTCTAATACTCATTCTATATCTATTTTTCCATATAGAATGGTACCAACAGAACTCACAGAATTGAAAGAGCAGTTGAAGGATATCTTATATAAGGGATTCATCAGACCTAGTACGTCCCCGTGGCGTGCACCAGTCTTATTCGTGCGCAAGAAAGATGGTTCTTTCAGAACGTGTATCCTCTTCCCATAATCGATGACTTGTTCGATCAACTTTAGTGTGCCAGTTATTTCTCTAAGATAGACCGCATATCCAGTTACCATAGGCTCAGAGTCAGAGAATATGACATTTCAAAAATAGTTTTTGTACACGATATAGTCCCTTTGAATTCTTAGTTATGTCCTTTGATCTTACCAATGCCCCAATAGTTTTCATGGACTTGATGAACCGTGTGTTCAAGAAGTACTTGGACATGTTCATCATAGTCTTCATAGATGATATTCTGGTCTATTCACGAAGTGAGCGTGATCATACTGACCATCTCAGAATAGTATTACAGACTCTCATAAATTATCAATTGTTCTCCAAATTCAATAAGTGTGAATTTTGGCTAAGGTTAGTAGCATTCCTTGGTCATGTTGTTTCTACTAATGACCTTAGGGTTTATCCTCAAAAGGCTGAAGTAGTAAGAAACTGGCGCAAACCGATCTCTCCATAAGATATCAGGAGTTTTTTTTGGTTTGGATGGCTATTACAGATGGTTTGTTGAGAGATTTTCTTCTATTACATCCCCTATATCCAGATTGACTTAGAAAAAAGTCAAGTTTTAGTGGTCAGATCCTCGTGAGAAGAGTTTTGAAGAGTTGAAGACTTGACTCACCTCATGGTTCTTCTAGATAGTTCCTATTGGTTCATAGTGTATTGTGATGCATCTAGAGTATGTTTGGGTTGTGTCCTCATGCAGCATGGTAAGGTCATAGCCTACACTACTAGACATCTTAAACCCCATGAGAAGAATTATCCTACTCATGATCTTGAGTTAGTAGCCGTAGTTTTTTCCTTGAAGATTTGGAGGCATTATCTATATGGAGTTCATGTAGATTTGTTGACAGATCATAAGAACCTTCAGTATGTCTTTTCTCAAAAAGATCTAAATCTTCATTAGAGAAGGTGGTTAGAGCTCTTGAAATATTACTACATGAGTGTCCTTTATCATCTGGGCAAGGCCAACGCAGTGGCCGATGCTCTCAGTAGACTTTCTATGGGTAGTATTGCTCATGTTGAGGATAGTATGAAGAAGTTAGCTCAGGAAATCCGTCATCTTTCTAGACTAGGCATTAGCTTAGTCGATTCATATGAGGGGGACATATGGGTTCAGAGTAGTTCAGAATCATCTCTAGTTTCAGAGGTAAAAGAAAAGCAAGATAGAGATCCCAGTCTTTTCAAGTTAAAAGAGTCAGTCAAGGATTAGAAAGTTGAGGTTTTCTCCCAAGGGTGAGATGGTGTATTGCGTTGTCAGGGTCATTTGTGTGTTCCGGGTGTAGACGACTTAAGGAAGCAAATTCTTATAAAAGCGCATGGTGCGCGCTATTCTATTCATCCAGGGGCTATAAAGATGTACCGCAACTTGTAGGAAATCTGTTGGTGGAGTGGGATGAAGAGAGATATTGCAGAGTTTGTGTCTAAGTGTTCTACATGTCAGTAGGTTAAGATAGAGCATTAGAAGCCTAGTGGGTCCATGCAGGAGTTCAGTATTTCTACTTGGAAGTGGGAAAAAGTAAACATGGACTTCGTGATGGATTTACCTTGTACTCGTCGCTAGGATAATTCAGTCTTGGTCATTGTAGACAGGATGACAAAATCAGCTCATTTTCTTCTAGTCCATACCTCTTATTCAACCGAGGATTACACTAAACTCTATATCAGAGAGTTGGTCAGATTATACGGGGTTCCATTATGTATTATTTTAGATAGAGGCACCCAGTTCACCTCTCACTTCCATCCTCAGAAAGATGGTCAAGAAAAAAAGACTATTTATATGTTAGAAGATATGCTAAGGGTGTGTGCAATAATTTCAAGAGTAGCTGGGATGGCCACTTTTCCTTGATTGAGTTTGCATACAATAATAGCTATCATTCAAGTATTAAGATAGCTTCATTCAAAGCTCTTTATAGTAGGATATACAGATCTCCAGTTGGTTGGTTCGAAGTTAGTGAGGCCTCAGTCATTGGGCATGACTTAGTTTTCGATGATTTAGAGAAAGTCCAGTTGTTTAGTGAAAGACTTTGGGCTACTCAGAGCCGACAGAAGTCTTATGCAGATGTGCGCAGAAAGGATCTCGAGTTTGAGATTGGTGATTATGTTTATCTAAAGATATCTCCCATGAAGGGAATGAATTGATTCGGCAAGAAGGGAAAGCTCAGTCCCCGATATGTCGGTCCCTTCAAAATTCTCAGTCATTTTTTCAAGGTAGTATATGAGATCAAATTGCCTTCAGATCTAGCCTCAGTTCCTTCAGTCTTCCATGTATCCTTGCTCAAGAAGTGCACAGGAGACCCAGTAGTCGTAGTCCCTATTCAGAGCATAGATGTTTAGAACATTCTTTCTTATGAAGCGATTCCATTCGAAATTCTTGACTACCAGACTCGCAGACTGAGGAACAAAGAAGTCCCTCAAGTCAAAGTTCTATGGCGGAATCATTCCATTGAGGGAGCTACTCGGGAAGCAGAAGCATACATGCATACCAAGTATCCTCACCTCTTCTCCGCCAACTCAGATCAAGCTCAAGGTAACAATTCTCCTTAAGCTTTTTTAGTTTCATGTTCAGATTTAAGTTATAAACTTGGTATACAGTTCATACTTAGAATTCCATTATACACATGTTATTAAGTACCATTGCATATTCAGTCATGCATTCATATGTAAGTTCATTCATCAGATATGCATGTTCATTTTGATGAGAAACTCATCTTATCAGTAATTCAGTCATATAGTCATAAATTAGTTACTCATGCATCAGATATACATGTTCAATGTGATATACATTCAGTTTATCAGTCATGTTAGTCATGGAGTCATGTTTCAGTCATTCATATTTAGTATGTACTTCAGTTTATCTTCTCCCCTCTCACTTAGTCTCATTCGAGGATGAATGTTCTAAAAGGGGAGATATAGTAATACCCAATACTTCTACCTAGCTTAAAATCATCCTAAGTATGTTAGAAACTTACTTTGAAAGATTAATCCACTTTTATTTACATGGAATTTTTAAGATTTTCACTTTTTTCATGTGACAAATTTAATTAGCTTTCCAAGGATACCAATTTTTTCCAAATCCTGTATTGGGGTAGAAAGTTATTGGCGTTTTTTAGAAAGCAGTCAAAACTGCCCAGGTATGACATGAGGGCTGACAGACCGTCGCCCACACCATCGCAGCGGAGGCAGTGAGACCGCCTTATGCAGAAGGGTGATGTCTTAGCCAGATGGACCATCTACCCAGTGATGGACCGTCGCACCGACCATCGCATAGTTCGTTCAGTTATTTTAAAGTCATTTTTAAAAGGGTATTTAGGTCTTTTTCCACCCGTTTTAACCTCTAATTATGTTAGATCAAGGCTCATAAGTTCATTATCCATCTACAACATCAAATTAGGGTTTTGTCTCAAAGATAATCCCCAAGATCAAGATCCAAATCCTCAGTCAAGAAACTAAGAAATTCAAGTTCTTCAAGTCCAAGAACTTCAAGAAACTCACAACCCAGATATGTCATGTGTTGATTCATTTCACCCATGAAGCTCAAGAATCTCTTTTCAAAATATAGGATTTGTGTATTTATGAATGTTCATGGTTTAAATTGAATTAAAATTCATGTCCATATTGTATGGGGTTTTGACTCACCTTTTAAATTACATATTCCAATGATTGACCCTAGAATGTGGTGATTTTCATAATAGTCATAATAAACCCCCTTCCATTTACAAGTTGATTTATGTATCCATGATTATGTGATGTATTGATGATTTTATAACCAAATCATGTTCCCCATGTTTTTGATTAAATACCTATGTGAAGGAAAAGTGCCATACTAGTATAATAATATGAAATTCCCATTCATGTACAGTTTTATGCATGTCAACTGTTTGATGAAATGTCTTAGTAAATGAATTATGGATCTATGTGTAGCCATTGTGGTTCTTTGGAACTTGCACTTCATGAAATCTCCAACTTATTGTATTATGGATTGTGATGTTGGTCATGAATTCAAGAAAGTCATGCTTTGTCAGTTTCTTCCCATCGAGTTCTCGGGGTACTTATACCTGACAATTTAGCTGTGTGCTTAGACCCAATGTCATGTTTACACGATATCCTCAGTCAATCCATCATACATAGAACTAAGTCAGTCATGTGACTCAGGAAAGCTCAATAATCCAAAAATCTTAGAAATCTCAGACAGTTATCAGATCTCAGTAGAATTCCGTCAGTCATTGGAACTCAGTTAACTCAGTCCAGTTCAGTTAAGTTAATCATGTTCAGTGTCTATTCAGATGGGAGTATAAATTATCACCGAGTGAACCTAAGGATGGTTACCCACCTATTATCTGAGGATGCGATTCTTAAAAGTAATCCTTCCATTTCAGAACTACGTAGCCAGCGTAGGTTGAGACATCATAGCCTGTTACATGAGGGTAGATGAGGTGGATTAACCTGTTGTATGATGGTTCCCACCATTCTCAATATAGTTACCTTATATATGAGGGTTGCTCACAGATTCTCCTTACCAGTGGTGCGGTATTGACACCCTTCCAATTAGGGTTACAGATTGGACCCCAACACAGCTATGTTGCGTGATTTAGGGCATGTCGGTTAGATGAATACTTCCCACATTTTTAGTTATAGATCAGGACTGTCAGATACAGTCATTCAGTCTTTGTAATAGAACTCCGATAGTTCTACAGAATTCTGGACTGTCAGACACAACAAATTCAGTATAGTATGAAACTTAACTAGTTACATCAAAAACTAGACTGTCAGATATAGTTGGTCAGTATCAGTTATTTTAGTTATATAGTAATCAATATCTCATGTTATCAGTACTCATATTCAGTAATCATGTTATCACGAACTTGGTTATAGTTATTATGTATTCATGCATGTATCCTCACGTTCATGTTATTCAGTCAATTAGTATATTTCATGTATGTGAACCCTTGCATTTAGCCTACCTCCCATGTATACCAGTATATTCAATCGTACTGACAAATTTGCACTATGTTGTCTTATACCATAGATTCAGAAGCACGAGCTCCAGATCCTCAATAGCATTCCAGTCTCAGCAGTCAGAGTTAGCAATGAGTCCTCATCCTTCGAGGACATGACCATTACTTTATTATCTCATTAATTAATTTATTTCAGTAGTTAGAGTTAGTTGGAGACATGTCCCATCAACTCCTTATTCAGACAGTTTAGAGACTCTCAGACTATAATGTTCAGACAGTTATTTTAGATATTTTAGGTATTTCATATCCCACCCAGATGTTATATTTTTATTAGCTATTATGTCTCAATTTTGAACCTTACAGCCTTACAGCCTTTAATTTTTCTTTTATACTGTATTTTATGCGGTGTTCAGGTACAGATATCAGTCATGGGTTAGCTTGTGGTCTTTCAGGGTCATGAGCACCGTGTAGCATTCCGAGTACTAGATTTGGGGCATTACAATCCTTTGCACCATAAATGGATATTCTTTTATCAAGTTGTCCCTATTAATGAATTGATCGGATGAATATTTCGACTCTTTATGCTATGAATACTATTTCCTCCCTACTTTAACTAAAGCCTTAGTCCTGAACATCCTTTGACACCTAGGAACATGTGGGGCTAAGGGCACCCAATCAGTTTGACGACTCTTCTTATGCCTGGGATCAGACATACTAGTTGCATTCTTCCCATTACTTCGTTATAGATGGCCACTCGACATTGTACCTATCAATCATAACAGCCCAAAAACACATAAAGCAAGCACCTTTGGAACTATAAACCACTAAGTGTGATATTTACCCCACACTTAATTGCTAGCATAGGTTCATAAAAGATGGACTCAAGTTACTCAGACTTCCCTTGTTCGACACAATTACCATCATTAATTTTTCAGCATCAAGCAAAAGTTTCATTTCAAGGATATGGCAGTTTAAACAAATCTCTTCACACTAATCTAGTGGCTGCTAACTTGTATAGAGAAAATAGGCTTTTATTAGCATATTACCTCTCTTTAACACTTTCACCTATGTTTATTCACATGTTAAACCTGATCTCACTTCAATAGCACCCAATTAAGAAATAAATAGCTATCACTAAGGTGGTGTAAGATTAGAAACCACCCCACTTAGTTACCATCATATATTTAACATCAACACCCTAACATTATTGAAATTCACCTCTTGATTCAGCAAAACAACACATTTATGTAGAAACCAAGTCAATCTTAAAGTGTAATTCATTAATTCAACTAGAACAAGACTTACACAACCACATTTCTACACAACTTAGCATCATTCACGCATATACTACACACAAGCTAAAGTGCGACCAAATAATTTCATCAACCTGCCACAAAGGATTTAAAAATGTTGCTCGATAAAAACCCCCAATCAATATAAATCTCTAAGTTTCACAAATCAAGAATTAAGTTACTCCCTAAATCTCTAACTATTTAACACTTAAAACATTCTTTATCATATAATGCAACTTTAAGCAATTTAGAAAAATGAATGACGTACCTTTGACTTGATGAAGAAAAATGGAGTATTATTTTTGGTACCACAAGAGTAACAATGGAAGGATATTATTTTCAAGTTGGGGGAATTTTAGAGTGGCTATGGCACTAGAGTTAGGGCAATAGGGGTGAATGAAGTTAAGGTCATATATATAGAGGTGAATTTTATTTACATAGAAATAGATACTCGACGCGACGCAACAGAAATCGCAGTGTAAAATAGATGCCACACGTCGAGTCCACGACGTCACTCTGGAAGTTGTCTCAAATTATTATTCTAAGTGTTACCTGGATGACCACCGAAGCGACAAGATGGGTAACGTATTGCAGGACTGACGCATCGCATTGAGATCGCGTTAGTAATCTAAAAATAGCCTTTGAAAATTGTTCTAAGTGTGGTCATGATGCACATCGATGCGACGCATCAACATAGTGTTGATCCACTGGAAATTGCATCTATAAAATTTTCTAAGGCTAAATTCCCATATTTAAATGCATCTTTTCTTACCCCTTAACTTTTCTCACCATGTATCACCTATTTACTTACTCAAAGGTCAATGTTCCCTCTCTTCTCGTCTTCTCTATCTCCACCAAGTTTCTTATTTTTGCACATCAACAAAAATCAACAAAATCATGTAAGAAAAAGTGAGTTGCCTCCCACCAAATGCCTTAGTTTTGGTCGTGGCATGACTCATCTTTTGGTATTTTTCTTTTTGTCCTTAACAACTAAAAATTAAACTTCCTATTACATTGCATTGTGGGTTGCCTCCTACATAGTGCCTTATTTTACTTCATGGCACGACGTAGCTCAGTCTCACTACTCAACAAAAGTGATGGATATGTTGTTCTTATCTCCATTATCAACCCAGTAATACTTCACACGTTGTCCATTCACTAGAAACTTGTCAGTCTTCTCTTTGTTCCATAATTCAACTTCTCCATGAAGTGTCATTTGTACTACTTCGGATACTCCAGACCACTTAGATCGCAATTTGCCCGAAAACAACTTTAATCTCGATTTAAATAGCAAAATAAGTTGTTTGAGTTCAAACACTCTATCTTGAATTTGTCTATCATGCCATATCTTGGTTTTCTCCTTGTAAAGCTTTGCATTCTCATAAGCATTAAGGCTAAATTCATCTAATTCATTGAGCTGCAATAATCTTTTTTCTCCCACGACTTTCATCTCAAGATTCAATTTTTTAACTGCCCAATAAGCTTAATTCTCAAGAGCAATAGGTAAATGACATTCTATCCCATAAAACAAACTATATGGGGAACTAATGATAGGCGTCTTATATGCTATACAATATGCCTATAATGCATAATCAAACTTCTCGGCCCAATCCTTTAATTGCTCATTAACCAATCTCTACATTATTTGCTTAATATCTTGGTTGGAGACCTCAACTTGTCCTCTCATTTGTTGATGATACACAGTGGACACCTTATCCCTAACACCATCAGTAATTATAGCTCTTGGAGTGCCAAATCTAGAAAATATATTCTTCTTCACGAACTTCAGCCCTACTCTTGCATCATTAGTAGGATGAGCGGCAGTTTCCACCGTTTAGAGACATAATCAACCACTACTAAGATGTTTAAATTCCATTGGAAGGTGGGAATGGTCCCATGAAATCAATCCCCCAAACATCAAATACTTCGACTTCTAGAATATTGTTCAGGGGCATCTCATCACTTCTCGATATGGTACCTAACCTTTGACATTGATCATAATTCTTCATGAAAGCAATTGCATCCCTGAACAACGTAAGCTAGAAAAAGCAAGATTGCTACACTTTTCTTGTTGTTCTTTCACCCGCATGATGGCCACCATAAGGTGATGAATGACACCTTAGTAGTACTTGTGTGAATTCAACTTTCGAAACACATCTTCATACAATACAATAAGGGCCTTGCTTGAAAAGATAAGGCTCGGCCCATATAAAAGAACGAGAATCATGAAGCAGTTTCATCCTCTGTTAAATTATAGTTTCAGGAGGATAAAAGCTACTTGCCACCAAATTTACAATGTTCGCCTACCAAGGAACTTCACACTCCTTTCTAGATAATAATTTTTTCTATGAAAACTCTTCCCAAATGCAGAGAGAGTCATCCACAACATGATCATGAGTTTTTAACCTTGATAAATGGTCTGTAAACTGATTTTCTACTCCTTTACGATCACAAACCTCTAAGTCAAACTTTTGCAATAGAAAAATCCACCGGATTAATCTAGGCTTTGCATACTTTTTATTGAAGAGATATTTGATAGCCGCATGGTCAGTGTGAACAATAACCTTTGTGCCCACCAAATATTCTCTAAATTTATCAAATGTATACACCACCGCTAACATCTCTTTTTTAGTAATTGTATAATTAATTTGGGCATTGTTCAAGACTTTACTAGCATAGTAAATAGAGAAAAATACCTTATCTTTTCTTTAACCCCAAAACAACTCCTACAACCATGTCACTAGCATCGCACATCAATTTAAATGGCAACTCCCAATCTAGAGAGATCATAATAGGAGCTTCAATAAACTTCTTTTCCCACTTCTCAAATGATTCTTTACAATCTTCCCCAAAATTGAACTTGGCCTTTTTTCTAATAGTTTGCACATCAAGCTTGCAATCTTTGAGAAATCCTGAATAAAATGCCTGTAGAAACCTGCATGCCCCAAAAAGCTTTGCTCTTCTTTCACTATAACTGGATGTGGAAACTTTTCAATCACATCAATTTTCACCCGATCTACCTCAAGTCCTCTACATGACACTTTATGGCCAAGGATGATTCCTTCTTTTTCCAAAAAGTGGCACTTCTCCCAGTTCAGCACCAAATTTATCTCTTCATATCGAGGTAGGATTCGATCTAAATTCTGCAAGCATATATCAAATGAATCACCATAAATAGAGAAATCACCCATGATTACCTCAAAAAATTCTTCCACCATGTCGTAGAAGATTGCCATCATACATCTCTAAAATATCGCAAGTGCATTGTAGAGGCCCAAAGGCATATGTCTGAAGGCATAGGTACCATATGGGCAAGTAAAGGTCATCTTCTTTTGATCCTCAGGTGCAATGTTGATTTGATTATAGACTGAGTAACTATCAAGAAAACAATAATACTCCTACCCTGCCAACTTATCCAATATCTAAACAATGAAAAAAATAGGATAGTGATCCTTCCTTGTAGCTTAATTTAGCATCCTGTAATAGATACAAATTCTCCATCTAGTCATCATTCGAGTAGGGATTAGCTCATTTTCTTCTTTAGTAACCAAAATAATCCCACCTTTCTTTGGGACACAAAGTATTGGGCTTACCCACTTGTTGTCTGAAATTGGATAAACAATCCCATTATCAAGCTACTCAATGACCTCTTTTCATTTCACATCTTTCATTACTGGATTCAACCTGTGTTGTTGCTACACTCTTGTCTTGAAACCTTCATCCGTGTGTATTTTGTAAATGCAAAAAACTAAATTTATTACTGTAATATCAGATATTTGCCACCCGATCGCCTTCTTCCTCCTTTTTAATATTATTATTGCTTCTTGTACCTACATATCAGATAATCCTGTAGGAAAATAATAGGCAAAGTATCATTATTACAAAGGTACATATTTCAAGTGAGGAGGAAGAACCTTAAGCTCTAATTCTGGAGCTTCATCAATTGAAGCTTTGAGGGATGGACCAATTGGTCAATTCAATGTCTTAAAAGGCAATTTTCTTATTTCAATGAGCGCTGAATTCATGACTTAGACTAACCCAAATGCTTCAACATCTCTATAAAGATCACGACCTACAAAAACTCACTCAAAAGGATCACCTGACAATAGCAGCCTCAAATCTGACTTGAGATCGATAAAAGATATAGCCGACAACTCCTCATATATAGTTGGTAATTTTACCACTTTATACACATCAAAAACCTCCACATTATCGTGTGCCCCCATTGTCATTTTCCCTGCTGCTATATCAATTAATGATTGTCCTATTGCTAATAAATGTCATCCCAAAATAAATGGAATAATAGGATCAGCTTCAAAGTCAAGAATTACAAAATCTACCAAAAATATTAAGGACCCCACTTGCACTAATATATCTTCGATAATACCATCAGGCCCAGCAAGTGCCTATCTACAACCTGTAAAACAATAGTTGTGGGTTTGGGAATCCCAAGACCTATTTTACAGTACCATGATGTGGGCATAATATTTATGCTAGACCCCAAATCACACAATCCATGAGCACTAATAGTCTATCCAATGGTAATCTACAAAGTAAAACTACTCGGATCCTTTAGCTTTGTGGATAATTTTTTTTTGAATCTTGGATGTGCACTGCTCAGTAAGTGCAACTGTAGAATAATCGTCAAGCGGTTCTTATTTGAAACTATATCCTACAAGTATTTTGCAAATTTGCCACAATTTGTAGAATGTATATATATAAGAGGAAGATTTACTTGAACCTGCTTTAGAAAATCTAAGAACTTCTTATAACTTTCATCCTCTTGATGTTTCCATGCTCTTTGAGGAAAGGGTAAGGGAAGAGTATTCTTCTCCACATGAATTTCATCACTTGTTGCCTTTTCCTTGACCTTTTTCTCCATATATCTTTAGAAACGTCATTAGTGACAGTGGGACTCACCTTCTCCTGAAATGTCTCCTTAGTTTGCATCCCGCTGCTTGTTGTAACCATATTCACCTGGTTAAGATTATTACCTGTATTGATAGGTAGTTCTACTTGAGATCTTGTATTTTGTGCTCCTACAATTTGACCCAGTTGCAACTCTAGATTTCTAGTAAGCAATTATTGACTCTTTAACTCCGCTACAAACTGTCTGTTGTGTTTTTATTTCTGCTGCAAACTACACTTGTTGAGCCATAAAATTCTTCATAAACTTCTCCATATTACTAGCTTGAGCAGTTTCCTGATTATTCTTAGTCGGTTGTTGATTTGGTTGCACTGCTTCTTTGTACTAATTTGCATTCTGCTCCTAATTTTCACCCTATGAGAAATTGGGATGGTTCCTCCAATTGGAATTATATATGTTCCCAAAATTCTGTTGACCCTGATAATTTGAATTTCCCACATAGTTGACAGAATCTAGATTATCAGAACATGCATCCGTTGTATGCTCACCACTTCTGCAAACCTCACACCAAGAATTCACCTATTGGACTACATTCGTTGTGGATGTTTTTTGTGTAACACCCAACTTTATGTTATTAAGCTGAGTAATCATATGATTCTGCATTGCTGCGATCTATTCCTTTAATGCGGTAAACTGATCTACCTCTAATACCCTTGCAACCATCCTATGAGTACTCTTTGAATCTGTATGCCAGTCAGGATTCCCTTGTGAAATCTGATTCAGCAGTGTGTACAATTTTTCATACATCATTTTAAGAGCCTGTCCACCTGCTGCTAAATCTAAGAGAATCTTTGTGTTTGGCTCTGATCTCTTAATAAAAATATGCACACAAACATCGTTGCACTGATGATGGTGAGGGCAATTTCTGAGCATACCCTAAAATCTCTTTAAAGCTTGGTAGAGATTCTCTCTTTTTTAACTTAAACTTAAGATATCACTCGTCAAGCTTGTAGTCTTCCCTAATGGAAAGAATTACATAAGGAACTTCTTAGCTAGATCTTCCCATGAAGTTATGGCGAGTGGTGGTTCAACATCTAACCACTATTTTTCTTCTCCCATTAAAAAAAGGGAAAGAGTGTCAACATGACATAATGAAAACTCACCCATTTGAGAATGTAAGTATCGCTTATTTCCAGGAAGGTCTGTATGTGCTTCTGCAGATCTTCATGTGAAAGGCCATGAAATTGCCCCGCTAAATTTAGAAATTGCACCATATTCTACTTCAATCAAATCAACCTCCTAGTTTGGGCTTGAGAATACTGCTCATCAAATGGTTCATGAGTAGGATTTCAAATTCACAAATAGGTCTAGTAGGTGGTTGCACAGGAACAACTGGAATAACCAGAGGTGGGACATTTTTGACATTTGGATCGGCTAGTTCATTACTTTGTTCAGCCATTCTCCTCCTTTGTTGAAAGATCTGTTCCATTTCTAAAAAAAGGCTCAACCAATTCTCTGTCTCTTGCCAGTCCTTTATTCAGCTAAACCTACAAAAATTCAGTCGCTAAGATCAAGTTGTTAATACTTAAACTTAATATCAAAAACCAAAAATTTAGCAATTTACTAATTATATTAGTCCCCGGCAGCAACGCCAAAAACTTGTTGCTACTTAGACACACACGCAATTTCATGTGATTGTATAAGTAATATAGTGATTTATACAATCAGATATCGTTCCCACGAGGACTAAGCAACTAGAAATTTAACCAATGTTTAGTTTTAGAAAATGAGTAGTAAGTGTTGTAAATTATCAAGATGGTTTGGGAATTAGGAATAAGAATGTTAATTATTAACTAAGAAATAAAAGTTTATGACTAGTGCGAAGCAAGCAATGGTTGTAAACAGTAATGATAAGAATTACAGGGTTGAGGCTTTTCGATCAATCGAACAAATCTCTATTTTTATAGCAGTCTAATTGGTTACCGGGTTGTTGGTTCACAAGTTTTATTCTATGATTTTGGTATCCTGACCTCAAATCTTCTATCTATTGAATATTGCAGCTACAACTCCCGCAGAGATACAATAATTCTTCTAGATTCGTAAAGTAATCTTCTTGCAATTGAACCAAACAAAGCTTCTAGGTATATCCCTTTCCTAGATGCTAATTCAAAACACCTTATTTTTCAAAGGATAAGAACCTTGCTCCTCAATTTCTTCGTTCTATCCCACGATTCTCCTCCCGGCTTCACATAGAAATATAGATTTATTAGAATGGAGACCACACATTAAAATAGTAAGATCAAGAAATTAAGAACAATCCAGATGATAATAAAAAAAGAAAGTACTATAAAGAATATTAAAGAGTAATCATGTTCTTGGCCTCAACCCCAGAACAAGGGCGTTTAGCCACTCATGTTTGAATTAAACATCAAAAATATGTAATTAATCATACCCAAAATTAATCTTGAAGTAAAGAAGTTAAAAAAAAATAGTAAGAACCTTAAAATAAAGAATTCTATGCTTTTTCGCCGCTGCTATGCTTGCCAAAAGTGTTTGTAATTGTGCTCACATGTTCCTTTTATACTTGGAAAAATTTCACCAGATTTGAATCCTTGACGCGATGTGTCGCTAACTGGATCGATCCAGCCAACACATCACATCAACATCGCATTAATGCACTAGAATTTGCCTTAAAAATCCAACGAAGTAAAGTTCTTCAACACATGACGCGACATATCAACATCGCATCATGTCACTGGAATTATCATCTCAAAATCCTACTGTCTCAAAATATACACATCAACGTGACGTGTTGACTTCACATTGATGCACTGAGTGTTGCTTATGAAATTTTGGCTAAGGTATCACATTTACCAATTGACGCAACGCGTCGAGTTAATGTCAGTTCACTGGAATTTTATTCCATTTCTTCTCTTTCTTCTCATGAATGTTCAGCTCCGTTCTTTTATCCTTACTCTCATTCATCTACATATGTTTTTGACTTTGATCAACACGGTCTTTCACATCTTCATGATATGTATCCAATTTTCTTCTGAATCCATGGGAAAATTAAAATTCAATATAATTAACATAATTTTTATTCTCAAAAAATTCCAAATTTTGGTGAATAGTAGTCTTTAGACATATAAATACGCCCATGATCATTATCCTTGGCATTGGTATTGTTATTATGGCTGATACTGGTGGACTATATTTGATTTATGATTGTTCCATTTTGTAATGGATTATATATATAAATATATTAGGTTATTGTATTGGTTTGGTTGGTTATTAGATAGATTTAATTGGTTGGGTTGGTCTAGGAAGTAGACTTATCCCAAAGTCATATCATTAAATACATTGAATTATTATATGTTCAAAATTCATCCGACTAAAGGTATGTGCTTGGAGGTTGGATTGGGTATCAGGGGTTGTCCCCAATGCTTGTTGGAGTTGGGATGCACATAACGACATGGCCTCAGTTCGGGTCATGTCAGATAAGCGGAATATAGTTTTGACGCAATTGAGGGTAGTAAAGAAGAGGCTATAAATGAAAAACCCCTTTTTATATCCTATCTTCTCCTCTGAACCAGCCAGTGTTATAGATTGAGCCTACTCCTATTCCAATTATCAACCAGTGGAGGTACCTAGAAATGTATGAGCTATTTAAGAATGACTATGACACTATCCCAAACATAAGGTAATTGAAGAAATGATTCAATCTAGAGCCAAAGTTGCTGACTGGAGGCATGTCTGAGATGCCTGAATTTGAGGCCCTATTCAAAAAGTACCACTTATAATGTATATTAAGAGTGTTCAATAGGCATATACTAGCCCTAGTTTTGTATTTTAAAGCCACCTACCAGATAGAGTTAAAGTAGATGCATTCACAAGGTTTTGCATGGAAGGGTGCTGACCCATTGCATTCATTAATGATATAAGAGTTCTGGTGAATGTCTCAACTTGGAGATATCCCAATTCCGGTATGGTGTTGCGTTCTAGCTTCCTAGTGACACTTCAGAAATTGATCACTAAATTAAGGAGATTAAAAAGTGTAAGACTAAAGAAATTTAGATGGAAGACAAGTATATGCATTTTCTAAGGATTGTGGATATAATTGTGGTTTCACAAGAGAATGCGCCTTGGGTTGGGACCATTGTTGAAAATTACCAAGGGAATTCTGAGCTACTGCAAGGTTTTGGCGGACACTAGTTCACCATAGATTGAGCCGAATAGCTGGAGATAATATTCTGAGCCCTAAAAAGGTTGCTCTAGTAGCTGGTATTATGGAGGTTTATGATATCAAGAAAACAAAGATTATTACTCGGGAAGTCAATCATTGGGCTATTATTACCGACATCAACTTGGACTTCCCATTCCTGTTAACGCAAGTATATTTGGACAAGAACATGTTTGTATCCTTAATGTGGATAACATTTTGATGGTCCATCGGACCACTGATTTAGAATTGATTTGGCATCATCCTAACCCTATTTCCCAATCCAAGGTGGGCATTACATATTTACTGGAAATCTTTTATTTCGATATGAAACAAATATTGATACTTTTGGTTTTACTAACTTTGGAGGAACATCTCCTAAGACTGCATAACCCGAGCCACATGCCTCTACTAATGTTGCGGGTTCAATAGATTTTTAGGGCACCGTCATCCCTGACTCTCCCTGCCTTGAGCGCATATTCACCTGTAAGATCTAGCAAAAATTGTCTCGTAGAATGAGTTAAGTGAGGCGTGATTCTGGCCTTCAAATATTGAAAAGTGACTTCCTAATTAATTATCGTGCTAACCATATATAATTTCCCTAATTTATACTTTTTATCACATGGGAAATTTGATAAACTTTCCGTCGATATAAGATTCGCATAAATCCGATACCCAGGTAAGAAGTTATAGCTAATTTAAGTCCTGTTCATAAAACAGTGTCATTTTAGTGCTTGGCGCATCACAGAGAGGGTCTACTTGATAATTTTCAAATTCCAGTGGAACTCCGCGATAGTGGCACGTTGTGGGGGAGGACCCCAATTTCTCAATGGACAATTTCCAGTGGTCTGACGCAATTGTGATGCATCGCGCTAAAGTTCTAGGTCCCAACTAGTGGGACAACGCTATGTCTCCGCATCGCGGTGACTACCAGATTCCCATTTGTCAATTTCCAGAGAGCCACCACGATAGTGGCGCATCGCGTTGGCCAAAAAAATTAGGTTCCAGTTCAATTTTTCCATCTTCGTACAGAAGTTAAAAAGGACACTTTGGACTTTTTCCAAGCCTATTAAACCATGCAAACACCAAATTAAAGTCATTTACAAGCATTCGATAAAGTCTCCCTCAAGTTTACTCTCAACAAAAATGTTAAGCATCCAAAACCTCTTTCAAGAATCTCAAGAATCCACCATAGATTTTCTAAATTGAGTCAAGATTCAAGGTTCCCAAGTCAAGGGCTTCAAGAACCCTCATTCAAGAGTACGAATAGAGTTCCAAAACCGAGTGTTCATCCAAAGCTTCTAATTCAAGGTATGTGTGATTTTGAACAAGGGTAATCATTTCACCCTTGTGCCCAAAGGTTTATTTAAACTACAATTCTCTGCAACTTATGAGACTTTATGTGAAATTGAATTGGGGTTTTTCACTCAATGTTATTGGTTGCAAGATTTTGATGTTTCCCTTGAATTGAGAGTCTAATGGCATGATTTTTACATGTTTTCTTGAGAAATTGCAGTTGGGTCTATACCCCATGATTTTAATCCTTGTTAAGTTAATAGTTGAAATGTTTGAAACATTAGAGTATATGAGTATGTTGAGATTTTGAGATAAATTGCTGAAATATCCAGATTTCTACTTGAGTTGTGATTCTATATGCTATCTATTATGCTTTTGATGAGTTTTAACTTGAGATTGAATTATGGGTTATTAAGCCCAACTTGAGACTTGAGATTATATGAACTCTTGTGTTATAAGCACCCATGATTTGAGTATTCTGAGATTGTTGAGAAATGTTTTGACCTAATGGTCATCGAGTTTTGAAATCCACTCTACTACATGAAATTACAGGTTTGATTATTGGGTTCTAATTGAACTATGAGATTATTCTAAAGTGGATTTTAATGAGATAAGCGAGATAAACTAAACCTAGTTGTATTTAGAACTGAGTTGTGTAAGTTACCATAGTTTTTAACCCCAAAACTACGTACCACCATAGGTTGGGTCTAAGGCCGAGATGTTGGGCTTAAGGCCAAAATATTGGGCCCGAGACCGAGATAAGTGATCACTGAATTAAGGTTATACTCCTTGTCAATAGTATGATGCTTCTCCCCAACGTGAGGTTTTTTCCTAAGTAGGACAAAACGTTTTACTCCATGTGGCTTGCATGGTTTATGTCAATTTAGAGAATCTCCCTTAAAACTAAAGTTTTGAGATAAGATATTTTTTTTTAAAACTAAAATACTTTTCCTTGATATGAATATTTTCCCCTAGTGTTTTAAATGAGATATTTTCCTAAAGTGAATGAAATTCCCTCAAGTATGTTCCAAGGTTATATGATTCCGAATTCCAAGTACTTGAGTTCAAAAGATTTATGTGTTCTTTAGCATTAAAGATTTTTTACTCTCCATGAGACATACGCATCAGTTGAAAGTATTGCTTAAAGTTTCCTTTAGCCTTGAGTAATGAGAATAAGAGAAGACTACATATTTCAAAGATAAAAGTATAATCACTCACCAGATTGTGTTACATGTTCCATTTTACATGATTCTAGATCTTTGGATTTTATACTTATTCAAGGCATGTGAGTCATTACTTATTATATGCACGATTTGATTAATGAGTATTAATGTTGTTTTAAATAAATGCATGCGCCTCCACATACTCAGTACTTTCTCAAGTGTTGATCCACATATACATCTATGTGCTACATTGTCTTATAATATAGGTTCAGGTGCTCAGTCCCAACCTCATCAGTTATTTTTGAGTCCCTCTATCTACATTCCTACAATGGTGAGTATTCATGGTTTGAGGACCTATATTCATACATCTCCATATTTTGAGAGACTATGTTGTTATTTCCAGTTCATTTCGTGTCAGTTGGGCGCCCATCCCAATGGCTCTCTAGTTAATGAATTAGTAGAGTCTTGTTCAGACTAGTTATAAGATTATGGTTGTGTTGATGTTTCTGTTATTTCTTGGTCGTTTGTACCGAGCATTTTCTCTGTATTTCCTTTTATATGATATGACTATGCTAGTATTTGAATTGTTTCATCTTGAAATGAGTGTTATTAGTAGAAACAGGCTCAAAAGGGTTAGCATGGGTCTACTTGTAGCCTTATGCACTGTGTGACATCTCGGGAGGCTACTTCGGTCGTTTCAAACTTGGTATTAGAGCCTAAGGTTTTAAAGGAGTCCCAGGGAGTCTGACAAGCCACATTGAGTAAAGTATTGATCATAGATATGTAGCGTGGAACATCTATGAGCAAGAGGCCACAAGACGTTTTAGGAAAAATTTGTTTATTTTTTTGTATTATATCATGCCTACAGTTGACCCTTTCATCTAATAATTCGTGCTCTTCTATTTTAGAAAATGCCTCTCCGAAGAGTGAATGCCAGTAGGAACGATGATGAGCAACCCTCACCTGTTGATCCTTTGAATGAGAGTGTGTCTCAGGTCGAGTTTTGGGCGGCCTTTCAGGCGTTAGCCCAAGCAGTCAACGCTAATATTTGGGCCAATAACTAGGCCACAGTTGCTAATCAGAAGGAAGGTGATGTATCCACGACTAGAATCCATGATTTCATATAGATGAATCCGCCAGAGTTTTATGGGTCCAAGGTATGTGAGGACCCATATTTGTACCTTGAGGAGGTGAGAAAGATCACGCAGGTGATGCATGTTTCTGAGGAAGAGAGTGTTGATTTGGCATCTTACAGGTTTAAGGACATAACTTATGACTGGGTTGTAATGTGGAGGAATGATAGAGGTAAGGATACTGCTCCTATGACTTGGCAGGTGTTCGAAGATGTATTTTTTGACAAGTTGTTTCCTATTTAGATGAGGGAAGAAAAGATTGAGGAGTTAATGAACTTAAGGTAGGGCTTCATGACTGTTAAGGAGTACTGCTTGAAGTTACACCAGTTGGCTAAGTATGCTCCTGATTTGATTTTTGACACCCGAGCTAGTATGAGCAAGTTCATGACAGGTTTTTCTGGTTTGGTGCTGAAAGAGTGTAGGACTATAATGCTGCACAAGGATATAGATCTATATAGGTTGTTGATATATGCACAATAAATAGAGGTGGATAAGATTAGAGAGAGACAGAGAAAGGGGTAACAAGAAGGCTAGATCTGAGCAGCATGAGTATAGCCAGCCTAGGATCCATGGAGGCAACTACCCTCAGTTTTAGAGGTGTCTGTTTATGCCAGTACCTTTATCAACTAGTGCTCTCGTGCCTAGAAGCAGGCAAGAGCAAGGGGTCAGATCTTTTATGTTTAGGTTGCAGAACAGTATTGGTAACAAGCCTTGTTATCCTCATTGTGTTAAGTATGGTAGGGATCATCCCGGTAGGTCTTTCATAGATATAAGCGCAAAACAGTATTGGTAACAAGCCTTGTTATCCTCATTGTGTTAAGTATGGTAGGGATCATCCTGGTAAGTCTTTCATAGATATAAGGGGTTGTTTTGTTTATGGTAAGTAGGTCCACAGACTTAGAGATAGTTCTTATGCTAGACAGGGGAACATAGAAGCCCGACCTTAGGCACCAGTTACTAGTGCACCATCTTCTACACCCCGTCTAACCCCTGCTCAGGGCGCTTATCTAACTGTTGACGGTCAGTGCCAACACAAATTCTATGCCTTACTATCCCATCAGGAGTAGGAGGACTCTCCCAATGTTGTTACTTATATGCTCCACATCTTTTGTTTTGATGTTTATGTGTTGTTGGACCCCGGGTCAAGTCTCTCTTATGTGACCCCACTTGTAGCTATGAATTTCAAAATGAGTCCCAAAAAGATTCTTGAGCCTTTCCAAGTCTCCACCCCCGTAGGGTCGTCAGTTATTGCTAACCAAGTGTATAAAGATTGTCATATTTCTATTCTTCATAGATTCATACTTACATATTTGATAGAGTTAGACATGGTGGATTTTTACCATATTCTGGGTATGGATTGTCTTTATTCTTGTTATACGTCTATAGACTGTCGTACCTGTGTGGCCAAGTTTCATTTTACTAATGAACCAACTTTTGAGTGGTTCGGGATTTCGGTATCTCCCAAGTGTTATTTTATCTCCTATCTCAAAGCCAGAAAGCAAATATCCAAAGGTTGCATCTATTACTTAGTTAGAGTCAAAGACACTAAGTCCGAGGCTCTAACTATTCAGTCAGTCAATATTTTTAATGAGTTTCCAGATGTTTTTCTAGAAGATCTCCCAGGGGTACCTCCCGATAGAGAGATAGAATTTAGGATTGACATTCTTCCCAATACTCAGCCTATTGTTATTCTTCCATACCATATGGCACCTGTGGAGCTTAAGGAATTGAAAGAGCAACTCAAAGATCTTTTAGAAAAAGGTTTCATATGGCCCAGTATTTCTCTTTGGGGCGCACCTATTCTATTCGTGCGAAATAAAGATGGTTCTTTGCGTATGTGCATTAATTATCGTCAGCTTAACAAGGTCACAATAAAAAATAAGTATCCTCTTCCGATAATTGATGACCTGTTTGATCAGCTGCAAGGTGCAAGTTATTTCTCCAAGATAGACCTTAGATCTGGCTATCATCAACTTAGAGTGAGGAAGTATGATATTCCAAGGATAGCCTTCCGAACCCGCTATCGTCACTTTGAGTTTCTAATCAAGTCCTTTGGGCTAACCAATGCCCCATCCGCCTTCATGAACCTTATGAATCTAGTGTTCAAGAAATATCTCGATATGTTTGTCATTTTTTTCATAGATGATATCCTTGTGTACTCCCATAGTGAGAATGATCATGCAGATCACCTTAGAATTGTCTTACAAAACCTCAGAGATCACCAGTTGTTTGCCAAATTTAGTAAGTGTGAATTTTATCTAAGGTGTGTAGCCTTTATGGGTCTTAACATTTCAGCCAAAAGTATTAGAGTTGATCCCTAAAAGATAGAAGCTGTGAAAAATTGGGCTAGACCTATCTCCCGATCTGACATTAAGAGTTTCTTGGGTCTAGCTGGATACTACAACTATTTTATTAAGGGTTTCTCTTCTATTACGTCTCCCATGACCCAGTTGACCCAAAACAAAGTTAAGTTCCAGTGGTCAGAATCCTGTGAGAAGAGTTCTTAGGAGTTGAAGACTCGACTTACTTCATCCCCTATGTTGACTTTGCCTGATGGTACAAAATGGTTTTGTGGCATATTATGATGCCTCTAGAATTGGTTTGGGTTATGTGTTAATGCAAAAAGGTAAGGTTATAGCCTACACTTCTAGACAGTTGAAGCCACATTAGAAGAATTACCCAACCCATGATCTTGAGTTATCTGTTGTGATCTTTGGTTTAAAAATCTAGAGACACTATCTTTATGGTGTACATGTTGATGTGTTTACTGATCATAAGAGCTTGCAGTATATATTTACTCAGAGGGAGTTGAATCTTAGGCAGATGAGGTGGTTAGAGTTATTAAAAGATTATGATATGAGTGTGTTATATCACCCGGTCAAGGCCAACGTAGGGGTGGATGCCCTTAGTAGATTGTCTATAGGTAGTGTTGCCCTGTAGTGGAAGGTAAGAAAGAGTTAGCTCGTGATGTGCATTATTTTTCTAGATTGGATGTTAGGTTTCTTGATTCAGTTGAGGGAAGTACTTTGGTGCAAAGTAGTTTTGAATCCTCTTTAGTTTTGGAAGTGAAAGAGAAGCAAGATAGAGATCCTAGTTTGGTCAGACTGAAGGAGGTAGTTAAGGACCAAAAGGTAGAGGTTTTAACCTAATGGGGAGATGGCGTGTTGAGATTATAGGGTAAATTATGGGTTCCATGTGTTGATGATCTGAGGCAGAGGATTATGGCTGTAGCACATGGCGAACGGTATTCTATTAATCCCGACACTACAAAGATGTACCGCAACTTAAGGAAATCTATTGGTGGAATGGCATGAAGAAGGATATAGATGGGTTTGTAGTAAAGTGTGACATGTACCAACAGGTTAAGGTAGAGCACCAAAGACCTGGTGGTGTGATGCAAGAGTTTAGAATACCGACTTAGAAGTAGGAGGTGGTGAATATGGATTTCATGACTGGGCTACCTCTTTTGCATCGTCATCATGATTCTATTTGGGTTGTTGTGGATAGGCTGACTAAGTCTGTGCATTTATTTCCCATGCTCACATCATATACAGTTAACGATTATGATAGATTGTATATCTAGGAGATAGTTAGGCTTCATGGAGTTCCCTCGTCCATCATTTCGGATAGGGGAACTTAATTTACTACTCAGTTTTTCTCGGCATTACAACAGGGTTTTTGTACCCAAGTCCTTTTGAGTTATACTTTTCATCCGTAGACAGATGGTCTGGCTGAGAGGACCATTCAGACTCTGGAAGATATGTTAAGGGCATGTGTTTTTTATTTCAAAGGTAGTTGGGATGAGCATTTGCCATTGAGAGAGTTTTCCTATAACAATAGTTACCATGCTTGCATTGGGATGGCACCAGTTAAGGCCTTGTATGATAGGAGATGTAGATCACCCATAGGTTGGTTTGAAGTGGGTGAAGCTGCCATGACAGGGCTTGATGTAGTGTTTGAAGCTATGGAGAAAGTTATGTTGATTAGAGTGAGGTTCAAGACCTCCCAGAGTCTTCAAAAGTTTTATGCCGATGTGAGGAGAAGAGATCTTTAGTTTGAAGTAGGTGATGTGGTATACTTAAATATTTCAGCCATGAAAGGGTTGAAAAGGTTTGGTAAAAAGGAGAAGCTTAGTCCTAGTTATATTGGCCCGTATAGAGTCTTGAGACGTGTTGGTAAGGTGGCCTATAAGGTTGAGTTACCCGTAGAGTTGTCAGTTGTTCATCCTATTTTTCATGTCTCCATGCTTAAGAAGCATATTGGTGATTCTGTTGTAGTAGATCCTTCAGAGAATACCGATACTCAGAACATCTTTCCTACTATGAGATTCCTGTTGAGATCCTAGATTTTCAAATACGTAGACTAAGGAATAAATAAGTTCCCTTGGTTAAAGTTTTGTGGCGGAACCAGTCAGTTGAGGGTGCTACTTGGGAGGTAGAAGCAGACATACAAGCCAAGTACCCGCACCTCTTTTCCGCAAGTTCACATTAATCCGAAGGTATTATTCTTCCTTAATTAAGACCTACTAATCTAAAGTTCAGCTATATGCATCTATCCTTGTATAAGTTCTTGCAATTTCCAAGGTATTCAAGAGTTAAGAGAGATTTTGAGCCCATTTTAGTAACTTTCTTCAGCTATGTGTACTCAGTTTTTCCTGTGTTCTTAGTCTAGCTAGCGACATCCGAGGATAAATTTTTATAAGGGGGAGATATTGTAAGACCCCGCAAAAATTCTCTCATTGAATGAGACTTAGGGCGTGTCAAGTGAGGCATGATTCTGGAGCTAAAATATTGAGAAGTGACTTCCTAAGTGAGTATCATGCTAAAAATATAGAATTTACATATTTCAACTTTTTATCACATGGGAAATTTGATAAGCTTTCCGTCGATATAAGATTCATCCAAATCCGATACCCGGGTAAAAAGTTATGGCTAATTTAAGTCCTACTAGAAAAACAACGACATTTTAGTGCTTGGCGCGCCGTGGAGAGGGTATATTTGAGAATTGTCAAATTCTAGTGGAACTCCGAGATTGTGGCGCGTCACGGAGGACCCTAATTTCTCAATAGTCAATTTCCATTAGTCTGGCATGATTGTAACGCAACGCGATGAAGTTCCTGGTCCAAACTAGTGGGACAATGTGATGGGTCTGCATCGCAGTGACTACCAGATTCCCATTTGTCAATTTTCAGTGAGCCACCGCGATAGTGGCGCATCGCAGTGGCCCATAAAATTTGGTTCCCAGTTCAATTTTTCCATCTTCGTACAGAAGTTAAAAAGGACACATTGGACTTTTTCCAAGCCTATTAAACCATGCAAACACCAAATTAAAGTCATTTACAAGCATTCGATAAAGTCTCCCTCAAGTTTACTCTCAACAAAAACGTTAAGCATCCATAACCTCTTTCAAGAATCTCAAGAATCCACCATAGATTTTCTAAATTGAGTCAAGATTCAAGGTTCCCAAGTCAAGGGCTTCAAGAACCCTCATTCAAGAGTACGAATAGAGTTCCAAAACCGAGTGTTCATCCAAAGCTTCTAATTCAAGGTATGTGTGATTTTGAACAAGGGTAATCATTTCACCCTTGTGCCCAAAGGTTTATTTAAACTACAATTCTCTGCAACTTATGAGACTTTATGTGAAATTGAATTGGGGTTTTTCACTCAATGTTATTGGTTGCAAGATTTTGATATTTCCCTTGAATTGAGAGTCTAATGGCATGATTTTTACATGTTTTCTTGAGAAATTGCAGCTGGGTCTATACCCTATGATTTTAATCCTTGAGAAGTTAATAGTTGAAATGTTTGAAACATTGAAGTATATGAGTATGTTGAGATTTTGAGATAAATTGCTGAAATTTCTAGATTTCTACATGAGTTATGAATCTATGTTCTATCTATTATGCTTTTGATGAGTTTTAACTTGAGATTGAATTATGGGTTATTAAGCCCTACTTGAGACTTGAGATTTTATGAACTCTTGTGCTATAATCACCCATGATTTGAGTATTCTGAGATTGTTGAGAAATGTTTTGACCTAATGGTCATTGAGTTTTGAAATCCCACTCTACTACATGAGATTACAGGTTTGATTATTGGGTACTTATTGAACCATGAGATTATTCTAAAGTGGATTTTCATGACATGAGCGAGATAAACTACAGGGAGTAGTATTTAGCACCGAGTTGGTTAAGTTACCATGGTTTCTTACCCCAAAACTTCTTGCCACCACACGTTGGGCCTAAGGCCGAGATGATTGTTTGGCCTAAGGCCAAGATATTAGGCCCGAGGGCGAGATAAGTGATCACTGAATTAAGTTTATACTCCATGGAAAGAGTATGATGTCTCTCCCCAATCTGAGGTCTCATCCTTAGGAGGACAAATCGTTGGACTCCATGTAGCTCGCATGATTTATGTCAGTTAAGAGAATCTCCCTTAAAACTAAAGCTTTGAGATAAGATATTTTTTATTTAAAACTAAAATACTTTCCCTTGATATGAGTATTTTTCCCTAAAGTTTGAAATGAGATATTTTCGTAAAGTGAATGAAATGCCCTCAAGTATGTTCCAAGATTATATGATTCTGAATTCCAAGTATTTGAGTTCAAAAAATTTATGAGTTCTTGAGCATTAAAGAAGTTTTACTTTCCATGAGAGATATGCATGAATTTAAAGTATTGCTTAAAGTTTCCTTTAGCCTTGAGTAATGAGAATAAGAGAAGAGTACAAATTTCAAAGTTAAAAGTATAATTACTCTCGAGATTGTGTTACATGTTCCATTCTACATGATTCATGAGCTTTGCATTTTATACTTATTCAAGCCATGTGAGTAATTACTTATTACATGTATAATTTGATTAAAGATTATTGATGTTGTTATATATAAATGCATGCACCCCCACATAGTTTGTACATTCTCAAGTGCTGATACACATATACGTCTATGTGCTATATTGTCTTATAATGTAGGTTTAGTTATTTCCGAGTACCTCTATCTACATTCCTATAGTGGTGAGTCCTCATGGTTCGAGGACCTATATTCAAACATCTCCATATTTTGAGAAACTATGTTGTTATTTCCAGTACATTTCGAGTCAGTTGGGGACCTGTCCCAACGGCTCTCTTGTTCATGGATTAGTAGAGGCTGTGTCAGACTAGTTATCAGATTGTGGTTGTGTTGAGTTTTCCGGTATTGCTTGATCATTTGGACCGAGCATTTTCTCTGTATTTCCTTTCATATGATATGACTATACTAGTGTTTGAATTATTTCATCTTGAAATTAGTGTTATTAGAAGAAATATGCTCAAAAGGGTTAGCTTGGGTCTACTTGTATCCTTAAGCATCGTGTGATATCTCGGGAGGCAATTTTTGGTCGTTACATCACCACACCACCTGCAGGTTAGTATGTTGTGTTCTCGTATGAGTTTTGGAACTATATATTAGATCTCTTAGTCACCCACACGTGAAAAGTGGCAAACATTAATGTGGGGGTGTAGCCATTTGTGAAGAAGTTTCTTAGTGGTGAGATACGGGGTATGAAGATGAGGTTTTATTATTTTTAGCGATGCATAAACAAGAAGCATAAAGGGGTAGAATCCTTAGATTTTTCATGGATCCATGTGTAGTTGGTTTCTTTATGAGCTACCATAGAGGATATGGTCGCAGGTCGTACGCAATTTTTCTCACTCCCATGATGCATATTATTAAGGAGATCTGAATTGAGGATGTATCCAACATTTGGGGTATGAAAGGCAAAGGCAAGGTTTCTAATGAGGGTTATGAAAGAATTAGTAAAAAGAGGTACAGGATATGTGAGAAATAAGAGATGAGAGCGCAGCTATTGCAATTAACCAACAAATGTGATAGCAGAATCTAATTGAGGCCATATGATTGGAGATATAGACGCTAGCTTCCAAATGGGTGAGACTATGAATGCGGCTGGAACTAATATGAGTGGGGTAATGGTATTTACCACAAAGATTATTCCATCATTCAGTGAACCAGACACCGTCAGTATCCATGTGGATTTGAGCGCCCCAGCCATCGGTAGGGCCACTGTTACTAAGAATATGCGCAATCTAGGGCCCCAATAGAGGAGAGGTCATGATCCAGCTCCTAGTGCACCCATATATGACTTTAATCTCATGTTTTCATATTTTTGTTCCTATGAATTAAAGATAGTGCATCATAGCCAAGGGTTTTTATTACCATATTTCGTTTCACGTTGGCAACACTATCATAGTTAGAACAAACATTTTAGGTGTTTTTCTTATTTTGTGACTTTGATTTTTTTTTGTGTAGCTTAGAGTAAATTAAAAGAACTTGGTGAAACATGATACGTATAATAGTGCTTATATGTTTTAATCTGTCATTTTAAAATGACACCCCTCCAAAATTGTATGTTATGATATAGTGTGTGCATGTACTGAGTTGTAACCAATGTAGGATCTTGAAAAGGAATTAGAAATTGTGATGGGATAGACTAGATGATCTAACCTAAATTGAATAGGAATAAATTTAGATGAAATCCCTGAGGTGTGAGGGAGAAAGGTATCTTATGTAGTCAGTGTGTGCTATGTGATCTAAAGCTTATCTGATTAGTCACGTGACAAGTAGTAGGATAGGAGGTTAGGAAAAGATCATAGGCCATGTTTAAATTAGTCCACTTTATCCTAAAGAACCAACAAAATAAAAAAAGTACCCAAATCCCAAAAAGAAAAGAAAAGAAAAAGTAGGGAGGAAAGAAAAGAAGTTCAGTAAGTAGAGACAATAGTATTGTAATGCTTAGGAGAAATAAGTCACTATACCTAAAAGTATCGTACATGTATGGAAGCATTCATTAAAATCCTAGAAATGACCTAAAGTGATCCTAACTCAACATCTAAAATTTGAAACATATAAAATAAGGGCAAACCTATGGTAGCAAATATGTACATCCTGACTTCTTTATGAGAGTGGAAGATTTAATATAGTCCCGTAAATAGACGTTATCATATATACTAAGTGAGAAGGGACCTATTTGATCTGAGGGCATAAAGGTTGTAGTTTTATTATTGCTTGCTTAGGTAGTAGAATGATCAATATGTCAGGTTGTCTTTTCATAATATAATACCATGTCCAAATCCCATTGTTTAGGAGTCCTTGTATTTCATCTACACTACATTGAGAGCATTGTATAAAAATTAAGGTGTTGAGACTTTGATGGTTTGCATGTATTGAAGTAGAAGTGTTTTAAAAGGAGAATGGATGCCTAAGTGATCTTAGTTTAGCTCTAAAGTTAAGTATCTTAGTTAAATTGGGATTTTGTTGGCCTGAGGAGAAACAAACATTCTAAGTTGAGGGAGTTGATGTTCATAGAATTACGACAACTAAGATGCTTAAAATAATGAAGTCTTACAAATTTGAAGGAATTTTTATTTAGATATGATGTGTTTTTCAAGTTTTGCATAAAAATAGAGTCAAAAGTATGTTAAATGAAAAAAGGAAGAAAAATCCACAAAGTAGTACAAGATTGCCTGGAGGACAATTCGTAGGGTCATGCTACGACTCATCATCCAGGTCATCATTACGCCGTACTAAAAATCACTTGAAGGATTTAGAGGCAGGTTGACTATGACTTTTTGGGTCAGACTATGAGTCGTTGGGTGAGTTTTTCTACACAAATGGGAGAAAAATTCTTGAGATATGCAAACTGGCTATTAATGGTAATAATTATTGACGACAAGTAGTAGTGTCAGGCTACAATTCATCTTTACTACTCATTTTGAGCTCCCGGGGAAAGGTTCATAGACCTTAAAAATGAGCTACCTAAAAACTCGACATACGAATCATATAGTTACATGATGAGTCATCACTAGCTATTAGAATTTTAAACAATAATTAGGTTAGAAGGCTGACAACGAATCATAGTCAGTCTAACAACTCATTGCTGGAGGCATCATCATTATTGATTTATGTAGTACTTTTTTGTTTAGGAAATGTTTGATATATCTATAAATACTCTTATTTGTTTTCTTGTTGAAGGTTATGCATCTATATAATTTTTACTTTTTTTTAGTTCTAAGATACATTATTGATCTTGGAATTATTGACTTTGGTTTTTAGGGTTTTTAATAAATTTGATATTTTGTATTTTTCATCTTATTCATAGTAAGTTCAAATTATCTTTTCATATAAGAAATCATGATATGATCTTATGATCTTTAGTAGATAAACCCCATAACTAGGGTTGTTGGAACCTTTATGAATTAATGAAGTAGGTTAAATAGTAAGTCATTATAGATCGATGTTTTGGCATGCATTAATATTTCTTTCGGTTCATTGCTTTCTTAATGGGTGCATACATTAGGAACTTGCTTGTACTCTAAACTTTATCATGAGAGATATAGAGATTGGGAAAAGGAAATAACAACAACAATTTAAAGCTACCAGTCTTTATCTAATTAAGTTCAGCCATAATTAGGATAGTTAATCGGAGATCACAAAATTAGAGATAGTAATGCAATGCTTAGAGTCTGACAGGAGATGAGTGAAATTCATCCATACTAAGGTCGAGAAAAGATTAGGTTATACATATTTTGTTAGATTTGGCATGCAGGGCATCAAGATAATTTGATAAGCACAAATAGTTTATGGAGTTATGAAGTCATGGGGCACATAATCCTAGTTCTTGTTTCATATTTATAACAATCCAATTAACAAGCAATCGTTACTATTTCATTTATTGTTACAAAACCCCTTTTTATTTATGCAATTCCCAATTAAATCATCAAGATATTAATAGATTTTTGGCCTATTCCTCATGGTTTTGACCCTAACTTAGTTAGGTTTTTTATTTGATCCAATGACCTCTTTATACTTACCTAGAGGTGTAATTTGGTCTACATCAGGTACTTTGACTGATGGACTTGATTGAGGCCTATATTAAGTGACCAATTTATAAATAATACTAAGTGAAAAAAAATTAGAATAATAGGTTTCCCTGAGGCCATATCTTTCCTATCCTATGCGAATAATTAAAATGGCCAAGTAGGTTATCTCCTACTTAGCATTTGTGGCTTAAATTCAGCCAAATGTTGGCTTGAAATAAAGAGAAGAAAGAATCAACAAAGATTGGTTTTAAAATATAAAATATGATGAAAATATCTCAATATTTTCTCATACAAATCTTAAGTCTCTCAAGCTCTCTCCATTTTCCTCCAAATAGTCAACCTTATTTCCCACTACGGTTCTGAGTGTGCTTCAACTTATTTCACATAGAGAAGCCCATAAGATCAACTTCTCTCCACCATATATTTAAGTATTCTAGAGAGTTCTTTAATAGGAATGAAGTGCATAGTGCTATAGTTGTTGGCAGCTAAGGTGATGTCATTCTCTTTTTATGATTAAGGAAAGAATTTCAGATCATAAGTTGTGGTTCATTTACCTATTTTCATGATATGTTTGTGCTAATTTTACTACCCTATTTTAGTGGAATAGAAAATTTCACTAAGGTAGTAACTAAACGAAAATATTATTTTAAGACAACCAAGGTTAGGTTCTTTCCCACCACTAATTAAAAGCTTGTTTGAGCCTTCTAGACAGTTGTTTATTGGAACTCATGGAATGATTATTGGAATTGTGAGTTCAATTTTTTATAATGTTTGGATGATGGGTGTCGTATTATGCTATTGAAAACTTTCTATGATTGTGTATTACATAGAAAAAGATTTGTTAATATTATTAAAGGGCTAAATTAAAGGGTGTGCCGAAACACCAGTTTAATTATAAATTGTGTAAAACTTGATGCCCATCCATGTTGGGTAATTCTATAGCCATTTGTTAAGAATACCAGAGAATGTCGTGAAACTTTATTGTAAGGTCATTTCATATGAATAATTATAGTGGAAAGAATGTGTGAAAGAATACCCCTACTTAAAAGAATTACGTGTTTGCTACTCAACTAGTATTATGATGAGTTGTAATACCCCTAGTTGGTTGGTATTCTAATATTACCCTTAGTACATGAAATTTGATATAGATGAATATTAATACACTAAAGGACACATTGGCACTTCACAAGTTGTACTAATTGGTAATTGAGGTATGTAAGGTTTTTCGATTACACGTTCTTTGGCATGAAATCTTTTTCTTGTTTTACCAGAAGCAAAGTGAGATTTCTATATGATCTTCATGGTAATATACACATAATTATGGTGTGTAATCTCCATGTAGTTAATGATCTTATTTCTATGGCCTATGGTTTCACAAATGTATCAATGTATTTCTATCTATATTCATTATCCTATACCAGTGTGTCTACACTTACAAGTACTAGTACGACAAAGGCACACAAAACAAAAAGTTTCATGAGTTATCATCTCAAGTCAAATGAGGTTCATTGAATCAATAAGATCCTACATTACACATGTTATGAGTGTTCATATGTCAGATACATATTCTGTCCATAACATATTTTATATGTCCTTATGTGGAATGTACAATTGTCTTTTATTTTTTAATCTATCCATGTGACTCACTAGTTCACATTTCTATGCACCCTTTAATTTGACATTTTATACTAAGTGTTTATCTATCATATATTCTTATACAATCCATATCTTTCAATTTGAGGAGTCACACGTCTATATTAGCAATGCATGCTTGACCCTATTAGAAATGTCTATATGTGTTTTAAATGATCCATGTTCTAAGTAGAAACACTTTCTCACTTGATATACAAAATAATGAATCATTTCATATATTACCTAAAGAACTAACCTGTCACATAACTTTATGTTTCATTATGTATATGCTTATGTGGTTCATTGAGTCATACAAGTTTCTAAGCATTATGTTTATATTATATTTGTTTGCTACATCATTGTTACTACCCCAAGTATATTGTTCACATATTTACAGTTTCAAATCTAAAAAATGTTATGACCACCAAAAGAACAATATAAAAAATTAAATAAACAAGGTAAAGTGAATCTATATAATTATGGGTGGAAGCCCAAGGGCCAAGATCCTAGCTTGGTTAATCCTGAAAGAAAATTTTAATATGTATATAGACATATATATGTGTGTGTGGCATCTCATGGTAAAAATGCTATTATGGCCCGATCCCAATTAAAGTTTCAAATCTCAAAAATGTAATGACAACCTAATAAAATAATATTAAAGATTAAAGAAACAAGGAAAAGTAAATCTATTTAACCATGGCTAGTAGCCCAGTAGCCAAGAGCGTAGCATAGTGTTAATACCAAAAATAAATTTACATATATATATATATACATAAATATGTGTAATATATATAAATATATATGTATGCATGTATATGTACAAGAGGTGGCAACTGAGGGTAAAAAGCGTAGCATGGACAAATCCCAATTCATGTATTTATGGGTGGCATATTAGGGGAAATACCATTGGTTAGGTTTATAATAATTTATGTATTTATTGGTGGTAGCTCAGGGGTCAATACCTAGCATGAGACAATCCCAATATATGTATTTATTAGTGGTATCTCCATGATTATGATACCTAGCATAGGTCGATCAAAATTTGTATGCATATAGGACCGTATCTCAAGGGTTCTACTACCTACAACAAATCATCCTCTTCTACCACGTATTAGTTGTTCATTATATTATATGCCTTACAAAGTTTATAAAGAAATGTAAAGAAATGATTGTCATGTACATGATTCCACAACTATAATCAAGCATGGTCTTCTATCATTTTCTATTCATTTGTACCTAGTATTATTTGAGCTCTTGTTTTACATATGGTAACTTTATGACTTACAAATCAGATATATCATTTTGAACTAATATCCCTCCAGGGGTACTCTTGTTTCATTCCCCAGCCCCAATTACTCTAGTTAATAGATCTCACCAATAGAAGCATAGGATACTCAATGGATTTTGGTAAGAACTACATTATGTCAAGGATTTTCCATGTATTTATCCTGTATTTTGATATTTCATTAAAGTTAAGGGTATAGAAGGATCTTTCCCTGACCTAAGATAAGTTTTCTATGTTTTTGAGACTTTGTAGACTAATGTTAATGTAATTAGAAGTTGTCTCTTATTTCCAAGTAAATAAAGCCTCAATGACCAAGTCATGTACATATATTTTTGACCTATCCTTTTTGGTCTATTTATGAGGGCATACCATATACTAAGAAAGATTTCTAATTATCATAGTGATATGCACGGTAAGTAAAAGTTAGAAGTTGGTTCTCTTAAGTCTTTGAGAAATTCATTAACAGTCCATCTCATTGGGATTTAAGGCGTGACAAGGAATATATACTCCTAATAGAGTAATATTCCTAATGTCAGGCCATTAATGCTGAAATTATTTAAAGAATATACTCTTAGTATAGGCTTTAAGATGGTATATTGGAATCCACAAAATTTGTGGTCATTTAAATATGATTCAAATAGAGTAGCCAAGTATGATCCTGGATCCAGATTTGGTGCATTTATCATTAGGAATGCAAAAGGTAACCTAGTTTGTGTTGAATTTAGAAGATTTGATGAGAGTATTAGATTAAAGGAAATATTTTTGGGTCTAATATTTGGTTTGGAGTATTTCATTAGCCGAAACTACTATCTACTGATACGAGGGATCTATTGTCTCTCTCTTTCAAGAAAATATTGGATGAGATATTGGAAAATAATTGGTGCATTTCTATAAAAATAAAGAGAATTAAGCTAATGGTGGTTGATGTCGATGTGGTTGTGGAATACATAATAAGAAAATGAAACAAGCTAGTTGATTTTTCCTCTAACCAAGTATTTTTTTTAAGGTAGATAAAGATTAACTTATTCATCAATGCAAGAAATAAAAATGAGGGAAAAAACTATTTGCAATATGGATAAAAGTCATATTTCAAACATCAGAATAAATATATGTCTAAAAGGTAATATAACAACATTAGGGATCATTAATAGTTAAGGCAGGACAATCATATTCAAAAGAATAATACCACTACAAATAACTGATCAAGTAAATCTTAGTGTGACGATAGGTGTTGTAGATACATGTAGAATTATAGAGCATAAAATCTTGGTTTGAGGAATTACCAGTATTCCATGAATTTTGGGTAGTGGAATTAGATTATTTAAGCTCAATATATCAGGAAGAAAGGAAATTGCTAAGGAAAAAAAACAAATCAACTAAACACCTAGCAACATCACATATCACATTGTCAGGAGATAAATTTGGTTATTTCATTGAAGCTTCTTCTAGACTGTGCAATGACATTTCATCTTTTTATCTCAATTTATAGAAATATAAAAGTTATAGTGGATTACTCAATATATCATTGATTCATTTCAAGAAATGAAAAAAAGTCACTAGCTATAAAGTAAATCACCGAATCAGCTCATATCACGTTGAAGAAGTCTTCATTAGGCTTGTTTCCATGGCACTCTTGATATTTGAATGTATCAGGTCAAAAAAACCCAAACATGATTTGATGTAGATGTGTTGTTGCGGTTATGGCATAATTACTTTACTTTAGCCCTTCTCCAGCTTCATATCTAGTGGATTGAGTTCTTTTTTATTTTTTTGATTCTTATTATTTTTTTGTTCTATATTTATTTTTTTGTTTTAGAATTTTGTTGGGAATGTTGCTTGGACCTTACTATGCTTTCTTTTTCAATTTTGTTTTTAATAAAATGGCCTATGAGGCCGACTTTTAATTAAAGAAAAAAAAACAAGGAAATTTAAGATTTTCCAAGTAAAGAGATAGGGTGATATATTGACGATTTCAAGTTCAATTGTAACTCAATTTTTTTATTAAATTTCATATTTAAACTCCTATGTTATTCGAAAATAAATTTTCTAAGAAAATTTTAGTTTTTTCCTTGGAGGCTCAACATTGTTTATTAGACTAAATTTTGGGATCAGAGATAGAAATATTGTAATAGGTATATCGTTGGACTCCTATTCACATATAGAACTTGGTTTTGATATATGAAGAGTGATTTAAGGCTATTTTAGAAGAATAAATGCTTTATTGGAGGTTCATGGTGTATTTGTTTGGCTTTTTTGTAGGTTATGGCTTAACTTATTTAAGAATTTGCTTGGATGGTAACTTATCTTATAAAGTATAAAATTGTGTAATTTGATTATTAACCGAGATGGACTATAATTGTGCTACTCGAATAGGGGCTTATATTATTTTGGTTACATGGGACTTGGATTCTTGTCTTGATATGCGTATATACTATGTTCTTGTGTTGATTATGATTCTCTGAATTTTTTATGTCTGTTGTATCATGATTCATTTTACTTTTGTGTTCAGGCATATTCATACATCACATAGAATATGAAAATGACTTATAGTAATATTGATTTTAGTCTCAGTTTAAGTTCAAGCAAACCTTGTTGAAATCTCTATTTGAATTTGGTTATTTCATATAGAATTTAGTTCCAGTTCAAGTTAAGGAATGATATATGGATCTTATAAACCTTATATAGGTTCCATCTTAGAACACACTTCTAGAGTTGGTGTATATTGTTAAGAATTAGCGATTGAATATCATATCATATTATTGTATTGCATCCTTATATGGATTTGAACTTCTATGACTTTTCTACATGCAGGGTTATTCTAGTGTTATTTATTCAATTCAGTATACACTTAAGCTCAATTGGTCTATGATGAAAACTGGATACAAGTAGACTGTACTCAGTCCTACTTTGTTTTTGTATCCTTCTGATGTAAATACTTGTATAAGAGGTCCCCCAAGTTTGTGATTGTAGATTTGTAGGTGTTTCAAAGTTGTGGTGATGTCCCATAATGACCCTTCCAGATATTTTTCATATTTTTTCTTATTTTTACCATTAGAGCTTCTTCGTAGCTGTCCCAAGTCATTTATAACTTGTTGGGACTGACAATTTGGTTATCGGCAGTTTGTTTAGGATTTTAGAGTCAATTTGTTATTTAGAAGCCTTTACTGGTTCCAAATGGCTATCGGGAGAAAACTCTTATAAAATAATCTTAGAAACTATTTTCAACTATGTCAACAGCTATAGAATATCAATTTTAGGCTAGGTAGAACTTTGGTTAGGGTGCTGATACACCCTAACTTATTTTGACCTATTGGTCAAAAAGTTGAAAAACTGGGAATATGGGTATGAGACCCGTATTTGATCAAAACAACCTCAAAAGGAAAATTGGACTTTTCCATCATGTGCAAAACATTGATTTACGCTAGAGGGACCCTTGCTTCAGGTCCCAAGTCTTTTTTATTTATTTTGGGCTATTGAATGGATTTTACGAAAAATAGAACAATAGGTTTCAGCCCTATTTTTTACGGAAATGATCTTGGATGAATGTTCTAATTATTCCATTAGATCTAAAATGTGGTTTACACTCAAAATTTCACTATTAGATCATCATCATAGGATTTCAAACTTGATATCAACAATGTGTATATATCAAGTTCTTGATTTTGTTGATATATGGTGCACAGGGAGGACACAAGGACCGCACAAGGTGTATGTCAATCGCTCTATCGTGATAGAAACATCTCCATACCTAGTATGGGTTTAAACTAACCCCTTAGGCCGTGTTTTGGTTATTTCTCACTCATTCTTGACAACCAAGAGCCCTAAATGAGTGTGATAACTAAAAATTGAGTCTTGTGGGTGACTTAAGATCATGATAAACAGTTATTATCGCCATTATTATCCAACTTAAGGTAAGATTTAATCAATTTCTTGGGGAATTTACTTAGTTTTTGACCCAAAACCTTAGGTCTTGATTTTTTCTCGGCCTTGATTTTCACCCATTTTTATGGGTTTTGATTCCATGAGATTTATATCACATTGGGCTGAAATCAAAAATGCATTTTTCTTAACTGGGAGCCGCATGGGGGTTTTGTTGTCATTATTGGATCCAAAGAAGAATAATGCAATATGGGTATCGTTGTTCTCGTATTGATGAGTACATTATGATTTTTATATTGTGATGACATTTTGGGATTGTGAAGTGAACATAAGCATTTGGTGAATGGTGTAAGATTTTGTAGTTTGGCCTTGAGGGAGGCTTCTGTCTACTATTATTTGTAGATGATGTGGTATTAGATGAGGATTTTGACTGTAAGTTGAAATGCTTAACACCCCTTTAGAATCCTAATTCCCTTTTCTTAGACTGAATTAATTCATAAAATATATATGATATTATGTTATGTTTGGGATGTTGATTATGTGTTGAAATAATTGTTTGTTTGTTTAACCTTAGTTGGGATAGTTTAGTGATCTTAACACCATAATTGATGCCAGGTAATGCCGGAGCATGTTATGATGATTAAATTGATACGTGGAAAACTGGAGGAAGATTTTGTTGATGTGCCTATGTTTACATCTACCGGTTTGAGTCCGACCAAATCTATCTATGGAATTTATATACACCAGGAAAGGCCGGAGAATTATTATGATGATGGTTATGACAGTGATGGTTATGATGATGTTATTATAGTATTGTGGATTCTATTGCATTCATACTTGCATGTGCATCGCCTATCACTAATATGCTCCTATATATATCAACTTGTGTGCGAGGGTAGCCTAGTTATAGGTGATGGCTATGTCTTGTATTGTTGTATGCTGATTTGAACCTTTCTAGTATGGGGCGATGGAGTTACTATAGGCTCAACTATGTATTTGGTTGTCCGAAATTGTTGGTTACTCACGTTGTTATTTATATTGTTATTATCATTGTTATGGATAGTATATTATAGATTTGTCATTGATTTAACATGGAGATTTGATGTATAATTTTGGTCTCTTATATATGAAGAATTCATTATAATTCATGATTAATTAAAGATGAGACATATGGATTGGAAACCCTGAACATGTTAGTACTAAATCCTTCTAGGATTATGAGACCATAAAATTAAAGATATGATGATCTAGGTTGTTCTTTGAGATGGCATATCATTTAAATATATGTATATATGTAGGTATATGTAGCTATAGTATCACCGTATATCCCTTCCTTCATTTGTGTAGATTGTATATTCATTCCTTGGCCTTGTATTTAGTTATATACATTCTTCTTTTTCCCTTTATTAGTACATTGGCAAGGGATATACAATATAGTGATAAGATTTTTTAGTACGGCTGTAATAGGATAATTCATCATTGATACCTTCTTCGCCTTATTATGTTAGTCTCTTGGACATGAATAGGATAGATTATCCTTATTATCTTATTGGCTTGTTGTATGATTATTGAACTCAGGGGTGTAGATTCTATTCTATTTATATGTTATGTTTATCTTCTTTATCTTAGGAGCTCAATTGGAAGTTGCTTGCTAAGTACCACTCATTTGGTACTCATACTACACTTCTGTAGCCTACAGATCATACGATGAGTTATCACCATTGATGCGTGCATCATGCAGAGCAGCCATGGTTCAGGGACTTAGAATGTCCTCCTAACGTTCAGAGTATTACTTAACTCCCACTTATGTATTTGACTAGTCTCTATATTGTATTCGGAGATAAGTTATATCAATTTTCTCTTTTGGTATTTTGCATTGTACTCTTATTATGTTAGAAGCTCTAGAACTAATACAATTAGGTTTTGGGATTACTTATGTATTTGATCTTTTACTTCATCTATTTTGTATTTTTTCTTTATCTATTTGGGTGGTTTGTTACTAGTAGTTCTAGACTATGAGTTTGGCTGGCCTACTAGTGGGTTATAGTGGGTACCATCATGTCATATGAAATTATTTCATGACAAAATAGTATCGGAGTCTATGTTCACTGTTGTATTAGTATAAAAGCTAAGTTGTTAATAGAGCCATGCAGATCGGTGTGAAGACGTCTGTAACCTATCTTTGGGAGGCTACAGGGAAATTTTAAGAAATTTTATTCTTGACTCGTTGTTGTGTGTCTGCAATCATGTTAGCCTCAAACACATTCTTTGACTGTATTTTATCTCCAAAGGACGATGTGATGTTGTCGACAATTGTGGGTGAGACTTTGACACGTGTTTCTATAGTGTTAGCACAACGTCACACTAGAGAGATAGATATAGATTTCAGTGACCTTCAACATCTGCTAAATGATTCAGGAACCAACTAACCAGACCCGACCGGGGGCCTTGTTGTATTTGGGAATCCCAAGTCCAACTTTGATCGGGGACCACCCCTCATTACCCAACCCAACCACTATTAGTATACTTTGAGTCGACTGAATTTCAAATAAATATCAAGTTGGAGTAATAGGACAAGAACTGACTTTGGGATAGATCTATTCCTAGACCATCCCTACCAAGTCATCACGTCACACCAAGTCGTACCAACCATACTGAACCAAAACAATGCTGAAACAAGGGCCATAAACCAGGCCATAACTAAATAACTTCGAAAACATAATATAATTAATCCCAAAATAATATAGAATGGAACAATCAACAATCCTATTGACCGGTGTCATCCCCAATGCCTATACCAATACAAAGGCTAACACCAATATCGATCCTTCCCATACCAACCCATAGTAGTACCACAAAGCCTCTAACCAAAAGAGAAATAAAATTTGGTTGGGACATGCCCACAACCCTGGACAAAACCAATATCCAAAATAAAATCAAAGTGTCTAGAAATATCCATAACATGCAACGGAGCCTTCCAAAAATATGGAAGTTCACCACTTCAATCCAACAGTTGTTTACGAATCAATCACTATGTAGGAGGAGTAGAACGGTCGATTCTTGCATAGAGTGCATATACAACTGCTGGAAGATGGGTTAGCGAGTGATCGCTAGCATAAACATTGGATAAGAATAAAATAATGTCATTTCTAAACCAAGTAAAATGATCCAAATGCATACAAACCATACATATATATATATCTATTTCGGGGAAGGGAACCAAGTTTAGCATGCTATTAAAACCTTTAACTGGTTTATGTATCTCTACCATCCTAAACCACCCACCGACTATATGGGTTCAGCTCTCCCTACTAAAAGGGCCTCACTGCGTGAAGTCGCACAACCAGGGAAGAAAACCTAGGATGACTAGTACATCCTGAAAATATAAAGTGTGACATCATGCACATGGTCACAGATACCAAACCTCACATTGGCAAATATGAGTTTCCAGTTTTTATTCCTCCGATACCTCTACCTTCCACGGATTTTTGAAGCATCGCGCTATTATTGCCAAATTAAAACCATGTCAATGAAACCAACCAATTCATTTACCAAGGATATTAATAGTGGTATCATCATACCAATAATAACTTGCAACTTTTGTACATATCCAACCATAAATGGGTTTAAGGGATTCCATGTACCCTTCATGATTTACAATTAACCAAAAATATGGCAACCATGACCTTTCTAACCCATGTAAAACCATTTAAAACATTCATATCATCTAGGGTTCCATTACCAAGTTTAAACCATGCATAATTTCCATTCAAAACCCAATATTATAATGAAAACATTGTTAATGATATTTTATCAAACACATTGGGGGCATAGTATTTCAAAAACCAAAGTCCATTACCAAAGAACCATTCCCATGCAACCAATTATCCAAAACCACCATTAATACATATAAATGCATAATTAAAACATGGAAAAACCATTAAAAACAATTTATAACCAAAACCCTCAAATCATATTTAAAACCAAAAATCATATAACAATGAAATCATAAAAAAATTGTATAAAACAATGCCTTTAGTTGAAACTAACAATGAGGGAAGAGAAAATTCCATAAAACGAGATGATTTTTGATAAAAATCACCAAGACAAGCCCTAAATTAATCCTCTAGTTAAAACCCTAGCTTTCCTTGCCCAAAAGTTTTTAAGATAATTATAGAGGGTTTAGGAAGAGTTTTTAAGTGTTAATAAATGGAATAATTGGGTAAATACCACTCAAAGTAGGTTAGAAGTCATGAGACCTTATTAGGATACGTGGGAAAAATTCTAGAATACCACCACTTAAGTTGCACAAAAATCCCGTCACAAGGGTACGACTGACCCTCACGAGTCGTACCCTTTGATACGGTTGGTACCCTCTACTTGTATCCTAGCCTCTATATTTTGATCCAACACTGTCCAGCATATGACTCACTCAACCAAGTTGTATCTAAAGCATGAGATACATACCCTTCATTCATACCCCTGGCTGAATAAACCTCAGGAAAATTAAGACATAGTCCACTATACGAGTCCATGGTATGACTCATACCCTAGATTACGGGTCATGGTGAGACACTCATACTCAGTTCCAACCTAAGTAACCACGTATAAGATTAAGTTAATTAACCAAATAACCCGTACCCACCAATATGACTCGTACCACTAAGTCATATCTATTCTAGTAACAAAAATCCATCCCACCAACCAATACTGGTTAGCATAAGATAGTACCATACCATTTGTACCACATTATATGACTTATTCCCATGAGTCGTATTAGGTCCAGAGATTAAAATTCCAGAAAATTTTCTAAGGGTTAAAACTCAGGGTGTTATACCCACTTAGGCTCAAGTTGAACTCATGAATACTTTAGCTTTCTAAGGTTCACCTTTTGGGATCTGATTCATAATTGTAGATCCTTCATATCCATGGACAATTTTCAAGTCATCAGATAATTCTAAAAAAAATTAGCTCTAATAGTGTTAATCATGGTCCTTGAATAATTTCTAAGTATAAGATTGGGTTTCTTGATAGGGCCATGCATATTTGTATGTTATACTCCTTTATGCCAAGCTTCTTATGGATTTATCATAGGTCTAACATTGCCACTCATTTTAGCATCGGAGCATATGATAGAAGTTGGGCCTTGCTTTTCTCGAGTTATAGATTATGTGAGGGTTGTAAAGAGTATGTATTTAGACTTATAGAGGTGGAGAAAAGAGGTCATGCTATTTATATAGTGCTATTGGTATTTTTTCAAGGAGTGAGGATCATTTTAGTAGAGATCAACTTCAATTATAGCTTGTTAGCTCTACACATATAGTATTTTTGACTAAGAGTGGCTCTCAGATAAGTCATGGTGGTCATAGTTCTCATCGAACCTTGTAGAGTTTTGGTATGGGTCTTTAGGAAGTGACGACTATTTTGGATTATATGGGGCAATATCTCAAAGTTTTTCAAGATCCTATTTTAGTTGTAGTGAGATGGGTCACGGGTATAGAGAGTGTCCCTATCATGGGATTTCTAGTCTATCACCTCTTTCAAATCAAACTCATGATGTTATGGCATCTTCAGTTAGAGATAGTTTGTTTGGTGCCACAATTGATGATTTAGTCAGTTTGTCCTAGTGTGGACCCATTCAGACTTATTCTCCCTATGCCCAGCAGGCGTGTGATTATGGATTTCACCATGATAGATGTTCTTTTATTTCCCATATGTATCTTTTATTATGTGTATTAGAGTTTTTATACAAATTGATGATTATATGGTTTGATAAGTTTATATTTGTTATTGTGTGCCATGTAATTAAATTCATGATTATGTGACTACTCCATTGTTTATTTCATTAAGTAGTGGATGGAGTAGATCTATATTGATACTTTCTCCGTATGGGTGTAGCATTTTGGTTCAAGACCTATTTATCTGAGTAAATAGGCCTTATTATGGCCTTTGAGTGATAAATGATATTGATGATTATTTTTGTATCACTTATTCATTATATTTATGTTAGTATTATTGTTACTATTTCTATCACTATTTGGGGTTATTAATATTGTTGATATTATTACTCAATGTAATTGATCCTTACTGTGTAGCTATTTAGACTAATGCTAGCTAGTTGTAATTTTATTCATGTAGTTTTTATTTAAGTATAAATTACCCAATTTGGTGATATCTTTCCCATAGCATGACGTGGTTGATTGTTTTCTCTCTTTTTTAGTTATGTCAAATTAATTCAATAATGTATCATGTATCAAATATAAGTTTAGCTTTTATGGTTATGTATGGTTCTTAATGGGAAATTTAGCTATATTGCTCGATCTTGAGTTAGAGATTCTTAGAATTACCTCCTAGGTTGCAAAGGCATTTGTATTGGCTATCCTTTTATATATAGAATATTTTAAGGTGGACTAGTTTTGGTTTTGTTCTTCATTTGTGGTTATTCATCGCCCTATAGTTGTTTTGATTTTTAGATTAAGATGTTGTAGATTCATTTTGTAGAATTGTTGGGTTAGTTCCCTTGTGATGGTTTGCCCTTTTTATTAGTGTAGATATTGCATACTCCTTTCTTGCTATGATATGGAAAGCCTAGTGGAGTTATGGGGAGTTAGAAGAAGATGGTCTTTTCTATGATCTCGACATGAGTTGGTAAATTAGAAATTCAAATCTTGAGTTGTTTGGTTTATTTTTTGGTAGTGTCCTTAACATCGATTTTGAGATTGGTATTTTTCTTCTTTAATGATGTGATTCATGGATGGATCGAGTGATGATTGTTCTACTTGGGTTGATTCTGGAAATCCCCATTTCAAAGTTTGTTCGGCCTAATGAGGCTTGGTTGAGTACTTTTCCTCGATGATATATGCCTATGGCTATTCTTCACTGAGATAGAGTATTGGATTGGTTATCTTTCGACTTAAGTTGCATTGCTCCAAGTGCTATATTTTTTGCAGTTACTAATGTGGTTTGTGGACTTTATGATTTCTTGAGTATGCTATGATAGTTCATGCCCTACAATGGTTATAGAGTGGGTTATTTGCATCATGAGCTAGTGATTCATCCTTTGGCATGATTTCTATTCTGTGGTTATATTTTGTACCATCTAGTTGATATAGAGTTAGTTGCTTGCGTTTCAAGTCGATGGTTATTCCTTTGGTGATTTTGTTCTTTAGATATGTCTTGATTGTGGATTTATATGATTTATCTCGGATATATTGGATTTGTATATTAAAGTTGATTTGAGTAGTTAACATAGATATAAGCCTATTGGCTTAGTTTTGACTTGATTCCTTGGAATGGAAATCTAGAAGTTATGATAGATTTAGACTATAAAGGCCTCCCCATCTTCAGGTTTAGTTCGGTTAGTTGAGATTAAGCGATTTAACCTTGGTGGTAAGATCTTAGCTTGGAGATGTAGAGTCTGCATTCAGCCTTCATTTTAGTTTTGTCTCGGTTTGGAATTCATTTATAGGATGGTTGAGCCTACTCTGTGATTACCTATTTGATCTTCTCGGCTTCAGATGGAATATACTTGATAAGTGTTCAGATGATAGACCATGTACCTAGTATTTTTTCATTTAGCCTTGACCTCGAGTTACCAATTTCCTTTGGGAATTTTGACCAATATACTCAGTAGGAGTAACATACTTTGGTTGGATTTAGTATGCTTTCATTCTTGACTAATGGGATATCCTTGAGCGGACCATTCAATGATGAGTAGTTATGCCTTTAGCTTCTAGATTTTAGTTTGTTTATCTTTTTGTCTAGTTGTAGCATTGGGATAGATTGCATTTCTTTATTATCTCAATTTGTGTTCCAAGGAAGCACTTATGGGCTTATTTCCATGTTTTTCGAATGGAGTTTAAGTGAATCAACTTAAGTTTCTTGAGTTGTCGTTGATGCGATTGTGCAGACAAGACTAAGACCATTTTCCTCTTGGTTTTGAGTGGATAACAAGTGTGAAACGGTAAAGAAAAGTTATATTTGAATTTGGAGTCGGTGGTATGACTTTTGTCTAGGGTTTTCTTTAGCTCAGATGGGAATTTGTTTATTTGTGCGGTATCGAGATGGTAATTATTATTGTGGTTTATATTTTCAGAATCAACCCTTTTCAGGCTAGTTGGAGGCCAATTAGTAGTTTGAAGTTGACGTTTGACTGTTTGGAAGTGAAGTGAGAGTGCTGGTTGAAACAGGGATACTTGTGGGAAAATTCTTTAAAAGTGTACTCTCCTTATGGAGGCTATCTAGGAAGTCTTGCTCGAAGCATAAAGCCACAATTCTCATCCTTCAGAGATTTTGAGATTCTTCCTATATGTTGACTTTTGGGGATATTACAATGACACTTCTAGTCATTTTTCAAAATTTTGCTTATTTCCACCATTAGAGCTTCTCAATTGCTTCCCCAAGTCATTTATGACTTACTGGAACGGACAATATGGTTAACGAGTAATTTGTTTGGTTTTTAGCACCAATTATTTATTTAGAAGTCTTTGCTGGTTCCAAATGGCCACTAGGTAAAAGTTTTAGTAAAACAATTTCAGATCAAATTCTGACTACGACAACATCTCTAAAATATCAATTTTAAGATATATAGGCCTTTGGTTTGGGTTCCGATGCACCCTAGCTCATTTCGACTAATTGGTCAAAAAGTTAAAAAATGGGAATATGGGTATGGGACCCATATTTGGTCAAAACAACCTCAGATGGAAAATCATACTTTACCATCATATTTGAAGCATTAATTTTAGGCTAGGGGGACCCTTGGTTAAGTTTCCAAGGCTTCCAAACATTTTAGGCTATTGATTGGATTTTATAAAAAATTGAACTATTGGTGTGGGCCCTAATTTTTTGTTGAAATGATCTATGATGAAATTTTTGATCTTTCTATTGGATCTAAAATATGGTTAACACTTAAATTTCACTATTGGATCATGTTCATAGGGTTCTAAATGAATCATAAAGATCAAAACTATGATTTTCACATTGTTGATATTTGGTTCTTAGGGGCATACCGCGATCACACAAGGGGTATGGTGATCGCCCTATTATGATTACAATACCTGGATTACGGTTGCAACATCTCCATACCTGGTATGGGTATAAAATAACACCTTAAGTTGTGTTTTGGTTATTTCTCACTAATTTTTGTGAGCCAAAAGCCCAAAACGACTGTGATAACAAAAAAATAAGTCTTGTGGATGACTTTGGAGCTTGCTAAGAATTTATTTATGTGATTATAATATAATTTAAGGTAAGATTCCATCAATTTCTCAATGAATTTTCTTAGTTTTTGACCCAAAGACCCAAATCATTTAGGGTATGATTTTAGCTAAAAGTTTGCTTGATTTTCACCTATTTTTGAGTGTTTTCATTACACGAACTTGGTATCACGTTGGACAGACCTCGAAAACATATTTTTCATAAGTAGGACCTACTTAAGGTTCTTGATGTTATTTTCTAACCCAAAGCACAATGGTGCAATATGGGTATCATTATTCTCTTACTGATGAGTAGATTAATATTCTTATAGTGTGATGGAATTTTGGGTTTGTGAAGTAAAGATAAGGATTTGGTGAATGGCGTAAGTTTTTGCGGTTCGGCTTTGAGGTAGGCTTCTGTCTACTCCTGTTCGTAGATGTTGTTTTATATATATTGTGTGTGAATGTGAATGTTAAGATTGATTGTTGGTATAATGAGTTAGAATTGAATATTGAAGTTTTGGGATTGGTTGAGGGTTTTTACCCATAAGTCTAAATACTTAATACCCTATTAGAATCCTATTTCCCTCTTCCTAGATTGAACTAACTAGTAGATTAGATATGATATGATTCTAGGTTTAGGACGTGGTCTTAGAGTTGCAATAATGGATAGTTTGATGAACATTACTTGGGCTAGTCTAATGATCTTGAGACTCTAATATAGGTGGAGTTGACATGAGTGCCTATGTTTCTAGATGAAGTTTCTATCTTAGGATTGGTTATGGCTTACTTGACATCTAGAAGTTGAACTAGATACCTTAGACTAGTTTTGGCGTAGATTGCCTAAACATGGAAATTGTGAATAGAAGTGGGATCGTTCGGCCCACTTAGGCCAAGAGTTCTGTTAGCCCTTGTGGATTTAGTTGTGGAAGCTAGGCATAGTTGAGACTATTGAGCCTTTAGAATAAGTTTACTTGGTGCCATCGTAAATTGTGATGTATTTCCCCTAGATAATTATTAATGGATTATGTCCATGATTTTCCTTATAGAGGTGATATTGGGCCTTTAGAGATGCTATTTCAATTTAGATATGATATTGATCCTTTACAGATGTTGTTTCCTCTTAGATATAATTTTGATATTTTAGAGATGTTATTCCTCTTAGATATGATAATTGGCCTATAGAGATGATATTCCTGATAGTCAAGAAATAGGACTAATAGATATAAGATGTCTTATAGATGTGACATGCCTCATAGTTATGTGTTATGCTTTACTGATGCACTATGCCTCCTATATGTGAGATGAGCATAGACATGCTTTACAGCTGGTAGATATGTTATGCCTCGTGAATATGCTATGGCTTATAGATATGGGATGATTTATATACATGATTATCGATATAATTTCTGAATATGTTTTAGGGTCCAAGGCCGTGATTATAAAGTTATGAGTATTTTGGACTGTTTATTGGGCCAAAGAACCTGTTATGATATTGGTTTAGTATTCGGGAGGTATTTAAACTTGTAAAGGATACAGTTGTAGTTATGAATATATATATGCTTTTATGTCTATTTCTCTCCGCTATGGGACGGAGAAAGATGTAGTATGATACTTATGATTTTATTGATTTGGATACTGGTGATGGGATGCAAAGATTTGGTACATTCATGATCATCATATCTGTAAATGATGTGATTCTAGTTATAATATGATCTTAAAACTTTTCTTCCTACATAAGAGTTAAAACCCACTTTGACCTTTAAAATAGACTTCTTCTAAAAAATGACTGCCTAACTTAGTCGATAATTTATACATAAAAAAGGCTAATAATGATGTTTAAAAGAGTTTACCAATATAGGACCTGGTACATGATTTGACACTATTATCTACTCCGACCGTGAGAGATTTTGATCCTTTCTAAACTTTTATAAGGATTTGGTCTGGAAGTTCACTTCAGCCAACAAACTTATGGATTTATTCTTTTCTTAGCCATGACCTGAGTTAGTGCAACGACTATATATGTATGTATTGATGATTATGATGATATATTGACACCCAATAAGGCCAAAATATGTTGTGATGATGATATTGATACCCGTCAAGGCCGTAGGATATTGTGATGATGATATTGATACCTGGAAAGGTCGGAGAATGTTATGATAAAAACATTGACACCCGAAAAGGATAGAGGATGATTATAATGATATGCCTATTTGTGCATCTACCGATTTGATTCTTGATAGCCCTATGTGTGGCATTTATATTTATATATATACCTAGCAATGTTTATGACGAGGATGGTTATGATGATGATGGTTGTGACGGTGATGTTTATGATTATGGTATTATGATACTGTGGATTCTATTGCATTTATCCTTTTATGTGCATCATCTATCATCAGCATGCGCCTATTTCTATCAGATAATATAGGAGGACTGCATAGATACGGGTGATGACAATGCCTTTGTTGCTGTATGCTTACTGAACTTTTTAAGTCTGGGCGGTTGGGGAATGCATAGGCTCAGCAAGGTATTTGGTTGTCTGAAATAGTCGGTTACGCACGTTGTTATTGATACTATTATTATCATTTTTAGAATCATTGTTATGGCTAGTTTATGATGGGTTGGTCATTAATTTAGTATCAAGATTTGAGGTATGATTCAGGTCTCTTTTATATCACAAATTCATTATTATATATGATTAATTCATGATGAGACATATGGATTATAAACCCTGAACATGTTAGTAATGAATCCTACTAGGAGTACGAGACCATAAAATTGAAGATATGATGATCTAGGTTGTGCTTCGAGTTGACCTTACATTTATATATATATATATGTATATCCAGCTATATGCAGTTATAGCATCATTGTATATCCATTCTTACATTTGTTTAGATTGTATATTCATTCCTTGGCCTTGTATATAGCTATATATATTCTTGTTTCCCCCTTTATTTGTACATTGGCTAGGGAAATAAAATATAGTATTGAGATTTTTGAGTACACCTAGAATAGGATAGTTTATTCATGATGGCTTCTTAGCCTTAATATGTTACAATCTTGACATGATTAGGATAGATTATCCTTATTATCTCATTGGCTTGTTATATAATTACGGGACTCCTGACTGTAGTTTCCATTCTATTTATATGTTTTGTATATCTTCTTTATCTTTGGAATTCAGTTGGCAGTTGCCTACTGAGTACCATTCGTTTGGTACTCATACTACACTTCGGCAACCTGCAGGTCATATAATGGTTTATTGTCATTGATGTGTGAGTTGTGCTGATCAGCTATGGATCAGAGACTGAGAGTGATCTACTAACGTTTGAATTATTACATACCTCCCTCTTATTTATTAGACTAGTATATATATTGTATTCAAAAATTAATTGTATCAACAATTTTGGAATTTTTCTTTTGTACTCTTAATATGCTAGAAGCTCTTGTACTGATACCACTAGGTTTTGGGACTACATTTGTATTTGATATTTTACTTCATCTATTCCCTATTCCACTTTCATTATTTATATATTATGGTGGTCCATTTCCTATGTGTAGATATTATGTGTTGCTAGATTTAGATATATCTATGATTTGAAGGAAGATTGAGTGTAGCTAAGGTCATATTATCATTTTAAAGATATTTGTATAGAAAGTTGAATAATGGTTTGAAGAACTACATGATTTTATTATCTTCTACAATTAGTTTTTAAAGTAGTGGGAAGAGTACATATGGGGCATAAATGGTATAAAAAATAGTGTTGTCAATCATCAATGCTACAATTGATGAAATAACCAAGTAATAAGCATGGTAATTTTAATGACTACGTTTATGGGAGTTTTTTTATAATATGGATGGGCTGCTCAGTGTATAATGAGAATGAAGAAGCTTCAAGAGAGTAAAGAATTTATACAAAAGTATTATTAATGCATCAAAGTGGGTTTGTTAGATCAGTGATGGAATAGGCACTTATACTAATATTTTAAGGAACTATTAAAGTTGTGAAGGATAGTTGATCAGATAAGAGGACATGATTCTAAGCAAAAGGAAGGATTTCATACAACGAGGTTTGAGGTCGTATGACTACTTTCAAAGTCAATATGAAGGGTATACTTTCTATAATGTAAAGTTGGTGTACACCAAAGAGAATTTGAATGATTTGAGTTTTACGATACTGTTGTGTCACAACTCAAAAAATAGGATCATGGTGGCACCTACCCTATTCTTAACTATATAGGAGATCCCACACTACCCAACAAACTATTATGTGAAATTTCAAACAACAACCTATATAAAATTAAACAATTCAATTATGTAAACCAAACATAATTATAAATTAGAAATACTTACATGTGTGTATATACTCAACAACTTAAAACATTATCTAAGACCTAGTTAACCATGTACAAGAGATTCTACAAATGAGAACAAAATAAAAGAGACTTAACTTCTGCCTGAATGAGAAGCAGAAGTTGAAGAAGAGTACATCACCTTCAAAATTAAGAAACTCCAAATAAACCATTATCACACCTACATCTTAAGCAAGAGTAGTATCAATACACCACACATATTGTTATTCACCATCTACCAATTAGGTTAAATGAAGTAAGAAAATATAGAGTTCAACAGAATATATTTGTAAAATATTACACAATGTTTTAGCACCAAAGTTTACATAGATTACTGTGACTTCTCCACTCACTTCCTTCATTCTATTAGTATTATCATGTTCACTAAACATTAATGCATTTTTTGAGACTTAACTTTACTAAGATTATGTACATTGTATTTATGTTTTCCATAGAGGACTCAGTACCACATCGTGATATGATCAACCACACAAGAGTACATTCATGTAATTCAACTACTTTACTATCACTAAGAATGCCATAAATAACCACTATTATAACATCCCATAGATCAAATAGAATGATATAAGTACCTCAATACTTTCATAAAATAAATATTCCTAATATAACGACAAATAATCATAATTCAAACACCTTAAATTCTTGAAAATTCTATGACATAGAAATCACTTCACAATATATGTATAACGTCCGTACCGAATCACAACCGTATAATATCAACATCTCATAAACATGAAAAAAATGCTCATATGTACACTCAAGCTAAAGTATCTTATGTTTGTCAATAATCATGAACCGTAGGGGAACAACTTCATCCATGTATCATACCGATGTGATACCCTATCCTTTGAATATGTGTATGTATGTGTCCATATATATATATACATATACATTTATATACACAATTGTGTGGTACTCAACCTTCCAAAATATAAATGCTCATATAAACACTTAACTCAGACACAAGCCACTTATCAATATAATGCTTACATTATTCCCTTATGTTCCTCATTATACAAGGATATAATACGCTCTCCACAATCAAACTAGGACAATAAGATAACTACATTAATTCATGCTAGTGCAATGCATTAGTTATTATAATATCAACAAGCATTACTAAATTCACCAATTGTGCATAGAATCTTTATCAAGCTAACAAATACACACAATATATCATGTTCACTTCATTGCCATAAATCAACATAAGTCAATATTCAAGAATCAATAACTTATTCATTCAAGCATTAGCCATCTTGCAACTTATGCATAACTGTATTGCCTTATCAAAAATAGCCAATTACAAGTTATATCAAAAAACCAATCGATAACTTATTCATTCAAGCATTATCAAACAATATTCATCGACTAAAAGTATATATAAAGATGATTCCACAACATTTTCGTTCAAGTATAAACATACATACTTATCAATCATAGACACGTCGGAAGAGCAATCAATAAGTATTTAATTTAGGAGTACATATTCAACAAAATTGAGTCTAAAATCTATTTCAACATACATATGATCATTCATATAAGCAATCATTTTTTATTCATATCAAAACCCATGAATTAAGTTACTAAATAGTAATCCTTAAATTTAAGTCATTACGGCATTCAAGACACAACTTTAGTGTCTACTTATTCAACAATTCGATTCCATTGAGCTTATGATACTTTCTTTAGTTATGCAGTTTTACAGATATTACTTTCTAAGACTTTGCAAATCTGCCTTTAGGTTGATTAAGTTACTACACCATATTTCTTTATCATGATATATTCTCATGACAATGTTACAACAAGAAACTCACATATTAAAGATTTGACCAACATTCATTTTACCCCCTTTAAAGATCTTTAAGCCAGGGTTATAGATAACATGCTCATACGATCTCCCAATCGTTGCTCATATTCACATAATAATTCATCATAGAAGTTATACAAACGTTAAAAACCCATCAAGGGATTTACACATTAACACATCAATATATAATTGGATCATGGTACATAAAATCCAATTTTTATCCAAACAAATGCCATGTCCACAACTCTAACAATAATTCTCCAATCAATTATATATTATATACATGTTTTATAAGTACAACCTACTACTCATGAATCATAGACTTCTTGATCCAGAAAACATGATCAACCAAGCTAATTTACCAAAGCCTTGACCTTCCTCAATGCTCCAAAATACTAATAACATAAGATAATCATCATATACATGGACCTAATAACATACTCTTCAAAATAAAGCATTGTGGAATGAAACCCACTAGTTTTACTTTTTTTTATAGCCAAAAATCTTAGCCAAGGGGTTTTGAACTATTAATTTTCTCTAAAATCCACACAATTCAAGTTCTTGCTAAGTAATTCTATGCTAGAAAGTATAAAGAACAATAAATCAACAACCTAGCACTACTCATTGGCAAATTTAGGACTACCCATAGGTTTGTTCCAAAATTTCATGAACCAATGTTTCCATCACACAATTCTACCATTAATAATTATTTTATTGATTCTAAGGTATCAGATTAATATACAAAGAATTGATGGAAACTTTACCTAAACAAAGAATTTTCACCCTAGCCTTGGGAAACTTGCCCCCCTAGGTTTCTGTAATAATATTTTTTATTTTATGACTTACAACTTAATAAAAATGACATAGAATGCTACTTGTTGCCCCTATATCAGACCTATGGTAACTAGAACAACCTCCCTATAGAAGACCAATGGTTCCTATAGTGGACCCCATATTTTTAGCAAAGACAACTCTTAGTAAAACAACCTTAACTTTCTACTCTAGAACTAGATAATGAATAGTCGGTGGTGATAGAAAGAAAACATGATACCTTTAACTTGGATGGTCTAATGTGACGACCCATAATCTTAGGTCGCGATGCAACCTACTAAACCAATCTGTAGGTAGCCAAACCTATATCCTAGAATAGAGTGTAATGTGAGAAGAAGAAAGGAAAAGACTAAAACAAGAATAAAACTCGAACATACAGAAATAATGGGAGAAAAAGAACTAGAAAATACAAAATACTCTCAAGATTTGGTATCAGTCAGTGCAAGAGCCACAAAAACATTACACGGTGTCACTAGCCGACCCCAGGAGTTGTCTTGATGATTATCTAAACCCAATAAGAGCAAGAGACCACCACCTAGAATAGCAAAAAAAACAATATGATATAATAAAAGAAGTAACAAGAGTATAAAGATAAGATTGTTATTGTAACTCAAATTGAATTAAGAGTTCAAACCAATGATAAACCCACAATCTTGTCCATAAAACCTTCTAAACAGAAATACCAAGACAGGTTGGGACAGGCCCAACCATGAAAAAAATGAATCCAAAATATGAAAAAAAAACAATTGGATTTTGATGATCATAAGGAAAGTAATGAAATGTCTAGCCTTACGGAATATGGAGGCTAACCACTTCAACATAGACCAAATGACAAACCAGAATCCACCTAATCCTGCACAGGGATTAAAAGGGGTGTCTTTGGACCTAATATTATGAAATGATATAGCATACTAGGATGGTTAGCGCAGTGAGCGCTAGCATGTAATTCAGGATAAGGGATCAAATAATTCCATTTAAAAAAAAACAAATCACAATGTACATGTTCACATACCTGCATATATATACATACATATATGTATATATATATATATATATATTAAGATATCAGAATAGGGTATAGGGTTTAAGAATGAGATTAAAACCATTAAACTAAATTTTGTAGCTCTAACCGTCCTAAGAGAACCTACTACCTATATGGGTTCATCTTTCCCTACTAAAAGGGTCCTAGCACATGTTAGCCGCAAGAACTTAAAAAAATCAAAGGAAGGGTCAAAACCACCGAGGCTCTAACCATTCCAAAATATATATGTATAAAGTGTGAACTTTGAACAAAACCACAAAGGCCCCAATATCGGAAAACGTTGTTTCCAGTATCGATATCTCTAGAACTGCACCTTCAAAGATGAGCTACACAACCCCCTTTAAGCCCAATTAAAACATTTGCTAATAACCTATCTATTTAACCACTTAATCATCCATCAAGGCTTTTATCAAACGGTATCGTCATACCAATTAATTATGCTTACAAGCCAATTCCATTATCCCAAACCAAACCAATTAGTCATTAGACTCCAAAGTTGAAATTTACAATCAATCCATGGCCACCAAGGCCTATCAAAACAATTTTAATCCATTTATCTATTATTGCAATGCAACAGTTTAGTAAGGTAAGCTGAACCATGTAATTAGTCATAATTTAAATTCAATTATGCATGTGGGTTAAGGTTAATACCAATTCAAAACTAAAACCATAATTTTGATGGATTACACGACCCTTGTCCCATTTGCCATTCCCACACATCCAATTATTTCAAAAACCATTAGTTAAAGCATGAATAAAAACTCCATAACCATGGGAAAACCAACCAAGTAGTAATCATACAAAACCTTCAGCCCATCATTCAAAGCCCAATAATTAAATTCACATAAACCATGATTACCCATATGAATTTATATAAAACCAAGTTAGGGAAGAGATAAATGCCTAAAAATACCAAGAATTTGGAGAAGAAACACAATTGGAATCCTATATGTTTAACCTTTTGAAACTCTAGATTTTGTTTTTCACCTTGGGAGTTTGAGAAAGAAAAAAGTTTTTATGTTATGTTAATTGGTGGAAATGGGGCTAAGAGGATGGTTTTAAGTCGTGGTAAGTAAGGGGATGGAAGAAAAAAGACCAAAATTCCCTTAATGAAATCGTGTAGGAATTATAACTATCAGTCGCTATAAGTCTGGTACTGACTCGTGATGACCGGTCATGAGTCGGCACTATGACTACCCAATAACTCGTGACCGGACCTTATGACTGGTAGAATTGTAGTTGTATCCACAACAAAAATAATGGGAAAACTCTTCTGTTAGACCATGATTGACACAGAACGACTTAAGAGGAGTCTTCATAACTCGGCACCTGAGTCGTACCCACCATAGAAATGACTAGACTCAGAAATTTGATAGGGTCAAACACCAGGGGTATTACACTACATCCTAGTATCATTCATCCTCGAATGAGGAGTAAAGGCACCCATCAACATGATTACAAGAAAGAGTTCAACCACCAAACTACGAATAAAGTCCGAAAAATGATAATAGCAAAAAGCGAAGCCGTACCTCAAGCATTTCTATCCAACGCGTGGAATAAGAATTGATATTTGGACTTCATGTCCTCTTCATCTATCCAAGTGGCTTCTTCCACCTTTTGATTTGTCCAAAGGACCAGGACTTTACCAAAGATACAACATTAGTCCTCAACCAATGGACTTACCTATCAAGAATATCTATTAGGACTTTCTTATAAGACATGGAAACCAAATTACCTATATCCTCCAACGAGACATTCAAAGAAGTATCCCCACACACATCTTTAACATCGACACATGAAATACAGGATGAATAGAACCTAAAATCATGGGCAAATCCATCTCACAAGAAACATTCACAACTCTCCTCAAAATTTTATATGAACCAACATAATAGGGACTGATCTTTCCATTCTTAATAAACCTTATCACTCCCTTCATAGGAGAGACTCTCAAGAACTATCAATCACCTACATCAAACTCTAACTCCCTTTGCCTCACATTCGCATAAGATTTTTGGTGACTTTGGGAAATCTTAAGCATCTGTCAAAGCACTTTCACCTTCTCTATGTCCTGATGAACCAAGTCAGGACCAAACAACCTAGTCTCACTAACTTCAAACCACCCAATTTGATACCTAAACCTCCTACCATATAGATCCTCGAGAGGATCCATTTGAATACCCAAATAGTAGTTATTGTTATATACTAAATCAATAAGAGGAAAGTAATCAACTCAACTACCCCTGAAATAAATAACACAAGCCCTTAGAATATCATTAAAATTCTTAATAGTTGTTTCCTCTTATCCGTCTATCTGAAGTTGGAAAGCAGCACTAAGGTTCACCTTTGTCCCTAAACCTCTCTTAAATGAATGCCAAAAGTGAGAAAAGAATTGTGTACCTTATTCTGAAATGATGGAAATTAGTGTTCCATGCAATCTAACTATTTCCTCAATGAACAACTTGACATAATCCTCTATAGAGTAGATAGTCCTCATAAGCAAGAAATGAACGAACTTAGTCATTTTATCCATAATGACACAAATCGAATCATACTGATTTTTAAGATTGGGGAACACCTATAATGAAATCCTTATTAATCATCTCCCAATTCCATATGGGAAACTCTATCTCTTAATACATGCCACCATGCCTTAAGTGTTCTACCTTAAATTACTTACAGACCATACATTTTTCAATTGCCCTATCTATCTTCATAATGTTCCTCAAATAAATCTCCTTCAAGTAATGGTACATCTTTGTTAAACCCCGATGAACCATATTTCTGGACTCATGAGCCTCAGTCAAGATCAACTCGCGTAGCACATCAACATCAGAAACACAAAACATTCCATGATACCTCAAAATACCATCACCACTGACCTCTAAAGCCACAACCTTTTGCTGAATCACAAAATCTGTAATATGTATAAGAATAGGAACCTAAAGTTGTTTCTCCTTTACCTCGGCACTAAGAGATGATTCGACCACATCTTGTACAATCCTTCCTCAATGCTCAGAGTCCAATATATTAACTCCTAAGTTAGCTAACTTGTGAATATATTTCACTAATCCTCTTCTCTCCTCATCCACGTGAGATAAGCTCCTCATAGACAACTTGCTAAGAGTATTATCAACCACATTAGCCTTACATAGATGGTAGTAAAGATTCATTTTATATTCTTTTAGATACTCAACCCACCACCTCTTCCTGAGATTTAACTCCTTATAAGAAAACACATACTAAAGCTCTTACGATCGAAATAAATCTCCACATGCACCCGTTACAAATAATGGTACCAAATCTTTAAAGAAAAAACCACAATTGCCAACTATAAGTCATGAGTTGGATAATTCCTCTTAAGAACCTTAAGCTACTCAGAAGTATAGGCCACCATCTTACCATGCTGTATACAAACATAAACCAGTCCCACACAAAAAAAACAAAAACAAAACAAAACTATTAGTACCCTTAGGATGGTTTAAAACTTAAGTAGAAGTTAACTTATCCTTCAACTTCTCAAAGCTACCATTCCAGGCATTAATCACCAAAAACTTTACCTTTTTCTAAGTTAACTTTGTCAATGGAGTAGCAGTAGACAAAAATCTCTCCACAAACCTCTTATAATACACAGCCAAGCCCAAGAAGCTCCAAATGTCGATTGGAGTCGAAGGTATAAGCAATCTTCTAACCTCTTAACCTATTTGTAGAACCACCTCGATCCAGTCAATAGAAATAACATACCCAAAGAAGTCACATCATTCAACCAAAACTCATACTTGGAAAGTTTCTTATACAACTTCTAGTCATTAAGAGTTTGCAACATAATTCGGAGGAGATTGACATTATCTACCCCTCTCTAAGAATACACCAAAATATCATCAATGAAGACAATAACAAATAAGTCCAAAACCATCCTGAAAACCCAATTTATAAGAACCATGAAAGAAGCAGAAGCATTAGTCAACCAAAATGATGAAACCAAAAACTCGTAGTGACTATACCAGGTTAGTAAAGTAGTTTAGGGATATTTGTCTCCTTAATCGTCAACTGATATCAATTTTAGAGAAGAATCTAGGACCCTGAAGATGGTAAAAAAGATCACCAATCCTAGGAAGATGGTCAAAAAGATCACCAATCCTAGTCGCTACCCTAGTTGCATGACAACCTTATTACATGTGACCAAGCTGACCATAATTAAAGCACCATTTTCTTACCTCATCATAATAACCCCATTGAAGCTAGCAACAAAATCTATAAGGAGGATATTGTAGGTCTAATTGAGCTCCACTATCCTGAGACTAGGCACCCTGTGCCTTAGGACCACTACTATTCTGAAATCAACGATCACCACATAGCTTAGCATACACAATACTAGCGGATAAATATAAATTAGGATTTCCCTAAGCCTTCTTCTTAAACCACTATCTATTATCTCTCCCACTAGCTTGGTGATTCGTACCCTACTCTCAATACCTTAACTTCTTATCCTACCTCTCTGTGATCTCCATTTGCCTCTTCTTTTGATCTTTTACTTGTTTTATTTAAACCAAAAGTATGGACATATCCATGTCATTATTCAACATTTTATCCTTAATTTCCAATACTAAGTAATGGGACAACCCTAATGCATACTTTCACATCCTAGCCCTCATACTAGACACCAGCTATCATGACCCAAGTCAGGGCCCTAGCCTCGACTGGCATCTCAAACCATCAAGGCCCAAGAGACCCCTCTAACTCCCAAACTCACTAGTGATATTGTTAACTTTGGGCCCAGACCCACACTGCTTTAAAATGCATCACTAGGGAGTAAGGATTTCTTACTTATAAACCTAGTATCCCGTATGTGTTTTGTCGATGTGGGAATCCTTCTTAAGTTAAGGTGTTACATACACCCCCTCATAGACTCAGCGTCCTCGTGGAGGTTTTCCCTTTGGAATGGGATTTGCCTATACTCAGGGCTGAGGTTTGCCTCGCCTTACCATTATTCGCCTATACTATGTTTGAACTCTGGCCCACATAGAAGTTAACTTATCTTTCAAATTCTCAAAGATTCCCTCGCAAGTATTAATCACCAAAAACTTCACCTTTTTCTAAGTCAACTTTGTCAATGGAGTAGCAATAGACGAAAAATATGTCCACAAACCTCCTATAATACCCAGCCAAGCCCAAGAAGCTCCGAATGTCGATTAGAGTCTATGGTATAATCCATCTTCTAACCTCCTCAACTATTTGTAGATCCACTTTGATCCAATCATTAGAAACAATAAACCCGAGAAAAGTCACAATATTCAACCAAAACTCATACTTAGAAAGTTTCTTATACAACTTCTAGTCATTAAGAGTTTGGAACATAATTCGGAGGTAATTGACATTATCCACCCCTCTCTAAGAATACACCAAAATATCATCAATGAAGACAATAACAAATAAGTCCAAAACCATCCTGAAAACCTAATTTATAAGAACCATGAAAGAAGCCGAAGCATTAGTCAACCAAAATGATGAAACCAAAAACACGTAGTGACTATACCAGGTTAGTAAAGTAGTTTAGGGATATCTGTCTCCCTAATCATCAACTGATATCAATTTTAGAGAAGAATCTAGGACCCTGAAGAGGGTTAAAAAGATCACCAATCCTAGGAAGATGGTCAAAAAGATCACCAATCCTAGTCGCTACCCTAGTTGCATGACAACCTTATTACATATGACCAAGCTGACCATAATTAAAGCACCATTTTATTACCTCATCATAATAACCCCATTGAAGCTAGCAACAAAATCTATAAGGAGGATATTGTAGGTCTAATTGAGCTCCACTATCCTGAGACTAGGCACCCTGTGCCTTAGGACCGCTACTATTCTGAAATCAATGATCACCACATAGCTTAGCATACACAACACTAGCGGATAAATATAAATTAGGATTTCCCTAAGCCTTCTTCTTAAACTACTGTCTATTATCTCTCTCACTAGCTTGGTGATTCGTACCCTACTCTCAATACCTTAACTTCTTATCCTACCTCTCTGTGATCTCCATTTGCCTCTTCTTTTGATCTTTTACTTGTTTTATTTAAACCAAAAGTATGGACATATCCATGTCATTATTCAACATTGTATCCTTACACTCCAATACTAAGTAATGGGACAACCCTAATACATATTTTCACATCCTATCCCTCATACTAGACACCAGCTATCATGACCCAAGTCAGGGCCCTAGCCTCGACTGGCATCTCAAACCATCAAGCCCCAAGAGACCCCTCTAACTCCCAAACTCACTAGTGATATTGTTAACTTTGGGCCCAGACCCGCACTGCTTTAAAATGCGTCACTAGGGAGTAAGGCTTTCTTACTTATAAACCTAGTATCCCCTATGTGTTTTGTCGATGTGGGAATCCTTCTTAAGTTAAGGTGTTACATACACCCCCTCATAGACTCAGCGTCCTCGTGGAGGTTTTCCCTTTGGAATGGGATTTGCCTATACTCAGGGCTGAGGTTTGCCCCGCCTTACCATTATTCGCCTATACTATGTTTGAACTCTAGCCCACATAGAAGTTAACTTATCTTTCAAATTCTCAAAGATTCCCTCGCAAGTATTAATCACCAAAAACTTCACCTTTTTCTAAGTCAACTTTGTCAATGGAGTAGCAATAGACAAAAATCTGTCCACAAACCTCCTATAATACCCAGCCAAGCCTAAGAAGCTCCGAATGTCGATTAGAGTCTATGGTATAATCCATCTTCTAACCTCCTCAACTATTTGTATATCCACTTTGATCCAATCATTAGAAATAATAAACCCGAGAAAAGTTACAATATTCAACCAAAACTCATACTTAGAAAGTTTCTTATACAACTTCTAATCCTTAAGAGTTTAAAACATAATTCAGAGGTGATTGAGATTATACTCCCCCTCTAAGAAAACACCAAAATATCATCAATGAAAACAATAACAAATAAGTCCAAAACCTACATGAAAAAACCAATTTATAAGATCCATGAAAGAAGCCGAAGCATTAGTCAACCAAAATGATGAAACCAAAAACTCATAGTGACTATATCAGGTTAGTAAAGCAATTTATGGATATCAGTCTCCCTAATAGTCAACTGATATCAATTTTAGAGAAAAATCTAGGACCCTAAAGATGGTCGAAAAGATCATCAAACCTAGAAAGAGGGTACCTGTTCTTCACTGTAACCTTATTCAACTGCTAATAGTCTATACACATCCGAAGAGACCCATATTTCTTACGTAAAAAGGAATAGGAGCACCTAATCACTAGGGCGAATGAAACCCTTATCAAGAAGAACCTTTAACTTCTCTTTCAGCTTATTCAACTCAGCCAAATCCATTGTATAAGAGGAATAGAATTTGGATGTGTAATCGATAGAAGATTAATCCTAAAGTCTATTTCCCTATTAGGAGGAATGATGGGAAGATCCTCAAGAAACTCTTTAGGAAACTCATTGACAATAGGGGAAGATTTCTGATACAAAATCAAACCAACAACACCAAAAGCTTCAAGTAGGTTCGGATTTCAGTCCAACAACACAACAACAACAAGATAGATAACAATGCTAGTGAATCGAAAAGAGCCCCACACGGCTTCACTAGACTTTAAGATAACAAAATCAACAACAACAACAAGATAAAGAAAGATAGATAACTTGACATATAACAATCAAGAAACGAAGAACCCTAACATCAAGAGAGGACCCTAAGTCTAATGAATATAAACACCAAGTTCTTACGAGGACCAAGAGGCACTCAACGACCTCAAAACCCTTGTTTCTAGCCAAAGAGACAACACAAGTATCCCTCTACTTGTGAGATAATAGGGGCGGCTTCTAAGAGTGGAAGAGAGAGCCAAAATGTTTAGTGTTTTTAGGTTACAAAATCAGCATTCAAAAACTAAGGAATAACTCTCAACATGTTCTATTTATACTACAAACAAAAGGGGTAAAATGACCCATCCGCCCTTGCTTCTTGTGCCAACCTTGAAGAGTAGTTTATTACACATTAAGACCTCTCTTCACACATAAAAACATTTAGGTCCTTGGTTGGTTCAATCACCAACTCACACACGGCCATTTGCATGAACAAAGCTTGGAGTTCTTGTAATTCCCGAGCTTGGCTTCGTGTGAAAGGCCATGTACCTGTGGAGGATACCCCAACCGTATCATCCTCTCCATATTGAGAGGAATTTGACCTCAAATTCAGCATTTGGTCATCTTCAACCGCATCCATGAGGGAGAGATCACCAACGTTGAAAGTGTTATGCACTTGATATTCCGGTGGAAGGTCAATCTTGTAGGCGTTGTCATTGATTCTCTCAAGTACTTGGAAAGGACCATCACCCCTTGGCAGCAATTTGGACTTCCTTTGAGCTGGAAACCGATCCTTTAAAAGATGCACCCACACCCAATCTCCGGGTTCAAGCACAAGCCTTCTTCTCCCTTTGTTTACCCTTTTTGCAACCTCTTGGTTCTTCTTTTCAAGCTTGATCCGCACCGTCTCATGCATTTTTTTCATTGCCTCGGCTCTTTTATTTCCATCTAAGCTGGTCATGAGATCACTAGACAAAGGAGTGGGATCTAAAGGGGTAAGGGGATTCAGGCCGTAAACACATTCAAAGGGAGTTATTCCCGTGCTCGAATGTATTACCCGGTTGTATGCAAATTCCACCAAGGGTAGGTGATCTTCCCATGAAGTCAGTTTACCTTTAACCATAGAACGTAGAATAGACCCTAAGGTTCTATTTACTACCTCCGTTTGGCCATCGGTTTGTGGGTGGCAAGACGTGGAGAAAAGTAACTTCGTTCCAAGCCTAGCCCACATGGACTTCCAAAAGAGACTTAGGAACTTGGAGTCCCTATCGCTCACAATAGTCCTCGGTACCCCGTGAAGCTTTACAACATGTTCAACAAATAATGAAGCTACACTACGAGCATCCTCGGTTTTAGCACATGGAATAAAATGAGCCATTTTAGAGAATCTATCAACAATAACAAAAATTCTATCTCGACCCTTTCTAGTCCTTGGCAGCCCCAAAACAAAATCCATCGAAATATCCAACTAAGGTCTAAGGGGAGTAGGGAGTGGGGTGTATAATCCTTGAGGTAGGAGACGAGATTTCGCACTCCGGAAGGCCACGCATTGACTACAAATTTTAGTGACGTCTTTGCGCATTTTGGGCCAATAGAAGTTCTCCTCTAAGATTCCGAAGGTCTTGTCTACCCCAAATTTCCCCATGAGGCCTCCGTCATGGGCCTCCCTCACAAATAATTCCCTCCAAGAACTAGAAGGAGCACACAACCTCCTCCCTTTGAACAAATACCCATCGAAACGAGAGTAGGAGGAATGGTCATTCTCCTTAAGCCAACGGTCCCTTCCCCACTCTTCACATTCCCTAAAAATAGGAGCAAAGGTAGGATCCTCGGGATACAACAACCGCAAGCTCTCAAAACCCATCAATTTCGAAGACAAGGTAGCAACAAGCACATGCTTCCTAGACAAGGCATCGGCAACAACATTTTCCTTTCCCCTTTTGTAATGAATTACATAAGGGAATGTCTCGATGAACTCAATCCACTTAGCATGACGCCTATTCAACTTGTCTTGGCTCTTAAGGTGTTTCAAGGACTCATGATCCGTTTGTATCACAAACTCCTTAGGCCACAAATAATGTTGCCAATTTCCCAAAGCTCTAACAAGGGCGTACAACTCCAAATCATAAGTTGAGTAATTAAGAGTTGCCCCTTTGAGCTTTTCACTGAAATAAGCAACAGGCTTACCTTCTTGCATCAAAACAGCCCCGATGCCAACCTTACTAGCATCACACTCTACTTCAAACATCTTATCAAAATTGGGCAATTGCAATAAAGGCGCCGAGATGAGCGTAGCTTTCAAGGCCTCAAAAGCCCTAGCCTGCTCATCACCCCATTTAAAGGGTCCATCCTTTCTAATTACCTCGGTCAAGGGGGCTGCTATGGAACTAAATCCTTTGACAAACCTCCTATAAAAGCTTGCCAACCCGTGGAAACTTCGGATTTCTCCAATAGTTTTAGGGGTCGGCCAACTTCGAATAGAGTCTATCTTGGAATCGTCCACTTCCACACCCCTTGAGCTCACGACAAAACCCAAGAATATAACCTTATCAACACCAAAAGAACACTTCTCCATGTTGGCATACAGCTTCTCCTTTCGGAGCACATCAAACACACATCTCAAATGCATTACATGATCATCAATAGATTTACTATACACCAACACATCGTCAAAGTAAACCACCACAAACTTTCCAATATAAGGCTTCATTACATGATTCATTAGCCTCATAAAGGTGCTAGGAGCATTGGTAAGGCCGAAGGGCATGACCAGCCACTCATATAGACCGAATTTGGTCTTGAATGCGGTCTTCCACTCATCACCGGGTTGCATGCGAATTTGGTGATAGCTGCTCCTAAGGTCCACTTTAGAAAACAAACAAGATCCGTGGAGCTCATCTATCATATCATCTAGTCTAGGGATTGGATGATGATACCTTATAGTGATTTTGTTGATGGCTCTACAATCGACGCACATGCGCCAAGTTCCGTCCTTCTTCGGTACCAAAAGCACCGGAACAGCACACGGACTCATGCTTTCCTTGATGTATCGCTTGTTGAGAAGCTCCTCAACTTGTCTTTCAAGCTCCTTAGTGTCCATGGGATTGCTCCTATAGGCCGGTTTGTTTGGAAGTTGTGAACCCGGCACCAAATCAATTTGGTGCTCAATTCCCCGAAGTGGGGGCAATCCTTGCAGAAGTTCTTGAGGAAATACATCTTCATACTCCTGCAACACACAAGAAATCAAAGGGGAAATGGAAGAATTAGTGGGGTTAGTATTAAAACAATAGGTCAAAAGTAACATCGGCTTGTTTTCATCATGGTCCACGAAGAGTTCTTTCCTCCTAGCCAACATCACTATGTTTTCCATCTCCCTTGTCGTTGGGACATCCTCGGATGTCCCTACTTCCTCACCTATGGCATCCCCCCCTTTTTCTCCCTTTCCGGATTCCTTCCCCTTTCCCTTCAACTCTCTCATCTTTTGATGCCACTCATTTACTTGGGAGGGTGAAAGAGGATGAAGTGTGACCTTTCGGCCATCCTTCTCAAGCGTATACCGGTTGGACCTCCCATCGTGTTTAGTAGACCTATCATATTGCCATGGTCTACCTAACAACAAATGACATGCTTGCATTGGGATGACGTCACAAAGCACTTCATCGTGGTAGTTTCCCACCTTAAACCGAATCACACATTGCCTTGTGACCTTTAATTCACCACAATCGTTCAACCATTGTAGCTTGTAAGGACTAGTGTGTAGTGTAGTTGGTAGCTTCAAGAAATTTACCATAGCAAGGCTCGCAACATTTGTACAACTACCACTATCAATCACCAAGGTGCACACACTCCCCTTTAAAAGACACTTAGTATGGAATAGATTTTCCCTTTGACTCGGGTCATCTATCGCCTTACTAATCATGACACGTCTAACCACAAAGTTTGGAACCACACACTCCCCTTCTTGTGGATAGACATCTTCACTACCATCTACTTCATCATCATTCGGCCCATTTTTATCTCCCTCTCCATCTTGAGGCTCGGCCTCATCCTCCCCCCTTTCGGAAACCACCTCCTCACAAAGGTAGTACACTTTCCCTTCTCGTAGGATCACATTGCGCCGGTTAGGACATTCATTGGCCTTATGCCCCCAACCTTGGAACTTGAAGCATTGGAACCCCTTTGGGTTGGGATATTTGTGAGCCTCCGGTTTCGGAGGGAATTTAGGGACTGTTTTGGACTCGGGCAGCTTCGTAGGGGCGGGTTGGTCCTTGTTTTTGGGCCAACCCGAGGGGGTTTGTACCCTTGCCTTGAAGTATGATCTCTCCTTAAGTTCCCTTTCAATCTCAAGGGCCGCTTGGAATATACCGTCAATGGTTTCAAACCGGTGAAGGGTCAAATGAGTGGAGATCTCTTTGTTCAACCCACACTTGAACCGGATGATGTCGTGACTGATTTGCTCCCCACGATGATCAAGTTTCAACATGAGTTGTTGGAACTCATCAAAATAGGCCATCACACTCTTGCCTCCTTGCCGCAAGCCATATAATCTAGCAAGCAACTCATGATGATATCTCTCGGGAAGGTATCGTTGTCTCATCAAATACCTCAACCGATACCAAGGTGGTGGCTTCCCATCAACTAATTCATTACCAAATCGTTTAACATACTCCCACCAAGTGTTAGCATAGCCCTCGAGGTGAGATATAGCGTAGCAACTCTTCTTTTCTTCCGAGATGTCATTAACTTGGAAAACTTTGTCACAAGCCGATTCCCAAGTTAAGTAGGTCTCGGGGTCACTTTCACCTTTAAAGATGGGTAGGCTCAACTTGATGGTGTTGATGTCTACGTCTCTCTCTTGGTGTCGGTTTCCCCTATCTCCATACCCCCGGTATCTCCTAGGTTCTCCTCGACCCCCTCTTAACTCCTCCTCCCTCATATAAGCATCATCAAAGGCTCCATATCCTTCATACTGCTCTCTACCGTATCCTTCAAAGTGGGCTGGTCGGCCTTGGCCGTTTTGATTCGGAGGATTTGGAATTTACGGTCTTTGGGTTAATGGAGCTTGGAATGGAGGGTTCGGATTTAGTGGAGGTACTTGGCGTCCAAATCCCTCTTGTGGAATTGGAGGGGCTTGGAAATGTAGTGGTCTAGTGGGGTCTCGGTTTGGAGGAAAATAGGTAGTTTGGCTTGCGGTATTTAGTGGAGCTTGGGGTGCATTTAGCATTTGGTGGACTGTTTCGGGGGTGATGGTTGTGGAGGAGGTCCTATCATGACCATTGGTAGATACATGTAGAGGAGTAGAAGGACGAGAGTTCCTTTGACTCTCCACTTGTTCTAATCTCCCACTAATAGTCGACACTTCCCCCTTTATTGCTGCCAAGTCCCCTCTCACGGCCCCAAATTCTGAATTCAACCTTTCAAGTGTCCGGGTAACGGCCTCAAGAGTGACCCTCATAGAATCAAGGGCATTAGTATCCACATTATGAGACGTAGCTCCTTCCATTGTCAAGATATTATCCGCTTTAGTTCACCACAAGTTCGTGTTCCACAAGTGTTGTATAATTTGCTAGTAACCGTGAAATTTTTAAGGTATGAGTAAGATCTTATCCGGAATGGATTCTTGTTTGAAGACTCAAAGAATTCTTGCCGGACTAGAGTCAAAAATCAGCAATTCATTCAAACGAATAAAAGCACTCAAATAATCGTTGACACGAACAAACGGTTCAAGGAACTAGTTGACAACCTAGTAGGAATGTACTAGTTTGTTAATTAGTTCTAGGACCAAGTTAGGGAAACCAAGGATCAACAATTAGCAACCAAAGAATATCCTAAGTTGAGCTTTTAGTGACGTGGAAGCAAGCAATGGTTCCACACGTTCTTCTTCTCTTTTTTTTTTTTTGTGTTAATATTCACACAACTTGTTATAGTTTGCAAAGTGTTTTGGTGGGAAAAATAAAATCTTGTAGTATTTCACCCTTTTCAAACTCAAGAAAGTGAGGTTTGGTTGACTAATCCCTCAAAACAAGGCTCCTTGAATTAGGGAAAAAGTGATTGACAAGACTAGAAGGTGATGGGTGCAAGTCTTTCACAACAACTTTATAGCTTGTCTTACAACTTGAGCACCGGAACAGTTGTTGTAAGACAAGCTATAAAGTTGTTGTGAAAGACTTGCACCCATCACCTTCTAGTCTTGTCAATCACTTTTCCCTAATTCAAGGAGCCTTGTTTTGTGGGATTAGTCAACCAAACCTCACTTTCTTGAGTTTGAAAAGGGTGAAATACTACAAGATTTTATTTTTCCCACCAAAACACTTTGCAAACTATACCAAGTTGTGTGAATATTAACACAAAAAAAAAATAAAAGAGAAGAAGAACGTGTGGAACCATTGCATGCTGCCACGTCACTATAAGCTCAACTTAGGATATTCTTTGGTTGCTAATTGTTGATCCTTGGTTTCCCTTACTTGGTCCTAGAACTAATTAACAAACTAGTACATTCCTACTAGGTTGTCAACTAGTTCCTTGAACCGTTTGTTCGTGTCAACGATTATTTGAGTGCTTTTATTCGTTTGAATGAATTGCTTGATACGGTTGGGGCAGCCTCCACAGGTACACGGCCTTTCACACGAAGCCAAGCTCGGGAATTACAAAAACTCCAAGCTTTGTTCATGCAAATGGCCGTGTGTGAGTTGGTGATTGAACCAACCAAGGACCTAAACGTTTTTATGTATGAAGAGAGGTCTTAATGTGTAATAAACTACTCTTCAAGGTTGGCACAAGAAGAAAGGGCGGATGGGTCATTTTATCCTTTTTTTTTGTAGTATAAATAGAACATATTAGAGAGCTATTCCTTAGTTTTCAAATGCTGATTTTTGTAAACCTAAAACACTAAACTTTTCTCTCTCTCTTCCACTCTTGGAAGCCGCCACTACTATCTCACATGTAGAGGGATACTTGTTTTGTCTCTTTGGCTAGAAACAAGGGTTTTGAGGTCGTTGAGTGCCTCTTGGTCCTCGTAAGAACTTGGTGTTTATATTCATTAGACTTAGGGTCCTCTCTTGATATTAGGGTTCTTAGTTTCTTGAATTTTATATGTCAAGTTATCTATCTTTCCTTATCTTGTTGTTGTTGTTGATTTTGTTATCTTCAAGTCTAGTGAAGCCGTGTGGGGCTCTTTTCGATTCACTAGCATTGTTGTTCATCTTGTTGTTCTTGTGTTGTTGAGCTGAAAAACTGAAAATTAAACTTGTTGTTCTTGTGTTGTTGGACTGAAATCCGAACCTACTTGTAGTTCTTGGTGTTGTTGGTTTGATTTTGTATCATTTGGTATCAAAGCAAGACCGGTTGTGTTCCAACATAACCCATCTTGGGCTAGTTCATGGCTTGAACAAACAACACCAAAAGGAAATTCTGAAATCTGTCCATTAAAAGTTGAAGCCGAGAATGATGAGGCATGTCTAGACCTAAGTGTTATTTTGCTTGTTTAGTGAGTTTCTAGTGTTGGTTTCTTTCTCACCAACACTAAGGTGTCTAGATCCAAAAGTTGAGCTTGAAAAACTTGAACATTGTGTAGGGACTTGAAGTGGCCGAAAGTTGTATGTTGTTGGTGACCAAAAAGGAATAAAATCGGTGGATGTTGTGTTTATGTGCTAAAGAAGTTGAAGAAGATTGTTGAGGTGTTCATCTTTTGAAATTGTTCATCTTGTTCATCTTGTTGTGTGCTCAAGTTGTAAGACAAGTTATAAAGTTGTTGAGAAAGATTTGCACCCATCACCTTTTAGTCTTGTCAATTACTTTTCCCTAATTCAAGGAGCCTTGTTTTGTGGGATTAGTCTACCAAACATCACTTTTTGAGTTTGAAAAGGGTGAAACACTACAAGATTTTATTTTTCCCACCAAAAACACTTTGCAAACTATAACAAGTGTGTGAATATTAACAAAACAAAAAAAAACGTGTGGAACCATTGCATGCTTCCACGTCACTATAAGCTCGACTTAGGATATTCTTTGGTTGCTAATTGTTGATCCTTGGTTTCCCTTACTTGGTCCTAGAACTAATTAACAAACTAGTACATTCCTACTAGGTTGTCAACTAGTTCCTTGAACCGTTTTTTCGTGTCAACGTTTATTTGAAGTCTATTATTCGTTTGAATGAGTTGCTGATTTTTGACTCTAGTCCGGCAAGAATTCTTTGAGTCTTCAAACAAGAATCCATTCCGGATTAGAGCTTACTCATACCTTACAAATCTCACGGTTACTAGCAAATTATACAACACTTGTGGAACACGAACTTGTGGTGAACTAAAGCGGATAATACCTTGACAATGGAAGGAACTACGTCTCATAATGTGGATACTAATGCCCTTGATTCTATGAGGGTCACTCTTGAGGCCGTTACCCGGACACTTGAAAGGTTGAATTCGGAATTTGGGGCCGTGAGAGGGGACTTGGCAGCAATAAAGGGGGAAGTGTCGACTATTAGTGGGAGATTAGAACAAGTGGAGAGTCAAAGGAACTCTCGTCCTTCTACTCCTCTACATGTATCTACCAATGGTCATGATAGGACCTCCTCCGCAACCATCACCCCCGAAACAGTCCACCAAATGCTAAATGCACCCCAAGCTCCACTAAATACTGCAAGCCAAACTACCTATTTTCCTCCAAACCGAGACTCCACTAGACCACTACATTTCCAAGCCCCTCCAATTCCACAAGAGGGATTTGGACGCCAAGTACCTCCACTAAATCCGAACCCTCCATTCCAAGCTCCATTAAACCAAAGACCACAAATTCCAAATCCTCCGAATCAAAACGGCCAAGGCCGACCAGCCCACTTTGAAGGATACGGTAGAGAGGAGTATGAAGGAGATGGAGCCTTTGATGATGCTTATATGAGGGAGGAGGAGTTAAGAGGGGGTCGAGGAGAACCTAGGAGATACCGGGGATATGGAGATAGGGGAAACCGACACCAAGAGAGAGACGTAGGCATCAACACCATCAAGTTGAGCCTACCCATCTTTAAGGGTGAAAGTGATCCCGAGGCCTACTTAACATGGGAATCGGCTTGTGACAAAGTTTTCCAAGTTAATGACATCTCGGACGAAAAGAAGAGTTGCTACGCTATAGCTCACCTTGAGGTCTATGCTAACACTTGGTGGGAGTATGTTAAACGGTTTGGTAATGAATTAGTCGATGGGCAGCCACCACCTTGGTATCGGTTGAGGTACTTGATGAGGCAACGATACCTTCCCGAGAGATATCATCATGAGCTGCTTGCTAGATTATATGGCTTGCGGCAAGGAGGCAAGAGTGTGATGGCCTATTTTGATGAGTTCCAACAACTCATGTTGAAACTTGATCATCGAGGGGAGCAAATCAGTCACGACATCATCCGGTTCAAGTGTGGGTTGAACAAAGAGATCTCCACTCATTTGACCCTTCACCGGTTTGAAACCATTGACGGTATATTCCAAGCGGCCTTTGAGATTGAAAGGGAACTTAAGGAGAGATCATCCTTCAAGGCAAGGGTACAAACCCCCTCGGGTTGGACCAAAAACAAGGACCAACCCGCCCCTACGAAGCTGCCCGAGTCCAAAACAGTCCCTAAATTCCCTCTGAAACCGGAGGCTCACAAATATCCCAACCCAAAGGGGTTCCAATGCTTCAAGTGCCAAGGTTGGGGGCATAAGGCCAACGAATGTCCGAACCGGCGCAATGTGATCCTACGAGAAGGAAAGGTGTACTACCTTGGTGAGGAGGTGGTTTCCGAAAGGGGGGAGGATGAGGCCGAGCCTCAAGATGGAGAGGGAGCTGAAAATGGGCCGAATGATAATGAAGTAGATGGTAGTGAAGATGTCTATCCACAAGAGGGGGAGTGTGTGGTTCCAAACTTTGTGGTTAGACGTGTCATGATTAGTAAGGCGATAGATGACCCGAGTCAAAGGGAAAATCTATTCCATACTAAGTGTCTTGTAAAGGAGAATGTGTGCACCTTGGTGATTGATAGTGGTAGTTGTACAAATGTTGCGAGCCATGCTACGGTAAATTTCTTGAAGCTACCAACTACACCACACACTATTCCTTACAAGCTACAATGGTTGAATGATTGTGGTGAATTAAGGGTCACGAGACAATGTGTGATTCGGTTTAAGGTGGGAAACAACCACGATGAGGTACTTTGTGACGTGATTCCAATGCAAGCATGTCATTTGTTGTTAGGTAGACCATAGCAATATGATAGGTCTACTAAACACGATGGGAGGTCCAACCGGTATACGCTTGAGAAGGATGGCCGAAAGGTCACACTTCATCCTCTCTCACCCTCCCAAGTAAATGAGTAGCATCAAAAGATGAGGGAGTTGAAGGGAAAGGGGGGGGGGAATCTGGAATGGGAGAAAAGGGGGGGGATGCCGTAGGTAAGGAAGTAGGGACATTCGAGGCTGTCCCAACGACAAGGGAGATAGAAAACGTAGTGATGTTGGCTAGGAGGAAAGAACTCTTCGTGGACCATGATGAAAACAAGCCGATGTTACTTGTGGCCCATTGTTTTAATACTAACCCCACTAATTCTTCCATTTCCCCTTTGATTTCTTGTGTGTTGCAGGAGTATGAAGATGTATTTCCACAAGAACTTCCGCAAGGTTTGCCCCCACTTCGGAGAATTGAGCACCAAATTGATTTGGTGCCGGGTTCACAACTTCCAAACAAACCGGCCTATAGGAGCAATCCCATGGACACTAAGGAGCTTGAAAGGCAAGTTGAGGAGCTTCTCAACAAGGGGTACATCAAGGAAAGCATGAGTCCGTGTGTTGTTCCGGTGCTTTTGGTACCGAAGAAGGACGGAACATGGCGCATGTGCGTCGATTGTAGAGCCATCAACAAAATCACTATAAGGTATCGTCATCCAATCCCTAGACTAGATGATATGTTAGATGAGCTCCACGGATCATGTTTGTTTTCTAAAGTGGATCTTAGGAGTGGCTATCACCAAATTCGCATGCAACCCGGTGATGAGTGGAAGACCGCATTCAAGACCAAATTCGGTCTCTATGAGTGGCTGGTCATGCCCTTCGGCCTTACCAATTCTCCTAGCACCTTTATGAGGCTAATGAATCATGTAATGAAGCCTTATATTGGAAAGTTTGTGGTGGTTTACTTTGATGATGTGTTGGTATATAGTAAATCTATTGATGATCATGTAATGCATTTGAGATGTGTGTTTGATGTGCTCTGAAAGGAAAAGCTGTATGCCAACATGGAGAAGTGTTCTTTTGGTGTTGATAAGATTATATTCTTGGGTTTTGTCGTGAGCTCAAGGGGTGTGGAAGTGGACGATTCCAAGATAGACTCTATTCGAAGTTGGCCGACCCCTAAAACTATTGGAGAAATCCGAAGTTTCCACGGGTTGGCAAGCTTTTATAGGAGGTTTGTCAAAGGATTTAGCTCCATAGCAGCCCCCTTGACCGAGGTAATTAGAAAGGACGGACCCTTTAAATGGGGTGATGAGCAGGCTAGGGCTTTTGAGGCCTTGAAAGCTACGCTCATCTCGGCGCCTTTATTGCAATTGCCCAATTTTGATAAGATGTTTGAAGTAGAGTGTGATGCTAGTAAGGTTGGCATCGGGGCTGTTTTGATGCAAGAAGGTAAGCCCGTTGCTTATTTCAGTGAAAAGCTCAAAGGGGCAACTCTTAATTACTCAACTTATGATTTGGAGTTGTACGCCCTTGTTAGAGCCTTGGGAAATTGGCAACATTATTTGTGGCCTAAGGAGTTTGTGATACGAACTGATCATGAGTCGTTGAAACACCTTAAGAGCCAAGACAAGTTGAATAGGCGTCATGCTAAGTGGATTGAGTTCATCGAGACTTTCCCTTATGTAATTCATTACAAAAGGGGAAAGGAAAATGTTGTTGTCGATGCCTTGTCTAGGAAGCATGTGCTTGTTGCTACCTTGTCTTCGAAATTGATGGGTTTTGAGAGCTTGCGGTTGTTGTATCCCGAGGATCCTACCTTTGCTCCTATTTTTAGGGAATGCGAAGAGTGGGAAAGGGACCGTTGGCTTAAGGAGAATGACCATTCCTCCTACTCTCGGTTCGATGGGTATTTGTTCAAAGGGAGGAGGTTGTGTGTTCCTTCTAGTTCTTGGAGGGAATTATTTGTGAGGGAGGCCCATGACGGAGGCCTCATGGGGCACTTTGGGGTAGACAAGACCCTCGGAATCTTAGAGGAGAACTTCTATTGGCCCAAAATGCGCAAAGACGTCACTAAAATTTGTAGTCAATGCGTGGCCTGCCGGAGTGCGAAAGCTCGTCTCCTACCTCAAGGGTTATACACCCCACTCCCTACTCCCCTTAGACCTTGGTTAGACATTTCGATGGATTTTGTTTTGGGGCTGCCAAGGACTAGAAAGGGCCGAGATAGCATTTTTGTTATTGTTGATAGATTCTCTAAAATGGCTCATTTTATTCCATGTGCTAAAACCGAGGATGCTCGTAGTGTAGCTTCATTATTTTTTGAACATTTTGTAAAGCTTCACGGGGTACCGAGGACTATTGTGAGCGATAGGGACTCCAAGTTCCTAAGTCTCTTTTGGAAGTCCATGTGGGGTAGGCTTGGAACGAAGTTACTTTTCTCCACGTCTTGCCACCCACAGACCGATGGCCAAACGGAGGTAGTAAATAGAACCTTAGGGTCTATGGTACGTTATATGGTTAAAGGTAAGATGACTTCATGGGAAGATCACCTACCCTTGGTGGAATTTGCATACAACCGGGTAATACATTCGAGCACGGGAATGACTCCCTTTGAATGTGTTTACGGCCTGAATCCCCTTACCCCTTTAGATCTCACTCCTTTGTCTAGTGATCTCATGACCAGCTAAGATGGAAATAAATGAGCCGAGGTAATGAAGAAAATGCATGAGACGGTGCGGATCAAGCTTGAAAAAAAGAACCAAGAGGTTGCAAAAAGGGTAAACAAAGGGAGAAGAAGGCTTGTGCTTGAACCCGGAGATTGGGTGTGGGTGCATCTTCGAAAGGATCAGTTTCCAGCTCAAAGGAAGTCCAAGTTGCTGCCAAGGGGTGATGGGCCTTTCCAAGTACTTGAGAGAATCAATGACAACGCCTACAAGATTGACCTTCCACCGGAATATCAAGTGCACAACACTTTCAACGTTGGTGATCTCTCCCTCGTAGATGCGGTTGAAGATGACCAAATGCTGAATTTGAGGTCAAATTCCTCTCAATATGGAGAGGATGATACGGTTGGGGCAGCCTCCACAGGTACACGGCCTTTCACACGAAGCCAAGCTCGGGAATTACAAAAACTCCAAGCTTTGTTCATGCAAATGGCCGTGTGTGAGTTGGTGATTGAACCAACCAAGGACCCAACCGTTTTTATGTATGAAGAGAGGTATTAATGTGTAATAAACTACTCTTCAAGTTTGGCACAAGAAGCAAGGGCGGATGGGTCATTTTATCCTTTTTGTTTGTAGTATAAATAGAACATATTAGAGAGCTATTCCTTAGTTTTCAAATGCTGATTTTTGTAAACCTAAAACACTAAACTTTTCTCTCTCTCTTCCACTCTTGGAAGCCGCCACTACTATCTCAAATGTAGAGGGATACTTGTGTTGTCTCTTTGGCTAGAAACAAGGGTTTTGAGGTCGTTGAGTGCCTCTTGGTCCTCGTAAGAACTTGGTGTTTATATTCATTAGACTTAGGGTCCTCTCTTGATGTTAGGGTTCTTAGTTTCTTGAATTTTATATGTCAAGTTATCTATCTTTCCTTATCTTGTTGTTGTTGTTGATTTTGTTATCTTCAAGTCTAGTGAAGCCGTGTGGGGCTCTTTTCGATTCACTAGCATTGTTGTTCATCTTGTTGTTCTTGTGTTGTTGAGCTGAAAAACTGAAAATTAAACTTGTTGTTCTTGTGTTGTTGGACTGAAATCCGAACCTACTTGTAGTTCTTGGTGTTGTTGGTTAGATTTTGTATCATTGCTGATTTTTGACTCTAGTCCGGCAAGAATTCTTTGAGTTTTCAATCAAGAATCCATTCCGGATAAGAGCTTACTCATACCTTAAAAATTTCACGGTTACTAGCCAATTATACAACACTTGTGGAACACGAACTTGTGGTGAACTAAAGCGGATAATATCTGGTCAATGGAAGGAGCTATGTCTCATAATGTGGATACTAATGCCCTTGATTCTATGAGGGTCACTCTTGAGGCCGTTACCCGGACACTTGAAAGGTTGAATTCGGAATTTGGGGCCGTGAGAGGGGACTTGGCAGCAATAAAGGGGGAAGTGTCGACTATTAGTGGAAGATTAGAACAAGTGGAGAGTCAAAGGAACTCTCGTCCTTCTACTCCTCTACATGTATCTACCAATGGTCATGATAGGACCTCCTCCGCAACCATCACCCCCGATACAGTCCACCAAATGTTAAATGCACCCCAAGTTCCACTAAATACCGCAAGCCAAACTACCTATTTTCCTCCAAACCGAGACCCCACTAGACCACTACATTTCCAAGCCCCTCCAATTCCACAAGAGGGATTTGGACGCCAAGTACCTCCACTAAATCCGAACCCTCCATTCCAAGCTCCATTAACCCAAAGACCGCAAATTCCAAATCCTCCGAATCAAAACGGCCAAGGCCGACCAGCCCACTTTGAAGGATACGGTAGAGAGGAGTATGAAGGAGATGGAGCCTTTGATGATGCTTATATGAGGGAGGAGGAGTTAAGAGGGGGTCGAGGAGAACCTAGGAGATACCGGGGGTATGGAGATAGGGGAAACCGACACCAAGAGAGAGACGTGGGCATCAACACCATCAAGTTGAGCCTACCCATCTTTAAGGGTGAAAGTGACCCCGAGACCTACTTAACTTGGGAATCGGCTTGTGACAAAGTTTTCCAAGTTAATGACATCTCGGAAGAAAAGAAGAGATGCTACGCTATAGCTCACCTCGAGGGCTATGCTAACACTTGGTGGGAGTATGTTAAACGATTTGGTAATGAATTAGTTGATGGGCAGCCACCACCTTGGTATCGGTTGAGGTATTTGATGAGACAACGATACCTTCTCGAGAGATATCGTCATGAGTTGTTTGCTAGATTATATGGATTAGGGCAAGGAGGCAAGAGTGTGATGGACTATTTTGACGAGTTCCAACAACTCATGTTGAAACTTGATCATCGTGGGGAGCAAATCAGTCACGACATCATCCGGTTCAAGTGTGGGTTGAACAAAGAGATCTCCACACATTTGACCCTTCACCGGTTTGAAACCATTGACGGTATATTCCAAGCGGCCCTTGAGATTGAAAGGGAACTTAAGGAGAGATCATCCTTCAAGGCAAGGGTACAAACCCCCTCGGGTTGGCCCAAAAAAAGGACCAACCCGCCCCTACGTAGCTGCCCGAGTCCAAAACAGTCCCTAAATTCCCTCCGAAACCGGAGGCTCACAAATATCCCGACCCAAAGGGGTTCCAATGCTTCAAGTGCCAAGGTTGGGGGCATAAGGCCAATGAATGTCCGAACTGGCACAATGTGATCCTACGAGAAGGGAAAGTGTACTACCTTGGTGAGGAGCTGGTTTCCGAAAGGGGGGAGGATGAGGCCGAGCCTCAAGATGGAGAGGGAGCTGAAAATGGGCCGAATGATGATGAATTAGATGGTAGTGAAGATGTCTATCCACAAGAAGGGGAGTGTGTGGTTCCAAACTTTGTGGTTAGACGTGTCATGATTAGTAAGGCGATAGATGACCCGAGTCAAAGGGAAAATCTATTCCATACTAAGTGTCTTGTAAAGAGGAGTGTGTGCACCTTGGTGATTGATAGTGGTAGTTGTACAAATGTTGCGAGCCATGCTATGGTAAATTTCTTGAAGCTACCAACTACACTACACACTAGTCCTTACAAGCTACAATGGTTGAACGATTGTGGTGAATTAAAGGTCACAAGGCAATGTGTGATTCGGTTTAATTTGGGAAACTACCACGATGAAGTTCTTTGTGACGTGATCCCAATGCAAGCATGTCACTTGTTGTTAGGTAGACCATGGCAATATGATAGGTCTACTAAACACGATGGGAGGTCCAACCGGTATACGCTTGAGAAGGATGGCCGAAAGGTCACACTTCATCCTCTATCACCCTCCCAAGTAAATGAGTGGCATCAAAAGATGAGAGAGTTGAAGGGAAAGGGGAAGGAATCCGGAAAGGGAGAAAAGGGGGGGAATGTCGTAGGTGAGGAAGTAGGGACATCCGAGGCTGTCCCAACGACAAGGGAGATGGAAAACGTAGTGATGTTGGCTAGGAGGAAAGAACTCTTCGTGGACCATGATGAAAACAAGACGATGTTACTTTTGGCCCATTGTTTTAATACTAACCCCACTAATTCTTCCATTTCCCCTTTGATTTCTTGTGTGTTGCAGGAGTATGAAGATGTATTTCCTCAAGAACTTCCGCAAGGATTGCCCCCACTTCGGGGAATTGAGCACCAAATTGATTTGGTGTCGGGTTCACAACTTCCAAACAAACCGGCCTATAGGAGCAATCCCATGGACACTAAGGAGCTTGAAAGACAAGTTGAGGAGCTTCTCAACAAGGGATACATCAAGGAAAGCATGAGTCCGTGTGTTGTTCCGGTGCTTTTGGTACCGAAGAAGGACGGAACTTGGAGCATGTGCGTCGATTGTAGAGCCATCAACAAAATCACTATAAGGTATCGTCATCCAATCCCTAGACTAGATGATATGTTAGATGAGATCCACGGATCTTGTTTGTTTTCTAAAGTGGACCTTAGGAGTGGCTATCACCAAATTCGCATGCAACCCGGTGATGAGTGGAAGACCGCATTCAAGACCAAATTCGGTCTATATGAGTGGCTGGTCATGCCCTTCGGCCTTACCAATGCTCCTAGCACCTTTATGAGGCTAATGAATCATGTAATGAAGCCTTATATTGGAAAGTTTGTGGTGGTTTACTTTGATGATGTGCTGGTGTATAGTAAATCTATTGATGATCATGTAATGCATTTGAGATATGTGTTTGATGTGCTCCGAAAGGAGAAGCTGTATGCCAACATGGAGAAGTGTTCTTTTGGTGATGATAAGTTTATATTCTTGGGTTTTGTCATGAGCTCAATGGGTGTGGAAGTGGACGATTCCAAGATAGACTCTATTCGAAGTTGGCCGACCCCTAAAACTATTGGAGAAATCCAAAGTTTCCACGGGTTGGCAAGCTTTTATAGGAGGTTTGTCAAAGGATTTAGTTCCATAGCAGCCCCCTTGACCGAGGTAATTAGAAAGGACAGACCCTTTAAATGGGGTGATGAGCAGTCTAGGGCTTTTGAGGCCTTGAAAGCTACGCTCATCTCGGCGCCTTTATTGCAATTGCCTGATTTTGATAAGATGTTTGAAGTAGAGTGTGATGCTAGTAAGGTTGGCATCGGGGCTGTTTTGATGCAAGAAGGTAAGCCCGTTGCTTATTTCAGTGAAAAGCTCAAAGGGGCAACTCTTAATTACTCCACTTATGATTTTGAGTTGTACGCCCTTGTCAGAGCTTTGGGAAATTGGCAACATTATTTGTGGCCTAAGGAGTTTGTGATACGAATGGATCATGAGTCGTTGAAACACATTAAGAGCCAAGACAAGTTGAATAGGCGTCATGCTAAGTGGATTGAGTTCATCGAGACTTTCCCTTATGTAATTCATTACAAGAGGGGAAAGGAAAATGTTGTTGCCGATGCCTTGTCTAGGAAGCATGTGCTTGTTGCTACCTTGTCTTCGAAATTGATGGGTTTTGAGAGCTTGCGGTTGTTGTATCCCGAGGATCCTACCTTTGCTCCTATTTTTAGAGAATGCGAAGAGTGGGGAAGGGACCGTTGACTTAAGGAGAATGACCATTCCTCCTACTCTCGGTTCGATGGGTATTTGTTCAAAGGGAGGAGGTTGTGTGTTCCTTCTAGTTCTTGGAGGGAATTATTTGTGAGGGAGGCCCATGACGGAGGCCTCATGGGGCACTTTGGGGTAGACAAGACCCTCGGAATCTTAGAGGAGAACTTCTATTGGCCCAAAATGCGCAAAGACGTCACTAAAATTTGTAGTCAATGCGTGGCCTGCCGGAGTGCGAAATCTCGTCTCCTACCCCAAGGATTATACACCCCACTCCCTACTCCCCTTAGACCTTGGTTGGACATTTCGATGGATTTTGTTTTGGGGCTGCCAAGGACTAGAAAGGGCCGAGATAGCATTTTTGTTATTGTTGATAGATTCTCTAAAATGGCTCATTTTATTCCATGTGCTAAAACCGAGGATGCTCGTAGTGTAGCTTCATTATTTGTTGAACATGTTGTAAAGCTTCACGGGGTACCGAGGACTATTGTGAGCGATAGGGACTCCAAGTTCCTAAGTCTCTTTTGGAAGTCCATGTGGGGTAGGCTTGGAACGAAGTTACTTTTCTCCACGTCTTGCCACCCACAAACCGATGGCCAAACGGAGGTAGTAAATAGAACCTTAGGGTCTATGCTACGTTCTATGGTTAAAGGTAAACTGACTTCATGGGAAGATCACCTACCCTTGATGGAATTTGCATACAACCGGGTAATATATTCGAGCACGGGAATGACTCCCTTTGAATGTGTTTACGGCCTGAATCCCCTTACCCCTTTAGATCTCACTCCTTTGTCTAGTGATCTCATGACCAGCTTAGATGGAAATAAAAGAGCCGAGGCAATGAAGAAAATGCATGAGACGGTGCGGATCAAGCTTGAAAAGAAGAACCAAGAGGTTGCAAAAAGGGTAAACAAAGGGAGAAGAAGGCTTGTGCTTAAACCCGGAGATTGGGTGTGGGTGCATCTTCGAAAGGATCGGTTTCCAGCTCAAAGGAATTCCAAATTGCTGCCAAGGGGTGATGGTCCTTTCGAAGTACTTTAGAGAATCAATGACAACGCCTACAAGATTGACCTTCCACCGGAATATCAAGTGCACAACACTTTCAACGTTGGTGATCTCTCCCTCGTGGATGCGGTTGAAGATGACCAAATTCTGAATTTGAGGTCAAATTCCTCTCAAGATGGAGAGGATGATACGGTTGGGTCAGCCTCCACAGGTACACGGCCTTTCACACGAAGCCAAGCTCGGGAATTACAAAAACTCCAAGCTTTGTTCATGCAAATGGCCGTGTGTGAGTTGGTGATTGAACCAACCAAGGACCTAAACGTTTTTATGTGTGAAGAGAGATCTTAATGTGTAATAAACTACTCTCCAAGGTTGGCACAAGAATCAAGGGCGGATGGGTCATTTTACCCCTTTTGTTTGTAGTATAAATAGAACATGTTAGAGAGTTATTCCTTAGTTTTTGAATGCTGATTTTGTAACCTAAAAACACTAAACATTTCGGCTCTCTCTCCACTCTTAGAATACGTCCCTATTATCTCACAAGTAGAGGGATACTTGTGTTGTCTCTTTGGCTAGAAACAAGGGTTTTGAGGTCGTTGAGTGCCTCTTGGTCCTCGTAAGAACTTGGTGTTTATATTCATTAGACTTAGGGTCCTCTCTTGATGTTAGGGTTCTTAGTTTCTTGAATGTTATATGTCAAGTTATCTATCTTTCTTTATCTTGTTGTTGTTGTTGATTTTGTTATCTTAAAGTCTAGTGAAGCCGTGTGGGGCTCTTTTCGATTCACTAGCATTGTTATCTATCTTGTTGTTCTTGTGTTGTTGGACTGAAAAACCGAAACTTAAACTTGTTGTTCTTGTGTTGTTGGACTGAAATCCGAGCCTACTTGAAGCTCTTGGTGTTGTTGGTTTGATTTTGTATCACTTGGTGATTCATACTCTACTCTGAATAACTTATCTTCTTATTCTACCTCTTTCCAATCTTCGTCTGCCTCTTCTTATTATTTTTTACTTGTTTTATATAAACCAAAAGTATGGACACCATGTCATTATTCAACATTACATCCTTACACTCCAATACTAAGTAACAGGATAACCTAGAGCATACTTTCACATCCTAGACCTCATACTAGACACTAGTTATCATAACCTGAGTTGGGGCCCTGGCTGCAATAGGTATCTCAAACCACCAAGGCCCAACAGACCACTATAACTCCCCAACCCACTAGTGATATTGTCCACTTTGGGCAAAGAACCACACTACTTTAAATGCATCACTAGGGAGTAAGTCTTTCTTACTTATGTTCTAGTACCCTTTGTGTACTTTGTCGATGTGGGACTCCTTCAAAAGTTGGGGTGTTACATACAACCCCTTATAGACTCAACATCTTAGATAAGCTTTGCCGCACCGAATGGGATTTGCCTACACTCAGGACCAAGGTTTTCCCCGCCTTACCGGTATACACCTATACTCATTTTGAACTCTGGCCCATAATGACAGGGTTGACATAGGAGCAGCTCTGATACAATTATATCACAACCCAAGCTGGGGCCCTGGCCGCGACCGGCATCTCGAACGATCAAGGCACGAGAGATTCCTCTAACTCATTAACCCATTAGTGATATTGTCTGCTTTGGGCCCAGACATGCACGACTTTAAAATACATCTCTAGGGAGTAAGGCTTTCTTACTTATATACCAAGTATCCCTCCTGTGTTTTGTCGATGTGGGACTCTTTCCTAAGTTAGGGGTTACACCAGCTCAGAAGCATAACTAGACAACTGATGTTACTTCAGGGAATGTTCCTTGACATAAATCCTATCAAGTGTCAAGTTCATAAACACTTCTTGCTTATCCTCCCTCAACTCCTGATGGAAGAATCAATTAAGAAAAGAATCTAAGAACTCCTCCCACATCACCCGCTCAACATTATCACCATTAAAGATTTTATCCATCCCATCAAAGAATCCTTGAGGATCCTTATCAACCTTAGATACTATAAAGGTTGGGGGATTCAACCTCATAAACTACCTAACCTGAGTAATCTCAAATAATAGGGCAACAAAACTAACAGGACAAGACTGAGTGGCCACTAATTGGGTAAACAAATGAATAGATTGACAAAACTCCACATTAGAGATATCCCACATTAGAGATATCCCCTTGAGGTGACTGAGCATGAGTGTCACCAGTCAGGGAAATACTAGCGTGGACCGATGAAACTCCATGTGAGGTAGCACTATTAGTAGTAGGGACCCTAGATCAACTTTGCATCTATAAATAAGGTGAGTTCCATCCACATTATCCTCAGGTAGGGTAATGGGCCTAGCAGAGTTCCTATAAACATTAGATCTTTGGGAAGGCAAGATCTAAAATATTAGTAAGTCAGAGATTAGAGAATTACCATGACCCTAGGCTCTATAGCTCGAAAGAGAACACAAGAAAGGGAAACATTCCTAAATTTCTTGCAGCCTCCCTCTTTTAAATGTGGAGCTCTATAAACTCATAAAAAGGATTCTACTCTACATGACTTTGTGGACACCTAACGACCTTGAACTTATTCTCTGTTACCTGGATTATCATGACCCAATCTCGATCCTAGTCGTGATGCATATCTCAGCCTACCAAGTTCAAGAGACCTCCCCCTTATCCTAGACAACCAAAACATATTATGATATAATAGTGGAAGCAACTAGAGTATAAAGATAAGACAACTATTGTAACTATAATGGAACTAGGTTTTCAAAATAGTGAGCAACCCATAATTCTATCTGAAAAGCCTCTAAATTAAAATACGAATTTAGGTCGGGACATGCCCCCGATAATGGCCAAAAAGGAATCCAAAGTGTGAAAGAAACCTATAGGATTTCAATACTCATAAATAAAGCAATGAAATGTCCACCCTTGTAAAATATGAAGGCTTACCACTTCAATGCAAAACTGATGAACCAAAATCCATCTAACGTTACACAGGGGTAAAAGAGGTGTCTTCAGACCCTACATTATGAAATAATGTAGCTTCCTAGGATAGTTAGTGTGGTGACCACTAGCATGTAACTCGGGATATGGGATAAAATAATGCCATTTTCTAAAACAAAACTAAACCTCAATGTACATGTTCATATACATACATATATATATAAGATGTGAGGATAGGGTACAGGGTTTAACTATCTGATTTATATATATTAACCTAGACTGTGTAGCTCTAACCATCCTAAGGGAAACCACAGACTATATTAGTTTAGCTCTATCTACTGAAAGGGTCCCAACGTATGTTAGCTACATGAATAAGGAAAAATCCGAGGAAAGGTCAAAGATACAAAGTCTCCAGCCCTTTTAAAATATATATATAGAAAGTGTGAACTATGTACACGGCTACCAAGGCCTTCCTGCCGATAAATGTGGTTTCCAGTATCAGTCCCCCTAGGACCTCTCCCTTTTATGATGAGATATATAACCCTATTTAAACCTTATTATAACATTTGCACATAACCCATCCATTTAACTACAGAGTCATCCATAAACGTATTTATTGAATGGTATCATCATATGAATTAATTATGCTTGCAAGCCAATTCCATTATGCCAAACCAAACCAATTACTCATAAGACTCCAAAGATCCATGTTAAAATCAATCCATGGCAACCAAAGGCTTTCAAAATAAATTTTATTTAGTTAGCCATTAATGTAATGCAATAGTTTTGTAAAGTAAGGAAAACCATGTAATTGCTCATAATTCAAAACCAATTGTGGAAGTGGGTTGAGGTTAATACCAATTCCATGCCAAAATAATAGTTTTGGGGGATTCCATAACACCTGTCCCATTCACCATGACAATACATCCAATTAGTTCAAAAACCATAAGTAAAAGCAGGAATTATAATTCCAGAACAATGGGAAAACCAACCAAGTAGTAATCATACAAAACCATCAAATCTTAATTCAAAATCCAATAATTAATTCACATAAACAATGATTAAGCACATGTTTTTTATAAAACTAAGTTAGGGAAGGGATATATGCCTGAAAATACCAAACATTTGGAGAAGAAACCACTATTTAAAGCCTAGATGATTAACCCTTTGAAACCCTAGCTTTTGTTTTTTTACCTTGGAAGTTTTAGAGACAAGAGAGTGCTTATGTTATGTTAATTGGTGGAAATAGGGCTAAGGGAAAGGTTTTATATCGTGGAAAGTAATGGGATGGAAGGAAAAGACCACAATGCACTTAATGGAATTATGTAACAATTATATCTATCAGTTGCTACGGGTCTCATAACGATTCGTGATGGTCGTTCATGAGTCATCACGATGAGTCGTAGTATGGGCAGTACCTAGGACCACCTACACTGGTTTGGTCACAAGTCAAACCCTATGACTCTTGACCTCACCTTATGACTGGTAGGATTATAGTCGTAGACATAAAAGAAATAATGGGTCGTTTCGCTTGTTAGACTATGATTGGAACTATACGACTCATGAGGGGTCGTCATGATTCATCACCTAAGATGTACTCTGGACATTAATGACTAAAACCAGAAATTCAGCAGGGTCCAACACCTAAGGTATTACACACGAGTACTAGATAAATACTTTATACATAAAGCCATCTCCAAGATAAAAGGTATTGACTAGTCCAACAATATAGTGAGAGAAAGAGAAACTCCAAACATTAGGATCTAACCATAAATATGTTATTCAAGCTTTCTTGAAAAAATGCACAAGTTATTGGAGAGAACTCATACTAAAAACAGAAAAATGCAAAAGTATAGTACTAGTGCAAAAAAATATAGTGCTTAGTAGGCATCAATCGACTGTTTTTAGATAAGTAAGACAATACACTAAGAGAATTACAACTGAGTGTAACAAAACATGTACTACGTTGTCAAAAGGAGGGTACGTACCTACAAAAGCTAAGCTTACAGTCTAACAAAACTACAACTATATCAAGAACGAGTGTTAATAAAAAATATAAAGATATATATCCATTGTAAGAGAGCATATGTCAATCAAATATTATATCCAGAAATGTTAAGTAAGAGAGTCTATAAAATGTACCTCCATAGTGAGTACATATCAGGAATCAATCTACCATAACTATTTAATAACGAACAACCATAAACCAACAAAGACCCTATAAGCCTTGAAAGTGCACAATAATCAATCAATAACATAAATAAGACTCCACAAACCTAAAAGGTTCAAAACAATAAACATCACCCTATCAACCTCTAAAAGTATGACAAGCACAAAGTAACAAACATAGAATGGATAGGTAATGCATATGAATTAATGTATCCCATTGAAAATTAGGTAATGCAATATATGATAAGTACCATATCAAACCTAAGTGTATAGACCTCTTCTAGCTCCGTGTCTCCAATGGTGACCACCCTTCTCCCACAATTTGGATAACATATAGAGGGTCCATAGGGGACTCAAGATATCCATATACATTATTTGGTCCTTTACTAGGACTTCCAAGATTATAATTTGTAATAATCATGAACACAATAGATGTATATAATCAACCCAAGGTTAAATATGTAATAAGCAGTAAAATAAGCTAAAGTCAAACCAGGACTAAATAATGTAATTTTATTTTTAAAATCGGTAAGTATGAAAAACATACATAAATTATATTCCACAATAAAAATAGTAAGGGAAAATTAAGTTAGATCACATTGACAAAATAGTAGAGAAAATTTTTTATGAGATATACACACTGCTAGTGTTTGACTCGAACAAGAGCATAAGTAATTTAATTTTATTAGGAAAGCCAAAGTACAATAGTAAGTGTGGTACAACTTCCATTTTAAAAATTGTTTATGAGAGGAAAAAAATGAATAAATACCTTTAATTTTTGCAAAATAGTAGTGAAAACTAATGTTTCCCTTGAATCTTACCACAATGCATTAATGTTCTCAGACAATATATGCATGTCATCACTAGTATACAAATAATAAGAGAAGAGTCATACAAATATTGTTAGGCAAGTATCACAAACTTGTAAAGATAAGTTCATTAACTTGTAAGCCCAACTGGCTCATATCCAAGGCCTTGATCCTACTATCAAATCGAATGGATTATAAATAATTAGCAATATGGAGGAACAAGAGTAAATAGGATACAAAATGGTACAAGAAGAGTTAAATGAGGGAAACATAACCCACTTATGAGATACTATCCGTAAGCCTATTCTAAGGTTCTCTAATCTCATTCTAAATTCTTAGCATATAAGCAAGGAACTTTAACCTAATGTTAGCTATAGTAAAAATATGGTAAATGTAGAAGTCAATGGTCATATCTAAGCGGACCACTCAATACTGAAGAAGTATAAGGTTCACGTGCTATGAAAAGGGTATTATTATAGAGTAGCAACCTTATGAAATGTCTATGCTAACTATAATATCCAGAAGAATCTGCTCTAAGGCGTGCATACCTAAATTTAAGCTACGACTTCTAACTTATATTTCAAGGATTCTACAAATACTAGGTCGTTCAAAGAAGTGAGAAAAAACTACTAAAACTATGGATTCGAGAGCATAATTCTAGTCTAAGGTTCCTAATGAAGGTCAAGAATGACAACTACTTGTGCACTCCACACGAATAAACAATCTCATAGAAAAAAGTCTCGAAGAGAGCACACCGTATCCTACCATAAAGCTGAACAACAAACTCAAACCATCAACAACTACTTATACACTGTACACGGCCTTGGAAATCATCACATCAAGAAAATCCAAGGAAAAAAAATCCTCCTAGGTGTGAGCTTTGAATAGGTTGATGTAGATAGTCAAATATGTTTCACTGGTAATATATAGTGTTAAAAGTTATCCTCTCAAAGGACAGTATCTATCAGCAACCCAACAAACTAATACAAAAGAATAATTATCATCCATCTCGATTAACTTAGTTAAGAATTAAACAATATATGAAGTGGAATAAAATATATAAGTAGTCATGTATTTCTAAGAAAAAGAATGAAATGAATGATAATCTAGATAGAAATATATATAGATACCACATATAGTAACAAAATTTGATTGATGTATAGTTGTTCATTAACTAAAAAATATTTTAAAGTTATGATATGGTGCCACTTCTTAATTACCATATATGTGTGTTATGTTAGACCTACCCTTCCACGTGTGAAGTAAGGTGTTTAACTCATTATTTTTCTGCAACGCATTGAATCAGGTACCAAAAATTCTAGACGGTACTCATGACCCTGAAGGACCACAAGCTAACCCATTACTGATATCTATAATTGGGCACTGATTAATACATTATAAATACGTAGAATATAAGCTATAAGGCCATAAGGTTCAAAACTGAACTAATACTAAATATAATATAATGTCTGTAGTGGGGTATGACAATACCTAAAACTATTGATAGACTGTCTGAGAGATGCTATAGTCTGAAAGCCTCTAAACTGTATGAAAACTGTGGAGTTGATGGGACATGTCGCCAACTAACTTCGAACTACTAAAATAATAAAGTAATAAAATAATAATGCTATCCTCGAATGATGAGGACTCACTGCTAGTATGGTTGTTGAACGTCAGATCTACTAAAGATGCTTGGGAGCTCATACTTCTAAACCTATGGTATAAAACACCATAGCGTAAATGAGTCAGTACGTTGAATATACGGGTATGCAACTGAGGTAGGCTAAATGCAAGGGTTCATATGCATGAACAATAATAACTGACTGTATAACATGAATGTGAGAATACATGTATAAATACATGATTTGTAACTGAGATCTGGCAAGAACTGACTCATGAATTTTGATAACATGGATTTACTGATATCTGAGTACAGATATTGGGATACCAAATGACTGAGTCTTTTGAATACTGAGGAAATAATGTCATATTACTAATATATAAATAATTGTTTCTGACAGCTTTTATTATAAACAACTAGTCTAATTGACTGTATCTGACAGTCCTAAAACTCAATACTGATAACATGGGTTTCGTGTAATTAATATAGTATTAACTGAGTTTGTGATAACATAATTACTGAGTCTGAATAATGATAACATGAGTGACTATATCTGATTGTCCTGATACTGATAGAACTAGCTAGGTTTCGTACTGTACTGATTTGACTATAACTGACACTCCTGGATTTCTATAGAACTGAACTGAGTTCTATTACAGAAACTGGATTTGAAACTGAGACTATAAGAGGTAATCATCTAACCGGCATGCCCCAAAACCTAAATGGTGGGGTCCAACCTGTAACCCCAACTGGAAGGATATCAGTACCATACTATGGGTAAAGACAAGCTGTGACTATACCCTCTATGACCGGGAGCTCTTTTGCTAAACCCTCCTAGTAGAAAACTTAAATGAAATGTATAAATCCCTAAACTCATAGGGGTACATCTAAATCTACGCTATCTATGTAGTACTGGAATGCAGGGATTGCTACTAAGGATCACACCCTCTACTGGCTGACAGTGTGTGTCCTCATCCTTGGGTTCACTCGGTACTGAATCCTACTCCCAACTGAATAGACACTTAACTGATTAACTGAACTGAACTGTTACTAATGGTATTTTTTATCAGAGCTAAACTGAGTTCACTGAGTTCCGTTGACAGATTGAATGCTTCTAAGATCTGAGGACTTATAGAGAGTACTGAAGTTATTGAGATTTCTGGGAATACTGAGTTTACCAATATTATTGAGTTCTTATGTTACTGAGACCAGTGAGGTCATTGAGATTATTGAGTAGGACTAGACTGATACTGAATTTACTGAGTTTTCCTGATTCATGAGACTTACTGAGTTCTAAGCATCATGGCTTGACTGAGAGTATCATGAAAACATGACATTGGCTCTAGGCACACAACTAAATTGTCGGGTAAAAGTACCTCCATGACTAGATAGCATGAAACTGACATGACATGATGTTTCTTGAACACATAACCAATATCAACAATTCATAATACATTAATTTGGGGATTTTACGAATCACATATTTATCATAGTCTTGTACATGAATGTAATTGCATATAAACATGTCTTACTTTCATCAACCTAATGTCATGGACATTCCCTTAACCATTAATAATGCACACAATATCATGGAAGTCATTCTTAGTCATAGGGCAAAGCATACACTTATCACTTGTGTCATAATTAAGTTATAATGCATAATTTCTAATCTCTTAGGCATTTTATCAAACACCTAAGATGCATCACTTAGGGCATAGGTGTGGGCATAGGTGTAATGCCCCAAATTTTGTTCTCGAAATGCTACATGGTGCTTATGACACCAAAGGATCACAAGCTAATCCATGACTGATATCTGTACCTGTATACTGCATAATATACTAAATAATACATAAACATAAACTGAAAGGCCATAAGGTTCACATAATTGAAGTAAAATATAACATCTAAATGGGGTATGAAATACCCCAAAAACTAAAATAACTGTTTGAACATAATAGACTGGAAAGCCTTTAACTAACAAAACTTTATGAGTAAGGAGTTGATGGGACATATCCCCAACTAACTCCAACTAATAAACTAATTAATGAGATAATAGATAAATAATCATGTCCTCAAAGGATGAGGACTCACTGCTAACTCAGACAACTGATATCAGGAATCTACTGATGCTCTGGATCTCATGTCTCTGAACCTATGGTATAAGACACCATAGCATAAATGTGTCAGTACTTTGAATGTACAAGTATGCATGTGAGGTAGGATGAATGCATGGGGTTCATATGCATGAACAATACTGGCAACTGACTACTATGAGCGTGAGAATACAAGCTTGCATACATAGTAAATATATCTAAAATCATGATAGCATGAGTATCCTGATGACTAACTTGACTAAAGATTGAATTATGATAATGGATAACATAAGTGACTGTATCTGACAGTCCTGAATCTGATGGAACTAGCTGAGTTTTCTACTATATCTGAGTTAACTGTATCTAACAGTCTTGAATTTTGAAAAATTATTTGAGTTCTTTTACTGAGACTGATACTGAGACTGTGGGAGGTGTCATCTAACCGACATGCCCCAAATGATACATTATAGCTAAATTGGGGTCCAATCTATGACCTGATATGAGTGCCACTGGTAAGGACAAGATATGAGTGACCCTAATATAACAGGTAAATCTAGTGAGAATGGTGGTAACCCTCATATATAAGGCTAAGCTACCTCATGTATCCTAATATAGAAGGCTATGAAATCTGAACCTATGTTGGCTACATAGTTCTGGAACACAAGGATTGCTTCAAAGAATCACACCCTTATATAACAGGTGCGTTCCCATGCTTGGATTTGCTCGGTGCTAATTTCTACTCCCATCTGAATAGACACTGAACATGATTTACTAAATTGAACATGGACTGTGTTACTGACTTCTATTGACTGACATAATACTACTAATATCTTACAACTGACTGAGTTCATGGAGATTTCCTGAGACAAAAAACTGTCTGAAGTCTAAGGATTCATAGCTTGACTGAGAGTATCGTGAAAACATGACGTGGCTCTAGGCACACAGCTAATGTTTCGGGTACGAGTACCCCCAAGACTCGATGGAAGAAAACTGACCAAGCATAACTTACTTGAACATATAACTAACATCATAATCCATAATATATTTATAGAAGCATTTCATCAAAACATGTGATAGGTATAACCTGTACATAAATGGGGATTTCATGGTATCATAGTAGTTAGGAACTTTTCCTTCATCTAACCATTTAATCAAACATATTGTAGGCATGGTACATGTAAACATTATTGTACAATAAATAAACATCGTGGTTCAATTCTAATTTTATCATTCAAGGGTTTAGTCATAGGTTTGCATGAATCTATATCTTTAACAATTTAACCCACATAGAATTTATCACCCAACATGGAGTAGAATTCAATTTCTCATTATCCACATGAGCAGCCCAATCATGAAATTCATAAGAAAATCCATAAACTTAAATTTAGAAAAAGGATTCTTGGGCTTCATGGATGAAAGGAGTCCATAAATGAACACTATACATACCTTGGTTCGTAAATACATGAAGATTGACGGAGGAAATTCTTGATTCTGAATCTTCTATAAAAAGCCCTAGGTTGTTCTTGAGAGGTTTTTGAGAGAAGAGAGTGTATTATGGATGAAAAGTGGCTGAATCACGTGTTAAAGGGCTTAAATAGGGGTGATAAATTAACCCTTTTAACCTTGGACGCGTCTTGTAATTTCAGTAAAAAATTCCTGAATTGGACCCTTGGCGCGACGTGGCGCTATCGTGCCTTGTCACTGTAATTTGACTATTAGGAAATTGAGGGATGGCGCGACGCGGAGCCATCGTGTCCCCTTCTTTTTCAACCTGGAACTTTGGCGCGATGAGGAGGAAATCATGCTGAGACACTGGGAAAGGACAATTTTCATTTTAGCTTATGGCTAGGCACACCGCTGACCAATATGACGTTTTTCTGTGGGAAATTGAAATAGTCATAACTTCTTACCCGGTTATCGGATTTATGTGAATTTTATATCGATTGAAAGCTTATTGAATTTCCCTCCTGACAAATAGTGAAATCTTAAAAATACCACGTGTACAAAAGTTGATTCATCTTTCAAATAAATCTCTTAACATTTTTTAGATGATTTCAAGCTAGGAAAAGGTACGGGGTATTAAAATATCTCCTCCTTGAGAACATTCATCCTCGAATGAAACTGAGAATGAGGGGAAGAACATAAACTAACATACATACTAAACATGAATAACTAAAACACGATCTCATGACTGATATGACTGATAACAAAATACATTATACTGGACACGCATACCTGATGCATGCCTAATTGATTAATGAATGTATGATTGAGTGTTATTAGGAACTAAGTTTCTCACATTGAGAATGCATGTTTGATGCTTAATTATATAACTGAACTGATACATGAATGCATGACTGAATATGTAACGGTACTTGATACCAAGTTTGTTATGAACACTGAATATGAAACTGAGTAAGCTTAAGGAGGACTATTACCTTGAGCTTGATCTAAGTTGGTGGAGAAAAGGTGAGGACACTTGGTATGCATGTCTACTTCTTCCTAAGTATCTCCCTAAACAGACTGATTTCACCAAAGAACTTTAACTAGAGGGACTTCTTTGTTCCTCAGTCTACGAGTATGATAGTCTAGGATTTCGATTGGAATCTCCTTATATGAGAGACTGTTCTAAACATCAATGCCCTGATTAGGGAATACAACTGCTAGGTCACCTATGCACGTCTTGAACAAAGAGACACGGAAAACTGGATGAACTGAGGCTAGATCTTAAGGAAATTTGAGCTCATAAGCTACCTTGCCGAATCGACTGAGAATATTGAAGGGACCGACATATCGGGGACTGAGTTTCCCTTTATTGCCGAACCACTTCAGTCCTTTCATGGGAGAGATCTTTAGATAGACATAGTCACCATTCTTGAACTCGAGATCTTTTCTATGAACATCTGCATAAGACTTCTGTCGACTGTGAGCAACTCTGAGTCTTTCTCTAATCAACTGGACTTTTTCTAAGGCATCAAATACTAAGTCAGGACCTATTATTGAGGCCTCACTAACTTCAAACCAACAAAATAGAGATCTACATCTCCTACGATAGAGAGCCTCGAATGGAGCTATTCGAATACTGGAATGATAAATGTTGTTGTATGCAAACTCAATCAAAGGAAAGTAGTCATCCCAACTACCATTGAAATCAATTTCACACATCTGTAGAATATGTTCAAATTTCTGAATGGTCCTTTCTGTTTGACCATCTGTTTGCTGATGGAAGGCTGTACTGAGATGAACTTGGGTACCAAGACCCTTTTAGAATGCATTCCAAAAACGAAAGGTGAGTTGGGTACCTCTGTATGAGATAATAGATAGAGGAATACCGTGCAATATGACTAACTTCTTGATATAGAGTTTGGCATAATCCTCGGTTGAATAAGAGGTATGGACTGGAAGAAAATGGGCTGATTTGGTCATTCTCTCTATAATGACCCAAACTAAATCGTGCTGATGATAAGTTTGAGGTAAGCCCGTCACGTAGTCCATGTTCACTTCTTCCCACTTCCAAGTAGGAATAATGAACTCCTGCATAGGACCACTAGGCTTTTGATGCTCTATCTTAACCTGCTGATATTTAGAGCATTTAGCAACAAACTCTACAGCATCTCTCTTTATACCACTCTACTAATAGACTTCTCGTGAGTCATGGTACATCTTTGTGGACCCAATATGAATAAAGTAGAACACACCATGCACTTCTGAAAGAATTCGCTTCCTTAAGTCATGTACACCTGGAACACACAGACGACCCTGACAACGCAAAACACCATATCCCCCTTGGGAGAAAAACTCTACTTTCTGATCCCGAACTGACTCTCTCAACGTGACAATGCTGGGATCTCTATCTTACTTTTCTTTTACCTCGGATCTAGAGATGATTCTGAAATACTCTAAAGCCATATATCACCCCCATCTGTATCGACTAAGAGAACGCCTAGTCTTGCAAGATGATTTACTTCCTGAGATAACTTCTTCTTACTGTCATCCACATGAGAAATACTACCCATAGTCTACTGAGAGCATCGGCTACTATATTGGACTTGCACGGATGATAGATGACACTCATGTCATAATCTTTCAAGAGCTCTAACCACCTTCTGTAATGAAGATTGAGATTTTTCTAAGAAAAGACATACTGAAGACTCTTATGATCTGTGAAAACATCTACATGAACTTCGTAGATATAATGCCTTAAAATCTTTAAGGCATAGAATACGACTGCTAACTCATGATCGTGAGTAGGATAATTATTCTCATGGGGTTTAAGTTGTCTGGAGGCGTAGGCTATGACCTTACCATGCTGCATGAGGACACAAACTAAACAAACTCTGGATGCATTACAATACACTACGAACCCATCTGGACCATCTGGAAGAGCTAAAATTGTAGCTAAGGTGAGCCGAGTCTTCAACTCCCAAAAATTCTTCTCACAAGGATTTGACCACTGAAACTTGATTTTCTTCTAAGTCAATCTTCACATAGGGGATGCAATAGAATAAAATCCCTCAGCAAACCATCTGTAATAGCCATCCATACCCAAGAAACTCCTAATATCTGAAGGAGAGACAGGTCTGGGCTAATTTTTACCGCTTTGATCTTTTGAGGATCAACTCTAATGCCATCACCCAAAATGATGATAGATATTTTTAAGTGACCATACTGGGTACAGAAGGCTATTTTCAAAATGTCACATTCTCAAACTCTGAGTAGATGATAGCCAGATCTGATACGAAATCAAACCAACAACACCAAGAGCTTCAAGTAGGCTCGGATTTCAGTCCAACAACACAAGAACAACAAGTTTAAGTTTCGGTTTTTCAGTCCAACAACACAAGAACAACAAGATAGATAACAATGCTAGTGAATCGAAAAGAGCCCCACACGGCTTCACTAGACTTTAAGATAACAAAATCAACAACAACAACAAGATAAAGAAAGATAGATAACTTGACATATAACATTCAAGAAACTAAGAACCCTACATCAAGAGAGGACCCTAAGTCTAATGAATATAAACACCAAGTTCTTACGAGGACCAAGAGGCACTCAACGACCTCAAAACCCTTGTTTTTAGCCAAAGAGACAACACAAGTATCCCTCTACTTGTGAGATAATAGGGACGGCTTCTAAGAGTGGAAGAGAGACGAAATGTTTAGTGTTTTAGGTTACAAAATAAGCATTCAAAAACTAAGGAATAACTCTCTAACATGTTCTATTTATACTACAAACAAAAGGGGTAAAATGACCCATCCGCCCTTGCTTCTTGTGCCAACCTTGGTGAGTAGTTTATTACACATTAAGACCTCTCTTCACACATAAAAACGTTTAGGTCCTTGGTTGGTTCAATCACCAACTCACACACGACCATTTGCATGAACAAAGCTTGGAGTTTTTATAATTCCCGAGCTTGGCTTCGTGTGAAAGGTCGTGTACCTGTGGAGGCTGCCCCAACCGTATCATCCTCTCCATCTTGAGAGGAATTTGACCTCAAATTCAGCATTTGGTCATCTTCAACCGCATCCACGAGGGAGAGATCACCAACGTTGAAAGTGTTGTGCACTTGATATTCCGGTGGAAGGTCAATCTTGTAGGCGTTGTCATTGATTCTCTCAAGTACTTTGAAAGGACCATCACCCCTTGGCAGCAATTTGGACTTCCTTTGAGCTGGAAACCGATCCTTTCGAAGATGCACCCACACCCAATCTCCGGGTTCAAGCACAAGCCTTCTTCTCCCTTTGTTTACCCTTTTTGCAACCTCTTGGTTCTTCTTTTCAAGCTTGATCCGCACCGTCTTATGCATTTTCTTCATTGCCTCAGCTCTTTTATTTCCATCTAAGCTGGTCATGAGATCACTAGACAAAGGAGTGAGATCTAAAGGGGTAAGGGGATTCAGGACGTAAACACATTCAAAGGGAGTCATTCCCGTGCTCGAATATATTACCCGGTTGTATGCAAATTCCATCAAGGGTAGGTGATCTTCCCATGAAGTCAGTTTACCTTTAACCATAGAACGTAGCATAGACCCTAAGGTTCTATTTACTACCTCCGTTTGGCCATCGGTTTGTGGGTGGCAAGACGTGGAGAAAAGTAACTTCGTTCCAAGCCTACCCCACATGGACTTCCAAAAGAGACTTAGGAACTTGGAGTCCCTATCGCTCACAATAGTCCTCGGTACCCCGTGAAGCTTTACAACATATTCAACAAATAATGAAGCTACACTATGAGCATCCTCGGTTTTAGCACATGGAATAAAATGAGCCATTTTAGAGAATCTATCAACAATAACAAAAATTCTATCTCGGCCCTTTCTAGTCCTTGGCAGCCCCAAAACAAAATCCATCGAAATGTCCAACCAAGGTCTAAGGGGAGTAGGGAGTGGGGTGTATAATCCTTGAGGTAGGAGACGAGATTTCGCACTCCGGAAGGCCACGCATTGACTACAAATTTTAGTGACGTCTTTGCGCATTTTGGGCCAATAGAAGTTCTCCTCTAAGATTCCGAGGGTCTTGTCTACCCCAAAGTGCCCATGAGGCCTCCGTCATGGGCCTCCCTCACAAATAATTCCCTCCAAGAACTAGAAGGAACACACAACCTCCTCCCTTTGAACAAATACCCATCGAACCGAGAGTAGGAGGAATGGTCATTCTCCTTAAGCCAACGGTCCCTTCCCCACTCTTCGTATTCCCTAAAAATAGGAGCAAAGGTAGGATCCTCGGGATACAACAACCGCAAGCTCTCAAAACCCATCAATTTCGAAGACAAGGTAGCAACAAGCACATGCTTCCTAGACAAGGCATCGGCAACAACATTTTCCTTTCCCCTTTTGTAATGAATTACATAAGGGAAAGTCTCGATGAACTCAATCCACTTAGCATGACGCCTATTCAACTTGTCTTGGCTCTTAAGGTGTTTCAACGACTCATGATCCGTTCGTATCACAAACTCCTTAGGCCACAAATAATGTTGCCAATTTCCCAAAGCTCTGACAAGGGCGTACAACTCCAAATCATAAGTTGAGTAATTAAGAGTTGCCCCTTTGAGCTTTTCACTGAAATAAGCAATGGGCTTACCTTCTTGCATCAAAACAGCCCCGATGCCAACCTTACTAGCATCACACTCTACTTCAAACATTTTATCAAAATCGGGCAATTGCAATAAAGGCGCCGAGATGAGCGTAGCTTTCAAGGCCTCAAAAGCCCTAGCCTGCTCATCACCCCATTTAAAGGGTCCGTCCTTTCTAATTACCTCGGTCAAGGGGGCTGCTACGGAACTAAATCCTTTGACAAACCTCCTATAAAAGCTTGCCAACCCGTGGAAACTTCGGATTTCTCCAATAGTTTTAGGGGTCGGCCAACTTCGAATAGAGTCTATCTTGGAATCGTCCACTTCCACACCCCTTGAGCTCACGACAAAACCCAAGAATATAACCTTATCAACACCAAAAGAACACTTCTCCATGTTGGCATACAGCTTCTCCTTTCGGAGCACATCAAACACACATCTCAAATGCATTACATGATCATCAATAGATTTACTATACACCAACACATCGTCAAAGTAAACCACCACAAACTTTCCAATATAAGGCTTCATTACATGATTCATTAGCCTCATAAAGGTGCTAGGAGCATTGGTAAGGCCGAAGGGCATGACCAGCCACTCATATAGACCGAATTTGGTCTTGAATGCGGTCTTCCACTCATCACCGGGTTGCATGCGAATTTGGTGATAGCCACTCCTAAGGTCCACTTTAGAAAACAAACAAGATCCGTGGAGATCATCTAACATATCATCTAGTCTAGGGATTGGATGACGATACCTTATAGTGATTTTGTTGATGGCTCTACAATCGACGCACATGCGCCAAGTTTCGTCCTTCTTCGGCACCAAAAGCACCGGAACAGCACACGGACTCATGCTTTGCTTGATGTATCCCTTGTTGAGAAGCTCCTCAACTTGTCTTTCAAGCTCCTTAGTGTCCATGGGATTGCTCCTATAGGCCGATTTGTTTGGAAGTTGTGAACCCGGCACCAAATCAATTTGGTGCTCAATTCCCCGAAGTGGGGGCAATCCTTGCGGAAGTTCTTGAGGAAATACATCTTCATACTCCTGCAACACACAAGAAATCAAAGGGGAAATGGAAGAATTAGTGGGGTTAGTATTAAAACAATGGGCCAAAAGTAACATCGGCTTGTTTTCATCATGGTCCACGAAGAGTTCTTTCCTCCTAGCCAACATCACTATGTTTTCCATCTCCCTTGTCGTTGGGACAGCCTCGGATGTCCCTACTTCCTTACCTACGGCATTCCCCCCCTTTTCTCCCTTTCCGGATTCCTTCCCCTTTCCCTTCAACTCTCTCATCTTTTGATGCCACTCATTTACTTGGAAGGGTGAAAGAGGGTGAAGTGTGACCTTTCGGCCATCCTTCTCAAGCGTATACCGGTTGGACCTCCCATCGTGTTTAGTAGACCTATCATATTGCCATGGTCTACCTAACAACAAGTGACATGCTTGCATTGGGATCACGTCACAAAGCACTTCATCGTGGTAGTTTCCCACCTTAAACCGAATCATACATTGCCTTGTGACCTTTAATTCACCACAATCGTTCTTTTTTTTTTTTTTTGTGTTAATATTCACACAACTATTTATAGTTTGCAAAGTGTTTTAGTGGGAAAAATAAAATCTTGTAGTATTTCACCCTTTTCAAACTCAAGAAAGTGAGGTTTGGTTGACTAATCCCACAAAACAAGGCTCCTTGAATTAGGGAAAAGTGATTGACAAGACTAGAAGGTGATGGGTGCAAGTCTTTCACAACAACTTTATAGCTTGTCTTACAACTTGAGCACACAACAAGAGGAACAAGATGAACAAATTCAAAAGATGAACACCTCAACAAACTTCATCAACTTCTTTAGCACATAAACACACAACCACCGATTTTTCTTTTGGTTATCAACAACATACAACTTTCGGCCACTTCATGTCACTACACAATGTTCAAGTTTTCAAGCTCAACTTTTGGATCTAGACACCTTAGTGTTGGTGAGAAAGAAACCAACACTAGAAACTCACTAAACAAGCAAAATAACACCTAGATCTAAACATACAACATCATTCTTGGTTTCAACTTTTAATGGACAGATTTTCAGAATTTCTTTTTGGTGTTGTTTGTTTAAGCCGTGAACTAGCCCAAGATGGGTTATGTTGGAACACAACCGGTCTCGCTTTGATACCAAATGATACGAAATCAAACCAACAACACCAAGAGCTTCAAGTAGGCTCGGATTTCAGTCCAACAACACAAGAACAACAAGTTTAAGTTTCGGTTTTTCAGTCCAACAACACAAGAACAACAAGATAGATAACAATGCTAGTGAATCGAAAAGAGGCCCACACGGCTTCACTAGACTTTAAGATAACAAAATCAACAACAACAACAAGATAAAGAAAGATAGATAACTTGACATATAACATTCAAGAAACTAAGAACCCTACATCAAGAGAGGACCCTAAGTCTAATGAATATAAACACCAAGTTCTTACGAGGACCAAGAGGCACTCAACGACCTCAAAACCCTTGTTTCTAGCCAAAGAGACAACACAAGTATCCCTCTACTTGTGAGATAATAGGGACGGCTTCTAAGAGTGGAAGAGAGACGAAATGTTTAGTGTTTTTAGGTTACAAAATCAGCATTCAAAAACTAAGGAATAACTCTCTAACATGTTCTATTTATACTACAAACAAAAGGGGTAAAATGACCCATCCGCCCTTGCTTCTTGTGCCAACCTTGGTGAGTAGTTTATTACACATTAAGACCTCTCTTCACACATAAAAACGTTTAGGTCCTTGGTTGGTTCAATCACCAACTCACACACGGCCATTTGCATGAACAAAGCTTGGAGTTTTTGTAATTCCCGAGCTTGGCTTCGTGTGAAAGGTCGTGTACCTGTGGAGGCTGCCCCAACCGTATCAAGATCTGAGGTCTATCTTAGAGAAATAACTGGCACCCAGAAGTTGGTCAAACAAGTCATCGATTCTAGGAAGAGGATACTTGTTCTTGACCATGACCTTATTAAGTTGACGTTAGTCTATACACATTCTGAGAGAACCGACTTTCTTGCACACGAATAATACTGGAGCACCCCATGGGGACATACTAAGCCTGATGAATCCTTTATCTAAGAGATCTTTCAACTGTTCTTTTAGTTCTTTGAGTTCTATTGGTGCCATTCTATGTGGCAGAATGGATATAGGATGTGTGTCTGGAAGAAGATCTATATCGAAGTCTATTTCCGATTCAGGAGGAATTCATGGAAGATCTTCGGGAAAGACATCTAAATATTCATTCACAATTGGAACGAATTCAAGACTAAGAGTTTCTAAACTGGAATCCGTAACATGAAAAAGATGATAGGCACATCCCTTAGATATCATTTGCATTGCCTAAAGGTAGGAAACAAGATGACCTCTAAACACGGAAGTACTACCCTTCCACTAAAGGATGGATTCATTTAGGAACTAAAACTGGACTATTCTATTTCTACAGTCGACTATGGCATAGCAGGAGTAAAGCCAATCCATGCCGAGAATGACATCAAAATCAGTCATCTCTAATTTGACTAAGTCTGCTGAACTGACTTTTTGAGATATCATAATCGGGCAATTCCTGTATACCTATCGGGCTATGATGGTTTTACCCACTGGGGTAGAGACTGAGAAGGGCTCTTCTTAAATTTCGGGAATGAGTCTAAAATCAACTCATATTTAAGGAGTGACAAAAGACAAAAAAGCTCATGGATCTAGAAAAGCGTAATCATGCACATGAAAGATCTGTAATGTACGGGTAACCACATCAGGAAAATTTTCATGATCTTGTCGGGATTGAAGAGCATAGAGACGATTTGGGCATTGCCCTCTTGTAGCACTAGAGGTGGCACCCTACTGATTTAGGTGATCGGACTGAGCTGAGGAGCTATTTTGTTGACCCTGAGGACCTGGCTGAGGAAAGTATCTGACTCTGTGGCCTTGTTTACCACATTTGAAACAAATACCACTGACAGATCTGCAAATACCCTGATGGTTCTCTCCATAAGTCTGGTAAAGAGGATAGGTGCGGGCACTGCTAACACTGCCCTGGGACTTAGAGCCTGGCACTCTATCTCTGTTACCCTTTTCAAACTTAGAAACTGGAGCACTGGCTGAAGAAGGAGCTGGAACTGATGACTTAAAATGAAACTGAGAATGGTTTCCTCCTTCTAAAATAGGCTGAGCAAAGTTAAAACTACCTATCTTTTCTTTCATATTCTACTTCTCCCTCATCTTAATCTTCTACTCCTCTATCTGTTGTGCATGATTCAAGAGCTTGGCTAAAGTCATGTCACTATTCAGGATGGCGGATCTACACTCATTAACCACACTATCATTCACCCCTGAAATGATCTTGCTCATCCTTGCCCTACTATCTGCAACCACATGAGGGGAATATCTAGCTAATTGAGTAAACTTAATGGAATACTCTTTCACTGTCATATTGCCCTGCCTGAGGTTGATTAATTCTAGAACCTTATCTTCTTTAATCTCTAGTGGAAAGAATCTATCAAGGAACGCAGAAGCAAACTGCTCCCACTCAACTTACCCTGCATCGTCTTCCCTCTCTGACTTCCACTGCTTGATCAAAGTATGAGCTACATCCTACAATTGATATGCAGCTAGCTCAGTACTCTCACAAGACATAACACCCAGTATGTCTGTAACATTCTGCACCTGATCTAGTAATTCTTGAGGGTCCTCATCAATCTTATACCCAAGAAAAGATGGAGGATTCATTCGGGTAAAGTCCCAAATCCTAGCTACAGCTGAATTGGCCATTGGGTTGGCTGGAACGACAGCTGGTCGTTAATTCTAAGCAAAAACTTACTGAGAAAGAGTAGTTAATGTTGCCCTGAACTCCGCATGAGAAACATGTTCATCCAAGGGATCTTCTTGGACAGGCTGGGTTCTTTTCTTAGGAGACATGTTCTGAAATAAGGAGAAGAAATGGATTAGACTGAGAGATTAGATTGAGATTATGCTCACTGGCATGATATGAATACTAAAATAAGGGAAACTATTCCTAAAATATCTTATATCCTCCTACACATAAATGTGGCGTGCAACACACCCATGTACAAGACTCTATTAGATGTGGCTTTCTGACTTCATAGGACTCTATTGAACCTTAGGCTCTGACACCAAGTTTGTAACACCCCAAATCTGATACCCAGAATGCTACATGGTGCTCATGACCCCGAAGGACCACATGCTAACCGATGACTAATATCTGTACTTGTATACTGCATAATATACTGAACAATTCAAAAACATGAACTGAAAGGCAAAAAGATTAACATAACTAAAGTAAAACAGAACATCTAAATGGGATATGAAATACCCAAAACAACTAAAACAACTGTCGGAACATAATAGTCTGGAAAGACTACCAAAAGAAATTGTATGAGTAAGGAGTTGATGGGACATGTCCCTAACTAACTCCAACTAATAAACTAATTAAAGAGATAATAGATAAATAATCATGTCCTCGAAGATGAGGACTCACTGCTAACTATGACTGCTGATATCTGGAATCTACTGATGCTCTGAAGCTCACGTCTCTGAACCTATGGTATAAGACACCATAGTACAAATACGTCAGTACTTTGAATGTACTTGTATGCATGTCAGGTAGGCTGAATTAATTGGGTTCATATGCATGAACAATATTGGCTAACTGACTAATATGAATGTGAGAATACATGTTTGCATACATAGTAACTATATCTAAAATCATGATAACATGATTATGCTAATGACTAACATGACTAATGACTGAATTGTGAATACTGATAACATGACTGACTGTACCTGACAGTCTTGAATCTGATGGAATTAGCTGAGTTCCATACTGTATCTGAGTTGACATTATCTGACAGTCCTGAATTCTGAAGAATTGTCTTAGTTCTTTTACTGAGACTGATACTGAGACTGTGGGAGGTAGTCATCAAACCGACATGCCCCAAATGATACATTATAGCTGAATTGGAGTCCAATCTATGCCCTAATTAGAAGAGTGTCAATACTGCGCCACTGGTAAAGACAACATGTGAGTGACCCTAATATAATAAATAACTCTAGTGAGAACGGTGGGAACAGTCATAGAGTAGGCTAAGAAACCTCATCTACCCTCATATAGTAGGCTATGATGTCTCAACCTATGCTGGCTACATAGTTCTGGAATGCAAGGATTGCTTCTAAGAATCACACCCTCATATAATAGGTGAGTTCCCATCCTTGGGTTCGTTCAGTGCTAATTTCTACTCCCATCTGAATAGACACTGAACATGATTTACTGAACAAAACATTGACTGAGTTACTGACTTTAGTTAACTATCAAAATACTACTGATATCTAACAACTGACTGAGTTCATGAGATCATGGAGATTTCTGGAGTCATAACACTATCTGAAGTCAAAGCATTCATAGCATGAATGAGAGTATCGTGAAAAAATGACATGGCTTTAGGCACACAACTAATGTTTCAGGTACGAGGTCCCCCAGGACTCGATGTAAGGAAATTGACCAAGCATAACTTACGTGAACATATAACTAACATCATAATCCATAATACATTTATAGAAGTATTTCATCAAAACATGTGATAGGCATAACTTGTACATACATTGGGATTTCATGGTATCATTCTAGTTATGAACTTTTCCTTCATCTAGGCATTTAATCAAACATATTGTAAGCATGGTACATGTAAACATCATTGTACAATAATTAAACATCATGGTTCAATTCTAACTTCATCATTCAAGTGTTTAGTCATAGGTTTGCATGAATCTATATCTTTAATAATTTAACCCACATTGAATTTATCACCCAACATGGAGTAGAAATCAATTTCTCATTATCCACAAGAACAAGAGCATCCCAATCATGAAATTCATAAGAAAATCCTAAAACATGAATTTAGAAAAGGGATTCTTGGGCTTCATTGACAAAAGGAGTCCATAAATGAAAACTATACATACCTAGGTTCGTAAATACACGAAGATTGATGGAGGAAATTCTTGATTTTGAATCTTCTATGAAAAGCCCTAGGTTATTCTTGAGAGGTTTTTGAGAGAAGAGAGTGTATTTTGGGTGAAAAGTAGCTGAATCACGTGTTAAAGGGCTTAAATAGGGGTGGGAAATTGAACCTTTTAACCCTGGACGCGTCTTGTAATTTCAGTAAAAAATTCCCAATTTGGACCCCTTGCGCGACACGGCGCTATCGTGTCGTGTCACTGGAATTTGACTATTGGGAAACTGAGGGATGGCGCGATGCGGAACCATCGCGTTGCCCATTCTTTTAAAACCTAGAACATTGTTGCGAAGAGGAGGGAATCGCTCTGAGACACTAGAAAAGTACATTTTCCATTTTAGCTTGTGGTGCGGCGCGCCACTAACCAATATGGTGTTGTTTTACGATATGAACTTAAAACAATCATAACTTCTTACCCGGTTATCAGATTTAGAAATTTTTTATATAGATGGAAAGCTTATTGAATTTCCCACATGACAAAAAATGAAAATCTTAAAAATACCTCGTGTACAAAGGTGGTTTCATCTTTAGAAGAAAGATCATAAATTTTTTTAGATGATTTCAAGCTAGGAAAACTTACGAGGTTTTACAATAGGCATGACCATCAAATTAATACAGAAAAACTCCATATTTTAACTCATTTTGACATGTTTCAGACCATATACTAGCATAGGTTCATGAAAAACACTTAAAGATTCCAACTTGGGAATCATACAACCATAATCATATGAACATAATCAACCCACACCAAAATATTAACAACACAAGATTTAAAACTTGATTCTTGGGATTCATGGATGAAAGGAATACATGAATGAACACTGTGCATACCTTAGTTCTTGATTCTACGAAGATTGACGGAGAGATTCTTGAATTTGAGTCTTGGATTTGAATCCCAAATTGAAAACCCTAGCTTGTTCTTGAGAGTAACTTGAGAGAAAAAATATATTTTGGGTGAATTATGGCTGAATCACGTGTTATTAGGTATATATAGGGGTGAGAAATTGACCCTTTTAACCCTTGGACGCGTATTTTAATTCTGTGAAAATTTCCCGACCTGGACCCCTGGAGCGACGTGGTGTTATCGCTCTTTGTCACTGGAATTTGACAACTCTGACTTTGAGCCTTGGCGCGATGCACCATAATCGTGGAGGCTCACTAGATTTTGATGATTGCCATTTTTGCTCGCTCCGCGATGCATTGATGTCTCAATTGGCGCACTCTGTTACTAAAATGGCTCTAACTCTTCACCCGAGTGTCGGATTTGGGGGAATTTACTATCGACGAAAATCTTATTCAATTTCCCACATGATAAAATGTGAAAATCTTAAAAATACCACATGTATAAAAGTGGATTCATCTTTGAAACAAGTCTTTAATATTTCTGGGACGATCTTAAGCTAGGTAGAAGTATTTTAAAAAATTCTAATTAAATAAATATTTCAAACACGTTTGGTAATAATAAAATTCTCAAATAAACTTCTCAAAATGTATTAAAACACACAAAGATAGAGAAGATGACTAGGAGGGTCATTACAACATCCACAACTAAAAGGACATTCATCCTTAATAGTCAAGTAATTAAAAGAGCTGAAATGTTCAAAAATACGATAATACTGGGTCTGTATGACCCGCAAGGCTCCCCATCATCCTCCGAGATATAATATTACAACCATAAAGCTTATATACCTGAATCTCTTTAATTTTAACTTTCTTACATTGCTAATCCAAATAAACAAACACTCTTTCTCGCGATGACCATTCCAATCCCGCTGCACCAAACTTAAATAAAACATGCAAGACTCATCTAAAATATGCCAAAACCACATCTATACAAACAAAATTGAGTGAACACTCGACATAAATATATACAAGACAAACCATATCGAATCATGAATCTTAAGTTGTAAGTCCAGCAACCTCCAGTCATCATAATTCTCCTAATCATTCAAAACTATGTAGAATCTATCAAGCATTTTTTTATTCCTGTGTATCATCGCTCAACCTCTAACCTCAAACGGATTAAACCAACCTAATGGAGTTATGCATGACCTAGCCCATAAAGAATGTTTTGAAAGGATCCATCCAAAACAATCTGAATAGTAATGGATATTAGATGTAAAATCTGCCAAGGCCAAGAACTGGTTATAATGACCCTAAAAAACTAATAACATAACTCTAAGGCACAACCATTAGAACTTGAATAGTCCACTCCATAAAATCATTGAATTATGAAAAAAAGGTCACGCCAATATAAACTTACATATCTAACACCTACTGAATACACTTAAAAAAAGATAGTTTAAACTAAGAACCTAAATCAAAATATGGCAGAAACTACTAGCCTATGCAAATGAACCATATCCTGAATAAAAATTATAGCTAAAAGAAGATTGTGTTGGTAGGTAGTAAGTGAGACCAATAAATACAATGGCCCAAATGGAATCCAACCTAAAACACACGTAATAAGAAGTCACAAAATTCATAGCTATAACTTAATCACCAGGACCCAAGTGTTCAAACTATATCAACTAACAAACTACTATATGGATAAAAAGGTCTAACATACACTTCAAAAATATATCATATATTTGATTATCCTCACAAAGGCTAGAGCAGATGTGTTATCGATGAATAATATCTTAAATAAATTTATTAATTGTTAAATCGCATAATCCATCAAATCCATACCTGTTATAGGGTGCTGGAAAAACCATGAACATAGTCAAGAACCTATAGTGGTGAAAAAGGGTATTGATGACAGTCATATAAGAAAAACATATAATATAAGGCTACATCGGTAAGATAGTCGAATCGATCCCTAATACACATCATTAAATATTCTTTCTAGATAGTCGATAGAAAAAACACAAGTATATGAGACCATTTCTCTATTGAACCAAAAAAAAATCCAACTCAACTAAAACAATATGGTACGATCTAGCTGAAAAAACTGAGTATCAATTAGACATCAACACCAAATTCAAGATCACGATCAAGAGAAAAAAAAGAAAAATTGGGAAAACAAATATCGATATATCTCCAACCATATGAATGATATGGAGTGAAGAAAAACCAATGTTATCCAAAAATGTAATAAATATATCTGAAATGTTTTCTCTCTATCAACCCCTCTTTTCCTAAGTAAATAATAATCTATGATGGAGATAATGCCTCACAATCTAAATGGTGCCAATCATTCTCTATGTAACAATCTAAGTTGGGAAAGGCAACCTATAATCTAAAGATAAGGAGATACTAATCAAAAAATACAATAATAGATTTATAGATAAGTATCAACCGAATAAGGTATTGGGAAAATACAATACCAATTCCATGAAAAGAGAACTATCTATTAAATTCAAAAAGCATGCTGAAAATCACAAAATATAGGATAATGACATTTATTCAAGCGCTACACCCCTAAGGGATTCATCACATAGGAATTATCCACTCAGTACACTATTAAAAGAAATCATCTATAGGGATAGTTACACATAGGCAAAAATAAAAAGTATACAACTAGGAAGATAAGTAGGCATGTGTGGGCATGAAAACCCTGTATAAAACTACACAAAAACTAAAGAACAAAAAATCTAAATTGCACATATAAGGTCCATAGCTAAAGTCCTAATCCCCATCCTACCAAATGGAGAACATAATTGATTATGTTTGTCCCCAAATTAAGCATTTGCACAACTACAAGCACCGACTAGAGGTGACTCCCATCAAATACTCTAGGTACAACCATTTGTGGCATCTCAATTTGAATTGGCTAATCTATATATGTTTTCGGTTAAATAATCCCATGATAGTGGCACTATCTAACTAAATAACCAATATCTCCATAGTTATATAAACCCTAAAGCCCTATACTGGTAAGGTACACATGCTGACCTTGACTGGCTGACAAAATCATACTTAGGGCCCCCCTAGAATAGTGCAAAAATGCACTATGATTAAGGCAACATCTGTTGAAAAAAATCAAATATGTTGAATACAATAATGTAAATTATCCACTGTAGCATAAAGACCCAGAATAAAAACCTCAAAGAGTTTGACAGAAACCTGACCATTGTAACCACTACATTGTGCCTGGACTAATATATGATTTGAGGCATTGATATTATGGTTTTGCTATGCTATAAGTGATAGTGACCCCAATTGGAAGAAACACTACCTCATTATAAAATAACAAAACAACAGAGATGATTGAGGGGCCTATTACCATGGTATCTATAGGTATCGAGACATGCCCACTTTATAGTCCATGCGTGATTTACAACATAAAGGAAAATAGATCTAGATGCTACTAAAGGTTCCAACACAAAATGAAGTGGTAAAACCACTCTTAATAAATCTTCACTTGTCACACTCTGCAGATACAATCATAGATGTAAGTTTCTCCTACTCAGGAAACCAAATCTCATACTCTATAATAGATATAGAATAGTACTAAATTCTTATGAACTCATTTATAGGCTGAAAACCATATGGTGTATGGAATACTAACCATCCTGTGATGTACTCTCAAGAAGCCACAAAATAATAACCATGGTACTTAAAAGAATTGGCATAGCCTCCAACACCGGTGGTTTATGTTACTCCCAAAATTTTACAGTTAATGTTTTAATTGCTCAAAATAAAACTCCACCTCCAGTAAATGCTTCCTGAACTGTCCCTAGGATCAGACTCTATCAATAGGTAAATCAATCTCCTATCACCATCTAATGGTCTCACACAATCCATTATGGAATGAATGGAACCAAAAGAAAAATACAATTGTTTTAAGAGATAGGGATGCATGATAAATTATAAAGAAATGGAATTACATAAGAATGCCTCATAAACTCTCAAAGATAGGATACATATATCATTATATTAATCTACATGGCTCTACTAGACATTTTTCTCATGTACAAATGACACTTATAAACATAGGGCTCTAAAACAAAACTATCACTTCCAAAAATCTTAGGTCGTGATGTAACCTACTAAACCCACCAGTAGGGATGCCAAATTCAAAGCTTGTAATAGAGAGTAAAAGGATAATAAAAGAGAAAAATACAAATACAAGAACAAGAATTTAGCATACACATACAATGGGAGAAAAAGATATAGGATATCCAATATATTCCCAAGACCTGGTATCTATTGGTACATGAGCTACTAAACATAACATGGATACTAGGAAAATATAGCATACATAGAACTATCTCTGCAATCAAATGTAAATACAACTCCAATAGGATAAAGAGATAAGGAGTAACTCAAACATTAGGAGCTCACCCAAAATCTCTAATCAAAGCTAGGTTCATGTGATGTGCATATCAATAGCGAGAACTCATACAACGAACTACAATATGTATAAATATAATATGAATACCAAAAAATATGGTAGTCAGTAGGCGTAAGCCTATCCTCAAAGGTGCACAATAATCAAATAATAACCTAACTAGGCCCTAATAAACCCAGAAGATTCCATACAACAAACATCACTCAATCAACCTCCATAAGCACAACAGGCACCAAATAACTAAGATACTAGCAATAAGAGATATATATAATGAATGAGTTCTATGAAAAATTGGATGATGTAATATGCGATAAGTAGAATATCCAACCCAAGGGTATACACCTCATTTAGCTCTGTGGATTGTAATGGAAAGACCCATCATCCACCAATACTATAGCTCATAAAAAAATGTTTATCTAGAGGACTAAAGATATCTATGTACGCTGCATAATCCCAAAAAAAATCTTCTAAAAATATAATCATTAATAATATCTTGACCCAATTTCTTAAGTCGTGATGACACCTACACTAACTCTCTAGTAGTTAATAAAAAATATAGCTTGAAATCATAAGTAATGGCTAAATAATGGAAGATAAAAGTATATAGGTTTCAAATAAAAATAATACTAAGTGATAAAACAAATAATATGATAGGAGCAGACAACTGGTGGAAAAAAAATGTGTAACAAGTATCCCGTGACCAAGTAAGGTCAGTACAAGAGCTACTAAATCAAAATAAAGTTCTAAATAGTATCAAATATATAAATAGTCTCAAAAATGTAAAGAATGTCCAAAAATAGTAAAAAAAAAAAAGAGAATCAGCTCCAACTCTAAAAGCTCACCCGATATGGAAACCACCAAAAGCAAGCCAAAAGTAATGCATCAATAGTAGTGAGTAATTCTCAAATTTACATCAAAAAAATATATAAAAGAGTAGTATGAGTACCAAAATCATTAGTACTTAGTAGGCATCATCAACCAACTGTGTTAAATAAAAATAAAAGTAAAATAAATTAAGATAAAGTAAAAAAAGTCATGGATAATTTCTATATCTAAAATACTACTTTGAACCAATATAAAGTGATGAATAAGAAAGAATAGATAAATCAAGATAAATACAGTCTAACCACAGCCTAACTAGACCTCCATAGGCCCTAAAGGTTCAAATATATACGTAATAACCCAAACTAAACCCCCATATGCTCGATGGATGAAAACAAGGAGGAAATTCCAATAATTATAAGTAAAAATATGTCCACAATTCATAATATACCAAGAAATCCCATCATACAACAAATATCAGACTTGAACAAAAATTGAGAATAATATTGTCATAATAAAGTATCACATATAGATCATGAATGCCAGATTCTAATTGGAACTAGTAATTGTTTACCATGTAGTAAATATGGCATAAATAAACTCTTTATGATAGACAATAAGATATAAACTATTCACCAAACTTGAATCTGAAGTTAATAAATAAGCCAAGTTTTTAGTATCCCAAGGTCATAACTTTCCTTAACATAAAATTATTACCTAGACCCTAAATTATATGTTAAATATAATAATGGAAGTAATATTAATCATACATCCTAATTATAGTAGTCTAGAAGACAAAACTATACTTTATCCAAGGTAATAAGACTAGCCGAAGTTCATGGAATTGTCTAAGTCATCCTAAGGCTCAATATTTCATCTAAGGGGATGTATAGGAGTCTCTTAGTTCAAAAAGGATGTAAATTAGTCCCTTGACCTAAGGAATGGTCATCGAGTGATACGGTTGGGGCAGCCTCCACAGGTACACGGCCTTTCACACGAAGCCAAGCTCGGGAATTACAAAAACTCCAAGCTTTGTTCATGCAAATGGCCGTGTGTGAGTTGGTGATTGAACCAACCAAGGACCTAAACGTTTTTATGTGTGAAGAGAGGTCTTAATGTGTAATAAACTACTCTCCAAGGTTGGTACAAGAAGAAAGGGAGGATGGGTCATTTTACCCCTTTTGTTTGTAGTATAAATAGAACATGTTAGAGAGTTATTCCTTAGTTTTTTGAATGCTGATTTTGTAACCTAAAAACACTAAACATTTCGTCTCTCTTCCACTCTTAGAAGCCGTCCCTATTATCTCACAAGTAGAGGGATACTTGTGTTGTCTCCATGGCTAGAAACAAGGGTTTTGAGGTCATTGAGTGCCTCTTGGTCCTCGTAAGAACTTGGTGTTTATATTCATTAGACTTAGGGTCCTCTCTTGATGTAGGGTTCTTAGTTTCTTGAATGTTATATGTCAAGTTATCTATCTTTCTTTATCTTGTTGTTGTTGTTGATTTTGTTATCTTAAAGTCTAGTGAAGCCGTGTGGGGCTCTTTTCGATTCACTAGCATTGTTATCTATCTTGTTGTTCTTGTGTTGTTGGACTGAAAAACCGAAACTTAAACTTGTTGTTCTTGTGTTGTTGGACTGAAATCCGAGCCTACTTGAAGCTCTTGGTGTTGTTGGTTTGATTTCGTATCATTTGGTATCAAAGCGAGACCGGTTGTGTTCCAACATAACCCATCTTGGGCTAGTTCACGGCTTAAACAAACAACACCAAAAAGAATTTCTGAAAATCTGTCCATTAAAAGTTGAAACCAAGAATGATGTTGTATGTTTAGATCTAGGTGTTATTTTGCTTGTTTAGTGAGTTTCTAGTGTTGGTTTCTTTCTCACCAACACTAAGGTGTCTAGATCCAAAAGTTGAGCTTGAAAACTTGAACATTGTGTAGTGACTTGAAGTGGCCGAAAGTTGTATGTTGTTGATAACCAAAAGAAAAATCGGTGGTTATGTGTTTATGTGCTAAAGAAGTTGATGAAGTTTGTTGAGGTGTTCATCTTTTGAACTTGTTCATCTTGTTCATCTTGTTGTGTGCTCAAGTTGTAAGACAAGCTATAAAGTTGTTGTGAAAGACTTGCACCCATCACCTTCTAGTCTTGTCAATCACTTTTCCCTAATTCAAGGAGCCTTGTTTTGTGGGATTAGTCAACCAAACCTCACTTTCTTGAGTTTGAAAAGGGTGAAATACTACAAGATTTTATTTTTCCCACCAAAACACTTTGCAAACTATAACAAGTTGTGTGAATATTAACACAAAAAAAAAAAAAAAAAAAGAGAAGAAGAACGTGTGGAACCATTGCATGCTGCCACATCACAATAAGCTCAACATAGGATATTCTTTGGTTGCTAATTGTTGATCCTTGGTTTCCCTTACTTGGTCCTAGAACTAATTAACAAACTAGTACATTCCTACTAGGTTGTCAACTAGTTCCTTGAACCGTTTGTTCGTGTCAACGATTATTTGAGTGCTTTTATTCGTTTGAATGAATTGCTGATTTTTGACTCTAGTCCGGCAAGAATTCTTTGAGTCTTCAAACAAGAATCCATTCCGGATAAGAGCTTACTCATACCTTAAAAAATTTCACGGTTACTAGCCAATTATACAACACTTGTGGAACACGAACTTGTGGTGAACTAAAGCGGATAATATCTTGACAATGGAAGGAGCTACGTCTCATAATGTGGATAGATACTAATGCCCTTGATTCTATGAGGGTCACTCTTGAGGCCGTTACCCGGACACTTGAAAGGTTGAATTCGGAATTTGGGGCCGTGAGAGGGGACTTGGCAGCAATAAAGGGGGAAGTGTCGACTATTAGTGGGAGATTAGAACAAGTGGAGAGTCAAAGGAACTCTCGTCCTTCTACTCCTCTACATGTATCTACCAATGGTCATGATAGGACCTCCTCCGCAACCATCACCCCCGAAACAGTCCACCAAATGCTAAATGCACCCCAAGCTCCACTAAATACCGCAAGCCAAACTACCTATTTTCCTCCAAACCGAGACCCCACTAGACCACTACATTTCCAAGCCCCTCCAATTCCAGCAGAGGGATTTGGACGCCAATTACCTCCACTAAATCCGAACCCTCCATTCCAAGCTCCATTAACCCAAAGACCGCAAATTCCAAATCCTCCAAATCAAAACGGCCAAGGCCGACCAACCCACTTTGAAGGATACGGTAGAGAGGAGTATGAAGGAGATGGAGCCTTTGATGATGCTTATATGAGGGAGGAGGAGTTAAGAGGGGGTCGAGGAGAACCTAGGAGATACCGGGGGTATGGAGATAGGGGAAACTGACACCAAGAGAGAGACGTAGGCATCAACACCATCAAGTTGAGCCTACCCATCTTTAAGGGTGAAAGTGACCCCGAGACCTACTTAACTTGGGAATCGGCTTGTGACAAAGTTTTCCAAGTTAATGACATCTCGGAAGAAAAGAAGAGTTGCTACGCTATAGCTCACCTCGAGGGCTATGCTAACACTTGGTGGGAGTATGTTAAACGATTTGGTAATGAATTAGTTGATGGGCAGCCACCACCTTGGTATCGGTTGAGGTATTTGATGAGACAACGATACCTTCCCGAGAGATATCGTCATGAGTTGCTTGCTAGATTATATGGCTTGCGGCAAGGAGGCAAGAGTGTGATGGCCTATTTTGACGAGTTCCAACAACTCATGTTAAAACTTGATCATCGTGTGGAGCAAATCAGTCACGACATCATCCGGTTCAAGTGTGGCTTGAACAAAGAGATCTTCACTCATTTGACCCTTCACCGGTTTGAAACCATTGACGGTATATTCCAAGCGGCCCTTGAGATTGAAAGGGAACTTAAGGAGAGATCATCCTTCAAGGCAAGGGTACAACCCCCCTCGGGTTGGCCCAAAAACAAGGACCAACCCGCCCCTACGAAGCTGCCCGAGTCCAAAACAGTCCCTAAATTCCCTCCGAAACCGGAGGCTCACAAATATCCCAACCCAAAGGGGTTCCAATGCTTCAAGTGCCAAGGTTGGGGGCATAAGGCCAATGAATGTCCGAACCAGCGCAATGTGATCCTACGAGAAGGGAAAGTGTACTACCTTGGTGAGGAGGTGGTTTCCGAAAGGGGGGAGGATGAGGCCGAGCCTCAAGATGGAGAGGGAGCTAAAAATGGGCCGAATGATGATGAATTAGATGGTAGCGAAGATGTATATCCACAAGAAGGGGAGTGTGTGGTTCCAAACTTTGTGGTTTAGACGTGTCATGATTAGTAAGGCGATAGATGACCCGAGTCAAAGGGAAAATCTATTCCATACTAAGTGTCTTGTAAAGGGGAGTGTGTGCACCTTGGTGATTGATAGTGGTAGTTGTACAAATGTTGCGAGCCATGCTATGGTAAATTTCTTGAAGCTACCAACTACACTACACACTAGTCCTTACAAGCTACAATGGTTGAACGATTGTGGTGAATTAAAGGTCACAAGGCAATGTGTGATTCGGTTTAAGGTGGGAAACTACCACGATGAAGTGCTTTGTGACGTGATCCCAATGCAAGCATGTCACTTGTTGTTAGGTAGACCATGGCAATATGATAGGTCTACTAAACACGATGGGAGGTCCAACCGGTATACGCTTGAGAAGGATGGCCGAAAGGTCACACTTCACCCTCTTTCACCCTCCCAAGTAAATGAGTGGCATCAAAAGATGAGAGAGTTGAAGGGAAAGGGGAAGGAATCCGGAAAGGGAGAAAAGGGGGGGAATGCCGTAGGTGAGGAAGTAGGGACATCCGAGGCTGTACCAACGACAAGGGAGATGGAAAACGTAGTGATGTTGGCTAGGAGGAAAGAACTCTTCGTGGACCATGATGAAAACAAGCCGATGTTACTTTTGGCCCATTATTTTAATACTAACCCCACTAATTCTTCCATTTCCCCTTTGATTTCTTGTGTGTTGCAGGAGTATGAAGATGTATTTCCTTAAGAACTTCCGCAAGGATTGCCCCCACTTCGGGGAATTGAGCACCAAATTGATTTGGTGCCGGGTTCACAACTTCCAAACAAACTGGCCTATAGGAGCAATCCCATGGACACTAAGGAGCTTGAAAGACAAGTTGAGGAGCTTCTCAACAAGGGATACATCAAGGAAAGCATGAGTCCGTGTGCTGTTCCGGTGCTTTTGGTACCGAAGAAGGACGGAACTTGGCGCATGTGCGTCGATTGTAGAGCCATCAACAAAATCACTATAAGGTATCGTCATCCAATACCTAGACTAGATGATATGTTAGATGAGCTCCACGTATCTTGTTTGTTTTCTAAAGTGGACCTTAGGAGCGGCTATCGCCAAATTCGCATGCAACCCGGTGATGAGTGGAAGACCGCATTCAAGACCAAATTCGGTCTATATGAGTGGCTGGTCATGCCCTTCGGCCTTACCAATGCTCCTAGCACCTTTATGAGGCTAATGAATCATGCAATGAAGCCTTATATTGGAAAGTTTGTGGTGGTTTACTTTGACGATGTGTTGGTGTATAGTAAATCTATTGATGATCATGTAATGCATTTGAGATGTGTGTTTGATGTGCTCCGAAAGGAGAAGATGTATGCCAACATGGAGAAGTGTTCTTTTGGTGTTGATAAGGTTATATTCTTGGGTTTTGTCGTGAGCTCAAGGGGTGTGGAAGTGGACGATTCCAAGATAGACTCTATTCGAAGTTGGCCGACCCCTAAAACTATTGGAGAAATCCGAAGTTTCCACGGGTTGGCAAGCTTTTATAGGAGGTTTGTCAAAGGATTTAGTTCCATAGCAGCCCCCTTGACCGAGGTAATTAGATAGGACGGACCCTTTAAATGGGGTGATGAGCAGGCTAGGGCTTTTGAGGCCTTGAAAGCTACGCTCATCTCGGCGCCTTTATTGCAATTGCCCGATTTTGATAAGATGTTTGAAGTAGAGTGTGATGCTAGTAAGGTTGGCATCGGGGCTGTTTTGATGCAAGAAGGTAAGCCCGTTGCTTATTTTAGTGAAAAGCTCAAAGGGGCAACTCTTAATTACTCAACGTATGATTTGGAGTTGTACGCCCTTGTCAGAGCTTTGGGAAATTGGCAACATTATTTGTGGCCTAAGGAGTTTGTGATACGAACGGATCATGAGTCGTTGAAACACCTTAAGAGCCAAGACAAGTTGAATAGGCGTCATGCTAAGTGGATTGAGTTCATCGAGACTTTCCCTTATGTAATTCATTACAAAAGGGGAAAGGAAAATGTTGTTGCCGATGCCTTGTCTAGGAAGCATATGCTTGTTGCTACCTTGTCTTCGAAATTGATGGGTTTTGAGAGCTTGCGGTTGTTGTATCCCGAGGATCCTACCTTTGCTCCTATTTTTAGGGAATGCGAAGAGTGGGGAAGGGACCGTTGGCTTAAGGAGAATGACCATTCCTCCTACTCTCGGTTCGATGGGTATTTGTTCAAAGGGAGGAGGTTGTGTGTTCCTTCTAGTTCTTGGAGGGAATTATTTGTGAGGGAGGCCCATGACGGAGGCCTCATGGGGCACTTTGGGGTAGACAAGACCCTCGGAATCTTAGAGGAGAACTTCTATTGGCCCAAAATGCGCAAAGACGTCACTAAAATTTGTAGTCAATGCGTGGCCTGCCGGAGTGCGAAATCTCATCTCCTACCTCAAGGATTATACAACCCACTCCCTACTCCCCTTAGACCTTGGTTGGACATTTCGATGGATTTTGTTTTGGGGCTGCCAAGGACTAGAAAGGGCCGAGATAGCATTTTTGTTATTGTTGATAGATTCTCTAAAATGGCTCATTTTATTCCATGTGCTAAAACCGAGGATGCTCGTAGTGTAGCTTCATTATTTGTTGAACATGTTGTAAAGCTTCACGGGGTACCGAGGACTATTGTGAGCGATAGGGACTCCAAGTTCCTAAGTCTCTTTTGGAAGTCCATGTGGGGTAGGCTTGGAACGAAGTTACTTTTCTCCACGTCTTGCCACCCACAAACCGATGGCCAAACGGAGGTAGTAAATAGAACCTTAGGGTCTATGTTACGTTCTATGGTTAAAGGTAAACTGACTTCATGGGAAGATCACCTACCCTTGGTGGAATTTGCATACAACCGGGTAATACATTCGAGCACGGGAATGACTCCCTTTGAATGTGTTTACGGCCTGAATCCCCTTACCCCTTTAGATCTCACTCCTTTGTCTAGTGATCTCATGACCAGCTTAGATGGAAATAAAAGAGCCGAGGCAATGAAGAAAATGCATGAGACGGTGCGGATCAATCTTGAAAAGAAGAACCAAGAGGTTGCAAAAAGGGTAAACAAAGGGAGAAGAAGGCTTGTGCTTGAACCCGGAGATTGGGTGTGGGTGCATCATCGAAAGGATCGGTTTCCAGCTCAAAGGAAGTCCAAATTGCTGCCAAGGGGTGATGGTCCTTTCCAAGTACTTGAGAGAATCAATGACAACGCCTACAAGATTGACCTTCCACCAGAATATCAAGTGCACAACACTTTCAACGTTGGTGATCTCTCCCTCGTGGATGCGGTTGAAGATGACCAAATGCTGAATTTGAGGTCAAATTCCTCTCAAGATGGAGAGGATGATACGGTTGGGGCAGCCTCCACAGGTACACGGCCTTTCACACGAAGCCAAGCTCGGGAATTACAAAAACTCCAAGCTTTGTTCATGCAAATGGCCGTGTGTGAGTTGGTGATTGAACCAACCAAGGACCTAAACGTTTTTATGTGTGAAGAGAGGTATTAATGTGTAATAAACTACTCTCCAAGGTTGGCACAAGAAGCAAGGCTGGATGGGTCATTTTACCCCTTTTGTTTGTAGTATAAATAGAACATGTTAGAGAGTTATTCCTTAGTTTTTTGAATGCTGATTTTGTAACCTAAAAACACTAAACATTTCGTCTCTCTTCCACTCTTAGAAGCCGTCCCTATTATCTCACAAGTAGAGGGATACTTGTGTTGTCTCTTTGGCTAGAAACAAGGGTTTTGAGGTCGTTGAGTTCCTCTTGGTCCTCGTAAGAACTTGGTGCTTATATTCATTAGACTTAGGGTCCTCTCTTGATGTAGGGTTCTTAGTTTCTTGAATGTTATATGTCAAGTTATCTATCTTTCTTTATCTTGTTGTTGTTGTTGATTTTGTTATCTTAAAGTCTAGTGAAGCCGTGTGGGGCTCTTTTTGATTCACTAGCATTGTTATCTATCTTGTTGGTCTTGTGTTGTTGGACTGAAAAACCGAAACTTAAACTTGTTGTTCTTGTGTTGTTGGACTGAAATCCGAGCCTACTTGAAGCTCTTGGTGTTGTTGGTTTGATTTCGTATCATCGAGGCTCCCTACTAGCCTCGAAAGTCCAAACTAAGTCAAGGATCTACTCCAAAACTAGGATAAGGCCCTAAAATATCATCCCAAGATCTTTAATATCCCAAAACTATACTTAAAGTATCATTCTAACAAATACTCATAAATACAAGGACAATGTAACACCCCAAAATCTTATCCCAAGATTTCATACCGTGCTTATGGCTACATATAGCCCCAAGCTAACCCTTCGAGCCTGCTACAAAGTCTAGAACTTACTTTAAAAAAATGAATTAAGTAGTAAATATATATCATGTCATATTTGGGCTAAAATAACTAAAAAACATCATTTTGATAACCAATACTAAAAATATGGAAACTCAAACTGGTAGTCCGACAAGCCTCTACTTATTAAAGAACTAGAGAGTCAATGGGACAAACCCCCAATGACTCGATCTGAACTGAAAACAATAAATAAATGCTATCAAAACTGAAAATTAGATAAAAATGTCCTCGAACCATGAGGACTCACCAACTGTGGAAGTGTAGATGACGGTACTCAGAGATCTTTGTCACTGTTAAGACTGAGCACCTGAACCTATATTATGAGATAATGTAGAACGTAGACATAAATATGGATCAGTACTTTGAGGATGTACTGAGTATATGGGGGCATATGCAATAAGTAAACATTATCATTACTCTTTATAAAGCCATGCATACTGATATAAGTGACTCACATAGCTTAAATAAATCTGAACTCTAAATCTCATTAATCAAGAATAATAAAACATGTAGCATGAATCTAGTGAGTCATTATACCTAGTTCTAAAATTTGTATTCCCCTCGTATTCTCAAAACTTGTAAGAAAAAGTAATCTTAAAACAATAACTTTCAAAACTTATACTTTTATCTTAAGGAGAATAGGACTTTGGGAACTCAAGGACTTGGGAACTTTAGAACTATAAAGCTTTGGAGACTTGGAGACTCTGGGAACTTAGGAGTTTCTTCTAACCGACATAAGCCATCTGAGCGGACATGGAGTTCAATGTCTTACCCACATTGGGGAGAGCTATTTTACCCTTTACATGGAGTTCAATGTCTTACCCATGTTGGGGAGAGCTATTTTACCCTTTCCATGGGAGTAGAACCTTAACTTTAGTGATCAATATCTTAACCCACTTGGGTAAATCATAATCCTATGGTGGCTTGTAGTTCTGGGGCATAAGACCTTGGAATGAAGCTTAACTCGGTGCTAAATACTACTCCCATACTTAGGCTCAGAACTTTTAGGAAATCCACCTTACAATAGTAAAAGGATGTATAGAGGAAGATAATTATGCTTCTCTTTGTTGTTAATCATAAATACTGCGGATTCCTATTTTAGCTTAGTATTCAAAAAATCAAATTTATTTCTTGAAATTTGGAAAACAATAATCAAGGAGACTTATAATCACGATCTTCTTAAAATATCAAGGCTAAATCTTAGGGCTTAAATCCTATGTTTCAAAATTATGTTAAAACACCAAAAGGTTCATGCTTGATAATGTAATTATTGAGAGATTAACTCAAAATCTAGAAAAAAATATGATCATGTGCATAAATATTCAAAAGTAGATATGTAACTCAATATCTAAATCACTTAAGGTCTCAAAAACATGAAATTAGCAACATGGGGTATAAACCCTAACTAAAATTTCATGAGAAATCATACAAAACTCAACAATCTGTAATTTAAAGTAAGTTTTTGGGCACAAGGATAAAAGATTTATCCTTGTTTAAAACCCCACATACCTTATTTGGCTTGATTCAATGGAACTAGTTGACTTTTAAAGCCTTGAGAATGTTCTTGGAGGCTTTTCTTGATATAGTATAACAAAAGATATACTCATTTGAAGTTTACTATACCAAAATTCTTCTCAAGAATTCATTCGGTAAGGGATGTTTTAAGGCCTTAATACACACCAACCTTGATGATAAAACTACCAATGCAGTAGAATTTATTTCTCATGAGCTTAAAGCATGGTTCTACTATCGGTTGGAATTCTTAGGGTATTACAATATCTCTCCCTTGGGAACATTCTTCCTCGAATGAGGTTGGCTAGCAGATAAAACCGAGGATGCACAACTGAAATAAATTAGTAAACTAATTCTACATCATTCTAATCCTTTGAGTACTTTTGGGAATGCATGAACTTATAAAGAAGGCACTCTATTGTTGAATACATGCTTAGAAAAGAATTGAATCAAGGAAAAGTAGTACCTTTGGCTAAATCTGAGTTTGCAGCGAATAGATGAGTGAACTTGGCTTGCATATTTGCTTCTGCTTCCCATGTAGCACCCTCAACTAACTGGTTCCACCAAAGAACCTTGACCAAGGGAACTTCTTTGTTCCTTAGTCTACGGATCTGATGGTCTAGGATCTCAACTAGAATCTCTTCATATGAAATATTGTTCTGAACATATGAGCTCTCTCACAGACCTACTACAATGGAATCACCGATCCACTTCTTTAGCATAGAGATGTGAAAGATAGGATGAATAGCTGATAAATCTGTAGGTAACTCAACCTCATAAGCTACTTTCCCAACATGTCTCAGAATTCTATAGGGGCCAACTTAACGGGGACTAAGCTTTCCCTTTTTACCAAATCTCTTCACTCCTTTCATGTGTGAAATCTTCAAATATATTAAGTCATCAATTTCAAACTCAAGATCTCTTCTTCTCACATCATCATATGATTTATGACGACTCTAGGCTATCTTCAATCTTTCTCTAATAAACTTTACTTTTTCCATAGCTTCAAACACTGCATCAGGCTCCAGCAAGGTGGCCTCACCAACTTCAAACCAACCTATAGGTGATCTACATCTCCTCTAATAAAAGCCTAAAATGGGGACATCTAAATGATAGAATGATTACTGTTATTATAAACGAACTCGATCAATGGTAAATGCTCATCCCAACTACCTTTTAAATCAAGAGAACATGCCCTCAACATATCTTCTAGAGTCCGGATGGTCCTCTCTACCTGACTATCTATCTACGAATGAAAAGTGGAACTAAGGTAAACTTGCATACCAAGACCCTTTTGAAAAGCTCTCCAAAATTAAGAAGTAAACTGAGTACCCCTATCTGAGATGATAAAGAAGGGAACTCCATGCAGTCTGACTAACTCTCGGATATACAACTTAGCATAATCCTCTGCTGATAAGATGTGTCCACTAGCAGGAAATGTGTTGACTTAGTCAACCTGTCTATAAGAACCCAAATCGAATCATTATGATGGCGCAAAAGGGGTAAACTAATCACACAATCCATATTCATCTCTTCCCACTTCCAAGTGGGGATACCAAACTCTTGCAGCACACCACCAGGTCTTTGGTGCTCTACCTTAACCTGGTGGAAAGTTGTGCACTTTTCCACAAACTCTTCTATATCATTCTTCAAACAACTCCACTAATAGATTTCCCGCAAGTCACGGTACATCTTGGTAGATCCGGGATGAATAGAATATCGTGTGCCATGCACTTCATCCATAATTATCTAAGTCAAATCATCAACACAAGCAACACATAATAGATCATGAAATCTCCACACGCCATCCCCCTTAGGAGGAAACCTCTACCTTTTGTTCTTTAACCGACTCCTTCAGTTTGACGAAACTAGAATCCATGTCCTGCTTTTCCTTCACTTCCTAAACTAACAAGGATTCAGAACTACTCTGAATCCAAACATTCCCCTCAGCTGAATGAAGCAACCTGACATCCAATCTAGAAAAATGTTGCACTTCATAAGCTAATTCTTTCTTATCTTTCTCTACGTGAGCAACACTGCCCATAGACAACCTACTAAGGCATCTGCCACTACATTGGCCTTGACCGAATGATGCAACACGCTTATATCATAATCTTTTAGTCACTATATCTACCTCCTCTAATGAATATTTAACTCCCTCTGAGTAAATATATATTGCAAGCTTTTGTGGTCCGTAAATACATCAACATAAACACCATACAAATAGTGTTTCAAGATTTTCAAAGCAAAAACCATAGCAGCTAATTCAAGATAATGGGTTAGGTAATTATTTTCATATGTCTTCAACTGTCTAGAGGCATAAGCTATAACCTTACCTCTCTGCATCAACACATAAACCAAACCAATTGTAGAGGAATCATAATACACCAAAAAACCATCCACACCATCGGGCAATGTTAACACTGTGGTTGAAGTGAGTTGAGTCTTTAACTCCTGAAAACTCTTCTCGCAGGAATCTGACCATAGGAACTTAACTTTTTTTTGGGTCAATCGGGTCATGCGAGACACAATAGATCAGAAACCTTTAATGAAATTACGGTAATAGCTAGTTAAACCCAAGAAACTTCTAATGTCTGATAGAGAGATAGGTCTAGGCCAATTTCTTATGGATTGTGTCTTGTGGGGATCAATTCTAATTCCTTTGGCCGAAATAATAAGACCGAGAAAGGCTACTGAACTTAGCCAAAACTCCCACTTGCTGAATTTGGCGAACAATTGATGATCTCAGAGAGTTTCTCAGATAATTTTAAGATGAGTTGCATGGTCATCCTCAGTATGGGAATAAACAAGGATATCATCTATGAAAACTATGACAAACATATTAAGATATTGTTTGAACACTCGATTCATGAAGTCCATCAAAGCTGCTAGAGCATTGGTTAGCCCGAAAGACATGACTAGAAACTCAAAATGATCATAATAGGTTTGGAAGGCTTTCTTTGGAATATCACACTCCCTTACTTTAAGATAATGATAGTTGGATCGAAGGTCTATCTTTAAGAAATAACATCCACCTTGCAATTGATCAAACAGGTCATCAATTCTCAAAAGAGGGTATTTATTCTTGATTGTGACCTTATTAAGATGACGATAGTCAATGCACATACGCAAAGAACCATCTATCTTTTAAAAGAATAGGACAGGTTTGCCCCATGGATAAACACTAAGCCTTATGGCACTGACTGCCAGAGGTTCCCTGAGGAGGGGCTAGACGAGATAAAGGAGCTGGTGCAATGGTAGACTGATTCTGGGTTAGAACATCTTGGCTCCTCTGCCTAGCATATGCATACTCTCTAAGTCTATGGTCCAACTTACCACAACAAAATCAACCCTTCTTCTCATCCAATCTCTCTCCGAAATGGGTTCTACCACACTTAGCACATAGAGGATAATTGGTCCTACCACTCACACTATTCTGAGACCTGGACATGGAATGCTAACCCTACTATTCCTTCCTATTTCTGGGTGTGGGAGAACTTACATATAAAGGTGCTGGCATAGTTGAATGGTTCTGAAACTATAGGCGGTTCCCTCCATGGGATCTAGGCTGACCATACTCAGACTGCTCTGATCTAGCCCTCTTATATCCTCTTACTCTCTTTCTTTCCTTTATATTTTCTGCCTCAATCTATTGAGCAACATGATTAGTCTAGAAAGATCCACATATCTAGTGAGCATAGCAGTCCTACACTCCTTAACCATCAATCCAGACACACCAGTAATGAACTTACTCATACTAGATCTTGGGTCAGCTATTAAGTCAGGAGCTTACTTAGATAACTGGTTGAACTTTTGGTAATACTCTTTTACTATCATGGAGCCTTGCCTCAAGTTATTAAACTCCTATATCTTTGCTTCCATCATCTCAGGTGGGAAGAACATGTCCAAGAATGCATCTTGAAACACCTGCCAAGTCATAGGAGTTACATTCTCCCCTCTATTCTTCCTCCACATCACTACCTAATAATAACAAACATCCTTCAGTCAATAAGATTCCAATTCTACACTTTCCTCCTCATAAATATGCATAACTTGGGTGATCTTTTTTACCTCATAAAGATACAGTTATGGGTCTTCACCTTCCTTCGACCCAAATAATTCTACCGGATTCATCCTCATAAAATCATGAAGTCTGGATGCAGCTGTATCACCTCTTTAGTGATGCAAAATAGTAGCCTGATTGTTGGCTTGCATAGTAGTAGTCACAGCTTGGGCTAGCGTCTAAAAAATAGCCCAAAATTCAGCAAAAGACATATTCTCATTCAGGGGATCGATAGGTTGGGGTGGTTGGTTGTCATTTCTATGAGCATTAGCTCTACGGAGAGGCATTTTTTGTTATAAAAAAGCATGAGTTAATAGTAAATAGAGAAAATTGTAGGGAGGGTAGTTTTTGAAAGAAAGAGATGACTTTTCCCAAATCATACAGTAGCCAATTGATCAAATGTGGCGCATTTCACACCGATGACCAAGACTCTACGTAACGCGGCATGTATGACCCCTTAGGAAACTTTAAACCTTAGGCTCTGATACCAAGATTGTAACGCTTAGAAATCTTATTCTAAGACGTCACATGGTGCTTAAGGCTACAAGTAGCCCCAACATAACCCTTCGAGCCTGTTACTAAGTCTAAAACTTACTTTAAAACAAATGAATTAAGTAGTAACCCTATATAATGTCAAATTTGGTTTAAAGTAACTGAGAAACATCATTTGGATAATAAATACTGAAAATTTGGAAACTCCAACTAGTAGTCCGACAAGCCTCTACTTATAAAAGAACTACAGAGTCATTGGGACAAACCCCCAACTAACTCAAGCTAAACTGAAAACAATAAATTACTACTATCAAGACTGAAAATTAGAGATAAAGGTCCTCGAACCATGAGGACTCACTAACTATAAAAGTGTAGATGAAGGTACTCGGAGATCACTGTCGTTGTTGAGACTGAGCACCTGAACCTACATTATGAGACAAAGTAGCACATAGACATATATGTGGATCAGTACTTTGAGGATGTACTGAGTATATGAGGGTGTGTGAAGTAATTAAACATTATCATTACTCATTATAAAATCATGTATGCTGATATAAATTACTCACATATCTTGAATAAATCTGAAATCTAAATCTCATAAATCATGAATATTTAAACATGTAACATAAGTCTCGTGAGTCATTATACCTAGTTGTAAAATCGGTAGTCTCCTCTTATTCTAAAAACATGTAAGCTAAAAGAATCTTAAAACAATAACTTTCAAAACTTATACTTTTATGTTGAGGAGAATAGGACTTTGGGAACTCAAGGACTTGGGAACTTTAGGACTATAAATCTTTGGAGACTTGGAGACTTTGGGAACTTGGGAGTTTCTTCTAACTGACATAAACCATGTGAGATGACATGGAGTCCAACGTCTTACCCATGTTGGGTAGAGCAATTTTATACTTTCCATCAGAGTAGAACCTTAACTTTAGTGATCACTATCTTAACCCACTTGGGGTAAATCATAATCGTACGGTGGCTCATAGTTCTTAGTCATGAGACCTTAGAATCAATACCAAATTGATGCTAAATAATACTCCCATACTTAGTCTTAGAACTTTTAGGAAATCCACCTTACAACAGTACAAGGATGTATAGAGGAAGCCAATTATGCTTCTCTTTACTTTAAATCATAAATACTGTGGATTCCTATTTTAGCTTAGGATTCAAAAATCAACTTTCTTTGTTGAAACTTGGTAAACAATCATCAAGGAGTCTTAAAATCATGATCTTCTTAAAATATCAAGGCTAAATCTTAGGGCTTAAATCCCATATTTCAAACATATATTAAAACACCAAAAAATTCATGATTGATAATGTAATTATTGGTAATTCAACTCAAAATCTTGAAAAAAAAATATGATCATGTGCATAAATATTTGAAAGTAGATATGTAACTCAATATCCAAATCACTTAAGGTCTCAAAATCATGTAATTAGCAACATAGGGTATAAACCCTAACTTAAATTCCCTGGGAAATCATACAACACTTAACAATTTGTAATTTAAAGTAAGTTTTTGGGAACAAGGATGAAAGATTTATCCTTTTTAAAAACTCCACATAACTTATTTGGCTTGATTCAGTGGAACTAGTTGACTTTTTAAGCCTAGAGAATGTTCTTGAAGGCTTTTCTTGAAGGTCCTTGAATGGTGATGTTTTGATTCTTAAAGAAGGTTTTGAATCTTGTTCATGAGGATTGATCTTGAAAGGAACCCTAATTTTGATGATATGGATGAATATGAAGTTATGCTCTTTGGTTTGATTTAATTAGGTGTTAAAAAGGGTGGAAAAGACCCAAAAATCCTTTTAAAAATTGCTTCAAAATGTTAAATGGAGGTCCCTAACGGTTTGGGCGATGAACCATCTCCCTGGAGACTGACTGTCCCTTCAAACCATCATTTTTTCATGAGAATACAGGCTTACTGCCTTAGTTGCGACGGTTTGGGCGACTATCCATCGGCCTTTCCGTCGCACTTTGGCAATTCAGATACCTTACTGTAAAATGGCCATAACCTTATACATCGACACCAGATATTTGAAAAATTGGAATCGTTGGAAATAATATTCAATTATCTATTTGTTGGTGGGTCATGAGCTCAAAAATTTGTAGTATATCAAAAAATATGCTTGTTTGAAGTTGACTATACCAAAATCCTTCTTTAGAATTCAATCGGTAAAGGATGTTTTTATTCGCCTAATAACTAGGACATATTTGAGGCCTTAATACACACCAACCTTAATCATAAAACTACCAATGCACTATAATTTAGTTCTCATGATCTTGAACTATGGTTCTATTATCAGTTGTAATTCTCGGGGTATTACATACAATTTCAATCAAATGACCCTAAACTGACTACTTTCACCAATAAAATACCAAACTAAAAACCAAATCATCATTACCTACCCATAGATAGAATAATACTATACTGATACAACAATAAATTTCAACCTATAAGGAAAGTAAACCTAGCCAACCCTGACATTGCCTAAAGCTCAAAAAATTCCACTACTCCAGAGATTTTACCTTCAAAAGAAGCCTCTACATGCTGCTACACTATCAAAATAGTAATATATTCAATAAAATAAAAATAATAACACCTATATTGCATAGAATTTCTCCAATTCAAATGTCGAGCTAAATATTCATGTGTGTCCCTCTTGCAAAATCACAAAATCAAAACCATCAATGCATCTCTCATACCTCAGGTGTAATTTAACCTAGAAAAATGGGTGAAATCTTAGAATATATGGGCCCCAAATCAGAGCCAAAAATAATTTAGTGTTTTAAAGTTAACCAAAGATTAATAATGAATATAACTGAAAACTTACAGAAATATTTGTGAGAAAATGACAAACTAGTCTATCTTCACAAATTTCGTAGCTTCTATGTCTTTTAATTGTGAAAGAATTATGAAAATAATAAAGAAATTAGGCTTCACAACAACAAATATACCTAGGGATCCCATTATCGTTAATGGGGGGACGCCATCTTGTATGTGACTCATGACTGGACTATCTCTAGATGAACACAGCTAGCCCATTGAGAATGCAAAGGAGGACGCCTAAATCGACTATCCAACATACTCTTTGCAAATACAAAGGTTGGATTGGGAACTTGATGGAGAATAAATTTTTCCTTCATGAGCACAACCAAGGCCTTAGAAATGCATACGTCATTTTTGGCATGCACCATAAAACTTGGCAATTTAAGGATTCATATGGAATATTGTGAGTGCAAAAAAATTATAGAACCCTACCAATTTTACATTCTAGACTGAACAGAGTGATAAAAACTTCCATTTGAGGTTGTAATGACGAAATATGGGTCCAATACCCAAGGGTCATTGAAACTAAAATCCACTTAATAGCACAAAATGATCTCGAAAGCATTGGAACAAAAACCAAGGGTTCCCTAAGCCTAAAATTTACATTCTGGAGCTAATGGAATCATCATAAATGGTACAATACCATTTTCCTTAGATTTATATTCAATACAAATTTCTTAACATCAAAATCTCAAAAATAGGGAATTGGCTTTAAAACCAAATGACTTCTTGGTTACAAAAATGCTTGTCCCAATAAGTTATAAATGACTAGGAAAAGCTGTAGAAAAGCTCTAAATATTGTAGAAACATTGAAATTTTGGAAATTATCTAATGGTTCATCACAGTATCTATTAATAAAAGGACTTGAATCTATAAATTAAAGGATCGAGATGTACCTGAAAGCTCGAACATGTGGGGATACTAAGACCGCATATACCTCTTGATATCCTAGGTTGAATCCTCAATTTCATAGTTCTTATATGGAACCTTAACTATTAGAATCTCTCCATAATGCAATCGTTTGACATCCTTGGCCAATATGGAAATTGGCTTCACAACAAAGGCAAACCTCTTTTCCAATTGATCAACTCCTAATGAATCACATGATACTCGCAAAAAATATAGCATCGCAAGATCAATACAAGAAAATATAGGTGAACAACTAAAAATTCTAGGGGCAAGGTGAAGTCGCCCAAATTACACCTCTAAAAAAAGTATAAATAGGTCTACGATCAAATATAGAACCCAACTAAGGTTATGGTCGATCCAACAGGGAATATGTTAAAATATAAATCAAGAAGTAGTCGGGGCAATCATTAACAATCTTTAATAAAAGAGCGGGGTTTGTAAATGAATAATTCTGTAGTAACAAATGTTGATTTGTTGAATTTATAGTCTATATGAGAGAGGTACTAGGACTGTGTTCCCCAATAACTTCATAATTTTGTAGTTTCTTAGTACTCCATAATATCTCTCGGTATTTGGTATGCATAATAAATTGGTTATTTATACTAAGAACAACTTTACTCTCTTTTCTAAGAAATATCAAAAAGAATGTTTTCTTATCTCCTAAGATTTCATTACTAACCGCTATCTAGGATCCTATAATAATTATCCTAGATTATCGACTTAAGCTATTAAGTAGAGGTTGGTAGCTCAAAGTCAATGTTGTTTATTTCCTTATTCCTATTCTTTACTTATTTTTTCATCTAGAATAAGGTAAGACAAGATCTAATGTTGTATACTACCAAAAAGTAGTCAAATCTGAGGAAATAACAATATATGAATGAATATCAGTTTAGAATCACTTCATACTATATATCCTACTTTGTAACTCCATCATGGTTCTCACAACCCTAGTTATGGTGTTTATATACTTATAGTTGTACGCACATCAGATGAATTTTTATAAGAAAGCATAATTATGAATGTACAATAATAAGATGAGGAACTCCTAGATCTCATTTTGAATTAAAACCTTTAAAATTGATGTTAGTGATTGAAAGACCAAGAATGTGCCTTAGAACCTTATAATAATGTTATGGAAGGTAAATGAATGCAAAATAAAAAATGAGAGTATATAAAGTAAAAACAAAACCTATCATAAATATAAAAGAATTGTTGAGTCTGTCATGTCGGGCAAATGGAAGGTACGATCATAGTTTTATTCCACAATCATCATTGGTGCTCGTTGTTTGTCCATAGATTTTGTCATCTTTATGTGTTTAATGGTATGGTTCTTACGAGTCCATAGCTTCTACCTATGTAATAAACCTTCAAGCTATTTTTTATTTTTTTCTTATTTTTATCGTTTATAGATTTCCTATAAATTCCCCAAGTCATTTATGACTTGCTAGAACTGATAGTTCAATTACCCGATAGTTTGTTTAACTTTTAGAACCAATTCTCCCTTTTGAAAACTTTGCTACTTCAATTTGGATACCAAGAGAAAACCTCCGCAAAACAACCTCATGTGCTAATTTTGACTATTCTAACAGCTCCATAATGTAGATTTTAGGACAGGAGGACATTTTATTTGGGTCTTGAGACATATGAGATCATTTTGAGATATTGGTCGAAAGTTGAGTAAAATGGCAAGTTGGAAAACGACCCAATTTTCATTGGTTTGACCTCAGATAGAAATATTAACTAGGCCATTATGTCTGAAACATTAAATTTGATATGTTAGCATAGTCCTTCTATGTATATGGGACTCCACCTAAATTTTTAGGGGTTGGCAAATACTTAGAAATTTTGAAGTCTTAGTTGGTGTTTATGGACTCGTATTTGCGAGTCATCAATCTTATTAGCAATCAATCGACAAACAACAAAAATTATGAATACGACACTTATATCGTGAAAGCGACTCCTATTGGCGGAGGATAGGTATCGCATAAGTGATACCCTTTATTGCGAATGCAACATCTTCCTTTTTTGCCAGGTATCGTGATTCAAATTGATAGATTACCAGTGTGATTCTTGTGTACCTGGAAAGGGAATAAATACCATATTTTGTCCCATTTCCTCCATTCTCATCCATCTCTGGGATATTTGAAACCCTAAAAAGAGGTGAAGTTTTGGGATAACATTTGTGGGTAATTTTTGAGCTTGGGAAAGGTTTATTTACACATTTATCCTTCAATTTGTGGTAAGATTCATTATTTTTCATAGTTGATTTCTCTATTTATGTCAAAAAACCCAAAAACTTGGTGAATTAATTTTAGCACCAATATAGCTCAGAATACACTCATTCTTTAAGGTAAAGATTCCTTGCGTAGATGTGTTTGTTGAGCTATTTTTTAAAATTCAAGTTTTTTATGTAATTTTGGACCCAAAGCACAATAGAGAAATATGGTTATTATTGTTCTCGTGTTGATGAGTAAATTATGATTTTGATAGAGTGACACCTTGTGGAAGATTCTTGGAATGGAAAATTAGTGATTTAGCAGATTTTTCAAGCTTTCTTTGGTGCCTAGGTAGCCTAGGTTTGCCTACTTCATAGATATAAGGTGGTATTTAGGTATTGTAAGTGTGAATAAGAATATTTGTGTTAAATAGGCCTTTAGGCTACCATGAAAATTTAGATGCTAAGTAGTTAGTGTAGTTAGCCATGGTAAGGTGAGTTGGCATCGTGGTATATAAATAGAATTGAAATGCCTTGAATTTACAAGGTAGATGATATTTACTAATTACTAATGTTAGGGTAGAATTGCTCCAGATTGCTTAAGTTAAAGTAATTGTTCTCAGTAGGTTTGACTTAGCGAATAAATTTTGTGGTGGACTTATATATTAGGGCTAATTTAGGATTTCATGACATCTAGTGATGAACATAGATACCTTAGCTTAGTCTAGTGTAGAAGTTTTATAAGAGAATATTTGGGGATTAGAAGTTGGCCCCTGTAATACCCTGTACTTCTAATTAGAAACTTATATTATAAACTTACTTTGAAAGAAACTTACCCCATATTTTGAGTTCAAGATTGGTGATTATGTCTATCTAAAGATATCTCCCATGAAAGTAGTGAAGAGATTAGGCAAGAGGGGAAAGCTCAATGCTCGATATGTCGATCCCTTTAAGATTCTTAGTCGATTTTCCAAGGTAGTTTATAAGCTCAAATTGCCTTCATGTCTAGCCTCAGTTCATCCAGTCTTCCATGTCTCTTTACTCAAGAAGTGCATAGGTGACCCAACAGTCGTAGTCCCTATTCAGAGCATAGATGTTCAGAACAACCTATCTTATGAAGAGATTTTAGTCGAAATTATTCATTACCAGACTCGCAGATTGAGGAACAAAAAAGTCCCTCTTGATACGGTTGGGGCAGCCTCCACAGGTACACGGCCTTTCACACGAAGCCAAGCTCGGGAATTACAAAAACTCCAAGCTTTGTTCATGCAAATGGCCGTGTGTGAGTTGGTGATTGAACCAACCAAGGACCTAAACATTTTTATGTGTGAAGAGAGGTCTTAATGTGTAATAAAATACTCTCCAAGGTTGGCACAAGAAGCAAGGGTGGATGGGTCATTTTACCCCTTTTGTTTGTAGTATAAATAGAACATGTTAGAGAGTTATTCCTTAGTTTTTGAATGCTGATTTTGTAACCTAAAAACACTAAAAATTTCGGCTCTCTCTCCACTCTTAGAAGCCGTCCCTATTATCTCACAAGTAGAGGGATACTTGTGTTGTCTCTTTGGCTAGAAACAAGGGTTTTGAGGTCGTTGAGTGCCTCTTGGTCCTCGTAAGAACTTGGTGTTTATATTCATTAGACTTAGGGTCCTCTCTTGATGTTAGGGTTCTTAGTTTCTTGAATGTTATATGTCAAGTTATCTATATTTCTTTATCTTGTTGTTGTTGTTGATTTTGTTATCTTAAAGTCTAGTGAAGCCGTGTGGGGCTCTTTTCGATTCACTAGCATTGTTATCTATCTTGTTGTTCTTGTGTTGTTGGACTGAAAAACCGAAACTTAAACTTGTTGTTCTTGTGTTGTTGGACTGAAATCCGAGCCTACTTGAAGCTCTTGGTGTTGTTGGTTTGATTTCGTATCATTTGGTATCAAAGCGAGACCGGTTGTGTTCCAACATAACCCATCTTGGGCTAGTTCACGGCTTAAACAAACAACACCAAAAAGAAATTCTGAAAATCTGTCCATTAAAAGTTGAAACCAAGAATGATGTTGTATGTTTAGATCTAGGTGTTATTTTGCTTGTTTAGTGTGTTTCTAGTGTTGGTTTCTTTCTCACCAACACTAAGGTGTCTAGATCCAAAAGTTGAGCTTGAAAACTTGAACATTGTGTAGTGACTTGAAGTGGCCGAAAGTTGTATGTTGTTGATAACCAAAAGAAAAATCGGTGGTTGTGTGTTTATGTGCTAAAGAAGTTGATGAAGTTTGTTGAGGTGTTCATCTTTTGAACTTGTTCATATTGTTCATCTTTTTGTGTGCTCAAGTTGTAAGACAAGCTATAAAGTTGTTGTGAAAGACTTGCACCCATCACCTTCTAGTCTTGTCAATCACTTTTCCCTAATTCAAGGAGCCTTGTTTTGTGGGATTAGTCAACCAAACCTCACTTTCTTGAGTTTGAAAAGGGTGAAATACTACAAGATTTTATTTTTCCCACCAAAACACTTTGCAAACTATAACAAGTTGTGTGAATATTAACACAAAAAAAAAAAAAAAAAAAAGAACGTGTGGAACCATTGCATGCTGCCACGTCACTATAAGCTCAACTTAGGATATTCTTTGGTTGCTAATTTTTAATCCTTGGTTTCCCTTACTTGGTCCTAGAACTAATTAACAAACTAGTACATTCCTACTAGGTTGTCAACTAGTTCCTTGAACCGTTTGTTCGTGTCAACGATTATTTGAGTGCTTTTATTCGTTTGAATGAATTTCTGATTTTTGACTCTAGTCCGGCAAGAATTCTTTGAGTCTTCAAACAAGAATCCATTCCGGATAAGAGCTTACTCATACCTTAAAAATTTCACGGTTACTAGCCATATACAACACTTGTGGAACACGAACTTGTGGTGAACTAAAGCGGATAATATCTTGACAATGGAAGGAGCTACGTCTCATAATGTGGATACTAATGCCCTTGATTCTATGAGGGTCACTCTTGAGGCCGTTACCCGGACACTTGAAAGGTTGAATTCGGAATTTGGGGCCGTGAGAGGGGACTTGGCAGCAATAAAGGGGGATGTGTCGACTATTAGTGGGAGATTAGAACAAGTGGAGAGTAAAAGGAACTCTCGTCCTTCTACTCCTCTACATGTATCTACCAATGGTCATGATAGGACCTCCTCCGCAACCATCACCCCCGAAACAGTCCACCAAATGCTAAATGCACCCCAAGCTCCACTAAATACCGCAAGCCAAACTACCTATTTTCCTCCAAACCGAGACCCCACTAGACCACTACATTTCCAAGCCCCTCCAATTCCACAAGAGGGATTTGGACGCCAAGTACCTCCACTAAATCCGAACCCTCCATTCCAAGCTCCATTAACCCAAAGACCGCAAATTCCAAATCCTCCGAATCAAAACGGCCAAGGCCGACCAGCCCACTTTGAAGGATACGGTAGAGAGGAGTATGAAGGAGATGGATCCTTTGATGATGCTTATATGAGGGAGGAGGAGTTAAGAGGGGGTCAAGGAGAACCTAGGAGATACCGGGGGTATGGAGATAGGGGAAACCGACACCAAGAGAGAGACGTAGGCATCAACACCATCAAGTTGAGCCTACCCATCTTTAAGGGTGAAAGTGACCCCGAGACCTACTTAACTTGGGAATCGGCTTATGACAAAGTTTTCCAAGTTAATGACATCTCGGAAGAAAAGAAGAGTTGCTACGCTATAGCTCACCTCGAGGGCTATGCTAACACTTGGTGGGAGTATGTTAAACGATTTGGTAATGAATTAGTTGATGGGCAGCCACCACCTTGGTATCGGTTGAGGTATTTGATGAGACAACGATACCTTCTCGAGAGATATCGTCATGAGTTGTTTGCTAGATTATATGGATTAGGGCAAGGAGGCAAGAGTGTGATGGACTATTTTGACGAGTTCCAACAACTCATGTTGAAACTTGATCATCGTGGGGAGCAAATCAGTCACGACATCATCCGGTTCAAGTGTGGGTTGAACAAAGAGATCTCCACACATTTGACCCTTCACCGGTTTGAAACCATTGACGGTATATTCCAAGCGGCCCTTGAGATTGAAAGGGAACTTAAGGAGAGATCATCCTTCAAGGCAAGGGTACAAACCCCCTCGGGTTGGCCCAAAAAAAGGACCAACCCGCCCCTACGTAGCTGCCCGAGTCCAAAACAGTCCCTAAATTCCCTCCGAAACCGGAGGCTCACAAATATCCCGACCCAAAGGGGTTCCAATGCTTCAAGTGCCAAGGTTGGGGGCATAAGGCCAATGAATGTCCGAACTGGCACAATGTGATCCTACGAGAAGGGAAAGTGTACTACCTTGGTGAGGAGATGGTTTCCGAAAGGGGGGAGGATGAGGCCGAGCCTCAAGATGGAGAGGGAGCTGAAAATGGGCCGAATGATGATGAATTAGATGGTAGTGAAGATGTCTATCCACAAGAAGGGGAGTGTGTGGTTCCAAACTTTGTGGTTAGACGTGTCATGATTAGTAAGGCGATAGATGACCCGAGTCAAAGGGAAAATCTATTCCATACTAAGTGTCTTGTAAAGAGGAGTGTGTGCACCTTGGTGATTGATAGTGGTAGTTGTACAAATGTTGCGAGCCATGCTATGGTAAATTTCTTGAAGCTACCAACTACACTACACACTAGTCCTTACAAGCTACAATGGTTGAACGATTGTGGTGAATTAAAGGTCACAAGGCAATGTGTGATTCGGTTTAAGGTGGGAAACTACCACGATGAAGTGCTTTGTGACGTGATCCCAATGCAAGCATGTCACTTGTTGTTAGGTAGACCATGGCAATATGATAGGTCTACTAAACACGATGGGAGGTCCAACCGGTATATGCTTGAGAAGGATGGCCGAAAGGTCACACTTCATCCTCTTTCACCCTCCCAAGTAAATGAGTGGCATCAAAAGATGAGAGAGTTGAAGGGAAAGGGGAAGGAATCCGGAAAGGGAGAAAATGGGGGGAATGTCGTAGGTGAGGAAGTAGGGACATCCGAGGCTATCCCAACGACAAGGGAGATGGAAAACGTAGTGATGTTGGCTAGGAGGAAAGAACTCTTTGTGGACCATGATGAAAACAAGCCGATGTTACTTTTGGCCCATTGTTTTAATACTAACCCCACTAATTCTTCCATTTCCCTTTTGATTTCTTGTGTGTTGCAGGAGTATGAAGATGTATTTCCTCAAGAACTTCCGCAAGGATTGCCCCCACTTCGGGGAATTGAGCACCAAATTGATTTGGTGCCGGGTTCACAACTTCCAAACAAACCGGCCTATAGGAGCAATCCCATGGACACTAAGGAGCTTGAAAGACAAGTTGAGGAGCTTCTCAACAAGGGATACATCAAGGAAAGCATGAGTCCGTGTGCTGTTCCGGTGCTTTTGGTACCGAAGAAGGACGAAACTTGGTGCATGTGCGTTGATTGTAGAGCCATCAACAAAATCACTATAAGCTTAGATGGAAATAAAAGAGCCGAGGCAATGAAGAAAATGCATGAGACGGTGCGGATCAAGCTTGAAAAGAAGAACCAAGAGGTTGCAAAAAGGGTAAACAAAGGGAGAAGAAGGCTTGTGCTTGAACCCGGAGATTGGGTGTGGGTGCATCTTCGAAAGGATCGGTTTCCAGCTCAAAGGAAGTACAAATTTCTGCCAAGGGGTGATGGTCCTTTCCAAGTACTTGAGAGAATCAATGACAACGCCTACAAGATTGACCTTCCACCGGAATATCAAGTGCACAACACTTTCAACGTTGGTGATCTCTCCCTCGTGGATGCGATTGAAGATGACAAAATGCTGAATTTGAGGTCAAATTCCTCTCAAGATGGAGAGGTTGATACGGTTGGAGCAGCCTCCACAGGTACACGGCCTTTCACACGAAGCCAAGCTCGGGAATTACAAAAACTCCAAGCTTTGTTCATGCAAATGGCCGTGTGTGAGTTGGTGATTGAACCAACCAAGGACCTAAATGTTTTTATGTGTGGAGAGAGGTCTTAATGTGTAATAAACTACTCTCCAAGGTTGGCACAAGAAGCAAGGGAGGATGGGTCATTTTACCCCTTTTGTTTGTAGTATAAATAGAACATGTTAGAGAGTTATTCCTTAGTTTTTGAATGCTGATTTTGTAACCTAAAAACACTAAACATTTCGGCTCTCTCTCCACTCTTAGAAGCCGTCCCTATTATCTCACAAGTAGAGGGATACTTGTGTTGTCTCTTTGGCTAGAAACAAGGGTTTTGAGGTCGTTGAGTGCCTCTTGGTCCTCGTAAGAACTTGGTGTTTATATTCATTAGACTTAGGGTCCTCTCTTGATGTTAGGGTTCTTAGTTTCTTGAATGTTATATGTCAAGTTATCTATCTTTCTTTATCTTGTTGTTGTTGTTGATTTTGTTATCTTAAAGTCTAGTGAAGTCGTGTGGGGCTCTTTTCGATTCACTAGCATTGTTATCTATCTTATTGTTCTTGTGTTGTTGGACTGAAAAACCGAAACTTAAACTTGTTGTTCTTGTGTTGTTGGACTAAAATCCGAGCCTACTTGAAGCTCTTGGTGTTGTTAGTTTGATTTCGTATCACCTCTAGTCAAAGATCTTTGGAAGAATTACTCCGTTGAGGGAGATACATGGGAATAAGAAGCATACATGTGTACCAAGTAACCTCACCTCTTCTCCACAAACTCAGATCAGGCTCAAGGTAACAGTTCTCCTTAAGATTTTTCAGTTTCATGTTCAGATTTCAGTTAAAAACTTGGTATATAATTCATGCTCAGAATTCCATTATAAACTTGGTATTACATACCATTGCATATTTATTTATGCATTCATATGTCAGTTCAGTCATGTATTCATGCACCAGATATGCATGTTCAGTTTGATGAGAAACTAATTTTATCTGTAATTCAGTCATGTAGTCATAAATTAGTTACTCGTGCATCAGATATGCATGTTCAGTATGATATATATTCAATTTATCAGTCATGTTAGTCATGGAGTCATGTTTCAGTCATTCATATTCAGTATGTACGTCAGTTTATCTTCTCCCCTCTCACTCAGTCTCATTCAAGGACGAATGTAATCAAGGGGTAGATATTGTAATACCCCGTACTTCTACCTAGCTTGAAATTAAATTAGCTTTCCAACGATACCAATTCCATCCAAATCTGGTATCGGGGTAGAAAGTTATAGCCGTTTTTCAGAAAGCAGTCAAAACTGCCCAGGTACGACGATGAGGGTCGACGGACCGTTAAGCTAGCGATGGACCATCTCCCAAATCGTTCCAACGGTGGTAGTGAGAACACCTTCTGCCTAAGGGAGATGGCTCAGGCCGATGGACTTTTGAGCTAGCAATGGACCATCACCAAAGCCGTCACTGCAGAGGCAGTGAACCCCTATTCTGTCCAGGTGCGACGTTCAGGACCGACGGACCATCGATCCAGCGATGGACCATCGCACCCACCATCGTATAGTTAGTTCAGTTATTTTAAAGTCATTTTTAAAAGGGTTTTTGGGTCTTTTTCCACCCATTTTAACCTCTAATTATATCAGATCAAGGCTCATAAGTTCATTATCCATCAACAACATCAAATTAGGGTTTTCTCTCAAAGATAATCCCTAGTATCAACAATCAAATCCTCCTTCAAGAAACTAAGAAATTCACTTTCTTCAAGTTCAAGAAATTCAAGAAACTCACAACCCACGTATGTCATGTGTTGATTCATGGGTCCCTTGCACCCATAAAGCTCAAGAATCTCTTTTCAAAATCCAAGATTTGTGTATTTATGAATGTTCATGATTTAAATTGAATTAGAATTCAAGAAAATTCAGTAGTATTCTGTCAGTCACTGGAACTCAGTTAACTCAGTCTAGTCAGTTCAATTAATCATGTTCAGTGTCTATTCAGGTAGGAGAAGAAATTAGCACCGAGAGAACCCATGGATGGGAACCCACCTGTAATATGAGGGTGTGATTTTTAGAAGCAATCCTTGTATTTGAGAACTACGTAGCCATCATAGGTTGAGACATCATATCCTAGTATATGAGGGAATATGAGGTGGTTTAACCTGTTATATGTTGTCTCCCTCCGTTCTCACTAGATTTACCTATTATATGAGGGTTACATATAGATTATCCTTACCAGTGGTGCGGTATTGACACTCTTCCAATTGGGGTTATAGATTAGACCCCAACTCTGCTATATTACATTATTTTAGGCATGTTAATTCGATGACTATTCCCATAGTTTTAGTTATAGATCATGACTGTTAGATATAGTCGTTCAGTCTCAGTAATAAAACTCAAATAGTTTTACAAAATTTAGGACTGTCAGATACAGTAAACTCAGAATAGAATAGAACTCAACTAGTTCCATCAGAAACTAGACTATCAGATACAGTTGCTCAGTATTAGTTATTTCAGTTATACATTTATCAGTGTCTTACGTTATTAGTACTAAGACTTAGTAATCATGTTGTCACGAACTTAGTTACAGTTACTATGTATTCATGCATGTATTCTCACATTCATGTTATTTAGTCAGTTAATATAGTCCATGCATGTGAACCCTTTGCATTCAGCCTACCTCACATGCATACCAGTACTTTCAAATAGACTGAAGCATTTGCGCTATGGTGTTTTATACCATAGGTTTAGAAGCATAAGCATCAAAGCATCATATCATTCCAGTGTCCATAGTCAGAGTTAGCAGTGAGTCCTTATCCTTAGAGGACATAACCTGATACGGTTGGGGCAGCCTCCACAGGTACACGGCCTTTCACACGAAGCCAAGCTCGAGAATTACAAAAACTCCAAGCTTTGTTCATGCAAATGGCCGTGTGTGAGTTGGTGATTGAACAAACCAAGGACCTAAACCTTTTTATGTGTGAAGAGAGGTCTTAATGTGTAATAAACTACTCTCCAAGGTTGGCACAAGAAGCAAGGGCGGATGGGTCATTTTACCCCTTTTGTTTGTAGTATAAATTGATACAAAATCAAACCAACAACACCAAGAGCTTCAAGTAGGCTCGGATTTCAGTCCAACAACACAAGAACAACAAGTTTAAGTTTTGGTTTTTCAGTCCAACAACACAAGAACAACAAGATAGATAACAATGCTAGTGAATCGAAAAGAGCCCCACACGGCTTCACTAGACTTTAAGATAACAAAATCAACAACAACAACAAGATAAAGAAAGATAGATAACTTGACATATAACATTCAAGAAACTAAGAACCCTAACATCAAGAGAGGACCCTAAGTCTAATGAATATAAACACCAAGTTCTTACGAGGACCAAGAGGCACTCAACGACCTCAAAACCCTTGTTTCTAGCCAAAGAGACAACACAAGTATCCCTCTACTTGTGAGATAATAGGGACGGCTTCTAAGAGTGGAAGAGAGAGCCGAAATGTTTAGTGTTTTAGGGTTACAAAATCAGCATTCAAAAACTAAGGAATAACTCTCCAACATGTTCTATTTATACTACAAACAAAAGGGGTAAAATGACCCATCCGCCCTTGCTTCTTGTGCCAACCTTGAAGAGTAGTTTATTACACATTAAGACCTCTCTTCACACATAAAAACGTTTAGGTCCTTGGTTGGTTCAATCACCAACTCACACACGGCCATTTGCATGAACAAAGCTTGGAGTTCTTGTAATTCCCGAGCTTGGCTTCGTGTGAAAGGCCGTGTACCTGTGGAGGCTGCCCCAACCGTATCATCCTCTCCATCTTGAGAGGAATTTGACCTCAAATTCAGCATTTTGTCATCTTCAACCGCATCCACGAGGGAGAGATCACCAACGTTGAAAGTGTTGTGCACTTGATATTCCGGTGGAAGGTCAATCTTGTAGGCGTTGTCATTGATTCTCTCAAGTACTTGGAAAGGACCATCACCCCTTGGCAGCAATTTGGACTTCCTTTGAGCTGGAAACCGATCCTTTCGAAGATGCACCCACACCCAATCTCCGGGTTCAAGCACAAGCCTTCTTCTCCCTTTGTTTACCCTTTTTGCAACCTCTTGGTTCTTCTTTTCAAGATTGATCCACACCGTCTCATGCATTTTATTCATTGCCTCGGCTCTTTTATTTCCATCTAAGCTAGTCATGATATCACTAGACAAAGGAGTGAGATCTAAAGGGGTAAGGGGATTCAGGCCGTAAACACATTCAAAGGGAGTTATTCCCGTGCTCGAATGTATTACCCGGTTGTATGCAAATTCCACCAAGGGTAGGTGATCTTCCCATGAAGTCAGTTTACCTTTAACCATAGAACGTAGCATAGACCCTAAGGTTCTATTTACTACCTCCGTTTGGCCATCGGTTTGTGGGTGGCAAGACGTGGAGAAAAGTAACTTCGTTCCAAGCCTACCCCACATGGACTTCCAAAAGAGACTTAGGAACTTGGAGTCCCTATCGCTCACAATAGTCCTCGGTACCCCGTGAAGCTTTACAACATGTTCAACAAATAATGAAGCTACACTACGAGCATCCTCGGTTTTAGCACATGGAATAAAATGAGCCATTTTAGAGAATCTATCAACAATAACAAAAATGCTATCTCGGCCCTTTCTAGTCCTTGGCAGCCCCAAAACAAAATCCATCGAAATGTCCAACCAAGGTCTAAGGGGAGTAGGGAGTGGGGTGTATAATCCTTGAGGTAGGAGACGAGATTTCGCACTCCGGCAGGCCACGCATTGACTATAAATTTTAGTGACGTCTTTGCGCATTTTGGGCCAATAGAAGTTCTCCTCTAAGATTCCGAAGGTCTTGTCTACCCCAAAGTGCCCCATGAGGCCTCCGTCATGGGCCTCCCTCACAAATAATTCCCTCCAAGAACTAAAAGGAACACACAACCTCCTCCCTTTGAACAAATACCCATCGAACCGAGAGTAGGAGGAATGGTCATTCTCCTTAAGCCAACGGTCCCTTCCCCACTCTTCACATTCCCTAAAAATAGGAGCAAAGGTAGGATCCTCGGGATACAACAACCGCAAGCTCTCAAAACCCATCAATTTCGAAGACAAGGTAGCAACAAGCACATGCTTCCTAGACAAGGCATCGGCAACAACATTTTCCTTTCCCCTTTTGTAATGAATTACATAAGGGAAAGTCTCGATGAACTCAATCCACTTAGCATGACGCCTATTCAACTTGTCTTGGCTCTTAAGGTGTTTCAACGACTCATGATCCGTTCGTATCACAAACTCCTTAGGCCACAAATAATGTTGCCAATTTGATACGGTTGGGGCAGCCTCCACAGGTACACGGCCTTTCACACGAAGCCAAGCTCGGGAATTACAAAAACTCCAAGCTTTGTTCATGCAAATGGCCGTGTGTGAGTTGGTGATTGAACCAACCAAGGACCTAAACGTTTTTATGTATGAAGAGAGGTCTTAATGTGTAATAAACTACTCTTCAAGGTTGGCACAAGAAGCAAGGGCGGATGGGTCATTTTATCCTTTTTGTTTGTAGTATAAATAGAACATATTAGAGAGCTATTCCTTAGTTTTTCAAATGCTGATTTTTGTAAACCTAAAACACTAAACTTTTCTCTCTCTCTTCCACTCTTGGAAGCCGCCACTACTATCTCACAAGTAGAGGGATACTTGTGTTGTCTCTTTGGCTAGAAACAAGGGTTTTGAGGTCGTTGAGTGCCTCTTGGTCCTCGTAAGAACTTGGTGTTTATATTCATTAGACTTAGGGTCCTCTCTTGATGTTAGGTTTCTTAGTTTCTTGAATGTTATATGTCAAGTTATCTATCTTTCCTTATCTTGTTGTTGTTGTTGATTTTGTTATCTTCAAGTCTAGTGAAGCCGTGTGGGGCTCTTTTCGATTCACTAGCATTGTTGTTCATCTTGTTGTTCTTGTGTTGTTGAGCTGAAAAACTGAAAATTAAACTTGTTGTTCTTGTGTTGTTGGACTGAAATCCGAACCTACTTGTAGTTCTTGGTGTTGTTGGTTTGATTTTGTATCATTTGGTATCAAAGCAAGACCGGTTGTGTTCCAACATAACCCATCTTGGGCTAGTTCATGGCTTGAACTAACAACACCAAAAGGAAATTCTGAAATCTGTCCATTAAAAGTTGAAGCCGAGAATGATGAGGCATGTCTAGACCTAAGTGTTATTTTGCTTGTTTAGTGAGTTTCTAGTGTTGGTTTCTTTCTCACCAACACTAAGGTGTCTAGATCCAAAAGTTGAGCTTGAAAAACTTGAACATTGTGTAGGGACTTGAAGTGGCCGAAAGTTGTATGTTGTTGGTGACCAAAAAGAAATAAAATCGGTGGATGTTGTGTTTATGTGCTAAAGAAGTTGAAGAAGATTGTTGAGGTGTTCATCTTTTGAAATTGTTCATCTTGTTCATCTTGTTGTGTGCTCAAGTTGTAAGAAAAAATATAAAGTTGATGTGAAAGATTTGCACCCATCACCTTTTAGTCTTGTCAATCACTTTTCCCTAATTCAAGGAGCCTTGTTTTGTGGGATTAGTCTACCAAACATCACTTTTTGTGTTTGAAAAGGGTGAAACACTACAAGATTTTATTTTTCCCACCAAAAACACTTTGCAAACTATAACAAGTGTGTGAATATTAAAAAAACAAAAAAAAAAAACGTGTGGAACCATTGCATGCTGCCACGTCACTATAAGCTCGACTTAGGATATTCTTTGGTTGCTAATTGTTGATCCTTGGTTTCCCTTACTTGGTCCTAGAACTAATTAACAAACTAGTACATTCCTACTAGGTTGTCAACTAGTTCCTTGAACCGTTTGTTCGTGTCAACGTTTATTTGAGTGCTTTTATTCGTTTGAATGAGTTGCTGATTTTTGACTCTAGTCCGGCAAGAATTCTTTGAGTCTTCAAACATGAATCCATTCCGGATAAGAGCTTACTCATACCTTACAAATCTCATGGTTACAAGCCAATTATACAACACTTGTGGAACACGAACTTGTGGTGAACTAAAGCGGATAATACCTTGACAATGGAAGGAACTACGTCTCATAATGTGGATACTAATGCCCTTGATTCTATGAGGGTCACTCTTGAGGCCGTTACCCGGACACTTGAAAGGTTGAATTCAGAATTTGGGGCCGTGAGAGGGGACTTGGCAGCAATAAAGGGGGAAGTGTCGACTATTAGTGGGAGATTAGAACAAGTGGAGAGTCAAAGGAACTCTCGTCCTTCTACTCCTCTACATGTATCTACCAATGGTCATGATAGGACCTCCTCCGCAACCATCACCCCCGAAATAGTCCACCAAATGCTAAATGCACCCCAAGCTCCACTAAATACCGCAAGCCAATCTACCTATTTTCCTCCAAACCGAGACTCCACTAGACCACTACATTTCCAAGCCCCTCCAATTCCACAAGAGGGATTTGGACGCCAAGTACCTCCACTAAATCCGAACCCTCCATTCCAAGCTCCATTAAACCAAAGACCACAAATTCCAAATCCTCCGAATCAAAACGGCCAAGGCCGACCAGCCCACTTTGAAGGATACGGTAGAGAGGAGTATGAAGGAGATGGAGCCTTTGATGATGCTTATATGAGGGAGGAGGAGTTAAGAGGGGGTCGAGGAGAACCTAGGAGATACCGGGGGTATGGAGATAGGGGAAACCGACACCAAGAGAGAGACGTAGGCATCAACACCATCAAGTTGAGCCTACCCATCTTTAAGGGTGAAAGTGATCCTGAGGCCTACTTAACTTGGGAATCGGCTTGTGACAAAGTTTTCCAAGTTAATGACATCTCGGACGAAAAGAAGAGTTGCTACGCTATAGCTCACCTCGAGGGCTATGCTAACACTTGGTGGGAGTATGTTAAACGGTTTGGTAATGAATTAGTCGATGGGCAGCCACCAGCTTGGTATCGGTTGAGGTACTTGATGAGGCAACGATACCTTCCCGAGAGATATCGTCATGAGTTGCTTGCTAGATTATATGGCTTGCAGCAAGGAGGCAAGAGTGTGATGGCCTATTTTGACGAGTTCCAACAACTCATGTTGAAACTTGATCATCGAGGGGAGCAAATCAGTCACGACATCATCCGGTTCAAGTGTGGGTTGAACAAAGAGATCTCCACTCATTTGACCCTTCACCGGTTTGAAACCATTGACGGTATATTCCAAGCGGCCCTTGAGATTGAAAGGGAACTTAAGGAGAGATCATCCTTCAAGGCAAGGGTACAAACCCCCTCGGGTTGGACCAAAAACAAGGACCAACCCGCCCCTACGAAGCTGCCCGAGTCCAAAACAGTCCCTAAATTCCCTCCGAAACCAGAGGCTCACAAATATCCCAACCCAAAGGGGTTCCAATGCTTCAAGTGCCAAGGTTGGGGGCATAAGGCCAACGAATGTCCGAACCGGCGCAATGTGATCCTACGAGAAGGAAAGGTGTACTACCTTGGTGAGGAGGTGGTTTCCGAAAGGGGGGAGGATGAGGCCGAGCCTCAAGATGGAGAGGGAGCTGAAAATGGGCCGAATGATGATGAAGTAGATGGTAGTGAAGATGTCTATCCACAAGAGGGGGAGTGTGTGGTTCCAAACTTTGTGGTTAGACGTGTCATGATTAGTAAGGCGATAGATGACCCGAGTCAAAGGGAAAATCTATTCCATACTAAGTGTCTTGTAAAGGAGAATGTTCTCACCTTGGTGATTGATAGTGGTAGTTGTACAAATGTTGCGAGCCATGCTATGGTAAATTTCTTGAAGCTACCAACTACACCACACACTAGTCCTTACAAGCTACAATGGTTGAATGATTGTGGTGAATTAAGGGTCACGAGACAATGTGTGATTCGGTTTAAGGTGGGAAACTACCACGATGAGGTACTTTGTGACGTGATTCCAATGCAAGCATGTAATTTGTTGTTAGGTAGACCATGGCAATATGATAGGTCTACTAAACACGATGGGAGGTCCAACCGGTATACGCTTGAGAAGGATGGCCGAAAGGTCACACTTCATCCTCTCTCACCCTCCCAAGTAAATGAGAGGCATCAAATGATGAGGGAGTTGAAGGGAAAGGGGGAGGAATCCGGAAAGGGAGAAAAGGGGGGGATGCCGTAGGTAAGGAAGTAGGGACATCCGAGGCTGTCCCAACGACAAGGGAGATGGAAAACGTAGTGATGTTGGCTAGGAGGAAAGAACTCTTCGTGGACCATGATGAAAACATGCCGATGTTACTTGTGGCCCATTGTTTTAATACTAACCCCACTAATTCTTCCATTTCCCCTTTGATTTCTTGTGTGTTGCAGGAGTATGAAGATGTATTTCCACAAGAACTTCCGCAAGGTTTGCCCCCACTTCGGGGAATTGAGCACCAAATTGATTTGGTGCCAGGTTCACAAGTTCCAAACAAACCGGCCTATAGGAGCAATCCCATGGACACTAAGGAGCTTGAAAGGCAAGTTGAGGAGCTTCTCAAAAAGGGGTACATCAAGGAAAGCATGAGTCCGTGTGCTGTTCCGGTGCTTTTGGTACCAAAGAAGGACGGAACTTGGCGCATGTGCGTCGATTGTAGAGCCATCAACAAAATCACTATAAGGTATCGTCATCCAATCCCTAGACTAGATGATATGTTAGATGAGCTCCACGGATCTTGTTTGTTTTCTAAAGTGGATCTTAGGAGCGGCTATCTCCAAATTCGCATGCAACCCGGTGATGAGTGGAAGACCGCATTCAAGACCAAATTCGGTCTCTATGAGTGGCTGGTCATGCCCTTCGGCCTTACCAATGCTCCTAGCACCTTTATGAGGCTAATGAATCATGTAATGAAGCCTTATATTGGAAAGTTTGTGGTGGTTTACTTTGATGATGTGTTGGTATATAGTAAATCTATTGATGATCATGTAATGCATTTGAGATGTGTGTTTGATGTGCTCCGAAAGGAAAAGCTGTATGCCAACATGGAGAAGTGTTCTTTTGGTGTTGATAAGATTATATTCTTGGGTTTTGTCGTGAGCTCAAGGGGTGTGGAAGTGGACGATTCCAAGATAGACTCTATTCGAAGTTGGCCGACCCCTAAAACTATTGGAGAAATCCGAAGTTTCCACGGGTTGGCAAGCTTTTATAGGAGGTTTGTCAATGGATTTAGCTCCATAGCAGCCCCCTTGACCGAGGTAATTAGAAAGGACGGACCCTTTAAATGGGGTGATGAGCAGGCTAGGGCTTTTGAGGACTTGAAAGCTACGCTCATCTCGGCGCCTTTATTGCAATTGCCCGATTTTGATAAGATGTTTGAAGTAGAGTGTGATGCTAGAAAGGTTGGCATCGGGGCTGTTTTGATGCAAGAAGGTAAGGCCGTTGCTTATTTCAGTGAAAAGCTCAAAGGGGCAACTCTTAATTACTCAACTTATGATTTGGAGTTGTACGCCCTTGTTAGAGCCTTGGGAAATTGGCAACATTATTTGTGGCCTAAGGAGTTTGTGATACGAATTGATCATGAGTCGTTGAAACACCTTAAGAGCCAAGACAAGTTGAATAGGCGTCATGCTAAGTGGATTGAGTTCATCGAGACTTTCCCTTATGTAATTCATTACAAAAGGGGAAAGGAAAATGTTGTTGCCGATGCCTTGTCTAGGAAGCATGTGCTTGTTGCTACCTTTTCTTCGAAATTGATGGGTTTTGAGAGCTTGCGGTTGTTGTATCCCGAGGATCCTACCTTTGCTCCTATTTTTAGGGAATGCGAAGAGTGGGGAAGGGACCGTTGGCTTAAGGAGAATGACCATTCCTCCTACTCTCGGTTCGATGGGTATTTGTTCAAAGGGAGGAGGTTGTGTGTTCCTTCTAGTTCTTGGAGGGAATTATTTGTGAGGGAGGCCCATGACGGAGGCCTCATGGGGAACTTTGGGGTAGACAAGACCCTCGGAATCTTAGAGGAGAACTTCTATTGGCCCTAAATGCGCAAAGACGTCACTAAAATTTGTAGTCAATGCGTGGCCTGCCGGAGTGCGAAAGCTCGTCTCCTACCTCAAGGGTTATACACCCCACTCCCTACTCCCCTTAGACCTTGGTTAGACATTTCGATGGATTTTGTTTTGGGGCTGCCAAGGACTAGAAAGGGCCGAGATAGCATTTTTTTTATTGTTGATAGATTCTCTAAAATGGCTCATTTTATTCCATGTGCTAAAACCGAGGATGCTCATAGTGTAGCTTCATTATTTGTTGAACATGTTGTAAAGCTTCACGGGGTACCGAGGACTATTGTGAGCGATAGGGACTCCAAGTTCCTAAGTCTCTTTTGGAAGTCCATGTGGGGTAGGCTTGGAACGAAGTTACTTTTCTCCACGTCTTGCCACCCACAGACCAATGGCCAAACGGAGGTAGTAAATAGAACCTTAGGGTCTATTCTACGTTCTATGGTTAAAGGTAAGCTGACTTCATGAGAAGATCACCTACCCTTGGTGGAATTTGCATACAACCGGGTAATACATTCGAGCACGGGAATGACTCCCTTTGAATGTGTTTACGACCTGAATCCCCTTACCCCTTTAGATCTCACTCCTTTGTCTAGTGATCTCATGACCAGCTTAGATGGAAATAAAAGAGCCGAGGCAATGAAGAAAATGCATGAGACGGTGCGGATCAAGCTTGAAAAGAAGAACTAAGAGGTTGCAAAAAGGGTAAACAAAGGGAGAAGAAGGCTTGTGCTTGAACCCGGAGATTGGGTGTGGGTGCATCTTCGAAAGGATCGGTTTCCAGCTCAAAGGAAGTCCAAGTTGCTGCCAAGGGGTGATGGGCCTTTCCAAGTACTTGAGAGAATCAATGACAACGCCTACAAGATTGACCTTCCACCGGAATATCAAGTGCACAACACTTTCAACGTTGGTGATCTCTCCCTCGTGGATGCGGTTGAAGATGACCAAATTCTGAATTTGAGGTCAAATTCCTCTCAAGATGGAGAGGATGATACGGTTGGGGCAGCCTCCACAGGTACACGGCCTTTCACACGAAGCCAAGCTCGGGAATTACAAAAACTCCAAGCTTTGTTCATGCAAATGGCCGTGTGTGAGTTGGTGATTGAACCAACCAAGGACCTAAACGTTTTTATGTATGAAGAGAGGTCTTAATGTGCAATAAACTACTCTTCAAGGTTGGCACAAGAAGCAAGGGCGGATGGGTCATTTTATCCTTTTTGTTTGTAGTATAAATAGAACATATTAGAGAGCTATTCCTTAGTTTTTCAAATGCTGATTTTTTTAAACCTAAAACACTAAACTTTTCTCTGTCTCTTCCACTCTTGGAAGCCGCCACTACTATCTCACAAGTAGAGGGATACTTGCGTTGTCTCTTTGGCTAGAAACAAGGGTTTTGAGGTCGTTGAGTGCCTCTTGGTCCTCGTAAGAACTTGGTGTTTATATTCATTAGACTTAGGGTCCTCTCTTGATGTTAGGGTTCTTAGTTTCTTGAATGTTATATGTCAAGTTATCTATCTTTCCTTATCTTGTTGTTGTTGTTGATTTTGTTATCTTCAAGTCTAGTGAAGCCGTGTGGGTCTCTTTTCGATTCACTAGCATTGTTGTTCATCTTGTTGTTCTTGTGTTGTTGAGCTGAAAAAATGAAAATTAAACTTGTTGTTCTTGTGTTGTTGGACTGAAATCCGAACCTACTTGTAGTTCTTGGTGTTGTTGGTTTGATTTTGTATCACAATTTCCCAAAGCTCTAACAAGGGCGTACAACTCCAAATCATAAGTTGAGTAATTAAGAGTTGCCCCTTTGAGCTTTTCACTGAAATAAGCAACGGGCTTACCTTCTTGCATCAAAACAGCCACGATACCAACCTTACTAGCATCACACTCTACTTCAAACATCTTATCAAAATTGGGCAATTGCAATAAAGGCGCCGAGATGAGCGTAGCTTTCAAGGCCTCAAAAGCCCTAGCCTGCTCATCACCCCATTTAAAGGGTCCGTCCTTTCTAATTACCTCGGTCAAGGGGGCTGCTATGGAACTAAATCCTTTTACAAACCTCCTATAAAAGCTTGCCAACCCGTGGAAACTTCGGATTTCTCCAATAGTTTTAGGGGTCGGCCAACTTCGAATAGAGTCTATCTTGCAATCGTCCACTTCCACACCCCTTGAGATCACGACAAAACCCAAGAATATAACCTTATCAACACCAAAAGAACACTTCTCCATGTTGGCATACAGCTTCTCCTTTCGGAGCACATCAAACACACATCTCAAATGCATTACATGATCATCAATAGATTTACTATACACCAACACATCATCAAAGTAAACCACCACAAACTTTCCAATATAAGTCTTCATTACATGATTCATTAGCCTCATAAAGGTGCTAGGAGCATTGGTAAGGCCGAAGGGCATGACCAGCCACTCATATAGACCGAATTTGGTCTTGAATGCGGTCTTCCACTCATCACCGGGTTGCATGCGAATTTGGTGATAGCCACTCCTAAGGTCCACTTTAGAAAACAAACAAGATCCGTGGAGCTCATCTAACATATCATCTAGTCTAGGGATTGGATGACGATACCTTATAGTGATTTTGTTGATGGCTCTACAATCGACGCACATGTGCCAAGTTCCGTCCTTCTTCGGTACCAAAAGTACCGGAACAGCACACGGACTCATGCTTTCCTTGATGTATCCCTTGTTGAGAAGCTCCTCAACTTGTCTTTCAAGCTCCTTAGTGTCCATGGGATTGCTCCTATAGGCCGGTTTGTTTGGAAGTTGTAACCCGGCACCAAATCAATTTGGTGCTCAATTCCCCGAAGTGGGGGCAATCCTTGCGGAAGTTCTTGAGGAAATACATCTTCATACTCCTGCAACACACAAGAAATCACAGGGGAACTGGAAGAATTAGTGGGGTTAGTATTAAAACAATGGGTCAAAAGTAACATCGGCTTGTTTTCATCATGGTCCACGAAGAGTTCTTTCCTCCTAGCCAACATCACTACGTTTTCCATCTCCCTTTTCATTGGGACAGCCTGGGATGTCCCTACTTCCTCACCTATGGCATCCCCCCCTTTTTCTCCCTTTCTGGATTCCTTCCCCTTTCCCTTCAACTCTCTCATCTTTTGATGCCACTCATTTACTTGGGAGGGTGAAAGAGGATGAAGTGTGACCTTTCGGCCATCCTTCTCGAGCGTATACCGGTTGGACCTCCCATCGTGTTTAGTAGACCTATCATATTGCCATGGTCTACCTAACAACAAGTGACATGCTTGCATTGGGATTACGTCACAAAGCACTTCATCGTGGTAGTTTCCCACCTTAAACCGAATCACACATTGCCATGTGACCTTTAATTCACCACAATCGTTCAACCATTGTAGCTTGTAAGGACTAGTGTGTAGTGTAGTTGGTAGCTTCAAGAAATTTACCATAGCATGGCTCGTAACATTTGTACAACTACCACTATCAATCACCAAGGTGCACACACTCCCCTTTACAAGACACTTAGTATGGAATAGATTTTCCCTTTGACTCGGGTCATCTATCACCTTACTAATCATGACACGTCTAACCACAAAGTTTGGAACCACACACTCCCCTTCTTGTGGATATACATCTTCACTACCATCTACTTCATCATCATTCGGCCCATTTTCAGCTCCCTCTCCATTTTGAGGCTTGGCCTCATCCTCCCCCCTTTCGGAAACCACCTCCTTACCAAGGTAGTACACTTTCCCTTCTCGTAGGATCACATTGCGCCGGTTCGGACATTCATTGCCCTTATGCCCCCAACCTTGGCACTTGAAGCATTGGAACCCCTTTGGGTTGGGATATTTGTGAGCCTCCGGTTTCGGAGGGAATTTAGGGACTGTTTTGGACTCGGGAAGCTTCGTAGGGGCGGGTTGGTCCTTGTTTTTGGGCCAACCCGAGGGGGTTTGTACCCGTGCCTTGAAGGATGATCTCTCCTTAAGTTCCCTTTCAATCTCAAGTGCCGCTTGGAATATAACGTCAATGGTTTCAAACCGGTGAAGGGTCAAATGAGTGGAGATCTCTTTGTTCAACCCACACTTGAACCAGATGATGTCGTGACTGATTTGCTCCCCACGATGATCAAGTTTCAACATGAGTTGTTGGAACTCGTCAAAATAGGCCACCACACTCTTTCCTCCTTGCCGCAAGCCATATAATCTAGCAAGCAACTCATGACGATATCTCTCGGGAAGGAATCGTTGTCTCATCAAATACCTCAACCGATACCAAGGTGGTGGCTGCCCATCAACTAATTCATTATCAAATCGTTTAACATACTCCCACCAAGTGTTATCATAGCCCTCGAGGTGAGCTATAGCGTAGCAACTCTTCTTTTCTTCCGAGATGTCATTAACTTGGAAAACTTTGTCACAAGCCGATTCCCAAGTTAAGTAGGTCTCGGGGTCACTTTCACCCTTAAAGATTGGTAGGCTCAACTTGATGGTGTTGATGCCTACGTCTCTCTCTTGGTTTCGGTTTCCCCTATCTCCATACCCCCGGTATCTCCTAGGTTCTCCTCAACCCCCTCTTAACTCCTCCTCCCTCATATAAGCATCATCAAAGGCTCCATCTCCTTCATACTCCTCTCTACCGTATCCTTCAAAGTGGGCTGGTCTGCCTTGGCCGTTTTGATTCGGAGGATTTGGAATTTGCATTCTTTGGGTTAATGGAGCTTGGAATGGAGGGTTCGGATTTAGTGGAGGTACTTGGCATCCAAATCCCTCTTGTGGAATTGGAGGGGCTTGGAAATGTAGTGGTCTAGTGGGGTCTCGGTTTGGAGGAAAATAGGTAGTTTGGCTTGCGGTATTTAGTGGAGCTTGGGGTGCATTTAGCATTTGGTGGACTGTTTCGGAGGTGATGGTTGCGGAGGAGGTCCTATCATGACCATTGGTAGATACATGTAGAGGAGTAGAAGGACGAGAGTTCCTTTGACTCTCCACTTGTTCTAATCTCCCACTAATAGTCGACACTTCCCCCTTTATTGCTGCCAAGTCCCCTCTCACGGCCCCAAATTCCGAATTCAACCTTTCAAGTGTCCGGGTAACGGCCTCAAGAGAGACCCTCATAGAATCAAGGGCATTAGTATCCACATTATGAGACGTAGCTCCTTCCATTGTCAAGATATTATCCGCTTTAGTTCACCACAAGTTCGTGTTCCACAAGTGTTGTATAATTGGCTAGTAACCGTGAAATTTTTAAGGTATGAGTAAGCTCTTATCCGGAATGGATTCTTTTTTGAAGACTCAAAGAATTCTTGTCGGACTAGAGTCAAAAATCAGCAATTCATTCAAACGAATAAAAGCACTCAAATAATCGTTGACACGAACAAACGGTTCAAGGAACTAGTTGACAACCTAGTAGGAATGTACTAGTTTGTTAATTAGTTCTAGGACCAAGTAAGGGAAACCAAGGATCAACTATTAGCAACCAAAGAATATCCTAAGTTGAGCTTATAGTGACGTGGCAGCATGCAATGGTTCCACACGTTCTTCTTCTCTTTTTTTTTTTTTGTGTTAATATTCACACAACTTGTTATAGTTTGCAAAGTGTTTTGGTGGGAAAAATAAAATCTTGTAGTATTTCACCCTTTTCAAACTCAAGAAAGTGAGGTTTGGTTGACTAATCCCACAAAACAAGGCTCCTTGAATTAGGGAAAAAAGATTGACAAGACTAGAAAGTGATGGGTGCAAGTCTTTCACAACAACTTTATAGCTTGTCTTACAACTTGAGCACACAACAAGATGAACAAGATGAACAAGTTCAAAAGATGAACACCTCAACAAACTTCATCAACTTCTTTAGCACATAAACACACAACCACCGATTTTTCTTTTGGTTATCAACAACACACAACTTTCGGCCACTTCAAGTCACTACAACAATGTTCAAGTTTTCAAGCTCAACTTTTGGATCTAGACACCTTAGTGTTGGTGAGAAAGAAACCAACACTAGAAACTCACTAAACAAGCAAAATAACACCTAGATCTAAACATACAACATCATTCTTGGTTTCAACTTTTAATGGACAGATTTTCAGAATTTCTTTTTGGTGTTGTTTGTTTAAGCCGTGAACTAGCCCAAGATGGGTTATGTTGGAACACAACCGGTCTCGCTTTGATACCAAATGATACAAAATCAAACCAACAACACCAAGAGCTTCAAGTAGGCTCGGATTTCAGTCCAACAACACAAGAACAACAAGTTTAAGTTTCGGTTTTTCAGTCCAACAATACAAGAACAACAAGATAGATAACAATGCTAGTGAATCAAAAAGAGCCCCACACGGCTTCACTAGACTTTAAGATAACAAAATCAACAACAACAACAAGATAAAGAAAGATAGATAACTTGACATATAACATTCAAGAAACTAAGAACCCTAACATCAAGAGAGGACCCTAAGTCTAATGAATATAAACACCAAGTTCTTACGAGGACCAAGAGGCACTCAACGACCTCAAAACCCTTGTTTCTAGCCAAAGAGACAACACAAGTATCCCTCTACTTGTGAGATAATAGGGACGGCTTCTAAGAGTGGAAGAGAGAGCCGAAATGTTTAGTGTTTTAGGGTTACAAAATCAGCATTCAAAAACTAAGGAATAACTCTCCAACATGTTCTATTTATACTACAAACAAAAGGGGTAAAATGACCCATCCGCCCTTGCTTCTTGTGCCAACCTTGAAGAGTAGTTTATTACACATTAAGACCTCTCTTCACACATAAAAACGTTTAGGTCCTTGGTTGGTTCAATCACCAACTCACACACGGCCATTTGCATGAACAAAGCTTGGCACTTGAGCTTGAAAACTTGAACATTGTGTAGTGACTTGAAGTGGCCGAAAGTTGTATGTTGTTGATAACCAAAAGAAAAATCGGTGGTTGTGTGTTTATGTGCTAAAGAAGTTGATGAAGTTTGTTGAGGTGTTCATCTTTTGAACTTGTTCATCTTGTTCATCTTGTTGTGTGCTCAAGTTGTAAGACAAGCTATAAAGTTGTTGTGAAAGACTTGCACCCATCACCTTCTAGTCTTGTCAATCACTTTTCCCTAATTCAAGGAGCCTTGTTTTGTGGGATTAGTCAACCAAACCTCACTTTCTTGAGTTTGAAAAGGGTGAAATACTACAAGATTTTATTTTTCCCACCAAAACACTTTGCAAACTATAACAAGTTGTGTGAATATTAACACAAAAAAAGAAAAAAAAAAAGAACGCGTGGAACCATTGCATGCTGCCACGTCACTATAAGCTCAACTTAGGATATTCTTTGGTTGCTAATTGTTGATCCTTGGTTTCCCTTACTTGGTCCTAGAACTAATTAACAAACTAGTACATTCCTACTAGGTTGTCAACTAGTTCCTTGAACCGTTTGTTCGTGTCAACGATCATTTGAGTGCTTTTATTCGTTTGAATGAATTGCTGATTTTTGACTCTAGTCCGGCAAGAATTCTTTGAGTCTTCAAACAAGAATCCATTCCGGATAAGAGCTTACTCATACCTTAAAAATTTCACGGTTACTAGCCAATTATACAACACTTGTGGAACACGAACTTGTGGTGAACTAAAGCGGATAATATCTTGACAATGGAAGGAGCTACGTCTCATAATGTGGATACTAATGCCCTTGATTCTATGAGGGTCACTCTTGAGGCCGTTACCCGGACACTTGAAAGGTTGAATTCGGAATTTGGGGCCGTGAGAGGGGACTTGGCAGCAATAAAGGGGGAAGTGTCGACTATTAGTGGGAGATTAGAACAAGTGGAGAGTCAAAGGAACTCTCGTCCTTCTACTCCTCTACATGTATCTACCAATGGTCATGATAGGACCTCCTCCGCAACCATCACCCCCGAAACAGTCCACCAAATGCTAAATGCACCCCAAGCTCCACTAAATACCGCAAGCCAAACTACCTATTTTCCTCCAAACCGAGACCCCACTAGACCACTACATTTCCAAGCCCCTCCAATTCCACAAGAGGGATTTGGACGCCAAGTACCTCCACTAAATCCGAACCCTCCATTCCAAGATCCATTAACCCAAAGACCGCAAATTCCAAATCCTCCGAATCAAAACGGCCAAGGCCGACCAGCCCACTTTGAAGGATACGGTAGAGAGGAGTATGAAGGAGATGGAGCCTTTGATGATGCTTATATGAGGGAGGAGGAGTTAAGAGGGGGTCTAGGAGAACCTAGGAGATACCGGGGGTATGGAGATAGGGGAAACCGACACCAAGAGAGAGACGTAGGCATCAACACCATCAAGTTGAGCCTACCCATCTTTAAGGGTGAAAGTGACCCCGAGACCTACTTAACTTGGGAATCGGCTTGTGACAATGTTTTCCAAGTTAATGACATCTCGGAAGAAAAGAAGAGTTGCTACGCTATAGCTCACCTCGAGGGCTATGCTAACACTTGGTGGGAGTATGTTAAACGATTTGGTAATGAATTAGTTGATGGGCAGCCACCACCTTGGTATCGGTTGAGGTATTTGATGAGACAACGATACCTTCCCGAGAGATATCGTCATGAGTTGCTTGCTAGATTATATGGCTTGCGGCAAGGAGGCAAGAGTGTGATGGCCTATTTTGACGAGTTCCAACAACTCATGTTGAAACTTGATCATCGTGGGGAGCAAATCAGTCACGACATCATCCGGTTCAAGTGTGGGTTGAACAAAGAGATCTCCACTCATTTGACCCTTCACCGGTTTGAAACCATTGACGGTATATTCCAAGCGGCCCTTGAGATTGAAAGGGAACTTAAGGAGAGATCATCCTTCAAGGCAAGGGTACAAACCCCCTCGGGTTGGCCCAAAAACAAGGACCAACCCGCCCCTACGAAGCTGCCCGAGTCCAAAACAGTCCCTAAATTCCCTCCGAAACCGGAGGCTCACAAATATCCCAACCCAAAGGGGTTCCAATGATTCAAGTGCCAAGGTTGGGGGCATAAGTCCAATGAATGTCCGAACCGGCGCAATGTGATCCTACGAGAAGGGAAAGTGTACTACCTTGGTGAGGAGGTGGTTTCCGAAAGGGGGGAGGATGAGGCCGAGCCTCAAGATGGAGAGGGAGCTGAAAATGGGCCGAATGATGATGAATTAGATGGTTGTGAAGATGTCTATCCACAAGAAGGGGAGTGTGTGGTTCCAAACTTTGTGGTTAGACGTGTCATGATTAGTAAGGCGATAGATGACCCGAGTCAAAGGGAAAATCTATTCCATACTAAGTGTCTTGTAAAGGGGAGTGTGTGCACCTTGGTCATTGATAGTGGTAGTTGTACAAATGTTGCGAGCCATGCTATGGTAAATTTCTTGAAGCTACCAACTACACTACACACTAGTCCTTACAAGCTACAATGGTTGAACGATTGTGGTGAATTAAAGGTCACAAGGCAATGTGTGATTCGGTTTAAGGTGGGAAACTACCACGATGAAGTGCTTTGTGACGTGATCCCAATGCAAGCATGTCACTTGTTGTTAGGTAGACCATGGCAATATGATAGGTCTACTAAACACGATGGGAGGTCCAACCGGTATACGCTTGAGAAGGATGGCCGAAAGGTCACACTTCACCCTCTTTCACCCTCCCAAGTAAATGAGTGGCATCAAAAGATGAGAGAGTTGAAGGGAAAGGGGAAGGAATCCGGAAAGGGAGAAAAGGGGGGGAATGTCGTAGGTGAGGAAGTAGGGACATCCGAGGCTGTCCCAACGACAAGGGAGATGGAAAATGTAGTGATGTTGGCTAGGAGGAAAGAACTCTTCGTGGACCATGATGAAAACAAGACGATGTTACTTTTGGCCCATTGCTTTAATACTAACCCCACTAATTCTTCTATTTCCCCTTTGATTTCTTGTGTGTTGCAGGAGTACGAAGATGTATTTCCTCAAGAACTTCCGCAAGGATTGCCCCCACTTCGGGGAATTGAGCACCAAATTGATTTGGTGTCGGGTTCACAACTTCCAAACAAACCGGCCTATAGGAGCAATCCCATGGACACTAAGGAGATTGAAAGACAAGTTGAGGAGCTTCTCAACAAGGGATACATCAAGGAAAGCATGAGTCCGTGTGCTGTTCCGGTGCTTTTGGTACTGAAGAAGGACGAAACTTGGCGCATGTGCGTCGATTGTAGAGCCATCAACAAAATCACTATAAGGTATCGTCATCCAATCCCTAGACTAGATGATATGTTAGATGAGCTCCACGGATCTTGTTTGTTTTCTAAAGTGGACCTTAGGAGCGGCTATCACCAAATTCGCATGCAACCCGGTGATGAGTGGAAGACCGCATTCAAGACCTAATTCGGTCTATATGAGTGGTTGGTCATGCCCTTCGGCCTTACCAATGCTCCTAGCACCTTTATGAGGCTAATGAATCATGTAATGAAGCCTTATATTGGAAAGTTTGTGGTGGTTTACTTTGACAATGTGTTGGTGTATAGTAAATCTATTGATGATCATGTAATGCATTTGAGATGTGTGTTTGATGTGCTCCTAAAGGAGAAGCTGTATGCCATCATGGAGAAGTGTTCTTTTGGTGTTGATAAGGTTATATTCTTGGGTTTTGTCGTGAGCTCAAGGGGTGTGGAAGTGGACGATTCCAAGATAGACTCTATTCGAAGTTGGCCGACCCCTAAAACTATTGGAGAAATCTGAAGTTTCCACGGGTTGGCAAGATTTTATAGGAGGTTTGTCAAAGGATTTAGTTCCATAGCAGCCCCCTTGACCGAGGTAATTAGAAAGGACGGACCCTTTAAATGGGGTGATGAGCAGGCTAGGGATTTTGAGGCCTTGAAAGCTACGCTCATCTCGGCGCCTTTATTGCAATTGCCCGATTTTGATTAGATGTTTGAAGTAGAGTGTGATGCTAGTAAGGTTGTCATCAGGGCTGTTTTGATGCAAGAAGGTAAGCCCGTTGCTTATTTCAGTGAAAAGCTCAAAGGGGCAACTCTTAATTACTCAACTTATGATTTGGAGATGTACGCCCTTGTCAGAGCTTTGGGAAATTGGCAACATTATTTGTGGCCTAAGGAGTTTGTGATACGAACGGATCATGAGTCATTGAAACACCTTAAGATCCAAGACAAGTTGAATAGGCGTCATGCTAAGTGGATTGAGTTCATCGAGACTTTCCCTTATGTAATTCATTACAAAAGGGGAAAGGAAAATGTTGTTGCCGATGCCTTGTCTAGGAAGCATGTGCTTGTTGCTACCTTGTCTTCGAAATTGATGGGTTTTGAGAGCTTGCGGTTGTTGTATCCCGAGGATCCTACCTTTGCTCCTATTTTTAGGGAATGCGAAGAGTGGGGAAGGGACCGTTGGCTTAAGGAGAATGACCATTCCTCCTACTCTCGGTTCGATGGGTATTTGTTCAAAGGGAGGAGGTTGTGTGTTCCTTCTAGTTCTTGGAGGGAATTATTTGTGAGGGAGGCCCATGACGGAGGCCTCATGGGGCACTTTGGGGTAGACAAGACCCTCGGAATCTTAGAGGAGAACTTCTATTAGCCCAAAATGCGCAAAGACGTCACTAAAATTTGTAGTCAATGCGTGGCCTGCCGGAGTGCGAAATCTCGTCTCCTACCTCAAGGATTATACACCCCACTCCCTACTCCCCTTATACCTTGGTTGGACATTTCGATGGATTTTGTTTTGGGGCTGCCAAGGATTAGAAAGGGCCGAGATAGCATTTTTGTTATTGTTGATAGATTCTCTAAAATGGCTTATTTTATTCCATGTGCTAAAACCGAGGATGCTCGTAGTGTAGCTTCATTATTTATTGAACATCTTGTAAAGCTTCACGGGGGTACCGAGGACTATTGTGAGCGATAGGGACTCCAAGTTCCTAAGTCTCTTTTGGAAGTCCATGTGGGGTAGGCTTGGAACGAAGTTACTTTTCTCCACGTCTTGCCACCCACAAACCGATGGCCAAACGGAGGTAGTAAATAGAACCTTAGGGTCTATGCTACGTTCTATGGTTAAAGGTAAACTGACTTCATGGGAAGATCACCTACCCTTGGTGGAATTTGCATACAACCGGGTAATACATTCGAGCACGGGAATGACTCCTTTTCAATGTGTTTACGGCCTGAATCCCCTTACCCCTTTAGATCTCACTCCTTTGTCTAGTGATCTCATGACCAGCTTAGAAGGAAATAAAAGAGCCGAGGCAATGAAGAAAATGCATGAGACGGTGCGGATCAAGCTTGAAAAGAAGAACCAAGAGGTTGCAAAAAGGGTAAACAAAGGGAGAAGAAGGCTTGTGCTTGAACCCGGAGATTGGGTGTGGGTGCATCTTCGAAAGGATCGGTTTCCAGCTCAAAGGAAGTCCAAATTGCTGCCAAGGGGTGATGGTCCTTTCCAAGTACTTGAGAGAATCAATGACAACGCCTACAAGATTGACCTTCCACCGGAATATCAAGTGCACAACACTTTCAACGTTGGTGATCTCTCCCTCGTGGATGCGGTTGAAGATGACCAAATGCTGAATTTGAGGTCAAATTCCTCTCAAGATGGAGAGGATGATACGGTTGGGGCAGCCTCCACAGGTACACGGCCTTTCACACGAAGCCAAGCTCGGGAATTACAAAAACTCCAAGCTTTGTTCATGCAAATGGCCGTGTGTGAGTTGGTGATTGAACCAACCAAGGACCTAAACGTTTTTATGTGTGAAGAGAGGTCTTAATGTGTAATAAACTACTCTTCAAGGTTGGCACAAGAAGCAAGGGCGGATGGGTCATTTTACCCCTTTTGTTTGTAGTATAAATAGAACATGTTAGAGAGTTATTCCTTAGTTTTTGAATGCTGATTTTGTAACCTAAAAACACTAAACATTTTGGCTCTCTCTCCACTCTTAGAAGCCGTCCCTATTATCTCACAAGTAGAGGGATACTTGTGTTGTCTCTTTGGCTAGAAACAAGGGTTTTGAGGTCGTTGAGTGCCTCTTGATGATACGGGACAAATGGCCATCTTATATTTTGATGACATCTTTGGAGGCCAACATATAGAGGATCAAGACTTGGTCACCTCGAGAATACAAGAACATGCATGGAGAACCTGTTTTGAGCATAACTTAAAGCAATCTCGCGTGTGGAAGATTGCTTGGAGCATTTAAGATTGAGGACTCACGGTTTTGGACCTTAATTAAGGGCATTTTGGACATTACACATGGTGTATTAACACACCATGGCCGCACCTATCATTAAGGGCAAGGTGGTCTTTTTGTCTTCTTTTGTAATACACTATAAATAGGTCATTTTAGCTCATTTCTTGCAGATTTTGGAGGATGAAGAATTGAAAGACATAACTTCTCTCTTTTGAGAGTGTAACACCCTTAGTTGTAGGACTTGGAAAAGTCATCCTTAGCATAGGGCTTGGAAAAGCCAATATTGATCTTTGCTTGGAAACGGTAGATCTTGAGGCGAGTTCATTCCCTTGGTGGTCACCGTAAGAGTGTGGTTTTGATTGTTACATTCATTAGGGGTTAGTGTTGAAATTCACTTGGTTCTTAATCTTGTAATAATCTTGGTCTCACTATCTATCTTTATTTTTCTTGCAAATCGTGTATGTGTTGTGTAGTGGACTGTTTTGGGGTCTTCGTTGAATCCGAAACTTGTATTATTGTTGTTCATCTTGTTCATCTCGTTTTGTAACTGTTTTGGTGTTAAAATATACTCTTGTATCTTGTATTCTTGTTGTTGGTAGCGAATCCGAGTGAGGTCTCCATCTTGGTCCTCGAATCCTTAAGATTAGTGGACTGATTTGGTGTTTGTTTCGTGATTCCCTTGTCAATCTCGTATCATTTGGTATCAAAGCATGGCTTTATCTTGTTCCTACAAGATCAATCTTGGGCTTGCTTGTTAGAAAATTAAAAAAAAAAGTGTTAAAAACTGAAATTTCTAGAAAAATAGCAATCTGTCCGTGTTTGTGTTCTTGGCCAAAATTGTGTTCTTGTTGTGTCTTGGTCGAGATTTGTTTGTTGTGTGACTAAATTTAGTAGTGTTCTTGTTTGTTTTGTTGTTTCTAGTGTTAGTTTTCTTGTCCACTAACACTTTGAGTCTAGATCTAAACTTGAGCTTGAACTTGTTGAAAGTTGTTGTGAACATAAGCTTGGCCCATTATTGTGGTGGACTGTTTTGGCCTTGTGGCTTTCATCTTGTTGTTGTTATAAGCTTGGCCACGTGATATTGTTGTTAATTGGTGGATTGAGAACCATTTTGTTGAAGGTGTAGTTGTCTTGGCCAAGTGTTGGAGATATTGTTATTGTGGAATTTGGGAGTGGCCGTGTGAAAATTGTTGGTGTTCTTGGAGATTATTGTTGTAGTTCTTGGTGTTGTTGTTGTTGTTCTTCATGTTCATAACCACCTTCATATATTGTTGAAGATAAAGTGAATGTTAAATCTAAAAAGTTGAAGGAAAAGGGTGTATTATTTGTTAGTCTTGAAAGACACTACAACCAACAAAGACCTATCAATCAACTCTCAACCACTTTCCAACACTTTTCCATGATTTAAGGATCCATGTTTTAAGGAGAAGTACAATAAAGTCAAGTCTTGAAAACTTGAAATTGAAAAGGGCTCCAAGACTTGTTTGAATTTCCCTCCTTAAACAAATTCCACCAAAGTCCAAATTGAAAAATTGACCAAGACTTGAAATTGGACAACAAAAGTTGTGTGGGACCGAAACCAATACGTGACTGCCATGTCATCACTGCTACTGTTCACGCAATATTTCCGAGCTCAAAATTTTAGATTCTTAGTTTCATCTTATTGTTTCATTAGTTTCATGTCTTGATTCTAGAATTAATTAACAACTAGTAATCACCTACTTAGTTGTAGATTAATTATTGAATCCGTTTCTTCGTGTCTTCGTTGTTTGTGTGCTTTTCTCATTTTTAACTCGTAGTAACCTCTTTGTTTCAAGTTCGTAAGTGAATTTTATTTTTGTGTCTTGAGTCGATCAAACAAGAATCTATTCCGGCCACCAAGTAGAATGGACATCCTATTGACTACCGGAGTATAAACAACCTTTCAATATTTGCCGCTCCAATTGTGATAATCACAAAGGTGAGTGAATACGAGTGTTAGTGAGAGGTTTTTACTACTAATCTTGTTTGTTCATTTTGTAGGTTTAAAAGGTGATATAAGGGGAATATGTCTTCGATAGCCGGGGATTATTGTGACTACAACATGGGAGCCTATGATTGTAGTGAAGGGTTTTATGGCTACGAAGTTGAGGGAGATTGCGGAGGCTATGAAAATAGCCATGATCGAGACTTGGGCAGATTTGAAAGTTACTGTTTTCAGGGAGAAAATGAGGTGAATGAAGTGCCTAGTGCTTATGGTAACTTTGGAGATGATGTAGGACCTCGTGATGGATCTTATGATGATGTTGGGGCATGTGAGGAGTCTTACACTTCTTACTCCGAACCTAGATTTGGTGTTAGGTATAACCCTTTTGTTTGCAAAGCTTATGAGAGCTATGATGAGGGTACACGTGAGGAGTATGAAGATCCATATTCTCCACCTTGTAGTACTTCTTATCAAAGTCGATATAGTGTTAATGGTTATACTAGCTCTAGTGGAGGTTGTCCAATGAGAAGAAGAGGGTATGCCTCTCCAAAACTAAGGGGTACTCGTATGCCTTACAATGTAGATCCAAGAAGGAATGTACACTCCGGAAAGGTGACCATGTGTGGGATACCGGGCTGCCTCATTGAGCTAAATGATAGGTACCATAGAAACTACATCGTTCCATCCATGGTTGACTACTTGGGGTTGTTTCGTGAGCCTTTACTTGTTCCATACTTCTTGGACGGGTTTAAGGTTACTGAGAGGGTCAAGGTTGTCTTCTCCCAATTTGAATACCATGAGGAGGTGTGGTGCGATATTCTTTCATTGACATACGGTCATGTATGCTTAGGTGCCAATTGGTTTACACAACATAAAGTTCCAAACGTGCAAAATTGGCCAAATATTACAAGAGACCAGTGGGGGAATCGCCTCATGACTTACTTGCTGCCTAAGCCACGAAGAGAAATGCCTACCTACTCCAATCCGAATTATTATGAGAGACAAAAGATTGAGAGGAGTAAGGGAGTGCAAGGTGGTAATCCGAGAGTTGAAAAAAGAGAGGTTGTGTGGAGCAAAGTGAGGGGATTACCACCAAACGATGCTAACATTGGTTGTCCTTCTATTTCTAAGGACATTTGTGTAGGTACCAACATGGCAAGCGAAGAAGAACAATGCCAAAAGGAAGTTGCTGCCCAAGCTTTTGGAGGATCTTCACACCATGATAAAGAAGAATCTACTCAAGGACTTCAAGGTAAAATGGATAACTCTTACACTTTTGTACATGTGAATGATAATTGTGTGGCTAGTAGCCCATTGAGTGTGAGTTGTAGTTTTCCTATATGTGAGTCTATTGTTTCTTTGCCACTTGATGATGATGTACATATTGTGAGTTTGGATACACTAGTTGACCCTATTGATAACAAAATTGACTCTGCTTGTGAGATCAATTTATGTCCACCTAGTGTTGAAGCCTATATATTGAATGGAAGTACATCGTCTTGTATAATGGGTGTTGATCAACTTGTTCGTGAAAATTGTCCACCACTTGAGTATGTGTGTGATGTGCTTAATAGGACTCAAGTGAGTGAAATATTTGAAAATGTTGGTCAACAAAGTGAGAATGAACCCGAGAGCTCTTCTTGGGGTAATATTGTGTTTGAAACATCCTTGAAACTTGATATTGATCATTTAGAGAGTGAGGAACTTTCTTGTTCCAAATCTGTCTGTGAGGTAGATCACACTCTTTTTAGGTATAATGTCTTGTTTGAAGATGATTTAAACACTCCTAATGAACCTAGTGGTGAAAATGACGGTATAGCTTGCCTTGGAAGCTATAGCCTATATGCTAACCCACTATGGTGTGACAACATTCCTCCTAAAGAGGGAAATCTCTTCTTGGAAGATGAGAGTACTCTTAAGGGTAAGGAATGTGTAGTTGCGGAAGCTACTTCTTCTTCTACTTTGTGTGATTTCATTGTTGAGAGTACTCATGGTGATTATTGGGAAACTAGTAGTGAGTACACACATGAGAGCACCTTAGTAGAAGTCGATTTGAGTGATACCTTTCTCTACTCTCTATTTGATTTGGATGATATGTATATTATTGTAGAGAGTATGTCATTTAGTTTAGGTGTAGATCTCGGGAAAGGGAAGTGTTGTCGAGACCCATGTCTATGGCCACTTTTCCCATTTGACCCCGGTGCCAAATTTAGAAATGGTGATGTTGGTGCACCAAACTTGTTGCTTGGTCTACATGACAAGCAAAGTGTTACTCTTGATGTATCCTATACCCAAATCCTTTGTACATCTTTTATTAAGTTTTTAATATTCCTTTCAAAGGATTCTTGGTTATATTGCAAATATGTGCAACCTTGGCATGTTGAGATGATTTGTTATGCTAACCCTAACCCTCATGCCATGAGGAATTTGTATTTGTTTCTCCTCTCTTCTGTTTTGCAAGGTTTGGATTCGAGGTTGAATCCTTTTCAAGAAAGGGAGGATGATACGGGACAAATGGCCATATTATATTTTGATGACATCTTTGGAGGCCAACATATAGAGGATCAAGACTTGGTCACCTCGAGAATACAAGAACATGCATGGAGAACCTGTTTTGAGCATAACTTAAAGCAATCTCGCGTGTGGAAGATTGCTTGGAGCATTTAAGATTGAGGACTCACGGTTTTGGACCTTAATTAAGGGCATTTTGGACATTACACATGGTGTATTAACACACCATGGCCGCACCTATCATTAAGGGCAAGGTGGTCTTTTTGTCTTCGTTTGTAATACACTATAAATAGGTCATTTTAGCTCATTTCTTGCAGATATTGGAGGATGATGAATTGAAAGACATAACTTCTCTCTTTTGAGAGTGTAACACCCTTAGTTGTAGGACTTGGAAAAGTCATCCTTAGCATAGGGCTTGGAAAAGCCAATATTGATCTTTGCTTGGAAACGGTAGATCTTGAGGCGAGTTCATTCCCTTGGTGGTCACCGTAAGAGTGTGGTTTTGATTGTTACATTCATTAGGGGTTAGTGTTGAAATTCACTTGGTTCTTAATCTTGTAATAATCTTGGTCTCACTATCTATCTTTATTTTTCTTGCAAATCGTGTATGTGTTGTGTAGTGGACTGTTTTGGGGTCTTCGTTGAATCCGAAACTTGTATTATTGTTGTTCATCTTGTTCATCTCGTTTTGTAACTGTTTTGGTGTTAAAATATACTCTTGTATCTTGTATTCTTGTTGTTGGTAGCGAATCTGAGTGAGGTCTCCATCTTGGTCCTCGAATCCTTAAGATTAGTGGACTGATTTGGTGTTTGTTTCGTGCTTCCCCTGTCAATCTCGTATCATTGATGATGCGGGACAAATGGCCATCTTATATTTTTATGACATCTTTGGAGGCCAACATATAGAGGATCAAGACTTGGTCACCTCGAGAATACAAGAACATGCATGGAGAACCTGTTTTGAGCATAACTTAAAGCAATCTCGCGTGTGGAAGATTGCTTGGAGCATTTAAGATTGAGGACTCACGGTTTTTGAACTTAATTAAGGGCATTTTGGACATTACACATGGTGTATTAACACACCATGGCCGCACCTATCATTAAGGGCAAGGTGGTCTTTTTGTCTTCTTTTGTAATACACTATAAATAGGTCATTTTAGCTCATTTCTTGCAGATTTTGGAGGATGAAGAATTGAAAGACATAACTTCTCTCTTTTGAGAGTGTAACACCCTTAGTTGTAGGACTTGGAAAAGTCATCCTTAGCATAGGGCTTGGAAAAGCCCATATTGATCTTTGCTTGGAAACGGTAGATCTTGAGGCGAGTTCATTCCCTTGGTGGTCATCGTAAGAGTGTGGTTTTGATTGTTACATTCATTAGGGGTTAGTGTTGAAATTCACTTGGTTCTTAATCTTGTAATAATCTTGGTCTCACTATCTATCTTTATTTTTCTTGCAAATCGTGTATGTGTTGTGTAGTGGACTGTTTTGGGGTCTTCGTTGAATTCTAAACTTGTATTATTGTTGTTCATCTTGTTCATCTCGTTTTGTAACTGTTTTGGTGTTAAAATATACTCTTGTATCTTGTATTCTTGTTGTTGGTAGCGAATCCGAGTGAGGTCTCCATCTTGGTCCTCGAATCCTTAAGATTAGTGGACTGATTTGGTGTTTGTTTCGTGCTTCCCTTGTCAATCTCGTATCACTCTTGGTCCTCGTAAGAACTTGGTGTTTATATTCATTAGACTTAGGGTCCTCTCTTGATGTTAGGGTTCTTAGTTTCTTGAATGTTAATGTCAAGTTATCTATCTTTCTTTATCTTGTTGTTGTTGTTGATTTTGTTATCTTAAAGTCTAGTGAAGCCATGTGGGGCTCTTTTCGATTCAGTAGCATTGTTATCTATCTTGTTGTTCTTGTGTTGTTGGACTGAAAAACCGAAACTTAAACTTGTTGTTCTTGTGTTGTTCGACTGAAATCCGAGCCTACTTGAAGCTCTTGGTGTTGTTGGTTGTATTTTGTATCATAACCATTACTTTAATATCACATTAATTAATTTATTTCAGTAGTTGGAGTTAGTTTGGGACATGTCCCATCAACTCCTTATTCAGACAATGCAGTTAGTTAGAGGCTTTTAAGACTATATTATGTTTAGATAGTTTATTTCAATTGTTTTGTGTTTTTCATACCCCATCCATATGTTATGTTTTATCAGTTATGTTACAGTTTTGAACCTTACGGCCTTACAACCTTTATTTATTTATTTATATAGTATATTATGCAGTGTTTAGGTACAGATATCATTCATGGGTTAGCTTGTGGTCCTTCGAAGTCATGAGTATCGTGTAGCGTTCCGAGTATCAGATTTAGGGCGTTATAACCCCTCCGCCCAGCTTTGGCCAAAACTTGTGATAACCTTTTAGACTCATTTTCCTATGATATTCTCTTATTAATAGTAGGTTGACATTTTAAAGGCTTAAATATAATGATTAAGTATGTTAGTTGGGTATGGAAGAATAGTTATGAATTTTGAGTATAGCTGATTATATTGCCTATATGTGTGACAAGTAGTATGAATTATGAGCATCTTTTATGAGGTATACATATGAGTGAGGGTGTGGCTTCCAAACATGATTAATCTCATGGTCTATTGGTATGCTTAATGTTATAGATGTACTATGGCTCATGGTCATAATATGACTTGTGTTGATATGTAATATGGCTCATGAGTGAGATATGGCCTATATTGATAAAATGTGTCTTATGGATATGATATGGCCTATATTTATGTATATATATATAAGATGGCTCATCGATGTTATGTGGATCATAATCATGATACATATAATAGATAGACTATGACTTATAGATGTAAGTGATGGCTTATGGATATAATGTGTCTCATAGATATGATATGGTATCTAGATACTATTAGTGGCCTATAGATATGTTTTTTAATATAAGTCATGGGTATGCTTAAAGATATGACTTATGAATATGATTAATGGCCAATAGATATGGTTTTTAATATAAGTCTTGATTTGAAATCCGGATATGCTTAGTAATTTTTCTTATGAATATTATTATTGATATGGTTTCCTAATATGGCTAAAAACAAGGCTTATAGACATGATTATGGGTGAGACCCAAGGATATGATTCCTTGTTTGGTTTATAATTATGAGTAAAAGAGATGGTTTATGGCTATGATATATTGGTACAATATATTGATCTTGACATGTATATGGTTCATTAATATAGGTTATAAATATTGAGTTCTAGTTTACGTCTGACAATTACTAATGAAATTGATTTTATAAGCTCTAGTTCAAATATGGCAAAACTGATGATAGTATTGATAATGCTATTGAGTTATAGTTCTAGTCTGACATTAGTAATTAGTCATGATGTAATATGTTATGGAAGGATTCTTTGTTATGGCGTGACGTTGGGTAAACTTTGGTTATCCAATAGTTAGTTTTTTTTGGTTGTACCCTCCAGGATTATGGGGGCTTGCATTGGATTATTTACTTTTTTCCACTTATTGGCTTATATAGGCCAATATGGTATTTGTAATTGTATGATCATTATTCTCTTATCTCATGCACATTTTCTTGTTATATAAAATTATTATGTTATTATTCCAGTTCTATCTATTTATGTATGTACAACAGTGTTTGAGGTTGCTTTTAGTTTTTCCCCTTTATCTTGATTGAGTTTATGTTATCTTTTATTTTGTCTTATTTATATCATAATTCAGCTCAGTCGTATGATGATTACTACTTAGTACCCATGGTTTTTGTTCTCATACTACACTTTTATACTTCTTAGGTGTAGATTTAAGAACTATTTGTCATAGTTGTTTCACGATTTGTGTTGTGTTGATTACGAAGAATTGGTGAGCTCTTGGAGATGGAGTTACCTTTTTCCCTCTTGTTATCTATGTCTAGTATTTTGTTTTGAGGTGGATTAGATTAACTATTCTAGAACTTTTAGAGTGCTGTAGCTTATCTGGTACTAACTCTACCAGGTTGTAGGATTGTTTTTCTACATTATGGCTACCTTTTAGACTATTTCTCTTTTCTTACTTATTTATGAATTGTATTGCCTATTTTGACTTTTTGGGGCTTCTTTCACTAAATTAGCCCATTTCATCTTTCTCTAAGATATAGTTTGTCTTACCTACTATCGGGTAGAGTAGTTGCCATCATGACTCCCAAATTGGTCTATGAAAAACTTATATCAGAGCCTTAGTTTCATCGATATTGTTGGTACAAGGGTAAGTGTCTAGTAGAGTCCCACAAATTACATTGATGATGTTCGTTTCTTGTCTTTGATAGGGAGGATATAGGACATTATTTGGAGATCTTTAGTTCTTTCACTCATGTTGTACTAAGATTTTGAGTTCATTTCTGAATCATTTTTTGGTTTCACTCTTTTGTAAATGTGTAGGACACGTGCTATAACCATAAGAGATAAGGGTGTTGAGACTGAGCCTAGGGATTATGTTGCTATTTATGGATGAAGTAGAGGTTTTGGATACCCTAGAGATGTTTCCTTGATAAGAGTCTAAGATAAGAGCCTTTACCAGACCCTATTATCACTCTTGAGCCAGAGATTCTTCCACCCCAGCCAACAGTGGGCCGGGGATAATCCCAGGCTCCATAGAGATTTATTTCATCTTTAGTGCTCAAGGATGATTTGGTTAAGCTTTTAGGATTTGTTGTTGGTGCACCACCGGATGGTGCATAGTCTATAAATCTTAGTGGTACAGATGTGGGTGCACAACGTGTAGTTATGGATCCCAGGTTTGAGGTCCCTCTTATGTTGATCATTGCTTAACCCATAGTTTTTTAGCCAGTGGTTACCCAACATGCTATGTTTGTCGAGGAGAAGAAGATATAGGGTAGGTTCTAAGAATTGGCTTTGCCTAGGTTTTCTAGTGCACCAGGTGAGGATACAAATGAGTTTCTAATTTCTTGTAAGGATAGCCTCTGTAATTTAGGCCTTGTTAAAACTCATGGTGTGGATTACACTACTTTTCAATTCGATTGGGAAACTCGACTGTAATACCCCAAAAATTGTAAATCAAGATTAGCGCCATATATCAAGCTTATTCATAGTACACCATGGTTCTTTGTTAGTTTCATGTACAAGTTTGATGTAAATTAACGTCTCAAATACGTCCTATCTATTAAGCGAATCAAAACATTCCTTACCGATTGAATTCTTAGGGAAGGATATTGGTATAGTCAACTTCAGATGAGCATATCTATCATTATACTATGAATTTTTGAGCCTATGACCCATAAACAGATAGATAATTGACTATTCTTTCTAACGATACCAATTTTGCAAAAATCCGATATCGGAGAGAAAGGTTATACATATTTTACTCCAGCATGTTAGCCTGACAACTAAGTGACGACATTAGCTAACGCCTTATGACATATCTGACGACTTATCAACTAATGTTGTCAGCCTTAGGAAGAAAGTCATATATTCCAGCATCAAGTGACGACGTGAGCTGACAACTTATCACATATGTGACGACATCAACCCTATGTCGTCAGCCGTAGAATTCAGTATTTTCCAAACTGTTTTAGAGGGGTATTTTGGTAATTTTCCTTCACCCCAAAGCTCCATAAACACTGAATTCAGCCTCCATTTCACCATAATACATTCTTTTCTCTCAAATTCTCTTAAGAACAAGAAGAGGGGTTTCCAATTCAATATCCAAATCTTAAGGATTCTTTCATCAATCTTCCCAAATCAATTATCAAGGTATATCATGTGTTAATTCATGGGGCCCTTCCACCTAAGAAGCTCAAGAAAATCTTTTCAAAATACATGATTTGTGTATTTATGAACGCTCATGATTTAAATAGAATTTAAATTCATGTTCATGATGTTATGGGGTTTTGATTCATGTTTTAAATTACATACTCCAATGATTAACCCTAGTATATGAAGATTCGCTTATTAATCATGATAAACCCCCTTCAATTTACAAGTTGATTGATGTATCCATGATTATTAGATTTGTTGATGATGGTATAACCAAATCATGCTCCCCATGTGTTTGACTAAATGCCTATGTGAAGGAAAAGTGCCATATTAGTATAATAATATGAAATCTCCATTCATGTACAAGTTTCTACACGTCAAGTGTTTGATGAAATGTCTTAGTCAATGAAGTTTGGATATATGTGTAGCCATTGTAGTGATTTAGAACTTGTACTTCATGAAATCTCCAACTTATTGTATTATGGATTGTGATGTTGGTCATGTATTCAAGAAAGTCATACTTTGTCGGTTTCTTTACATCGACTCATGGGGTACTTGTACCCGAAAAATATTGTTGTGTTCCTAGAGTTTGTGTTATGTTTTCATGATATCCTCAGTCAAGCGATGATCAATATAACTCAGTCAGTCATGTGACTCAGAAAATCTCAGTAATACAGTAATCTTAGTACTATTCAGTTAGTCAATGAAAACTCAGTTAGTTCAGTCCAGTTCAGTTCACTAATCCATGTTCAGTGTCTATTCAGATGGGAGTAGGAATTATCACCGAGTTAACCCAAGGATGGGAACACACACTGTCAGATAAGGGTGTGATTCTTAGAAGTCATCCTTGAATTCCAAAATTATGTAGCCAGCACAGGTTTAGGCATCAACACTATCAGATGAGGGTTGTTGAGGTGGATTAACACTGTCAGATGATAGTCCCACCGTTCTCTTTTGGGGACACTGTCATATGAGGGTCACCTACATCTTGTCTTTACTAGTGGCGCGGTATTGACACCCTTCCAATTGGGGTTACAAATTACACCCCAGCATAACTATATTGCGTTATTTGGGGCATGTCAATTAGATGACTACTTCCTATAGTTTCAGTAATAGATTAGGACTATCAGATACAATCATTAAGTCTCAGTAATAGAACTCAGATAGTTCTATAGAATTCTGAAATGTCAGATGAAGTCATATTAGAATAGAATAAAACTCTTCTTATTCCATTACAAACTAGATTGTCAGATACAGTCACCCAGTATTAGTTATATTAGTTATACGGTTATCAGTATCTCATGTTATCAGTACTCAGATTTAGTAATCATGTTATCATGAACTCAGTTATAGTTATTATGGATTCACGCATGTATTCTCACTTTCATGTAGTTCAGTCAATTAGTATAGTTCATGCATGTGAACTCTTTGCATTCAGCCTACGTCACATGCATACCAGTACATTCAATCGTACTGACACATTTATGCTATGGTGTTTCATACCATTGGTTCAGAATCACGAGCTCAAGAACATCAGTAGCATTCTAGTACTTAGCAGTCAGAGGCAGCAGTGAGTCCTCATCCTTCGAGGACATGTGCATTATTTTATCATTTCAGTACTTAGTTTATTTCAGTAGTTGGAGTCAGTTGGGGACATGTCCCATCAACTCCTTATTCAGACAGTTAGAGGCTTTTTAGACTATCATGTTCAGTCAGTTTATTAGTTTGTTTTGGGTATTTCATAGCCCACACAGATGTTATATTTTATCAGATATTGTCTCTCAATTTTGAACCTTATGACCTTATAACTTTTATTTCCACATTTAATCAGTATATTATGTAGTGTTCAGGTACATATATTAGTATGGGTTAGATTATGGTCCTTCGGGGTCATGAGCACCATGTAGCATTCTGAGTAACAGATTCGGGGCGTTACAAACTTGGTATCAGAGCCTAAGGTTCAATAGTGTCCTAGGAAATCTGAAAGTCGCATCTAGTAGAGTCGTGTACATGGGTGTGTTGTGCGCCACATTTATGTGCAGGAGGCTATAAGAAAATTTAGGAACAATTTACCTTCTTTTAGTATTTATGTCATGCCAGTTAGCATAATATCAAGATAATCTCTCAGTTTAATTCATTTTTCCCTTTCTTCTATAGAACATGCCTCCTAAAAGAAGAAACGGTAATCATCCATCCCCTCAGCCCGAAGATCCTTTGGGTTATGGTTCTTATGCAGAGTTTAGAGCTGCATTCACTACTTTTGTTCATTCAGTTGCTGCTTAGAATGAATGACCAACTATTATTTCGGCCAACCCAGTGGCCAATTCAGCTGCAGCCATGATTCAGGACTTCACCCAAATTAATCCTTCATCCTTTCTCGGGTCTAAGTCAGATGAATACCCTCAGGAATTTATCAATTAGGTTTATAAGGTTAAAGACATCACAGGGGTTACAACTAGTGAGAGTGCAGAGCTAGCTGCATATCAGTTACAGGATGTTGCACACACTTAGTAAAAGCAGTGGATGTTAGAAAGGTCAATTGATGCATGACCTATAGAGTGGGAGGACTTTTTCACCGGATTCTTAGAGAGGTTCTTTCCCCTAGATCATAGAGAATCTAAGGTGTTAGAATTCATCAACATCAGGCAGGGCAATATGACGCTGAAAGAGTATTCTCTTAAGTTTACTCAATTAGCCAGATATGACCTTCATGTGGTTGCAGACAGCAGGGCCAAGATGAGTTAGTTTGTTTCTAGGGTGAATGATAGTGTGGTAAACGAGTGTAGGTCTGCGATGTTGAATAGTAAAATAACTTTAACCTAGCTTATGACTCATGCTTAGAAGATAGAGGAGAAAAAAATTAAGATGAGGGAGAAGAAAAATAAGAGATCAAGGACAGGTAGTTTCAACTTTGCTCAACCCAAATCAGAAGAAGGAAACCGTTCTCAGTTTCATACTAAGTCATCAGTTCTAGCTCCTTTTTCGTCTAGTGCTCCATCTCCTAAGTTTAGGGATGTTAATAGAGATAGGGCACCAAGCTCTATGTCTCAGGGAAGTGTCACCAATGCCCAAACTAATCCCCTTTGTCAGACTTATGGTAAGAACAAAAATAGTGTTTGCAGAGCCGACAACGATGTCTTTTTCTGATGTGGAAAGCCAGGACACAGAGTCAGATATTGTCCCCAGTCAGGTTATAAGGTTCATCAGAACCATTTCTTAGCTTAGTCTGGTTGCCCATATCAGCAGGGTGACACTTCTAGTGGTACTAGTGGGCAACGCCTAAAAAGACTTTATGCTCTCCAGTCCCAACAGGATTAGGAATATATCTTGATGTGGTTACTAGTACATTATAGATCTTTCACTTGCATTTTTACGCTTTGGTTAATCTAGGTGTTTCCTTGTCTTTTGTTACTCCTTATATAGCAGGCGATTTTGGAATTAATCCCGAAATTCTAGCTGAGACCTTTTTAGTCTCTACCCCAGTGGGTAAGACCATCATAGCCCGACGGGTATACAGGAACTGTCCGATTATGATATTTCAGAAAGTCACTTCAGCAGACTTAGTTGAATTACAGATGACTAATTTTGATATCATTCTCGGCATGGATTTGTTTCACTCCTGATATGCCACAGTCGACTGTAAAGATAAAATAGTCCAGTTCTAGTTTTCAAATAAACCCGTCCTAGAGTAGGGGGTAGTACTTCAGCGTTCAGAGGTTAACTTGTTTCCTACCTTTATGCAAGGAAAAAAATATCTAACGAATATGTCTATCATCTTGTTTGAGTTAAGGACACTAGTTTCGAAACTCCCAGTCTTGATTCAGTCCCAGTCGTGAATGAATATTAAGATGTATTTCCCGAAGATCTTCCTGAAATTTCTCCCAAAAGGTAAATAGACTTTGGCATTGATCTTCTTCTAGATGCTCAGCCTATATCTATTTTGCCATACAAAATGGAACCAGCAGAACTCAAAGAATTGATAGAGAAGTTGAAGGATCTGTTAGATAAGGGGTTTATCAGGCCTAGCGTGTCCCCGTTGGGCACACCAATCTTATTCATGCAAAAGAAAGATAGTTCTCTCAGAATATACATTGATTAACATCAACTCAATCAAGTCACTTTCAAGAACAAGTATCCACTTCCCCATATTGATGACTTGTTTAACCAACTTTAGGGTGCCATCTATTTCTCTAAGATAGACCTCGAATCAGGCTTTCATCAGCTCAGAGTCAGGGAATGTGATGTTTCAAAAATAGCTTTCCGAACTCGGTATGGTCACTTTGAATTCCTAGTCATGTACTTTGATCTTACTGATGCCCCAGCAACTTTCATGGACTTGATGAATCGACTGTTCAAGCAGTACTTAGACATGTTCGTCATAGTCTTCATAGATGATATTCTTCTCATATCCCACAGTGAGCGTGATCATATAGACCATCTTATAATGTACTTCACACTCTTAGAGATCATCAGTTGTTTGCCGAATTTAGTAAGTATGATTTTTGGCTAAGGTTAGTAGAATTCCTTGGTCATATCATTTCTGGTGGTGGCATTAGGGTTGATCCTCAAAAGACTGAAGCGGTAAAAAACTTGCCTCGCTCTGTATCTCCATAAGATATTAGGAGTTTCTTGGGTTTGGCTGTCTATTACAAATGATTTGTTGAGGGATTTTCTTCTATTGCATCCCTTATGTCCATATTGACTAAGAATAAGGTCAAGTTTCAGTGGCCAGATCTTTGTGAGATGAGTTTTTAGAAGCTGAAGACTCGACTCACCTCAGCTCCAGTCCAAGCTCTTCCAGATGGTTCAGATTGGTTCGTAGTATATTGTGATGTATCCAGAGTAGTTTTGGGTTGTTTCCTCATTCTTCATGGTAAGGTCATAGCCTACGCCTCTAGACAACTTAAACTCCATGAGAAGAATTATCCAACTAATGATCTTGAGTTAGCAGCCGTAGTTTTTGCCTTAAAGATTTAGAGGCATTATTTATACGATGTTCATTTAGATGTGTTCACAGACCATAAGAGCATTCAATACGTCTTCTCTCAGAAAGATCTTAACCTCCACCAGAGAAGGTGGTTAGATATCTTGAAAGATTACAACATGAGTGTCTTTTATCATTCAGGCAAGGCCAACGTAGTGGCCGATGCTATCAGTAGACTATCTATGGGTAGTGTTGTTCATGTTGAGGACATTAAGAAGAAGTTAGCTTAGGAATTCCATCAGCTTGCTAGACTAGGTGTTCGCTTAGTCGATATAGAGGAGGGTGATGTATGGGTTCATAGTAGTTCAGAATTATCTCTACTTTTCTAGGTTAAAGAAAAGCCAGATAGAGATCCCAGTTTAGTCAAGTTGAAAGATTTAGTCAAGGATCATAAGGTTAAGGTTTTCTCCTGCGGGGAGATGGTGTTCTGTGTTTTTAGGGTCGTCTTTGTGCTCTAGGTGTATCTGACTTGAGGCAGCGAGTTCTTGCAGAAGGTCATGGTGAGCGCTACTCTATTCATACATTATTTATGATTTAAAGCAAAGAGAAGTATAATTGGGTTTCATTACAAACCCTTGTGCTATATAAATGTGGATTTCCTAAAAGTTCTGAGCAATAAGTATGGGGGTAGTATTTTGCACCGAGTTGGGTATGATTCCAAGGTCTCACACCCCAGAACTATGAGTTATCGTAGGCTGTAAATTCCCATTGTGGTCTAAGATAGTGATAACCAAAGTTAAGGTTCTATTCTAATGGCAAGGGTAGAACATCTCTCCCCAACATGGGTAAGATGTTTGAATCCATATCATCTCAAATGGTTTATGTCGGTTTAAAGAAACTCCCAAGTCCCTAAGTCCCAAAGTTCCAAGATTTCCAAAGCTCCCAAAGTTTCTAAGTTCCAAAAGAAAAGAATGATAGGAGATGCTTTTATAAGACTAAGGGTGATACTCACTAGATTTACAAGTATGATTTGTTATACATGATTTTATATTTCGATATTTTAGATAATCAATCTCATGTGAGTCATATAAATCCACATACATTTACTTTCTAATTATGATGATGTCTACTTATGCATTACTCCAATATATACTCAGTACATCCTCAAAGTGCTGATCCACATATGTCTATGTGATACATTATCTTATAATGTAGGTTTAGGTGCTCAGTATCAGCAACTTGAGTATTTTGAGCATCTCTATCTATGCCCCCATAGTTGGTGAGTCCTCATAATTCGAGGGCCTACTTCTTCAGATCTCTAGCTTTCATAGTAATTGAGTTATCATTTTAAATTTACATCAATTCAGTAGGTGGTATGTCCCAATGACGCTCTAGTTCTATAGTAATAGAGGCTTGTAAGACTATGGATTAGTTTACAGACTTATTGTATTTGTGATTCAGATAGTATCTATAGTTTATTCCATGCAGTTTTTGGTATAATACAACATTATTTCTTGATTAGATTATCTTAAAGTAAGGTATAGATCTAGTAGCAGGGTCAAAGGGTTAGCTTGGGGCTATTCGTAGCCTTGAGCACTATGTGACATCTCGGGAATAGATTTTGGGGCATTACAAAGGTTTGAACAAGGAAAAATCTTTCGTTCTTGTGTCCAAAAACATGAATTTTACTATAGATTACATGATTTACAAGTTGGGGTTTATACCCAAAGCATCTTGTTCTAATTTTATGAACATATAAGTAATTTAACCCTTGAATTACATGTTTATTCCACCTATTTATGCTTTGAATTGAGTAATTATATCATGAATTGTACATCCCTATTGTGAATTGATATTTTGAAGTGTTTCCAAGATAATTGTTGTGAATTAAGCTTGATTTATGAAGAGTATATTATTATCATGCTTTAACTAGCAAGCATTCATATTTTATGATCTCAAATGGTTTATGTAAGTTAGCAGAAAATCCATGAGTCCATGGGTCCCAAAGTTCCAAGATTTCCAAAGATCTCAAAAATTCTGAATTTCAAATAAAAAGAATGATAGGAAAATCTTTTATAACACTAAGTGTTATGACTCGCTTGATTTACAAGTATGATTTGATATACGTGATTTTATATTTCGATATTTTAGATAATCAAGCTTATGTGAGTCATATACATCCACATGCATTTACTTTATAATTATGATGATGTCTATTTATGCATTACACCCCCATATACTTAGTATGTCCTCAAAGTATTGATCCACATATATGTTTATGTGATACATTGACTTATAATGTAGGTTTAGGTGCTCAGTATCAGCAGCGTGAGTAGTTCGGGCATCTCTATCTACGTTCCCACAGTTGGTGAGTCCTCATGATTCGAGGGCCTACTTTTTAAGATTTCCAACTATCATAGTAATTGAGTTATCATTTTAAATTTTGCCCGAGTCTGTTGGGGGTCTGTCCTAATGGATCTCTATTTCTTTAGTTGTAGAGGCTTGTCAGACTACAAGTTTAATTACAGACTTTCAATATTTGTTATTCAGAGAGTATCTACAGTTTATTCAGAGCAGTTTTTGGAATAATACAACATTATTTCTTTGTTAGATTATCTTAAAGTTAGCTTGCGGCTATTCGTATCCTTGAGCACCGTGTGACATCTCGAGATTGTATTTTGAGGTGTTAAAAAGGTTTGAACAAGGAAAAATCTTTTGTTCTTTTGCCGAAAAACTTGAATTTTATTAAAGATTACATGATTTACAAGTTGAAATTTAAACCCAAAGAATCTTGCTTTAACTTTATGAAGATATAAGTAATTTAATCCTTGAATTATAAATTTACTACACCTATTAGTGCTTTTAATTGATGATTTATATCATGAATTGTAAATCCCTATTGTGAATTGATATTTTCAAGTGTTTCCAAGATAATTGTTGAGAATTAAGCTTGATTATGAAATTGTGATCATTTAAGTACATATTATTTAAACCCAAGAATGAATTTTGATATTTCATGAAGAGTGTATTATTAGCATGCTTTAACAAGGAAGCATTCAAATTTTAAAGAAAGATTGATCTTCCAAACCTAAGCTAAGATAGGAATACACATTATTTATGATTTAAAGCAAAGAGAAGTATAATTGGTTTTCATTATAAACACTTATGCTATTTTAAGGTGGATTTCCTAAAGTTTTGAGCAATAAGTATGGGAGTAGCATTTATCACCGAGTTGGGTATGATTCCAAGGTCTCATGCCCCAGAACTATGAGCCACCGTAGGTTATAAATGCCAATAATGGGCTAAGATAGTGATTAATAAAGTTAAGGTTCTATTGCTGGCAACGGTAGAATTGTTCTCCGTAATGTGGGTAAGACGTTGGACTCCATTTCAGATCACATGGTTTATGTAGGTTAGAAGAAAATCCTTGAGTCCCAAAGTCCCTAAGTCCCAAAGTTCCTAGATTTCTAAAGCTACCAAAGCTTCTAAGTTTCATAAGAAAAGAATGATAGGAAAAGCTTTTATAAGACTAAGTGTTATGACTCACTAGATTTACAAGTATGATTTGTTATACATGATTTTACATTATAAAATTTTAGATAATAAAGCTTATGTGAGTCATCTACATCCACATGCATATACTTTCTAATTCTGATGATATCTACTTATGTGTTACATCCACATATACTCAGTACATCCTCAAAGTGCTGATCCGCATATATATCTATGTGCTACATTGTCTTATAATGTAGGTTCATGTGCTCAGTATCAGCAGCATGAGTAGTTCGAGCATCTTTATCTATGCTTCCATAGTTGGTTAGTCCTCATGAGTCGAGGTCCTACTTCTTCGACTTTCCACCTTTCATAGTAATTGAGTTATCATTTTTCAGTTTAGCTCGATTCAGTTGGGGGTCTGTCCCAATGGCTCTCTAGTTCGTTAGTAGTAGAGACTTGTCAGACTACGAGTTTAATTACAGACTTTCAGTATTTTTTATTCAGACAGTATCTACAGTTTATTCAGTGTTGTTTTTGGAATAATACAACATTATTTCTTGATTAGATTATCTTAAAGAAAGTTTCAGATCTAGTAGCAGGCTCAGACGGTTAGCTTGGGGCTACTCGTAGCATTGAGCACCATGTGACGTATCGGTATTCGTTCATATGCTCAAAAACATGAATTTTATTAAATATTACGTTATTTAGAAGTTGTGGTTTATACCCAAAGCATCTTATTTTAAGTTTATGAAGAAATAAGTGATTTAAGCCTTGAAATACATGTATATTCCACCTATTTATTCTTTGAATTGAGGATTTATATCTTGAATAGTACATCGCTATTGTGAATTGTATTTTCAAGTATTTCCAAGATAATTGTTGAGAATTAAGATTTATTATGAAACTGTTATCATTTAAGAACATATGATTTAAACCTAAGTATAAATTTTGATATTTCATGAAGAGTATATTATTAGCATTCTTTAATAAGCAAGCATTCATATTTTAAAGAAAGATTGATCTTTTAAACTTAAGCTGAGATAAGAATCCAAATTATTTATGAATTAAAGAAAAAAAAAGTATAATTGGTTTTCATTTTGAACCCTTGTGTTGTTTTAAGGTGGATTTCCTTACAGTTCTGAGCAATTAGTATGGGAGTAGTATTTCACACCGAGTTGTGTATGATTCCAAGGACCCATGCCCCAGAACTACGAGCAACAGTAGGTTCTAAACGCCCGTAGTGGCCTAAGATAGTAATCACTAAAGTAAAGGTTTTATTCCGATGGCAAGGGTAGAACAACTCTCTCAATGGGGGAAAGACATTTGACTCTATGTCATCTCACATGGTTTATGTCATTTCGAAGAAACTCCGTGAGTCCCAAAGTCCCTAAGTCCTAAATTTTCAAGATTTCCAAAGCTCTCAAATCTTCTAAGTTTCAAAAGAAACGAATGATTGGAAAAGCTTTTATAAGACTAAGTATTATGTCTCACTAGATTTACAAGTATGATTTGTTATACATGATGTTATATTTTGATATTTTAGATAATCAAACTTATGTGAGTCATATACATCCACATGCATTTACTTTCGAATTATTATGATGTCTACTTATGCATTACACCCCCATATACACAGTACATCCTCAAAGCTTTGATCCACAAATATGTCTATGTTCTACATTGTCTTCCAATGAATGTTTAGGTGCTTAGTATCACCAGCGTGAGTAGTTCGAGCATCTCCATGTAAACTCCTATAGTTGGTGATTCCTCATGATTTGAGGGCCTACTTCTTTATATATATAGCATTCATAGTAATAAAGTTATTGTTTTCAGTCTCACTCGAGTCAGTTGGGGGTCTATCCTAATGTCTCTGTAGTTCTTTAGCAGTAGAGGCTTGTCAGACTACGACTTTAATTACAAACTTTCAGTATTTGTTATTCAGAAAGTATCTACAGTTTATTCAGTGCAGTTTTTGGTATAATACAACATTATTTCATGATTAGATTATCTTAAAGTAAGGTTCAGATCTATTATAAGGCTCAAAGGGTTAGCTTGAGGCTACTTGTATCCTTGAGCAGTGTTTGATGTCTCTAGATTAGATTTTGGGGCATTACAAAGGTTTGAACGAGGACAAATTTTTCGTTCTTATGCCTAAAAACTTGAATTTTATTAAAAATTACATGATTTACAAGTTGGGGTTTATACCCAAAGCATCTTGTTTATGTTTATGTAGATATAAGTGATTTAAGACTTGAATTACATATTTATTACACCTATTTATGCTTTGAATTAAGGATTTATATCATGAATTTTACATCCCTATTGTGAATTGATATTTTCAAGTGTTTCTAAGATAATTGTTGAGAATTAAGCTTAATTATGAAATTGTGATCATTTAAGTACATATGATTTAAACCCAAGAATGAATTTTGATATTTCATGAAGAGTATATTATTAGCATGCTTTAACAAGCAATCATTCTTATTTTAGAGAAAGTTTGATCTTCCGAACCTCAGCTAAGATAGGAATCCACATTTTTTAAGATTTAAAGCAAAGAAAAGTATAATTGGTTTTCTATATAAACCTTTCGGTTGTTTTTAGGGGGATTTCCTTAAAGTTCTGAGCAATAAGTATGGGAGGAGTATCTAGCACTGAGTTGGGTATTATTTCAAGGTCTCATGCCCCAGAACTACGAGCAACCATAGGTTCTAAATGCCTATAGTGGTCTATGATAGGGTTCACTAATGTTAAGGCTCTATTCCGATGGAAAGGGTAGAATAGCTCTCCCCAACGTGGGCAATACGTTGGACTCCATGTCAGCTCACGTGGTTTATGTCAGTTAGAAGAAACTCCTTGAGTCCCAAAGTCCAAAAGTTTCAAGATTTCCAAAGATCCCAAAACTTTAAAGTTTCAAAAGAAAAGAATGATTGGAAAAACTTTTAATAAGACTAAGTGTTATGACTCACTAGATTTAAAAGTATCATTTGTTATACATGATTTTAAATTTTGATATTTTAGATAATCAAGCTTATGTGATACAAAATCAAACCAACAACACCAAGAGCTTCAAGTAGGCTCGGATTTTAGTCCAACAACACAAGAACAACAAGTTTAAGTTTCGGTTTTTCAGTCCAACAACACAAGAACAACAAGATAGATAACAATGCTAGTGAATCGAAAAGAGCCCCACACGGCTTCACTAGACTTTAAGATAACAAAATCAACAACAACAACAAGATAAAGAAAGATAGATAACTTGACATATAACATTCAAGAAACTAAGAACCCTAACATCAAGAGAGGACCCTAAGTCTAATGAATATAAACACCAAGTTCTTACGAGGACCAAGAGGCACTCAACGACCTCAAAACCCTTGTTTCTAGCCAAAGAGACAACACAAGTATCCCTCTACTTGTGAGATAATAGGGACGGCTTCTAAGAGTGGGAGAGAGAGAGCCGAAATGTTTAGTGTTTTTAGGTTACAAAATCAGAATTCAAAAACTAAGGAATAACTCTCTAACATGTTCTATTTATACTACAAACAAAAGGGGTAAAATGACCCATCCGCCCTTGCTTCTTGTGCCAACCTTGGAGAGTAGTTTATTACACATTAAGACCTCTCTTCACACATAAAAACGTTGAGGCCCTTGGTTGGTTCAATCACCAACTCACACACGGCCATTTGCATGAACAAAGCTTGGAGTTTTTGTAATTCCCGAGCTTGGCTTCGTGTGAAAGGCCGTGTACCTGTGGAGGCTGCCCCAACCATATCATCCTCTCCATCTTGAGAGGAATTTGACGTCAAATTCAGCATTTGGTCATCTTCAACCGCATCCACGAGGGAGAGATCACCAACGTTGAAAGTGTTGTGCACTTGATATTCCGGTGGAAGGTCAATCTTGTAGGCGTTGTCATTGATTCTCTCAAGTACTTGGAAAGGACCATCACCCCTTGGCAGAAATTTGTACTTCCTTTGAGCTGGAAACCGATCCTTTTGAAGATGCACCCACACCCAATCTCCAGGTTCAAGCACAAGCCTTCTTCTCCCATTGTTTACCCTTTTTGCAACCTCTTGGTTCTTCTTTTCAAGCTTGATCCGCACCGTCTCATGCATTTTCCTCATTGCCTCGGCTCTTTTATTTCCATCTAATCTGGTCATGAGATCACTAGACAAAGGAGTGAGATCTAAAGGGGTAAGGGGATTCAGGCCGTAAACACATTCAAAGGGAGTCATTCCCATGCTCGAATGTATTACCCGGTTGTATGCAAATTCCACCAAGGGTAGGTGATCTTCCCATGAAGTCAGTTTACCTTTAACCATAGAACGTAGCATAGACCCTAAGGTTCTATTTACTACCTCCGTTTGGCCATCGGTTTGTGGGTGGCAAGACGTGGAGAAAAGTAACTTTGTTCCAAGCCTACCCCACATGGACTTCCAAAAGAGACTTAGGAACTTGGAGTCCCTATCGCTCACAATAGTCCTCGGTGCCCCGTGAAGCTTTACAACATGTTCAACAAATAATGAAGCTACACTACGAGCATCCTCGGTTTTAGCACATGGAATAAAATGAGCCATTTTAGAGAATCTATCAACAATAACAAAAATGCTATCTCGGCCCTTTCTAGTCCTTGGATGCCCCAAAACAAAATCCATCGAAATGTCCAACCAAGGTCTAAGGGGAGTAGGGAGTGGGGTGTATAATCCTTGAGGTAGGAGATGAGATTTCGCACTCCGGCAGGCCACGCATTGACTACAAATTTTAGTGACGTCTTTGCGCATTTTGGGCCAATAGAAGTTCTCCTCTAAGATTCTGAGGGTCTTGTCTACCCCAAAGTGCCCCATGAGGCCTCCGTCATGGGCCTCCCTCACAAATAATTCCCTCCAAGAACTAGAAGGAACACACAACCTCCTCCTTTTGAACAAATACCCATCGAACCGAGAGTAGGAGGAATGGTCATTCTCCTTAAGCCAACGGTCCCTTCCCCACTCTTCGCATTCCCTAAAAATTAGAGCAAAGGTAGGATCCTCGGGATACAACAACCGCAAGCTCTCAAAACCCATCAATTTCGAAGACAAGGTAGCAACAAGCACATGCTTCCTAGACAAGGCATTGGCAACAACATTTTCCTTTCCCCTTTTGTAATGAATTACATAAGGGAAAGTCTCGATGAACTCAATCCACTTAGCATGACGCCTATTCAACTTGTCTTGGCTCTTAAGGTGTTTCAACGACTCATGATCCGTTCGTATCACAAACTCCTTAGGCCACAAATAATGTTGCCAATTTCCCAAAGCTCTGACAAGGGCGTACAACTCCAAATCATAAGTGGAGTAATTAAGAGTTTCCCCTTTGAGCTTTTCACTGAAATAAGCAACGGGCTTACCTTCTTGCATCAAAACAGCCCCGATGCCAACCTTACTAGCATCACACTCTACTTCAAACATCTTATCAAAATCGGGCAATTGCAATAAAGGCGCCGAGATGAGCGTAGCTTTCAAGGCCTCAAAAGCCCTAGCCTGCTCATCACCCCATTTAAAGGGTCCGTCCTTTATAATTACCTCGGTCAAGGGGGCTGCTATGGAACTAAATCCTTTGACAAACCTACTATAAAAGCTTGCCAACCCGTGGAAACTTCGGATTTCTCCAATAGTTTTAGGGGTCGGCCAACTTCGAATAGAGTCTATCTTGGAATCGTCCACTTCCACACCCCTTGAGCTCACGACAAAACCCAAGAATATAACCTTATCAACACCAAAAGAACACTTCTCCATGTTGGCATACAGCTTCTCCTTTCGGAGCACATCAAACACACATCTCAAATGCATTACATGATCATCAATAGATTTATTATACACCAACACATCATCAAAGTAAACCACCACAAACTTTCCAATATAAGGCTTCATTACATGATTCATTATCCTCATAAAGGTGCTAGGAGCATTGGTAAGGCCGAAGGGCAAGACCAGCCACTCATATAGACCGAATTTGGTCTTGAATGCGGTCTTCCACTCATCACCGGGTTGCATGCGAATTTGGTGATAGCCACTCCTAAGGTCCACTTTAGAAAACAAACAAGCTCCGTGGAGCTCATCTAACATATCATCTAGTCTAGGGATTGGATGACGATACCTTATAGTGATTTTGTTGATGGCTCTACAATCGACGCACATGCGCAAGTTCCGTCCTTCTTCGGTACCAAAAGCACCGGAACAGCACACGGACTCATGCTTTCCTTGATGTATCCCTTGTTGAGAAGCTCCTCAACTTGTCTTTCAAGCTCCTTAGTGTCCATGGGATTGCTCCTATAGGCCGGTTTGTTTGGAAGTTGTGAACCCGGCACCAAATCAATTTGGTGCTCAATTCCCCGAAGTGGGGGCAATCCTTGCGGAAGTTCTTGAGGAAATACATCTTCATACTCCTGCAACACACAAGAAATCAAAGGGGAAATGGAAGAATTAGTGGGGTTAGTATTAAAACAATGGGCCAAAAGTAACATCGGCTTATTTTCATCATGGTCCACGAAGAGTTCTTTCCTCCTAGCCAACATCACTACGTTTTCCATCTCCCTTGTCGTTGGGACTGCCTCGGATGTCCCTACTTCCTCACCTACGGCATTCCCCCCCTTTTCTCCCTTTCCGGATTCCTTCCCCTTTCCCTTCAACTCTCTCATCTTTTGATGCCACTCATTTACTTGGGAGGGTGAAAGAGGATGAAGTGTGACCTTTCGGCCATCCTTCTCAAGCGTATACCGGTTGGACCTCCCATCGTGTTTAGTAGACCTATCATATTGCCATGGTCTACCTAACAACAATTGACATACTTGCATTGGGATCACGTCACAAAGCACTTCATCGTGGTAGTTTCCCACCTTAAACCGAATCACACATTGCCTTGTGACCTTTAATTCACCACAATCGTTCAACCATTGTAGCTTGTAAGGACTAGTGTGTAGTGTAGTTGGTAGCTTCAAGAAATTTACCATAGCATGGCTCGCAACATTTGTACAACTACCACTATCAATCACCAAGGTGCACACACTCTCCTTTACAAGACACTTAGTATGGAATAGATTTTCCCTTTGACTCGGGTCATCTATCGCCTTACTAATCATGACACGTCTAACCACAAAGTTTGGAACCACACACTCCCCTTCTTGTGGATAGACATCTTCACTATCATCTAATTCATCATCATTCGGCCCATTTTCAGCTCCCTCTCCATCTTGAGGCTCGACCTCATCCTCCCCCCTTTCGGAAACCACCTCCTCACCAAGGTAGTACACTTTCCCTTCTCGTAGGATCACATTGCGCCGGTTCGGACATTCATTGGCCTTATGCCCCCATCCTTGGCACTTGAAGCATTGGAACCCCTTTGGGTTGGTATATTTGTGAGCCTCCGATTTCGGAGGGAATTTAGGGACTGTTTTGGACTCGGGCAGCTTCGTAGGGGCGGGTTGGTCCTTGTTTTTGGGCCAACCCGAGGGGGTTTGTACCCTTGCCTTGAAGGATGATCTCTCCTTAAGTTCCCTTTCAATCTCAAGGGCCGCTTGGAATATACCGTCAATGGTTTCAAACCGTTGAAGGGTCAAATGAGTGGAGATCTCTTTGTTCAACCCACACTTGAACCGGATGATGTCGTGACTTATTTTCTCCCCACGATGATCAAGTTTCAACATGAGTTGTTGGAACTCGTCAAAATAGGACATCACACTCTTGCCTCCTTGCCGCAAGCCATATAATCTTGCCGCAACTCATGAAGATATCTCTCGGGAAGGTATCGTTGTCTCATCAAATACCTCAACCGATACCAAGGTGGTGGCTGCCCATCAACTAATTCATTACCAAATCGTTTAACATACTCCCACCAAGTGTTAGCATAGCCCTCGAGGTGAGCTATAGCGTAGCAACTCTTCTTTTATTCCGAGATGTCATTAACTTGGAAAACTTTTTCACAAGCCGATTCCCAAGTTAAGTAGGTCTCGGGGTCACTTTCACCCTTAAAGATGGGTAGGCTCAACTTGATGGTGTTGATTCCCACGTCTCTCTCTTGGTGTCGGTTTCCCCTATCTCCATACCCCCGGTATCTCCTAGGTTCTCCTCGACCCCCTCTTAACTCCTCCTCCCTCATATAAGCATCATCAAAGGCTCCATCTCCTTCATACTCCTCTCTACCGTATCCTTCAAAGTGGGCTGGTCGGCCTTGGCCATTTTGATTCAGAGGATTTGGAATTTGCGGTCTTTGGGTTAATGGAGCTTGGAATGGAGGGTTCGGATTTAGTGGAGGTACTTGGCGTCCAAATCCCTCTTGTGGAATTGGAGGGGCTTGGAAATGTAGTGGTCTAGTGGGGTCTCGGTTTGGAGGAAAATAGGTAGTTTGGCTTGCGGTATTTAGTGGAGCTTGGGGTGCATTTAGCATTTGGTGGACTGTTTCGGGGGTGATGGTTGCGGAGGAGGTCCTATCATGACCATTGGTAGATACATGTAGAGGAGTAGAAGGACGAGAGTTCCTTTGAATCTCCACTTGTTCTAATCTCCCACTAATAGTCGACACTTCCCCCTTTATTTCTGCCAAGTCCCCTCTCACGGCCCCAAATTCCGAATTCAACCTTTCAAGTGTCCGGGTAACGGCCTCAAGAGTGACCCTCATAGAATCAAGGGCATTAGTATCCACATTATGAGACGTAGCTCCTTCCATTGTCAAGATATTATCCGCTTTAGTTCACCACAAGTTCGTGTTCCACAAGTGTTGTATAATTGGCTAGTAACCGTGAAATTTTTATGGTATGAGTAAGCTCTTATCCGGAATGGATTCTTGTTTGAAAACTCAAAGAATTCTTGCCGGACTAGAGTCAAAAATCAGCAATTCATTCAAACGAATAAAAGCACTCAAATAATCGTTGACACGAACAAACAGTTCAAGGAACTAGTTGACAACCTAGTAGGAATGTACTAGTTTGTTAATTAGTTCTAGGACCAAGTAAGGGAAACCAAGGATCAACAATTAGCAACCAAAGAATATCCTTAGTTGAGCTTATAGTGACGTGGCAGCATGCAATGGTTCCACACGTTCTTCTTCTCTTTTTTTTTTTCTTTTTGTGTTAATATTCACACAACTTGTTATAGTTTGCAAAGTGTTTTGGTGGGAAAAATAAAATCTTGTAGTATTTCACCCTTTTCAAACTCAACAAAGTGAGGTTTGGTTGACTAATCCCACAAAACAAGGCTCCTTGAATTAGGGAAAAGTGATTGACAAGACTAGAAGGTGATGGGTGCAAGTCTTTCACAACAACTTTATGGCTTGTCTTACAACTTGAGCACACAACAAGATGAACAAGATGAACAAGTTCAAAAGATGAACACCTCAACAAACTTCATCAACTTCTTTAGCACATAAACACACAACCACCGATTTTTTTCTTTTGGTTATCAACAACACACAACTTTCGGCCACTTCAAGTCACTACACAATGTTCAAGTTTTCAAGCTCAACTTTTGGATCTAGACACCTTAGTGTTGGTGAGAAAGAAACCAACACTAGAAACTCACTAAACAAGCAAAATAACACCTAGATCTAAACATGCAACATCATTCTTGGTTTCAACTTTTAATGGACAGATTTTCAGAATTTCTTTTTGGTGTTGTTTGTTTTAAGCCGTGAACTAGCCCAAGATGGGTTATGTTGGAACACAACTGGTCTCGCTTTGATACCAAATGATACAAAATCAAACAAACAACACCAAGAGCTTCAAGTAGGCTCGTATTTCAGTTCAACAACACAAGAACAACAAGTTTAAGTTTCGGTTTTTCAGTCCAACAACACAAGAACAACAAGATAGATAACAATGCTAGTGAATCGAAAAGAGCCCCACACGGCTTCACTAGACTTTAACATAACAAAATCAACAACAACAACAAGATAAAGAAAGATAGATAACTTGACATATAACATTCAAGAAACTAAGAACCCTAACATCAAGAGAGGACCCTAAGTCTAATGAATATAAACACCAAGTTCTTACGAGGACCAACAGGCACTCAACGACCTCAAAACCCTTGTTTCTAGCCAAAGAGACAACACAAGTATCCCTCTACTTGTGAGATAATAGGGACGGCTTCTAAGAGTGGGAGAGAGAGATCCGAAATGTTTAGTGTTTTTAGGTTACAAAATCAGCATTCAAAAACTAAGGAATAACTCTCTAACATGTTCTATTTATACTACAAACAAAAGGGGTAAAATGACCCATCCTCCCTTGCTTCTTGTGTCAACCTTGGAGAGTAGTTTATTACACATTAAGACCTCTCTTCACACATAAAAACGTTTAGGTCCTTGGTTGGTTCAATCACCAACTCACACACGGCCATTTGCATGAACAAAGCTTGGAGTTTTTGTAATTCCCGAGCTTGGCTTCGTGTGAAAGGCCGTGTACCTGTGGAGGCTGCCCTAACCGTATCATTATGTGAGTCATATACATCCACATTCATTCACTTTATAATTATGATGATGTCTACTTATGCATAACACCCCCATATACTCAGCACATCCTCAAAGTGCTGATCCACATATATGTCTATGTGTCATATTGTCTTATAATGTAGGTTAAGATGCTTAGTATCAGTAGTGTGAGTAGTTCAAGCATCTCTATCTACGCTCCTATTATTGGTGAGTCCTCATGATTCGAGGGCCTACTTCTTTAGATTTCCATCTTTCATAGTAATTATTTTAAAATTTTCAGTTTAGCCTGAGTCAGTTGTAGGTCTGTCACAATGGCTCTCTAGTTCTTTAGTAGTAAAGGTTTGTCGGATACGAGTTTAATTATTGACTTTCATTATTTGTTATTCAGACAGTATCTACAGTTTATCAGCGCAGTTTTTGGTATAATACAACATTATTTCTTGATTAGATTATCTTAAAGTAAGGGTCATATCTAGTAGCAGGCTTAAAGGGTTAGTTTGCGGCTACTCGTAGCCTTGAGCACCATGTGACATCACGGTATTAGATTTTGGGGCGTTACAAAGGTTTGAACAAGGAAAAATCTTTCATTCTTGTGCCCAAAAACTTGAATTTTATTAAACATTACATCATTTACAAGTTGGGGTTTATACCCTGATACGGGATTGACAAGGGAAGCACGAAACAAACACCAAATCAGTCCACTAATCTTAAGGATTCGAGGACCAAGATGGAGACCTCACTCGGATTCGCTACCAACAACAAGAATACAAGATACAAGAGTATATTTTAACACCAAAACAGTTACAAAACGTGATGAACAAGATGAACAACACTAATACAAGTTTCGGATTCAACGAAGACCCCAAAACAGTCCACTACACAACACATACACGATTTGCAAGAAAAATAAAGATAGATAGTGAGACCAAGATTATTACAAGATTAAGAACCAAGTGTATTTCAACACTAACCCCTAATGAATGTAACAATCAAAACCACACTCTTATGGTGACCACCAAGGGACTGAACTCGCCTCAAGATCTACCGTTTCCAAGCAAAGATCAATATTGGCTTTTCCAAGCCCTATGCTAAAGATGACTTTTCCAAGTCCTACAACTAAGGGTGTTACACTCTCAAAGAGAGAAGTTATGTCTTTCAATTCTTCATCCTTCCAAATCTAGTGAAAATAAGACTAAGAGGGCCTATTTATAATATATTACAAATGAAGATAACAAGACCACTTTGCCCTTAATGAGAGGGGCGGCCATGGTGTGTAAATACACCATGTGTAATGTCCAAAATACCCTTAATTAAGGTCCAAAACCGTGAGTCCTCAACCTTAAATTCTCCAAGCAATCTTCCACACGCGAGATTGCTTTAAGTTATGCTCAAAACGGGTCCTCCATGCATGTTCTTGTTTTCTCGAGGTGACCAAGTCTTGAGTCTCTATGTGTTGTCCTCCAAAAATGTCATCAAAAGATAAGATGGCCATTTGTCCCGTATCATCCTCCCCTTCTTGAAAAGGATTCGACCTCGAATCCAAACCTTGCAAAACCGAAAAGAGGACCAACAAATGCAAACTCCTCATGGAATGAGGGTTAGGGTTAGCATAACAAATCATCTCAACATGCCAAGGTTGCACATATTTGCAATATAACCAAGAATCCTTTGAAAGGAATATTAAAAACTCAATAAAAGATGTACAAAGGATTTGGTTATAGGATACATCAAGAGTGACACTTTGCTTGTCATGTAGACCAAGCAGCAAGTTTGGTGCACCAACATCACCATTTCTAAATTTGGCACCGGGGTCAAATGGGAAAAGTGGCCATAGACACGGTTCTCGACAACACTTCCCTTTCCCGTGGTCTACACCCAAACTAAATGACATACTTTCTACAATAACATACATATCATCCAAAGCAAATAGTGAGTAGAGAAAGGTATCACTCAAATCGGCTTCTACTAAGGTGCTCTCATGTGTGTACTCACTATTAGTTTCCCAATAATCACTATGAGTACTCTCAATAATGAAATCACACAAAGTAGAAGAAGAAGTAGCTTCCGCAACTACACATTCCTTACCCTTAAGAGTTCTCTCATCTTCCAAGAAGAGATTTCCCTCTCTAGGAGGAATGTTGTCACACCATAGTGGGTTAGCATATAGGCTATAACTTCCAAGGCAAGCTATACCATCATTTTCACCACTAGGTTCATTAGGAGTGTTTAAATCATCTTCAAACAAGACATTACACATAAAAAGAGTGTGATCTACCTCACGGACAGATTTGGAACAAGCAAGTTCCTCACTCTCTAAATGATCAACATCAAGTTTCAAGGATGTTTCAAACACAACATTACCCCAAGAAGAGCTCTCGGGTTCATTCTCACTTTGATCAACATTTTCAACATCATCACATACTTGAGGTTCATTAATTACATCATACACATCCTCAAGTGGTGGGTAATTTTCACACATAAGTTGATCAACACAAATTTCAGAAGATAACGTACTTTCATTCAACATAATGGTTTCAACACTAGGTGGACATAAATCGATCTTACAAGAAGAGTCTATTCGGTCATCAATAGGATCAACTAGTGTATCCACACTCACAACATGTACATCATCATCAAGTGGCAAAGAAACAATACACTCACATATAGGCAAGCTACAACTCACACTCAATGGGCTACTAGCCACACAATTATCATTCACATGTACAAAAGTGTAAGAGTTTGCCATTTTACCTTGAAGTCCTTGAGTAGATTCTTCTTTGTCATGGTGTGAAGGTCCTCTAAAAGTTTGGGCAGCAACTTCCTTTTGGCATTGTTCTTCTTCGCTTGCCATGTTGGTACCTACACAAATGTCCTTATAAATAGAAGGACAACCAATGTTAGCATAGTTTGGTGGTAATCCTCTTACTTTGCTCCACACAACCTCTCCTTTTTCCACTCTCGGATTACCACCCTGCACTCCCTTACTCCTCTCAATCTTTTGTCTCTCATAATAATTCGGATTGGAGTAGGTAGGCATTTCTCTTCGTGGCTTAGGCAGCAAGTAAGTAATGAGGCGATTCCCCCACTGGTCTCTTATAATATTTGGCCAATTTTGCACATTTGGAACTCTATGTTGTGCAAACCAATTGGCACCTAAGCATACATGACCGTATGTCAATGAAAGAATATCGCACCACACCTCCTCATGGTATTCAAATTGGGAGAAGACAACCTTGACCCTCTCGGTAACCTTAAACCCGTCCAAGAAGTATGGAACAAGTAAAGGCTCACGAAACAACCCCAAGTAGTCAACCATGGATGGAACGATGTAGTTTCTATGGTACCTATCATTTAGCTCAATGAGGCAGCCCGGTATCCCACACATGGTCACCTTTCCGGAGTGTACACTCCTTCTTGGATCTACATTGTAAGGCATACGAGTACCCCTTAGTTTTGGAGATGCATACCCTCTTCTTCTCATTGGACAACCTCCACTAGAGCTAGTATAACCATTCACACTATATCGACTTTGATAAGAAGTACTACAAGGTGGAGAATATGGATCTTCATACTCCTCACGTGTACCCTCATCATAGCTCTCATAAGCTTTGCAAACAAAAGGGTTATACCTAACACCAAATCTAGGTTCGGAGTAAGAAGTGTAAGACTCCTCACATGCCCCAACATCATCATAAGATCCATCACGAGGTCCTACATCATCTCCAAAGTTACCATAAGCACTAGGCACTTCATTCACCTCATTTTCTCCCTTAAAACAGTAACTTTCAAATCTGCCCAAGTCTCGATCATGGCTATTTTCATAGCCTCCGCAATCTCCCTCAACTTCGTAGCCATAAAACCCTTCACTACAATCATAGTCTCCCATGTTGTAGTCACAATAATCCCCGACTATCGAAGACATATTCCCCTTATATCACCTTTTAAACCTACAAAATGAACAAACAAGATTAGTAGTAAAAACTTCTCACTAACACTCGTATTCACTCACCTTTGTGATTCTCACAATTGGAGCAGCAAATATTGAAAGGTTGTTTATACTCCGGTAGTCAATAGGATGTCAATTCTACTTGGTGGCCGGAATAGATTCTTGTTTGATCGACTCAAGACACAAAAATAAAATTCACTTACGAACTTGAAACAAAGAAGTTACTACGAGTTAAAAATGAGAAAAGCACACAAACAACGAAGACACGAAGAAACGGATTCAATAATTAATCTACAACTAAGTAGGTGATTACTAGTTGTTAATTAATTCTAGAATCAAGACATGAAACTAATGAAACAATAAGATGAAACTAAGAATCTAAAATTTTGAGCTCGGAAATATTGCGTGAACAGTAGCAGTGATGACATGGCAGTCACGTATTGGTTTCGGTCCCACACAACTTTTGTTGTCCAATTTCAAGTCTTGGTCAATTTTTTTCAATTTGGACTTTGGTGGAATTTGTTTAAGGAGGGAAATTCAAACAAGTCTTGGAGCCCTTTTCAATTTCAAGTTTTCAAGACTTGACTTTATTGTACTTCTCCTTAAAACATGGATCCTTAAATCATGGAAAAGTGTTGGAAAGGGGTTGAGACTTGATTGATAGGTCTTTGTTGGTTGTAGTGTCTTTCAAGACTAACAAATAATATACCCTTTTCCTTCAACTTTTTAGATTTAACATTCACTTTATCTTCAACAATATATGAAGGTGGTGATGAACATCAAGAACAACAACAACAACACCAAGAACTACAACAATAATCTCCAAGAACACCAACAATTTTCACACGGCCACTCCCAAATTCCACAATAACAATATCTCCAACACTTGGCCAAGACAACTACACCTTCAACAAAATGGTTCTCAATCAACCAATTAACAACAATATCACGTGGCCAAGCTTATATCAACAACAAGATGAAATCCACAAGGCCAAAACAGCCCACCACAACAATGTTCAACAACAAATCGGCCAAGTCCAAGTTCACGTAAACAACACCAACAATGTAAGCTCAAACTTAGATTTAGACTAAAGAGTGTTAGAGATGAAGAAAACTAACTCTAGAAACAACAAAACAAGTAAAAATCTCGGCCAAGACACAACAATAACACAATTTCGGCCAAGAACACAAAATGGACAGATTTGCTTCTTTTTGATTTTATTTTTTTTTTTGAATTTTCTAACAAGCAAGCCCAAGATTGATCTTGTAGGAACAATATCAAGCCATGCTTTGATACCAAATGATACGGGATTGACAAGGGAAGCACGAAACAAACACCAAATCAGTCCACTAATCTTAAGGATTCGAGGACCAAGATGGAGACCTCACTCGGATTCGCTACCAACAACAAGAATACAAGATACAAGAGTATATTTTAACACCAAAACAGTTACAAAACGTGATGAACAAGATGAACAACAATAATACAAGTTTCGGATTCAACGAAGACCCCAAAACAGTCCACTACACAACACATACACGATTTGCAAGAAAAATAAAGATAGATAGTGAGACCAAGATTATTACAAGATTAAGAACCAAGTGTATTTCAACACTAACCCCTAATGAATGTAACAATCAAAACCACACTCTTACGGTGACCACCAAGGGATTGAACTCGCCTCAAGATCTACCGTTTCCAATCAAAGATCAATATTGGCTTTTCCAAGCCCTATGCTAAAGATGACTTTTCCAAGTCCTACAACTAAGGGTGTTACACTCTCAAAGAGAGAAGTTATGTCTTTCAATTCTTCATCCTTCCAAATCTAGTGAAAATAAGACTAAGAGGGCCTATTTATAATATATTACAAATGAAGATAACAAGACCACTTTGCCCTTAATGAGAGGGGCGGCCATGGTGTGTAAATACACCATGTGTAATGTCCAAAATACCCTTAATTAAGGTCCAAAACCGTGAGTCCTCAACCTTAAATTCTCCAAGCAATCTTCCACACGCGAGATTGCTTTAAGTTATGCTCAAAACGGGTCCTCCATGCATGTTCTTGTTTTCTCGAGGTGACCAAGTCTTGAGTCTCTATGTGTTGGCCTCCAAAAATGTCATCAAAAGATAAGATGTCCATTTGTCCCGTATCATACCCAAAGCATCTTTTTTTAAGTTAATGAAGATATAAGTGATTCAAGACTTGAATACATGTTTATTCCACCTATTTATTCTTTGAATTAAGGATTTATATCATGAATTGTACATCCCTGTTGTGGTTTGATATTTTCAAGTGTTTCCAAGATAATTGGTGAGAATTAAGCTTCATTATGAAATTGTGATCATTTAAGTACATATGCTTTTAACCCAATTATTAATATTGATATTTCATGAATAGTATATTATTAGCATTCTTTAACAAGAAAGCATTCATATTTTAAAGAAAGATTGATCTTTCGAACGTCAGATAAGATAGGAATCCACATTATTTATTATTTAAAGCAAAGAGAAGTATAATTGGTTTTCATTATAAACCCTTGTGCTATTTTAAGGTGGATTTCCTTAAAGTTCTGAGCAATAAGTTTGGGATTAGTATCTAGCATCGAGTTGGGTATTATTCCAAGGTCTCATAGCCCAGAACTATGATCCACCGTAGGTTCTAAACGCCCATCGTGGTCTAAGATATTGATCACTAAAGTTAAGGTTCTATTTCGATGGAAAGGTTAGAATATCTCTCCCCAACGTGGGCAAGACATTGGGCTCCATGTCAGCTCATATGGTTTATGTCAGCTTGAAAAAACTCCTTGAGTCCCAAATTCCCAAAGTTCCAAGATTTCCAAAGCTCCCAAAGCTTTTAAGTTTCAAAAGAGAAGAATGTGTGGAAAAACTTTTATAATACTAAGTGTTATGACTAACTCTATTTACAAGTATGATTTGTTATACATGATTTTATATTTTGATATTTTAGATAATCAAGCTTATGTTAGTCACATACATCCACATTCATTTACTTTCTAATTATGATGATATCTACTTATGCATTACACCCGCATATACGCAGTACATCCTCAAAGTGTTGATACAAATATATGTCTATGTGATATATTGTCTTATAAGATAGTTTCAGGTGCTCAGTATCAGTAGTGTGAGTAGTTCGTTCATCTCTATCTACGCTCTCATAGTTGGTGAGTCCTCATGATTCGAGGTCCTGCTTATTCAGATTTCCATCTTTCATAGTAATTGAGTTATTATTTTTAGTTTAGCATGAGTCAGTTGGGGGTCTGTCACAATGGCTCTCTATTTCTGTAGGAGTAGAGACTTTTTGAACTACGAGTTTAATTATTGACTTTCAGTATTTGTTATTCAGACAGTATCTACAGTTTATTAGTGCAGTTTTTTGTATAATACAACATTATTTCTTTATTAGATTATCTTAAAGTAATGTTCAGATCTTGTAGAAGGCTCAAAAGGTTAGCATGAGGCTACTCGTAGCCTTGAGCATCGTGTGACATCTTGGGATTTAGTTTTGGGGCATTACAATGGTTTGAACAAGGACAAATCATTCGTTCTTGTGCCCAAAAATTTGAATTTTATTAAAGATTCCATGATTTACAAGTTGGGGTTTCTACCCAAAGCATCTTGTTTTATGTTTATGAAGGTATAAGTGATTTAAGCCTTTAATTACATTTTTATTCCACCTATTTATGATTTGAATTGAGGATTTATATCGTGAATTTTGCATCCTTATTGTGAATTGATATTTTCAATATTTCCAAGATAATTGTTGAGAATTAATCTTCATTATGAAATTGTGATCATTTAAGTACATATGTTTCAAATGCATGTATGAATTTTTAACTTTCATGAAGAATATATTATTAGCATGCTTTAAAAAACAAGCTTTTAGATTTTAAAGAAAAATTGATCTTTCGAACCTAGGATAAGATAGGAATCCATATTATTTATGATTTAAAGCGAAGAGAAGTATAATTGATTTTCAGTATAAACCATTATGATTTTTTAAGGTGGATTTCCTAAAAGTTCTAAGCAATATGTATGGGAGTAGTAGTTAGCACCGAGTTGGATATGATTCCAAGTTCTCATGCCCCAGAACTACGAGCCACAGTAGGTTCTAATCGCCTATAGTGCGCTAAGATAGTGATCACTAAAGTTAAGGTTCTATTTCGATGGCAAGTATAGAATAGCTCTCCCCAATGTGGGCAAGACATTGGACTCCATGTCAGCTCACATGGTTTATGTCGGTTACTTCATGTCGGTTAGAAGTAACTGCCTGAGTCCCAAAGTCTCTATGTCCCAAAGTTCCATGATTTCCAAAGCTCCCAAAGATTCTAAGTTTTAAAAGATAAAAATAAAAAAAAATGATAGGAAAAGCTTGTAAAAGACCAAGTGTTATGACTCACTATATTTACAAGTATGATTTGTTATACATGATTTTATATTTCAATATTTTAGATAATAAAGTTTATGTGAGTCATATACATCCACATGCATTTACTTTCTAATTATAATGATGTCTACTTATGCATTACACCCCCATATACTCACTACATCCTCAAAGTATTGATAAACATATATGTCTATGTGGTACATTGTCTTATAATGTAGGTTTAGGTTCTCTGTATCAGCAGCGTGAGTAGTTTAAGCATCTTTATCTACGCTCCCACAGTTGGTGAGTCATCATGATTCGAGGCCCTACATCTTTAGATTTCCAACTTTCATAGTAATTGAGTTATCATTTTTAGAGTTGCCCAAGTCAGTTGGGGGTCTGTCCTAATGGCTCTGCAGTTATTTCGTAGTAGAGGCTCATCGAACTACGAGTTTAATTACAAACTTTTAGTATTTGTTATTCAGATAGTATTTACAGTTTATTTAGTGCAGTTTTTGGTAAAATACTGCATTATTTCTTAATTAGATTATCTTAAAGTAAGGTTTATATCTAGTAGCAGGCTCAAAGGGTTAGCTTGGGGATACTCGTAGCCTTGAGGATCGTGTAACATCTCGGGAATAGATTTTGGGGCACTACAAACTTGGTATCAAAGTATAAGTTTTAGAGAGTTCTAGGGAGTCAGACAAGCCGCAATACATAGAGTCTTGATCATCAGTGTGAAGCACACCACATCTATGAGCAAGAGGCTATGGAGCGTTTTAGGAAAATCCTCTCTTCCTTTCATAATCCATAGTTCTTATAGCTATCTCTATCTTCTACTAACTCATCATCTTTCATGACAGAATATGCCTTCTTGCAGAGAAAATTCCCGTAGCAATGATAACTAGCCACTTTAGTCTGTATATCCTTTGAACGAGAATGTGTCATGTGTAGAGTTTCAGGCTGTTGTTCAAGAGCTAGCCTAAGATGTGACATCTAATGTTCAGGGAAATCGTCAGACTGTAGTCCCACCTAAGTAGGATGGGGACTTAGCTACAACCAGAATCTGAGAATTTATAAGGATGAACCCACCAGAATTCTTCGGATCAAAAACAGATGAGGACCCATAGCTTTATCTTGATGAGAAGAAGAAGATCACCCAAATTATGCATGTTTCTTAAGAGGAGAGTGTAGAATTGGCATCTTATTGGCTGAAGGATGTTGTATATGATTGGGTAGTGATGTGGAAGAAAAGTAGAGGAGAGAATACATCTCCTATTACTTGGCAAATATTTCAGGATGCGTTCTTAAACAAGTTTTTCCCACGCAAGATGAGGGACGCTAAGATATAAGAATTCATGAACCTAAGGAAGGGCTAAATGATTGTGAAGGAATAATACCTCAAGCTCAAACAGTTTTCTAAGTATGCCTCTGAACAGATGGCTGGCCCTAGGTCAAACATGAGTAAGTTTATGACCGATGTGTCCAAGTTGGTAGTTAAGGTGTAGGACTGCTATGCTTATTAGAGACATGGATCTTCCTAGATTGATGATGCACTCTCAGCATATTGATGCAGAAAAGGGGAAGGAAAGAGAGAGATCAAGTAAAAAGGCTAGAACAGTATAGTTTGAGTATGCTTAATCAAGGTTTGCAGGGGGAAATCGCTCGCAGTTTTAGAGTCGTCCACCATTTTCAATATTATGTTCAACTATTTCTCCCACTCTCAGATATAGACAGAAGAAGTGGTGTAAGTCTTCTATGTCTAGGTCGCAGAATACTATAAGTGGTAACCCCAATTATCCTCTATGTGCTAAGTATGATAGAACTCATCCTGGTGAGTGTTTTGCTGGACAAATGGGGTTTTTTAGTTGTGGCAAGTTAATTCATAGAATATGAGAATTCTCGTATGCTAAGTAGGGAAACACAGATGTTCATTCTTAGATAGGGACTTCCAGTGCACCAGCTCCTACAGCTCGCCCAGCCCCTCCTCAGGATGCATCATCCAGTACCGGATGCAGTTAGCACTAGAATTAGTTCTATACATTACCATGAGGCCAGGAGTAGGAAATCTCTCTAGATGTTGTTACTGGTATGCTTCATGTCTTCCATTTTGATGTATATGTGTTGTTAGACCTTGGGTCGAGTTTCTCTTATGTGACTCTGTTAGTTGCGGTGAATTTTGAGATAAGTTCTGAAAAGATTCCTGAGCCTTTCTTGGTTTCTGCACAAGTAGGGGAATCAGTTGTTACCAAAAGGATTTATTGAAAGTGTCGCATTACTGTCCTTCATAAGATCATGTTAGCATATTTGATAGAACTAGACATGGTTGACTTCGACCTTATTCTTGATATGGATTGGCTCCATTCTTGTTATGCATCCATAGATTGTCGTACCCGAGTGATAAAGTTTTAGTTTACCGATGAGCTAGCCTTTGAGTGCTAAGGTAATTCAGTGTCTTCCAACCAAAAGATGATCTCTAAAGGGTGCATCTATCATCTAGTTTGAGTCAAAGACATTAAGTCAGAGACTCCAACAGTTAAGTCAGTCAGTATAGTTAATAAGTTTTATGATATTTTTCCTGAAGATTTGCCAGGGGTACCTACCGATAGGGAAATAGAATTTGGAATTAATCTTCTTTTTGATACTCATCCTATTTCCATTCCTCTGTATCGTATGGCTCCTGCCGAACTTAAGGAGTTGAAAGAGCAACTCAAAGGTCTTCTAGACAAAGGCTTCATAAGACCTAGTATTTTTCCTTGGGACGCTGCCATGGTTCTTTGCGTATGTGCATTGACTATCATCTATTGAATAAGGTCACAGTCAAGAACAAATATCTTCTTCCTAGAATTGATGACTTATGTGACCAACTTCAAGGAGCAAGTTATTTATCAAAGATAGACCTTAGATCCGATTATTATCAACTAAAAGTAAGGGAATATGATATTCTGAAGTCAGCCTTCAGGACCCTCTATGGTCATTTAGAGTTTCTAGTGATGTCCTTTGGGCTAACCAATGCCCCAACAACTTTCATGAACTTGATGAACCGAGTGTTCAAATCGTATCTGGACATGTTTGTCATAGTCTTTATCAATGATATTCTTATCTACTCTCGTAGTGAGGATGATCATGTATACCACCTCCTAATTGTGTTGCAAACTATTAGAGATCACCAGTTATTCGCCAAATTTAGTAAATGTGAATTTTAGCTAAGGTTAATTGCTTTCCTCGGTTATGTTCTTTTCATGAAGGGTATTAGAGTTGATCCCCAAAATATAGAAGCCATAAGAAATTGGCCTAGTCCTATCTCTTTGTCATATATTAGGAGTTTCTTGGGTTTAGATGGCTATTACAGACGTTTTGTCGAGGGGTTTTCATCCATTTCATCTCCTATGACCCGATTGACTCAGAAGAAGGTTAAGTTTCGGTGGTCAGATTCTTTCGAGAAGAGTTTTTAAGAGTTGAAGACTCGACTCACTGCAGCCCTAGTCTTAGCATTACCTGCTGGTACAGATGTTTTTTATGTATTGTGATGACTCTAGAGTTGGTTTAGGTTGTGTTTTGATGAAGATAGATAAGGTCATAGCCTATGCCTCTCGGCAACTTAAGCCTCATTAAAAGAATTACCCAACTCATGATCTTGAATTACCTGCTGTGGTGTTTGATTTCAAAATTTGGAGACACTACATGTATGGTTAGCATATTGATATGTTCACGGACCACAAAATCTTGATATATGTGTTTACACAGAGGGAGTTAAATCTCCATCAAAGAAGGTGGTTAGAACTGCAAAAAGATTATTTCATGAGTATGTTGTATCATCCAGGCAAGGGAAATCTAGTAGCAGATGCCCTTAGTCGATTATCTATGGGTAGTGTTGCTCATGTGGAGAATGATAAGAAAAAGTTAGCTCAAGAAGTGCACCGTTTGGTTAGGTTGGGTGTTAGATTGGTTGACTCGGCTGAGGGTAGCGTTTGGGTACAGAGTAGTGCAGAATCTTCCTTAGTTTCTAAGGTGAAAGAGAAATAATATCAGGATCCTATCTTGGTTAAGTTGAAGGAGTCGGTTAAAGACCAGAAGGTAGAGGTTTTCTCCCAAGGGAAAGATGGTGTGTTGAGATACCAGAGTAGACTGTATGTACCATGTATAGATGAGTTAAGACAACAGATTATGGCTGAGGCGCATGGTGCAAATTACTCCATTCATCCTAGTGCTACTAAAATGTACCGAGATTTGAGACAAATCTATTGGTGGAGCCGTATGAAGAGAGATATAGTAGAGTTTATAGCCAAGTGTGTAACTTATCAATAGGTTATGGTAGAGCACCAAAGGCCTGGGGGTGTTTTGCAAGAGTTCAGTATTTTTACTTGGAAGTGGGAAGAGGTGGCTATGGATTTTGTAATAGGGTTACCCTATTTGCGTCGTCATCGTGATTCAATTTGGATAATTATGGACAGATTGACTAAGTCAACATATTTCTTTCCAGTTCATACATCCTATACAGTTGAGGATTATTCTAAGTTATATATCTGAGAGTTAGTCATATTGCATGGAGTGCCCCTATCCATTATCTCAGATAGGAGAACTCAGTTCACCTCTTATTTTTGGAAAGATTTTCAAAAGAGTCTTGGAACCAAAGTTCATCTTAGTTCTACATTCAATCCTCAGACTGATGTTCAGGCAGAGAGGACCATTTAGACTCTAGAAGATATGATGAGAGCATGTGTGCTTTATTTCAGGGGTAGTTGGGATGAGGATTCACTTTTGATTGAGTTTGCCTACAACAAAAGTTATCATGCAAGCATTTAGATGGCCCCATTTGAGGCACTTTATGGGAGGTGATATTGATCACCTATCGAATGGTGTGACATTGGTGAGGCTGCATTGTAGGTCTAGATATGATATTAAAAGCTATGTAGAAAGTACTGTTGTTGCAAGAAAGGTTGAAAATAGCTCAGAGTCATCTGAAGTCATATGCGGATGTAAGAAGAAAAGATCTTGAGTTTGAAGTTGATAATTTAGTCTATTTAAAAGTTTCACCCATGAAGGGGTTAAAGAGATTTGGCAAGAAAGGGAAACTTCGTCCCCATTATATAGGTCCCTTCCGAATCTTGAGTCGTGTTGGAAAGGTGGCATATGAGCTTGAGTTGCCTACAAATTTATCGTCCGTATATCCTGTGTTCCATATGTATTTGTTGAAGAAGTGTATTAGTGATCCAACGGTTGTAGTACCCGTAGAAAGTATAGAGGTTCATGATAGCCTCGCTTATGAAGAAATTCCAGTTAAGATCCTTGACTATCAGACTCGTAGACTAAGGAACAAAGAAGTCCCCCTAGTCAAGGTTCTTTGGGAAAATCAATCCATTGAGGGAGACACTTGGGAATAAGAAGCAAATATGCGAACCAAGTACCATCATCTTTTCACTGCAAATTCAGATTCAGTTTAAAGTAACAAGTTTCCTCAGATCATCTCTTTTCAGTCTAAGTTCAACTTTATATAGCCCTTCATTCGATAGTTCATGCAATTATAATCAATTGAGTCATGCTTTCAGTTGTATATGCCTGTTATGGCCTCAGTTTTCAGCATCTCAACTTCACTAGCCATATTAGAGGACGAATGTTCCCAAAGAGGAGATATTGTAATACCCCAAACTTTTTCTAGCTTAAATTCATTCATAGAATTTTAAGGGAAGTCTTCCAAAATGATTAATATTTGTTTCACATAGAATTTCATATATTTCAACTTTTCCTTATGTGGGAAATTAAATAAGCTCTCCATCGATACCAAATTTGTCCAAATCCGACACTCAGTTAAGAAGTTAGAGCATTTTTTAGTTGACAGAATGCCAACTAGGCAGTCACCGCATCGCACTGAAGGACAATTTCATAATTGTCACTTTACAATAGACTATTGTATGTTGGCGCATCGCGGAGAGGTCCAAAATCCCATTTGTCAATTTCCAGTGGATCTCCGCAATATTGGCGCATTGCGACGAGGTTCATTTTCCTAATTGTGGAATTCCAGTAGCCCCACGCGATAGTTGCATGTCGCGCCGAAGGCGGAAATGGTATTTCTATTAGGCACCACGATCTGGCACGTTCGTTGAAGTTGTAGGTCCCAGTTGTCAAAATCCAGTGTGACAACATGATAGCTCCACGTCGCGGAGGTCCCCAATTTCCTATTTGACAGTTTCTAGTGAGCCACCGCGATAGTGGCGCATCACGGTGGCCCATTAAATTGAGACCCAGTTTCCTTGTTTTTAGTTTTGGTCAGAAGTCAAAAAGTGTATTTTGAACTTTTTCCCAGCCCCTAATTCTATCTAAACATAAGATTAAGGGCTATTACAAGCATCTTATGATATATATCTCAAAATTTCTCTCAACCAAAAATCCTAAGCTTCAACAATCAACCTCAAGAATCTGAAGATTCCACTATCCTTATGCTAAATTAATTCAATTTTCTAGATTTCCAACAAAAAAATTCCAAAAATCATCATTCAAGAGAACAAATAGAGTCTTAAAAGAAAGGTTGTTTATCTAGTTAATCATCAAGGTATGTGGGGTTTGCACAAGGACAAATCTTTTATTCTTGTGCCCAAAAACTTGAATTTTATTAAAGATTACTTGATTTACAAGTTGGGGTTTATACCCAAAGCATCTCATTTTAAGTTTATGAAGATATAAGTGACTTAAGCATTGAATTAAATGTTTATTCCACCTATTTATGCTATGAATTGAGGATTTATATCATGAATTGTATATCCCTATTGTGAATTGATATTTTCAAGTGTTTCCAAGATAATTGTTAAGAATTAAGATTCATTATGAATTTGTGATCATTTAAGTACATATACTTTAAACCCAAGTATGAATTTTGATATTTCATGAAGAGTATATTATTAGCATGCTTTAACAAGCATGCATTTAGATTTTAAAGAAAGATTGATCTTATGAAGCTAAGTTAAGATAGGAATCCACATTATTTATAATTTAAAGAAAACGAAGTATAACTAGTTTTCATTATAAACCATTGTGCTGTTTTAAGGTGGATTTCCTAAAAGTTGTGAGCAATAAGTATGGGAGTAGTATTTAGAACCAAGTTATGTATGATTCTAGGGTCTCATGCCCCAGAACTACGAGCCACCATAGGTTCTAAACGCCCATAGTAGGATAAAATATTGATCACTAAAATGAAGGTTCTATTACGCTGACAAGGGCACAACAGCTCTCTCCAATGTGGGCAAGATGCTGGACTCCATGTAAGCTAATATGGTTTATGTCGGTTAGACGAAACTCCCTGAGTCACAAAGTCCCTAAGTCCCAAAGCTCCAAGATTTCCAAATCTCCCAAAGCTTATAAGTTTCAAAAGAATAGAATGATAGGAAAAGCTTTTATAAGTCTAAGCGTTATGACTTACTAGATTTACAAGTATGATTTGTTATACATGATTTTATAGTTTGATATTTTAGGTAATCAAGCTTATGTGAGTGACATACATCTACATCCATTTACTTTATAATTATGATGATGTCTACTTATGCATTACACCCTTATATACTCAGTACATCCTCAAAGTGTTGAACCACATATATGTCTATGTGCTACATTGTCATATAATGTAGGTTCAAGTGCTCAGTATCAACAACGTGAGTAGTTCGATCATCTCTATTTATGCTCCCATAGTTGGGGAGTCCTACTGATTCAAGGGCCTACTTCTTCAGATTTCCAGCTTTCATATTAATTGAGTTAGCATTTTTAATTTAGACCGAGTCAGTTGAGGGTCTTTCTGAATGGCTTTCTAGTTCTTTAGTAGTATAAACTTGTCAGACTACGAGTTTAATTATAGACTTTCAGTATTTGTTATTCAGACAGTATATACAGTTTATTAAGTATAATTTTTGGTATAACACAACATTATTTCTTGATTAGATTATCTTAGAGTAGGGATCAGATCTAGTAGCAAACTCAAAGGGTTAGCTTGGGGGTACTCTTATCCTTAAGCATTGTGTGACGTCTCCGGATTAGATTTTGAGGCATTAAATTTTCATACTTAAGATTTAGAGGCATTATCTTTGTGGTGTGCATTGTTAGATTTTCACATATCGTAGTCTTCAACATCTTATGACCCATAGAGAGTTAAATGATTGGCATCATAGATGGATGGAGTTGCGTAAGGATTAAGACATCTCGATTTTTATCATTCGGGCAAGTCGAATGTAGTAGAAAATTCCTTGAGCCATAAGGTGGTGAGTAAAGGTAGCTTTGTTTATATCTCAGTTTCTCAAAGTCTGTTGGCAATGGACATCAGTCCTTTTCTAACATGATTGTGTGACTTGATATTTTAGACCCTAAGAGGATTTTTACTAATATTAAGGTTAGGTCCTCTCTATTTGAGAAAATGTGTTATCGTTAGTTGAGGATAAGAGGATTTGTACCATTTGCGATCAGGTGTTGGGTGGTGAGTTGAAGAGGGATACCATAAATTCTAATGGTGTCTTTAGATTTAATAGTTGCATTTGTATTTCAAAGGTTGGTTACTTGATTCAGTCAATCTTGCATGAGGCTCAAAGTTCCAGGTACTCTATTCACCTAGGTACAACCAATATGTATATAAATTTGAGACATCATTATTGGTGGAGTGGAAAGAAGAGATATGTGGCAGATATTGTAGTTTGCTGCCTGCATTATCAGCAGGTGAATGACGATATTAGCGACCGGGTGGTTTGATTCAGAGATTAATCATTCCCTAGTGGAAATGGGAGCAGATTACCATGGACTTTGTCAGTGGTTTTCCTCATACTTCCCACGGTTCCGATGATATTTTGGTCATTGTGGATCGATTGACCAATCGACCCATTTCATTCCTATTTAAATGAATTTCTGTGTCGAGAGGTTGTCTAGTATCTATGTTAGTGGGATGGTATTCTAGCATAGTAAGGCTATATCTATAATTTTAGACTGGTGTTCAGTGTTGACTTATAGCATTTTGAGAGATCTGATCTTGTGTTATCGATTTTGGAGGTTAGTGGGAGAAATATTTAGCCTTGGCGGAGTTTGCATATAATAACTATTATCATTTTAGTATTAAGATGGCACCTTTTGAGGCTTTATATGGTAGGCTATGTTATTCCCCGATTGGATTGTTTGAGATATTTGAGACCAGACCCTGATGTACCAACTTTCTACAGGAGTTGTTGGACAGAGTCAAGGTGATCTTAGAGAGGTTGAGGGTAGATCAGAGTAGGCATCAATATTATGCAAGCCATATACTTTATTCCTAGACATTTGGAGTTAGTTATTGGGTTTTCTCTGTGTACTTCCCATGAAAGGTGTGATAAGGTTCGGAAGAAAAGTTAATTCCCTATTTTGATGTCTTCGCTAGTTAAATTTGGCTACCAGGCAAAAACTTCAGTCAAAAAGACCTCTAATGCCAATTCTAACAGATACAAAAGCTTTGAAAATATAAATTTTAGGATTGGTGGACCCTTAGTCCGAGTCTTGAGACACCAGGGTTCATTTTGATCTATTTGTCAAAAGTTAAGAAAAATGACAAGTGGGTATGGGACCCACTTTTTATCAAAACAACCTAGGATGGTTATTTAAACTACACATTTAAGTCTAAAACATTGAATGTGATAGGGAAGCATAATTTATTTGCATATACAGGTCTCTAGATTAATCGCGAGGGGTTGGAAAATACTTCCAAGTGCCAGCTGGTGTTTGTGCACTCGTATTCGTGAGTCATCGATCGTATTAGCAACCAACCGACCAGCAGAAAGGATTGCAAAGGAAACACTCATGTCATAAAAATCACTTTCATTGGTAGCGGACATGTATCAGGTAGGCGATGTCCTTTATAATGAATGCAACTTCTGCGTCTTTTGGCAAGGTATCGCGATTGCATTCAACAGATCATGAAATTGATTACAGCATACTTGGGAAGTGTATAAATACTCCCTTTTAGACCCTTTTTCACCATTATCATCCGTCTTCAATATATTTGAAACCCTAAAAAGAGGTAAAGCTTGGGGATAATATTTGGGGGTAATTTTAGAGTTTGGGTAAGGTTTATTTACGCATTTCTCCTTTGATTTATCATAAGATTCATTTTGTTTTTATGGTTGATTTCTCTATTTTCATATAAAATCCTAAAAACTTTGTGACTGGATTTTGGCATAGCACATTTAGGAATTGTCTCACGTTTTAGGGTAAACATTCTTTGACCACATAGGGACATTAAGCTAGTTTCCAAAATGCAATTTTAGTAAACAGGCCCTATGTGGGATTTTTATGTATTTTTTAAGCCAAAGCACAATAGTATAAAATAAGTATTATTGTTCTTATGTTGATTAAAAGAATTTGATTTTGATAATTTGGCACTTTGCAGAAGCTTCTCATAAGGGAAAATTGGTGATTTAGCAGATTATTTTGGCTTTCTTCGACACCCAGGTAGGCTAGGTTTACGTACTTCATAGATTGAGAGATACTGTAGTGTAAATGTGATATTATACTAGATATGAGGTTTGATTTAGGTGTTGGATGTGCGAATGAGGATATTCGGGTTAATTGAACCCTTAGGCTATCTTGAAGCCTTAGATGTAGAGTAGTTAGAGTAGTTAACCATGGTTTAGCTGAGATGGGCGTACTGTTATACAACTAGAAATGAAATGCCTTGAATTCACAAGGTAGATGATATTGCCAAATTACTCATGTTAGGGTAGAATTGCTTTAAATTGCTTAAGTTAAAGGAATTGCCCTAGTATTTATTGTTCTACGCAGGTTTACCTTAGTTGACCATGTTCGAAGTAGCCTTATATCATAGGGCTAATTATGGATTTCTTGACATCAAGGGATGAACTTAGGAACCTTACCTAGTCCAGGGTAGAAGTAGTGTAAGATAATATTTGGAGAATAAAAGTGGGTTCCTCTACCCCACCTTAGGCTAAGAATCTTGATAACCTTTTAGACTCATTTGCATATGATATACTCTTGTTAATAGTAGGTTGAAATTTTACATGGTTGAGTATAATTATTGAATATGTTAGTTTGTTATGAAAGAATGGTTGCAAATTTTGAGAATTTCTAATCATATTACTCTTATGTGAGACTAATGGTAATAATTATGAGCATAATTTCTGACTCATGCATGTGATTAACAGTATGGCTTCCAAATATGATTAATAACACAGTCTATTGATATGCTTAATATTATAGATATAATATGGCTTGTGTTGATATGTAATATGGATCATGAGTGCAATATGGATTATACTGATAAAATATAGAATATTGATATGATATGGCCTATATATATGTATGCACGTATGTACAAGATGACTCATGGATGTTATGTGGTTCATAATCATGATTCAGCTCATACATAGAATATTACCTATAGATATAAGTAATGGATTGTAGATATAATGTGGCTCATAGAGATGATGTGGAATCAAGATATGATTAATTGCCTATGGATAAAATTAGAGGCCTACTGATGTTGTTATTAATATAAGTCCCGAGTATGCATAAAGATATGACTTATGAATATTAGTATTGATATGAATTCCAGCTATGCTTAGTAATATTGCTTATGAATATTAGTATTGATATTGTGTCCTAATATAGAAAATAATATGGCTTATAGGCATTGTGATAGAAAACAATTTTGGCACTTGTTGTTTTTGGTGGGATGAAGTAGCACTCTGAATTTTTGGGCTATAATTTGAAACATCGTTCCTACATTTATAAACTCTAATCCCATGATTTTTATATTAATGTATGTTTCATGATCATTAGACTAGTGTGAAAAAAAAAAATTGAGTTGTAAAATGTTCATTAGAAACACCTAGCGAAAAGTTGAGTTAAGAGCTTTTAATTCGACCAAATTTTTGGTATTCAATCCTACAAGGGTAAACTTTGAACTTGTATAACTTCTGAAATGTATGGATTTTTTATCTCAAGACCCACTAGATAATATATAAATGTATTTTCTTTCCAACACATCCAATTTCTCCTTAATCCGATACCGAAATAAAAAGTTATGAGAATTTTCATGAGGAATAAGTGAGGGTCCACGATTTCAGCGTGACACGGACCCTATTCAGAAATGCTAAAACCCATGTTTCTCTTCAGTTTTTTGAGGTAAACAAGTCATTTACATCTTAAACTATCCAATGACTAACATAAACGTGATTTTGTCATTCCATTACCCCAAATACATCAAATACACAATCCCTTTCCTTTGAAATTCTCAAGAACACCAAGCAAGGGTTTCTTCCAACAATTCACCTCACAAATCCAAGTTCCACTTTTCAAGAAGTCATGAAAATCAGGTATGTGGTATTTAATTAGGATCTCCTTTCATCCCCATGCCCAAAATTACAATTTTTATTTATGAATTTTATGAATTCCATAAACTAGGATTTTATCCAATTATTACCCCAAGCATGTTTTACATGATATTAGTGAAGATTCCAAGTAATTATCAAGTTATATGAGTTTTCCCAAATTTTCCCCAAAATCTTAAGTTTAAATTCGTTTTGATATAGGGTTTCATGAAAGGCATAAATTCCATGATTTCTGCATGTAATTCTTGAATTCTACCATGAAATACTATTTCCCCATAAATTCAAGCTTTCCTCCATACTCTAATCTTGATAATACGTTACATTGATGAAATTGTTGGCTTTTTTATATTTAGTCATGAAATTTCCTATTATGCAATTGTTTTTTATCGTATTTAATTTTATTTTGTAAAGATGGTGGGTTATGAACACTAGATAGCTAGATAGTCATGCATGGTTCAGATTTTCAAGATTTCTAGTAATTTAGACCATGCTTAACATGAAATTTATAACATTTCCATAATGAGATCTCACTAGTATTATATCATGCTAAATACACCAGTTAACATGTTCATGATTAATTTAGAAAATGTGTGCACTATTATTTACAGAATGCCATATTTTAGCGAATCAGTTATCAGTGCATGAAATAGTTTATACTTCTGTCTCTGCTAGTTGGGAGTAGAACTTAGCACCGAGAGAATTTAAGGATGAAGGCTTTCCTAAAAGCTTAAGGTGAGACCTTTAGTAGAAGTCCCTATGTTCCAGAACTACGTATCCATACTATGTTATAAGTGGTCTTTCTTCCAGCATAGGGTTGATACTCTCCTGGGGGAACCTGCTAGTTTAGGGGGGCACCTCATCATTCGGGATGTTAGATTTATGGATCCACACCATTAGAGTCAGTACAAATGGAAAGGTATTGACACCTTTCCAACTGGGATTACAGATTGGACCCCGATAGCTCAGGTTGGGGCATGTTGGTTAAATGTTAGCTCCCATAATCTCAGTTCAATAGTAGACTGCATAAGCTAAGTTCTGCATGCCCAGGGGTTCATTTTATAAGTTATTCAGTTATTCAGTTTTACATATTATTACAACATATGTTTTTCTTGGTCTTGAATTCATTTTATACATCCATGCATTAATTATCAATATTCATACATGATCCTCAACATGGTTTTACAACCTATTTAGCTTTAACTTAAGATTTGCATATGGTACTTATGTTTCTACCACTTTCCATATTACTAAAATGTTTTTTCCTCATTATATAGAAATTTTAATAAGTCTTACAGCATTTATATAAAACCATAATTTATATGCACATTTCAGCAAATAGCTTATGACCTTAGTTTTAAAGCATACATTAAGTATTTCAATGATTTTGTTCATGTCTCATATACTCATTACATTCCAAATTACTAACTACATATATGTGTTTATGGATATATTTTTTCATAATATAGGTACCAGATATATCCCACACACAAGGATCAAACAGGTCTCAACATTCATCCTGTAGGTGATGAGTTCTTATATTTTGAGGACTCAAGTCAGTTGTATTTCCTATATTTTACTTTCATTATTATTATGTATTTATTTGGGATAGTTTTTGGCATGTCACAACTACCTATAGTCAATATTGTAGAGGCTTCATAGATGGTCAGTCAGAGTCAGTATGTGTAATTTAAGTTCCTCTTTCTTTCAGGTATCAGTGTTGTAAACTTTGATCAGATGTGTATTGAAATAGCTTACCTCAAGTTGATTACCATTTATATTTTTTTAAAATTAGTTTCTCAAGAAGTATGCCAGTACATGGGTTAGCTTGGGATCACTTATGGTTCTAAGCACCGTGTTATGACAAGGGGGTAGACTCGGGTCATGAAAAACTTGGTATCAGAGCACAAGGTTCAAGAGACCTAGGGTGTCTATGAAGACATGTCTATTAGAGTCTTGTAAAATGGCACGAAGACTTTGGTACGTTTCTTCAAGAGGCTACAAGGAATTTATTAAGTGTGTCCCTTTTTCATACTTCAGATCATATAGTACAACTTTTGCCTAAGAGAGTTATATAGATTCTTACATTGCTCTATTCATGCAAAACTATTCCTTATTTTAGAGGTAATAAAAACAGTCAAGCTTAAATTCATACTGACAGAATTTTCTCAGAAAGTTCCCACATACAGTTTTGGGATTGTATGTGGGCTCAAAAGGATCCCATCAGTGCTTTTATGTTCCAAAGTTTGAAAGAGTTTGTTCTTATTTATGGAAATAATGCATTGAGACAAACTCAGATGTTCTCTTATATCCCTTGTCATAATCCAATGACAACATATGATCTGGAGTTAGAACATGAACCCAGAAGTTTAGTAGCAGTAAAACAGGTATAGTGTTTATCAGAATTTAGTAGATTATGTATCCATAAAGCCATAGAGGTGTTGTGTAGTTTGTTTAATATCACTTTGAGAGGGATTTATCAGTTAAGATAGACTTAGAGTATGTTAATGCTATAGTCAGGATATAGATTAGGCAGTGAACACAATGATAAAGGAGCTTGATAAGGTTGTGTATGTTCATAAAATTTTGTGTGCATTAGTGTTTCATGTTTCCTATATGGTTGTAATAAGTGGGTATTAGTGTACGAGAAGTTCTGTGGACATCCACATTAAGTGTTAGAATCTAAGTTTGAATTATGGATGATTAAGGAAATAGAAAGAAGAGCTTGAAATTATATATGGTGTGAATGTCATGACATGAACCACGACTGGCCGTGATGGGTATCTCAAGTCCTACGTGGATCATAGATCGCCCCTTGCACCTAACAAAACCAAACATTCCAATTTTGGATAAATTCCAAACATATAACAAGATAGCATGCAATAATCTTAAGTTCAAATCATGCCTATGATCCGATGATGGATGACCGGTCAAACAACCAACAGGCACCGCCCAATATCCATAGTATTCCATACAAAGCCTTCTAAGCAAAAAACAAAAACTGAATATCAATAAAGTAACGGAAGATGCCCCCGAATATAGCCAAACAGTGTAATAAGTCTAAGACACAAGATACCAAAACATGTGATGTAGTCTTTTGATGTATGGAAGCTCACCATTTCTATTTCAACTCGCGAACTAATCCTGAATCCAAGTCACTAATCAAGAGGACTAAAAGTATGACCAATTCGGCATTGCATGGGGGTACAACATCCGAAGACGGTTAGTGGTTGGAGTGTTAGAATGAAACTCAGTGATAAAGATAACATAATGTCATGGTCAATCAGTTCAAAATCATTCAAATCCAATGCAAAAATTCCAATGCATTTACATAAATATTACATGTCGGGATAGGGAACAAGGCTTAACATGAGACTTAAAACATTATTTTGGATTCTGTATCTAAATCATCACATACTAGTACCCACGGGCTATATGGGCCCAGCTCTCACCCCCTAGTCGTACCCTACTGTGTGTAGCTACATGAACCAGAGATCAATTTCATATATATACACGGGGGTCTCGACCCCCCAATCATATACTAAGGTGACTAAAGAAACTGATCATGTGATGATTTCTGGGGACTCCAACCTCCCTAATCATGTAATAATAATGAAAGGGACTTAAACCTCCCTGGCAACTTTTACCCCGCCATCAATAGACACATCTTCCAATATCAGTCACTCAGACCTTCACTTACACGCAAAGCTACACAACCCACATTAAAGCCTAATTAAAACATGTATCAACCAATTCCATTCTTTGAACCACAATACATATTTAGGCTTACATTGTTTGTATCATCATACCCACTACACTTGCAAGGTAACAACTATATACCATAAAAATTACATCATTTGATGATTCACACGTCCCATGGTTCAATCATAAAAATTCCCACATTTCTCATAATTAAAAACCAATTTCATATATGGGGTTATGGTCATAACCATTTCAAAAGTAACAAGTTTGGGGAAATCACAATTCTCTAGTTCATTCACCATACTCATGCACCCACAAGTTCCAAACCATAATTAAGTCATGAAAAGTCATATGTAAACCTGGGAAAACATTGTTCATTATTAAGCATTCAAAATACCCAACCATTTTATCAAAACCAATATCAATATCTAATGAACAATACTTTAAAATGTGTACTGTTGATAAATTAACAGTGAGGGAAGAGTAACATGCCTTAAATATAAAAAAAATTAGAAATAAATGACCATTGAGCCCTTAAATGACCAACTTATTGAAACCATAGCATAACGTGCTTGAGGGAATTTGGAGAGCCTTTTAGAGTTTTTAGAAGTTATTATGATTTGTTTGTGAGTTCTAATGATACACTAATGGGGTTATAAGATGTGGAATTTAATTTAGGTCGAGGGAAAATATTCATATTGCCCTTAACTTCAAAGCTGAAAAAGTGATGTCATTGATTACGAGTCAACCATTGACTCGTAGCCACTCCTTATGACTCGTCACCATGATTCGTAACCATCAAGGAACCATACACTGCTGACCTTACATCTCAATAAATGACTTGTAATGGAACCCTACAACTCATAGGGTCTAGTCATAGTCAACACAGAACCCTATTGGCTAAATACTGGACATTCTACTATTTGAATCCAACAACTTGTAATAAGTCCTTATGGCTAATAGTGAGCCAGTTGTACACAGAGCAAAACTTAGCCACTTAATTACTGATTTGTCCATGACTTGTCCGAATGACCCATTAGGACACCCTATGACTCGTGGGGTCCAGTTGTAACTAGGGCAGTAAGTTCAGAACTCAAAAAAATTTCAAAACCTAAAAACCCGTGGACTTATATACTCCCCCCCTAAGGATCATTCTTCCTTGAATTATAGGACAAGGCATTTATTAGCACGATTTAACTCCAAACACTACCACTACTCTTACCTTCAATAAAGACAGAAAAAAAATGCCAAGGAAATCACAATTTCCTTTAACAATGTTAGAAAACAAAGATTCTAAGGAATACTTATACCTCAAGCACAATTATCCATAATGGGAAATAAGTACGGATAGATGGACTTCATGTCCTCCTCAGGATTTCTACATATATTGCTAAACCTTTTGGTTCCTCTAAAGAACCTTTATAAAAGCTACATCTTTTGTTTTGCAACTGATAGACTTGCCGATCCAAAGTCTCAATCGGGATTTCGTCATAGGTCAAGAAATCTGAGATACTCACCTCTACCAATGGAACAACCATTAAAGGATCACACATGCACTTTTATAGCATCAAAACGTGAAACAGTGGATGAATGGATCTCAAACTAATGGGAAACTCTAATTCATATGTGACATTACCAACCCTCTTCAAAACCACATTTGGACCAACATAATAGGAACTAAGCCTCCCCTTCTTACCAAACTACAACACACCCTTTATGGGGGACATCTTCAGAATCACCTAATCACCAACACTGAACATTCAACTTTCTTTACCCCACATCTGCTTTGGACTTTTGGCGGCTTTAAGTCTATCCTAAATCACCTTCACCTTCTTCATAGATTGTTGAACCAAATTAGGACCAAACAACTTATTTTCACCAACCTCAAACCACCCAATTAAAGATCGACACCTCCTACCATATAAGGCCTGAAATCGAGCCATACCAATGCTCGAGGGATAGTTATTTTTGAAGGAAAATTCTATGAGAGGCAAGTGGTCAACCTAACTACCACCAAAATCAAACACACAAGGTCAAAGCATATCATCTAAGACCTGAATTGTCTTTTTCGCTTTCCCATTCATCTATGGGTAGAAAGCGGTACTAAGGGTCACTTTAATCCCCAAACCTCACTTAAAAGACCTCCAAAAGTGAGATGAGATCTGAGTACTCCAAACTGATATGATGGAAACTAGAGTACCATACAACTTTACAATCCCCTTAACGAACAACTTAGCATAATACTTAGAAGAGAAATATATCCTCACTACAAAGAAGTGATTGAACTTAGTCATTCTATTAACGATAACCAAAATCAAATCAAATTGATGGCGAGACCATGGATGACCAGTAGAAAAATCCATATTGACCACTTCCCACTTCCAAACTGGAAACTCAATCTCTTGAGATAATCTACCGGCCCTCAAGTGTTCAACAATTTCATAATAACACACCATGCACTTAGCCACAAAATTGACCACATCCCACTTCATATGATTCCACTAATAAATCTCTTTAAGATTATAATACATTTTTGTCGAACCAGGATGAATAGTATAACATGACTCATAAGCTTTTGACAAAATTCTTCCTCGCAACCCATCAATATAGGCAACACACAGTATGCCTTGGTACCTCAAGATACTATACCAACTGATCTCAAAAACCATTATTTCTGCTCAACTACATTATTCTTGATATGCATCAAGATAGAATCCAATATTTATTTCTTTTTCACTTCAGAATCGAGAGTTGGCTTTACGATATCTTGAAAAATCACTCAACCATCCGCGCAATCCAAGAGACAGACTTCAAGATAGGCTAACATTGTATATCCTTTACAAAATCCTACTTTGCCTCATCCATATGTGATATGCTTCCCATAGACAACCTGCTAAGAGCATTAACAACCATATTAGCTTTACCTGGATAATAATAGAGACTCATGTAGTAGTTATTTAGCAACTCAAGCTATCTTCTTTACTTGAGATTCAATTCTTTTTGGGTGAACACATATTGTAGGCTCTTATGATTGAATTAAATAACAATATGGACTCCATATAAATATTGCCACCAGATCTTCAATGCAAACACCACAACTAACAATTCTAAGACATGGGTAGGATAATTCATCTTATGAACGTTCAAATGCCTAGAAGCATAAGTAACCACCTTTCCATGCTGCATCAACACATAACCTATCCCTACTTATGATGTATCACAACAGACAACAAAACCATCAGTGCCATCAGAAAGAGTCAAGATTGCAGCCATAGTTAACTTATCTTTTAGCTTCTCAAAACTACCCTCACAAGCGTCAGACCACAAAAACTTCACCTTCTTCTTAGACAACATAGTCAACGGGGCCACAATAAAAGAGAAATTCTATACAAACCTTTTATATTAGCTGGCTAAATCGAAGAAGCTCCTATTATCAAATAGAGTTATGGGTCTATGCCACTTCTTAACCACCAAAACCTTCTGTGGATCCACTATGTTCCCTTTACTAGAAGAAACATAACCCAAATAAGTCATAGCATTCAACCAGAACTCACACATAGAAATTATCGTATACAAATATTGATACTTTAGGGTATGCAACACAAGGAGGGGGTGATCAGCATAACTGCCTCACTTTTAGAATACACCAAAATATTATCAGTAAAGACAATGACAAACAAGTCCAACAACTGGTGGAAAACCCGATTCATAAAATCCAAAAATGCGGTTGAGGCATTGGTCAAGCCAATGGACATCACCAAAAACTAAAAATAATCATACTGAGTTCGTAAAGCAGTCTTCGGGTTATCCTCCTACCTAATATTGAACTGATAGTACCCAGACCAAAGATGACCAAAGATCAATCTTAGAGAAAAACTTATCACCCAGAATTTGATTAAAAAGATCATCGATCCTCGAAAGTTGATACTTATTCTTTATGGTTACATCAATTGGAGGTAATAAATAGACATCATAATGGAACTATCCTTCTTATGCACAAATAGAACAGTAGCATCCCACAGAGACATACTAGGGTGGATAAAACCCTTATTAAGAATATCTTTAAACTATTTCTTGAGTTTCTTTAGCTCACCCGAAGCCATTCTATAAGGAGGGACAGAAATATGACAGTGTCTTGAAGAAGATCAATCCCAAAATAAATTTCCCTATCGAGAGGTACTCAAGAAAGATCATCGGGGTCCTCACAGAATTCATTGACCACAGGAATTTCTACAATGAAAGACCTTCTCTAATTTAATCCTTAACATGCACTAAGTGATAATGGCACCATTTGGAAACCAATTTCCAGGCTCTAAAATACGAGATGAACATTACCTTGCATTAGAGAACTACCTTCCCATTTGATTACTGGTACATTTAGGAAATGGAAACTGTCTCTTTGGATTAGACAATCAAGAAACGCATAGCATGAATGCAATAAACCCATCACTAAAATCATATCTAAGTCTAACATGTCTAACTCTATCAGATCCACTGAGGTCTCTCTACCATAGACCAACATCACACAAACTCTAGAAAGCATTCTAGCCATAATGGAGTACGCACTAAGGTGGACACAAAAATAGATCAGGAGTACACTCAGGATCAAAGCCAAAATAGATAGCTTCATAGGGGTTCAAATAGTAAAGAGTAGACTTGGGATCAAGTAGACAATATACATCATGAGAAAAATGTTTGAGCGTAATTAAAGGACACCTCAGAATCATAGCGAGAGGCAAAAGTCTATAGATGGTTTTGACCAGCACTAGAGCTAGAACAAAAAGTAGCACCCTTTGGGGGAAAGAGCGGATGGGGTAGCTACAATAATTTTATTCTCCCTATAAGAAACCTTAGAAGGACAATCCTTTGTAGATGACCAACTATGAAATCTATAAGGAGTATAAGATAGATCTTACTGAGCCTCGTTTGCCTGAGACCGTGCTCATGTGTTGTAAATCGACTATCATACTAAGAACAATGGTAATCCAACGACTTCAAATAAGGATCACTAGCCGCAGAGTAGGAACAACTTCTTCTTACACCACCTACCACTATCTCTACTACTCCACTGATGATATTTACCCTAATTCAAATTTTGAAACTTCTTACTCTACCTTTCACTTATCTCCACTTGTTTTTTTCCAACACTTATTCTATATACCCTAAAATCAAAGAAATGTCCATGTCTTTATTTAACAAGGCAACCTTACTCTCAAGAATGAAGTCTTGGGACAAACTAAAAGTAAACTTCCTTATTTTAGCTCTCATACTAGACACCAACTCAAGAGCATATCAGAATAACTGATGGAACTTCCAGGCATATTCCTTAACTGAATTCCTTCCTTATTTTAGACAAATAAATTCCTTCTCTTTCACATCTCTCAGCTATTGTTGAAAGAAGGGATCCAAAAAAGTACTAGAGAAATAATCCTATAGAGCTGACTCAATATTATCGCCCCTAGACTGGTCCCATTCCTAATACCACTAATATGCCACATATTTTAATTAGTAAGCAGTGAACTCCACAACCTCTGAATTAGTGGGATGCATCAAACGAAATTTTTTTTGATCTCATCAATGAAGTTTTGAGGATCTTTCTCAACTTTTGAACTAATGAAAACATGAGGACTCAACCTCATAAATTTGCCAACCCTAGTGGCTTCAAATAATGGAGAAACAGAAAGAATACACTCAGTTTGAGATGCCATAAATAGGGGGAGAATATGAATCGATCAGAGAAACTTAACATTCGACATATCAACTCGAGGTGCCTGAGGAGGAATAGGGTGAACCGGTAAAGCTCCCTTGGGGTAGTCAGAATCAACGACCCTTAACTGGGTTTGAACTCCTGGAGTAGGATAAGCTCCATCTACACTATCCTTAATGGGACAGACGAGTTCTCATGAATATCAAATCTTCTTTGAGGTATGATATAACGGTGAACAAATGGGAATTAGAGAGATTCATAGTCTAAGACTCTATAGCTTGAAATAGAACAACAAGAAAGAAAAACATTCCTAAATGCCTCGTATCCTTTCCCTTATAGGTGTGGCATATTACAAATCCATATAAGAAACTCTACTTCACATGGATTTGTTGGACACCAAATGAAACTAAACCTAGCCTCTGATATCATCTTTGTCATGACCTAAACTTGATCCTAGCCATGCAATTATCTCATGTCCCACATGGACAAGATATCACCCTCTGCACCTAACCAAACCAAATATAACTTTATTAATGTTAGATGAATTTTGAATATAAAATAAGATAGCATGCAATAAGCTTAAGTAAGTTCAAAATATGTATATAATCCAACGATCGATGATCAACCAAACAATCGATTGATATAACCTAATATCCATAGTAGTCCAAACAAATCCTTCTAAAAAAAGAACCAAACTAAATATCAATAAAGTATGTTGGTATATGCCCCCTACTATAGCTAAACATAGTCTAAACAGTCTAAGACATAAGAGACCAAAACATAAAATGTAGACTTTCAATATATGGAAGCTTACAACTTTAATGTCAACTCATGACTTGTCACTGAATCCTACTCATAGAGATGGAGGAGTAGAAGTATGACCAATTCCTACATCACGTAGGGATATAGCATCCAAAGATGGTTAGCAGTTCAAGCTCTAGCATGAAACTTAAGGATAAGGGTAACATAATATCATTGTCAATCACATCAAAATCATTAAAATCTAATGCACAAAATCAAATGCATTTACATATATATTACATACTAGTATAGGGAACAACTATTAAAATGTATTTTAAAACTTTAGCATAGATTGTGTAGCTCTACCGTCACATAGTAGTACCCATGGCTTATATAAAACCCATTTATCACCCCCTGAATGGACCATAGTGCGTGTATCCACGGGGGTCTCAAACCACCCAATCATATACTAATATGACTTAAGAACCTAATCATGTGATGATTTTTTGGGGGACATTAACCTTCCTAACTATGCAATAATAATAAAAGGAACTCGAACCTCCTTGGTCACTTTGACCCCCGCATTAGTAAATGCGGTTTCCACTATTAGTCACTTGGACCTCCACTTTTACGACTATAAAACCCCGTAAAATTTTAACCTTTACCCAGTCCGTTAAAGCTTAAAAAAAGATCCCAGACTTAGAAATTTCAGCTAAGTGTTTAGTCTTAGAATCTCTTTTTAGCCTTCGTAAGATGAAAATATAATTTCTCAATCCATACGACCCTTAAATATTGAAATTTCAGTTGATTCCTGATCAGCTATGTTAGTAGGTATCCCCAAACGAGTTTTGGATTTTTTGGACCGTGTTTAGACCACGTTTGGTGTCCCAAAATAGTGGACCAATGTGACCTAGGTGTGCTGCTTTGCCTATCGTGTTTGTTAATATTATGCAGGATTTTCCAGTCAAAAGTACTGAGGCTTGGTGTGATCATGGCATGATGCATCGAGTATCGCATCGATGCCCTCGATGTGCTGCATCGACAACCACGGCGATGGCTAGTTTTCAGCTATTTAAAATATGCGTCCATAGGGGTATTTGGGTCAATTTCCGACCCCTATATAACCCTATAACACAAGATTCAACCCTATTTTTCCCCAAAATATACTCTCTTCTCTCAATTTCCCTCAAGAACAAGTTAGGGTTTTCCAATTGAAGATCCAAATTCAAGAGTCTCTCCGCCAATATTCCTAAAATCAAGAACTAAGGTATGTTAGATGTTGATTCTTGGGTTCCTTCCACCCAAGAAAATGAAGAATCCTTTTATATATTCAAACATTTTATATTTAGGAGTTTTTCATGATTCAAGTAAATTGAAATTAAAGTTCATGTTGTGTTGAGTTTTAATTTGTGTTTTGATTACAAAGTTCCAAGCTTTGAGCCTAGTATGTGATAAATTGTGTGATGTTTATGATAAACCCCTTCAACTCGTATTTTGATTGATGTATCCATGATAATTAGGTGTAGAAATTGTTGTATAACCAAGGCATGCTCCCCATATTTTTGATAAAATGCTTTTGTGAAGGAAATAGTCATTATAGCATGTAGACAAGAAATCCCCAATTGTGTATAAGTTAATGCATGCCAAGTGTTTGTTGAAAGGCCTTAGTTAATTAATTATGAGATATTAGTATGCATTCCATATATATTTACAAGTTTAAGACTTCCAAGTGCTTGAAGAGATGCCTCATGATTGTGTTGTGAATGATAGCCTATTGTCATATTATGTACGAGTTATCCTGTCTTGTATTATTTATGTTATCAAGTACTAGGGGTATTTAATACCCGATAATTTAGCTGATTATCTAGAGCCAATTTTAGTTTCATGATAATCTCAGTCATACCATAATCTGTAGAACTCTGTAGTCAGTCATAGAACATAGGAAATATTTAGTAAGCTCAGTATCATTCCAGTCTAGTTTAGTGTTTAGTTCGGACTTCAGTAGTGTTCTGTCAATCAACGGAACTTAGTAAACTCATTTCAGTTCAATTAATCAGTACGATAAGTAACAATTAAGTCAAGCTTAGTTATGAACTAAGAAATTAGTTTAGTGCCTTTCAGTTAGGATTAGGATTCAGTATCGGGCGAGCCTAGGGATGAGGGCTCACCCGCTAGATGGGATTGTGATCCCTATAAGCAATCCCCAATTTCCATAACTACGTAGCCAGCATAGGTATGAGGTGTTACCCGTTAGATAGGACAGACATACTTAGGGATCACCCACTAGTACAGGACAGATCTCAGGAGTCACCCGCTAGATTAGGACTGACTCCACAGTAGTGTCTTTTCCTGTGGCATGATACTGATACCTTTCCAGATGGGGTTACAGGTTGGACCCCACTAGTTCAGATTTGGGGTATGTTATTTAGATGAACACTCCTACAGTTGCTTTATCAGTAGTCATTACTCATGAATCAAAAATAAGTATTAGTCTCAGATTCAATCTCAGAAATAGAACTCAGTTAGTATGATAGAAATTAGGACTGGCAAATACAGTCACTCAGCTTAGTAAGGAACTTAGATAGTTCCATAGATTCAAGGATCACCCACTAGATAAGAATGATCCTAGGGGTCCTCTCTAGATAGGATCAACCCCATAGAAATAATACGTGATACAGTGCTAGTAGAATCAGTTGTTAGTAATCCCAGAGTAGCAGTATATTTAGTTATCAGCTCTCATATTCAGTTCTAGTATACTCTGTCACAGTAGTTACAGATCCTCTATGTATGCTAATCCCGCTCTTGCATATCATCCATTTAGTTATTGTTTATGCATATAAACCCTTGCATTTAGCCTTACCTTATCTAGCATACCGGTACATTCTCACGTACTGACACATACTTTACTGCGCTATGGTGTTTTATACCATAGGTTCAGAAGCACAAGCTCCAGAGCACCCATAGCAGTTCAGATTCATCCAGCAGCAGTAAACTTAGCAATGAGTCCTCATCACCCCAGGATGTTCCTTACTTTATTATTGTATTAGATTCAATATTTTCAGTAGATAGAGTTAGTTGGGGGATTGTCCCATCAACTCCACAACTCAGACAGTTTAGAGGCTTTTCAGACTAAATATTCAAACAGTTGTATTAGTATTTAGTTTTCAGTTGTATCTCAATTTGAACCTTATGGCATGTTTTATGCTAATTTTCTACATTTTAACAGTATATTATTCAGTTATTACAGCAGGTACCAGTAAAGGGTTAGCTTACGGTCCTTCGATATTATGAGCACCGTGTAGCCTTCGGGGTTCAGAATTTGGGTCGTTACAAACTTGGTATCAAAGCCTAAGGTTCAAAAGTGTCCTAGAAAGTCTGAAAATCTGCATCTAGTAGAGTCTTGTGTATGGGTGTGTTGCGCACCACACTTATAGATAGGAGGCTATAAGATTTTTTAGGAATAGTTTCCCTTCTTTCAATATTCATGTCATGCGAGTGAGCATGATCACAAGTTAAACTCTCAGCCTAATCCATTCTTTCTTTCATTTTTAGAAGAATCCTCCTCGCAGAGCTAATTCTAAAAAGATGACAAACAACCACCTCATACCATAGATCCTTTGAATGACAATGTGTCAAATGCAGAGTTTTGGGTAGCTTTTCAGGTACTAGCCCAAGATGTGACGTCTAATGTGTAGGGTAACCGTTAGGCTGCAGCCCCACCTCAGCAAGATGGGGATTTAGTCACATCCAGTGTTAGAGATTTTATGAGAATAAACCCACCTAAATTCTTTGGGTCCAAGGCAGATGAGGACCCACTGCTTTATCTTGATGAGGTGAAAAAGATTACCCAAGTTATGCACATTTCTAAGGAGGAGAGTGTTGAATTTGCATCCTATAGGTTGAAGGATATTGGATATGATTGGGTATTAATGTGGAAAAAGAGTAGAGGGGAGGATGCAACTTCCATGACTTGGCAAATATTTCAGGATACGTTCTTAGATAAGTTTTTCTCACTTTAGATGAGGGAATCTAACATAGAAAAGTTTATGAACCTGAGGAAGGGATCTATGACAGTGATGAGTATTGCCTCAAGTTTAACCAGTTATCTAAGTATGTCCCTAAGTAGATGGCTGACCCTAGGTCAAGTATGAGAAAGTTTGTGACTGGTGTGTCAGGGTTGGTGGTTAAGGAGTATAGGACTGCTATGATCAATAGAGACATGGACCTTTCTAGATTAATGATGCATGCTTAGTAGATTGAGGTAGAAAAAGCTAAGAAGAGAGAGAGTGAATAAGAAAGCTAGAATAGGTAGTTTTAGTTTTTCTTAGTCAGGGTTATAGAGTGGTAATTGTTCTTAGCATAGTCAGAAGTTTTCATTCCCAGCTCCATCCTCAGCTAGTACACCAGTACCAAATTTCAGGGATGACAATCTTGATGGGGCACCAGGCTCCAAAGCCTAAGCTAGTATGAGAAGTAAGTGTACCTATCCACTTTGTAAAGAATATGGTAAGAACCACCTAGGTGCATATAGAGTAGAAAGAAAGGTATATTTTAGTTGTGGTAAGCCAGGCCACAGGTTATGAGAGTGTAGTGTTTTGGCTCAGAGGGGTAAATATTTGCATCAATAGCGAGCCACATCCAGTACCCCACTAGTGGTCAGCGTCAGAACAGATTTTATGCTCTTGAGACTCGGCATAATCAGGGAGGTTCCCCTAACATAGATTTGAGTACGTTATAAGTCCTTTATATTGATGATATGTATTGTTAGATCCTTTGCTCCCATTTGAGCTTAAGTTTTCAGCATGAGTTAGTTAGTAAAGTCAGAAATTTAGTTTAACAGTCAGGTAGTCAGATTCGTATCATTTTTTTCCCATCTTTCTATTTAGTCATACTATTAGAAATCTCAGAAATGAAACTATTCCAAGATAGAAATTCCTAGTAGTTGCAAGATCAAATCAGTTCATGTATCATACATTAGCTTCAAATCCCAGATTTTTAGTCATGATTAAGTTTGTAGGTGCCTTCTGCATCGCCTCAGTTTTCCCAGTATCTCAGAAAAGTAAGCAATCTTAGAGGGACATAGTGTCCCAAGGGTGAGATACTCTATAATTCCCTGATGCTTTCATGTCCTTAAGCCCATTCGGTTTTATGTTCAGATGTTTCTTCAAAAGTAAGTATTTGTTATGATTACATATTCAGTCATACATTCAAGAGTCTGTTCATTTATATATTCGTACATTAGATATGCATGTTCAATAGAAGAAGCTCAGCTTATCAGTTATTTCAGTAATGCTTTCATGAGAATAGCTCAGTCAAGTATCCATGCATTAGATATGCATGTTTAGTATGAAATTTCAGTATATCAGTAGTTCTAGTCATATAGTCATGTTTTAGATGTTCAAGTTCGGTAAGAAAGGTTAATGTCTTCGTATTTTTGGTCTAGTCAGTCCCATTCGAGGATGAATGTCCCCAAGGGGGAGATATTGTAAGACCCTGCAAAATTCCAAGCTTTACTCAGTCTCTTAAAGCTTTAAAAGAGGACCCAGACTTAGAAACTTCAGCTAAGTGTTTACACTTAGAATCTTTTTATATCCTTCATATGTTGGCAATCTTATTTCTCGACCCATACGATCCTTAAATATCGATCTTTAAGTTGATTCATGATCAACTATGTCAGTAGGTGTTTTCGTATGAGTTTTGGATTTTTTGGACCGCATTTAGACCATGTTTGTTGTCCCAAAATAGTGGACCAACGCGATCTAGGCGTCTCGTATCGCCTATCATGTTGGTTAATATTGTGCTGGATTTGCCAGTCAAAAGTGTTGAGGCTTGGCGTGATCATGGAGCGACGCATCGAGTACCGCGTCGATGCCCTCGATGCATCGAGAACCGCGTCAGTACCCAGTTTTCAACTTTTTAAAATCCACATCCAGGGGGTATTTGGGTCAATTTCCCACCCCTATATAACCCTATAACATGAGATTCAGTTCTATTTATTCCCAAAATATACTCTGTTCTCACAATTTCTCTCAAGAACAAGTTAGCGTTTCCCAATTAAAGATCCAAATTCAAGAGTCTCTCCGTCAATCTTCCTAAAATCAAGAACTAAGGTATGTTAGATTTTGATTCTTGGGTTCCTTCCACCAAAGAAGTTCAAGAATCCTTTTCTAAATTCAAAGATTTTATATTTTTGAGTTTTTCATGATTTATGTGAATTGAAATTTAAGTTCATGTTGTGTTTATTTTTAATTCGTGTTTTGATTACAAAGTTCAAAGCTTTGATCCTATGTAACGACTCGAAATCACCTCCCAGAACTTCACATGGTGCTTAAGGCTACAAGTAGCCCCAAGCTAACCCTTTGAGCCTGCTTCTACTAATATCACTCATTTCAAGATGAAATAATTCAAACCCTAGCATAGTCATATCATATGAAAAGAAATACGGAGAAAATGCTCTGTCCAAATGACCACAATACTGGAAATCTCAACACAATCACATTCAGATAACTATTCTGACAAAGCCTCTACTAATCCATAAACTAGAGAGCCATTGGGATAGGCACCCAACTGACTCAAAATGAACTGGAAATAACAACATAGTCTCTCAAAATATGGAAATGTCTGAATATAGGCCCTCGAAACATGAGAACTCACCACTGTAGGAATATAGATAGAGGTACTTGGAAATTACTAATGAGGTTGGGACTGAGCACCTGAACCTACATTATAAGACAATATAGCACATAGACGTATATGTGGATCAACACTTGGGAATGTACTGAGTATGTGGGGGTGCATGCATTTTTATAAACCAACATCAATACTCTTTAATCAAATGATGCATGTAATAAGTAATGGCTGACATGGATTGAATAAGTATAAAATGCAAAGCTCATGAATCATGTAAAATGGAACATGTAACACAATCTGGTGAGTCATTATACTTTTAGCTTTGAAATTTTTACTATTCTCTTATTCTCATTACTCAAGGCTAAAGAAAATTATAGGCAATACTTTCAACTCATGCATATGTCTCATGGAGGGTAAAACTTTTTCAATGCTCAAGAACTCATAATTCTTTTGAACTCGAATACTTGGAATTCGGAATCATATAACCTTGGAACATACTTGAAGGCATTTCATTCACTTTAGGAAAATAGCTCATTCCAAGCTTTAGGGAAAAATACTCATATCAAGGGAAAGTATTTTAGTTTTAAAGGTAAATATCTTATCTCAAAGCTTTAGTTCTAAGGGAAAATATTCTATCTCAATGGAAAATACTTTAGTTTAGGGAGTTTTTCTTAACCGACATAAACCATGCGAGCTACATGGAGTCCAACGTTTTGTCCTCCTAAGAAAGAGACCTCACGTTGGGGAGAGGCGTCATACTCTTGGCAAGGAGTATAACCTCAATTCAGTGATCAGTTATCTCAGCCTCAAGCCTAATATCTCAACCTTAGTCCCAACAATCATCTCGGCCTTAGGTCCAACCTATGGTGGCATATAGTTCTAGGGTAAGAAACCTCGGTGCTAAATACTACTCCCTTTAGTTTATCTCGCTCATCTCATGAAAATCCACTTTAGAATAATCTCATGGTTCAATAAGAACCCAATAATCAAATATGTAATCTCATGTAGTAGAGTGGATTTCAAAACTCAATGACCAATAGGTCAAAACATTTCTCAACAATCTATGAATACTCAAATCATAGGTGCTTAGCACAAGAGTTTATAAAATCTCAAGTCTCAAGTAGGGATTAATAACCGATAATTAAATCTCAAGTTAAAACTCATCAAAAAAATAATACATAGCATATAGATTCATAACTCATGTAAAAATCTAAAAATTTCAGGAATTTGTCTCAAATCTCAACGTACTCATATACTTCAATATCTCAAAAATTTCAACTATTAACTTCTCAAGGATTAAAATCAGGGGTATAGACCCAACTACAATTTCTCAAGAAAACATGTAAAAATCAGGCCATTAGACTCTCAATTTAAGGGAAACATCAAAATCTTGCAACCAATAACAATGGGTGAAAAACCCTAATTCAATTTCATGTAAAATCTAATAAATTGCAGAGAATTGTAGTTTAAATAAGATTTTGGGCACAAGGGTGAAAGGATTACCCTTGTTCAAAACCCCACATACCTTGAATTAGAAGCTTTGAAAGAACTCTCGCTTTTGGAACACTATTCATACACTTGAATGAGGGTTCTTGAATCCCTTGACTTGGGAACCCTGAATCTTGACTCAATTTAGAAAATCTATGGTGGATTCTTGAGGTTCTTGGAAGATGTTTTGGATACTTTGGGTTCTTGTTGAGAGAAAACTTGATAAAAACTTCATAAAATTCTTGTAAATGACTTCAATTTCATGTTTGCACTATTTAAGAAGCTTGGAAAAAGTCCAAAGTGGCCCTTTTTCACTTTTGTACGAAGATGGAAAAAATTAAACAGGGAACCCAATTTCATCGGCCACCGCATCACGCCACTATTACGGGGTCTCACTAGAAATTGACCAATGGAAATCTGGGAGTCATCGCGACGCAGAGCCATCGTGTTGTCCCATTGGTTGGGACCTAAAACTTCAGCGCGATGCATCACAATCGAGCTAGACCACTGGAAATTCACTATTGAGAAATTGGGGTCCTCCGCGATGCGCCACTATCATGGAATTCCATTCGAATTTGACAATTGTCAAATAGACCCTCTCCGTGATGCGCCAAGAACTAAAATGATGTTTTTTTATGACCAGGACTTAAATTAGCCATCACTTCTTAACCGAGTATCGGATTTGGACGAATCTTATATCGACGGGAAGCTTATCAAATTTCTCATGCGATAGAAAGTCAAAATTAGGGAAATTATATATGGTTAACATGATACTCTCTTATGAAATCACTTCTCTATGTTTTAAGGCCAGAATTACGCCTCACTTGACATGACCTAAGGCTCATTCTATGAGAGAATTTTGTGGGATCTTACATCTTAGTATGTGATAAATTGTGTGATGTTCATGATAAATCCCTTCAAGTTGCATGTTGATTGACATATCCATGATAATTAGGTGTATAAATTATTGTATGACCAAGGTATGCTCCCCATATGTTTAATAAAATGCTTATGTGAAGGAAATAGAGTAATTATAGCATGTTGACAAGAAATACCAAATTATGTATAAGTAAATGCATGCCAAGTCTTTGTTGAAAGGCCTTAGTGAATGAATTATGAGATATTACTATGCATTCCCTATACATTTACATGTTTAAAACTTCCAAATGCATGATGAGATGCCTTATGATTGTGTTGTGAATGATTTCTTATTGTAATGTGATGTACGAGTTGTCCTGTCTTGTATTATTTATGTTATCGAGTCCTGGAGGTATTTAATACCTGACAATTTAGATGTTTGTCTAGAGATAGTGTCAGCTTTATGATAATTTCAGTCATGCCACGATTTGTAGAACTCAGTAGTCAGTCACAGAACTTCGAAAAAATTCAGTAAAATCATTATCATTCCAGTCCTATTCAGTATTCAGTTCAGACCTCAGTAGTATTCCATCAGTCAATGGAACTCAGTAAACTCAGTTCAATTCAATTAATCTGTATGATGAGTAACAATTAAGTCAATCCTAGTATGAACAAAAAAATCACTTTAGTGTCTTTCAGTTAGGAGTAGTATTCAACACCCAACGAGCCTAGGGATGGGGGATCACCCTCTAGATGGGACTAAGATCCCTAGAAGATCCCAAATTTCTAGAACTACGTAGCCAGCGTAGGTATGAAGTGTCACCTGTTAGATAGGACTGGCATACTCAAGGATCGCCCGCTAGTACAGGATGATCTCAGGAGTCACCCGCTAGATTAGGACTGACTCGACTGTAGTTTCTGTACCCGTGGAATGGTACTGACACCCTTCCTGCTGGGGTTATGAGTTAGACCCCACTAGTTCAAATTTGGGGCACGTCGGTTAGATGAACACTCCTACAGTTGCAGCTTCAGTATTCAGTACTCATTAATAAAAAATAAGTTTCAGTCTCAGATTCAATCTCAGAAATAGAACTCAGTTCAATATGAAAGAAATCAAGACTGTCACATACAGTCACTCAGCTCAATATGTGTAATTCCACACACTTTCCTAAGCTAGAAAGTGAACCATTGTTCGTATATGTGAAACCCCCCAATTCTGTAAGCCATATTTGGGAACATGAATTACCAAAAGTACCCTAGTTATAAGAGAGCTTATGATGTGTTAAGTGTGGTTATATGAGTCACTTAAGGTAGTACAAGCTAAGAGTTTCGAAATCCATCAACTTTTAGTGTTTGAATTTTCTAGGGTCATCTTTGAATGAGCATAACTTGATAAATATATGGTATTTCTGCATATTTCTACCCATAAACTTATATAGAATCGAATTAGCTTTCCAACGATACCAATTTTATCAAAATCCGACACCCGAGCAAGGAGTTATGGCTTTACGATGTAGAGTACGTCGCCTAACCAATCGCACCTGGCTACTGGAATAGGTGTGCGATAAGCAATGCGACGCATACTCAAATGTGTGCGATAAGCAATACGGTGCATATGCAAATATATGTGATTGGCAATGCGGCGCATATGTAAATGTATGCGATAAGAAATGCGACGCATATGTAAATATATGTGATAGGCAATGCGGCGCATATGTAAATATATGCGATAAGCAATGCGGAACACACTTGGTGTTTCAGTTAATAAAACACTCTGTTTTGAGTTATTTTAAGGGAAATTAAGTCTTTTGGCACTCCTTACACACCCCTAAATTTAACCTTACAAATTTAATAGAATCTAAACACATCATAACCCTATTATCAATCTAAGTTCATCATCTAAGAGCACTAAAGGATAAAAATAATTAGGGTTGCACAATCAACATTGAAGGTCCAATCTATCAATGAATCCGTTACCATAAAGGTATGTGGGGTTTTCAACAAGAACATCCTTTCGTTCTTCTGCCAAAAAACTTATATTATTTTACGAACATACATGAGTTTACTTGTTTAATTATGATTTTGAGATGGAAACTATTATCCTATATTCTTTTTCAAGAAACTATGATATTTTTGTGATGTCTTAAAGATAAATTCCTTGAGTTTTGATGTTAATATCATGTTTCAAGTTGAATTTCTAGATTTTCATGTGAGTTATACTTGTTTGCTATACAAAGTATGAATATTGAAATGTTTTGCTCTAGTGTTGATATATGGGATTTAAACCCTCTTTGAGATTATTATATTTGGTGAAGTAATGTGTTATACACACCTTGATATTTGAATGATTTGACCTTTGGGTATTGAAAGAGTTATTTTTGAACTCGAATAAGAAAACAAATCCACATGTTGATTTATTATGAAAAAGGGGTAGCATGATGGCTCCTGATATGAATTGTTGAATTGCGTTGTTTTGGATTTTATTTTGAAATGATCTGAGCTTAGTTCGGGAGTAGTCTTTAGCACCGAGTGGGAGGTATAGCTATGATTGGTACTTCTCTAGAACTACGTTCCCCCATAGGATGTGAGCCTAAGGCTGATTGATATAGTGATCACTAGTGGACAAAAGATTAAGGTCTTACTCCAATGGCAAGGATAGGACAGCTCTCCCCAACGTGGGTTGGACGTCAGAATCCATGTTGCTCACATGGTTTATGTCACTTGTAAGAGAATCCCAGTGTGTGTGTATTCTTCTGATTGAGAAAGTTATTATTTCTAAAGATTTTAATGGATATTTCTATATCTTAAAAAGAATTGTTATGAAAGCTACTCATTTTGATGACTTGAAAATGATCATGAAAGTGATTGGGATTTACTATGATGACTCACATGTTTTCACCCGATGTGTTTTACTCTATGGTGATTATGATGATTTTATTTTGAACTACGTGAGTCTCTTATTACAACATGTATATTTTTCTATGAATAATTATGATATAGGACTTTTATGAAACTTGCATACACCCTCATATACTCGGTCCATATTCCATGGTACTCACCCATGTATTCATACGTGGGCTACATTTTCCCTATAATGTAGGTTCGGGTGCTCATTCCCAGGCTTTACGTGATTCTCCGAGCACATTGGTCCACATTTTTTGCAGTGGTGAGTCCTCATGGTTCGAGGACTGGTTATTTCAAATTTCACTCTTTTATTTTGAGTTATCATTTTATTCCCTGCTGTTAGGGTCAGTTGGGGTCTGTCCTAATGGCTCAGTGTTATACAGTTTAGTAGAGGCTTGTTAGACTAGATGGTTATATTGATAAATCTTGTGGAGAGGTCGTATTTCATTACTTTTTGCATCTCTTTTAACTTGAATTATGATATTATGGAGAGTATCTTGATGTTTGATTATAGTAATCCTGTAAATGAGTGTTGAATGGTATGAAAATGGCTCAAAGGGTTAGTTTGGGGCTACTTGTAGACTTAAGCACCGTGTGACGCTTTGAGAACCATTTTTGGGGCATTACAAACTTGGTATTAGAGCCTAAGGTTATTGGAGTCCTAGGGAGTCTGTGTAGCCACGTTAAGTAGAGTCTTGATCATCGGTGTGTAGCACGCCACATCTATGAGCAAGAGGCTACGAGACGTTTTAGGAAAAAGTGTTATTTCTTTCTTTCAAAAGTCCATCGGGCTTATAGTTGTTTCCTTTTAGCAATCAATTCGTGCTCTCCTCTTTCAGAATATGCCTCCTTGCTGAGCTAGAAGAAATAACTATGGTCAGCAACCCCATCCTGCTGACCCACTGAATGAAAATGTGTCCCATGCCAAATTTCAGGCAGCCTTTCAGGCGCTGGCCCAAGTAGTCACTGCGAATGTTAGGCCAATCAAGCCCCGGCTCCACAGCAGCAGGGAGGTGATTCAGTTGTTGCGAGAATCTATGACTTTATGCAGATGAATCTGCCAGAATTTTATGGGTCCAAGCCAGATGAGGATCCACAGTTGTACTTGGAAGAGGTGCGAAAGATTACTCAGGTGATGTATGTCTCTGAGGAGCATAGTGTGGAGTTTGCAGCATATCGGTTGAAAGACCTTGCTTATGATTGGGTAGTCACTTGGAGGAAGGGTAGAGGTGAGGGTGCCACCCCTACGTCTTGGCAAGAGTTCCAGGATGCATTCCTGGATAAGATTTTCACTTTAGAGATGAGAGAGGCAAAGGTAGAGGAGTTTATGAACTTGCAACAGGGCTCTATGACTGTTAAAGAGTACTTTCTGAAGTTTAATCAATTGGCCAAATATGCTCCTGACTTAGTAGCTGATAATTGGGCCAGTATGAGTAAATTTGTGACAAAAATGTCTAGCTATGTTTCTAAGGAGTGTAGGTCTGCTATGTTAAATAGTGAGATTAATCTTTCCAAGCTGATGACTCATGCCCAACAAATTAAAGCAGACAAAATCAAGGAGAGGATAGAATGAGAGGGAATAAGAGAGCTAGGTTCAAGCACACGGACAGGGTCAGACTAGATCACAAGGAGGGAATCTCCCTCAGTTTCAGAACTATTCTTCTACACCAGCACCATAGTCTCTTCCTAGAATAGATGATTTGTTTGACCAATTGCAAGGTACAAGTTACTTCTCAAAGATAGACCTTCGATCCGGCTATCATCAACTCAAAGTTAGGGAGTGTGACACCCCGAAAATAGCTTTCCGAACTCGCTATGGTCATTTTGAGTTTCTTGGTATGTCCTTTGGGTTAACTAATGCCCCGGTAACTTTCATGGACCTAATGAATTGAGTGTTCAGACCATATCTTGACATGTTTGTTATTGTATTTATAGACAATATTCTAGTGTACTCCTGTAGTGAGAATTAACATGCAGATCATCTCTGAATTGTCTTGCAAACTCTTAGAAACCATCAATTGTTTGCCAAATTCAACAAGTGTGAGTTTTGGCTGAGGTCAGTTGCTTTTCTGGATCATATCATTTTTTTCGAGGGTATTATAGTTGATCGCCAAAAGACAAAAGCTGTTAGAAACTGGCCTAGACCTATCTCTCCGACTGATATCCGAAGTTTCTTGGGTCTAGCTGGCTATTACCGCTATTTTGTTGAAGGTTTCTCCTCTATAGCATCTCCTATGACCTGGTTGACCCAAAAGAAAGTAAAGTTCTTGTGGTTCGATTCTTATGAGAAGAGTTTTTAGGAGTTAAAGACTCGACTCACTTCAGCCCCTGTTTTGACCTTGCCTGATGGTGTTGAGGGTTTTGTAGTTTATTGTGATGCTTCTAGAGTTGGTTTGGGTTGTGTATTGATGTAGAAGGGTAAGGTGATAGCTTATAATTCTAAACAGTTGAAACCCCATGAGAAGAATTACCCGACCCATGATCTTGAGTTAGTTGTTGTTGTGTTTTCTCTAAAAATCTAGATACACTACTTTTATGGTGTTCACGTTAATGTTTTCACTGATTATAAGAGTTTTCAATATTTATTTACCCAGAGCGAGTTGAACCTTAGGCAGAGAAGGTGGTTAGAGCTGTTAAAATATTATGATATGAGTGTGTTGTACCATCAGGGTAAGGCCAATATAGTGGCAGATGCTCTAAGCAGGGTGTCTATGGGTAGTGTTTCGCTTATTGAAGAGGGTAAGAAAGAGTTGGCTCGTGATGTGCACCATTTGGCTAGACTAGGGGTCAGGTTGTTTGACTCTGCTGAAGGTAGTATAGGGGTGCAGAGTAGTTCTGAATCCTCCTTGATTTCGGAAGTAAAGGAGAAGCAAAACTTAGATACTAGTTTGGTCAGACTGAAAGAATCAGTCAGGGACCAAAAGGTGGAGGTTTTCTCCCAAGGGGGAGATGGTGTGTTGAGATTGCAGGATATATTATGTGTTTCGAATGTTGATGATCTGAGACAGAGAATTATGGCTGAAGCGCATGACGCGCGATATTCTATTCATCCTGGTGCCACTAAAATGTACTGCGACTTGCGGGAAATCTATTGATGGAGTGTCATGAAAAAGGATATAGCAGCATTAGTGGATAAGTGTGCGATGTGCCAACAGGTTAAGGTAGAACACCAAAGACCTGGTGGTATGATGCAGGAGTTCGGTATTCCCACTTGGAAGTGGGAAGAGATAAACATGGATTTTGTGACTGGTTTACCTCCTTCCCGATGCCATCATAATTCCATTTGGGTTGTTATGGATAGATTGACTAAGTCTTTGCACTTCTTGCATGTGTATACTTCTTATACTGCTGAGGATTATGCTAGATTGTACATCCGGGAATTAGTCAGATTGCATGGAGTTCCCTTGTCCATCATTTCAGATAAGGGTACTCAGTTTACTTTGCAGTTTTGGAGAGATTTTCAGAAGGTTCTCGGTACCCAAGTGCATTTTAGTTTTGCTTTCCATCCGCAGACAGATGGTCAGGCTAAGAGGACCATCCAGACTTTAGAGGATATGTTGAGAGTGTGTGCTCTTGACTTTAAGGGGAGTTAGGATGAGCATTTACCATTGATAGAGTTTGTTTACAATAATAATTTTCACTCTAGCATTGGCATGGCTCCATTTGAGGCTTTGTATGGGAGGAAATTTAGGTCACCTATAGGTTGTTTTGAAGTGGGTGAAGCTGCCGTGAGTGGTCCTGATTTGGTCTTTGAGGCTATGGAAAAAGTCAAAGTGATTAGAGAAAGATTGAAAACTGCACAGAGTCGTGAGAAGTTATATGCTGATGTGAGGAGAAGAGACCTTGAATTTGAAGTTTGTGACTTGGTGTATTTGAAGATTTCACCCTTGAAGGGAGTGAAAAAATTCGGGAAGAAAGGGAAACTTAGTCCCCGTTATGTTGGCCCATACAGAGTTCTTAGCTGTGTTGGTAAGGTAGCATATGAGGTTGATTTTCCTTCAAAGTTATCTTCCGTTCACTCTGTCTTCCATGTCTCCATGCTTAGGAAACACGTTGGTGATTGTGTTGTTGTAGATCCTTTAGAAAACCCTGATTTGCAAGATAGTCTTTATTTTGAGGAAGTTCCTGTTGAGATTTTAGATCACCAAGTCCGAAGACTAAGGAACAAATAAGTTCTCTTGGTCAAGGTGTTGTGGTAAAACCAATTTGTTGAAGGTGCAACTTGGGAAATCGAGATGGAAATGTGATCCAAGTATCCGCACCTATTTTCCGCAAGCCCCAATCAAGACGAAGGTACCATTCGGCTCTAAATCATTCCTTTTCTATGCAGAATTGCAGTAGTTCAGTAGTTATTTTATACTATTCATCTGTGATTTCATAAATCATGCACTCCTTGTTGTGTCCAAAATGTAGAATGAAGTAGAGGCTGGATTAGCAAGTTGCTTAAGCTGTGTACCCTTCGTTTTCTCCTTACTCTTAATATACCTAGCATCATTTGAGGATGAATGTCCCCAAGGGGGAGATATTGTAATTCCCCACACTTTCCTAAGATAGAAAGCGAACCGTTGTTCGTACATGTGAAACCCCCCAATTCTATAAGCCATATTTGGGAAAATGAATTACCATGAGTACCCTAGTTATAATAGAGCTTATGATGTGTTAAGTGTGGTTATATGAGTCACTTAAGGTAGTACAAAATGAGAGTTTTGAAATCCATTAAGTTTTAGTGTTTGAATTCGCTAGGGTCATAATTGAATGAGCATAACTTTATAAATATGTGGTATTTTTGCATATTTCTACCAACCAACTTATATATAATCGAATTAACTTTCCAACGATACCAATTTCATCAAAATCCGACACCCGACCAAGGAGTTATGGCTTTGCGAAGTAGAGTGCGTCGCCTAACTAATCGCACATGGCTACGGGAATAGGTGTGCGATAAGCAATGCGGCACATACTCAAATGTGTACGATAAGCAATGCGGCGCATATGTAAATTTATGCGATAGTCAATGCGACGCATATGTAAATGTATACGATAAGAAATGCGGCGCATATGTAAATGTATGCGATAGGCAATGCGGCGCATATGTAAATGTATTCGATAAGAAATGTGGCGCACACTTGGTGTTTCAGGTAGTAAAAACACTCCATTTTGAGTTATTTTGTGGCAAATTAAGTCTTTTGACACTCCTTACACACCCCTAAATTTAACCTTACTAATTTAATAGAATCTAAACACATCATAACCCTATTATCAATCTAAGTTCATCATCCAAGAGCACTAAAGGAGAAAAACAACTAGGGTTTCACAATCAATATTGAGGGTCCAATCTTTAAACGAATCCGTTATCATAAAGGTATGTGGGGTTTTCAATAAGAACTTTCTTTCATTCTTGTGCCCAAAAATTTGTATTATTTTACGAACATACATGATTTTACTTGTTTAATTATGAATTTGAGATGGAAACTATTATCTTATATTCTTGTTCAAGAAACTATGATTTTTTTGTGATGTGTTAAAGATAAATTCCTTGAGTTTTGATGTTAATATCATGTTTCAAGTTGAATTTCTAGATTTTCATGTGAGTTATACTTGTTTGCTATACAAAGTATGAATCTTAAAATGTTTTGCTCTAGTGTTGATATATGGGATTTAAACCCTCTTTGAGATTATGTGATACGGTTGGGGCAGCCTCCACAGGTACACGGCCTTTCACACGAAGCCAAGCTCGGGAATTACAAAAACTCCAAGCTTTGTTCATGCAAATGGCCGTGTGTGAGTTGGTGATTGAACCAACCAAGGACCTAAACGTTTTTATGTGTGAAGAGAGGTCTTAATGTGTAATAAACTACTCTTCAAGGTTGGCACAAGAAGCAAGGGCGGATGGGTCATTTTACCCCTTTTGTTTGTAGTATAAATAGAACATGTTAGAGAGTTATTGCTTAGTTTTTGAATGCTGATTTTGTAACCTAAAACACTAAACATTTCGGCTCTCTCTCTTCCACTCTTAGAAGCCGCCCCTATTATCTCACAAGTAGAGGGATACTTGTGTTGTCTCTTTGGCTAGAAACAAGGGTTTTGAGGTCGTTGAGTGCCTCTTGGTCCTCGTAAGAACTTGGTGTTTATATTCATTAGACTTAGGGTCCTCTCTTGATGTTAGGGTTCTTAGTTTCTTGAATGTTATATGTCAAGTTATCTATCTTTCTTTATCTTGTTGTTGTTGTTGATTTTGTTATCTTAAAGTCTAGTGAAGCCGTGTGGGGCTCTTTTCGATTCACTAGCATTATTATCTATCTTGTTGTTCTTGTGTTGTTGGACTGAAAAACCGAAACTTAAACTTGTTGTTCTTGTGTTGTTGGACTGAAATCCGAGCCTACTTGAAGCTCTTGGTGTTGTTGGTTTGATTTTGTATCATTTGGTATCAAAGCGAGACCGGTTGTGTTCCAACATAACCCATCTTGGGCTAGTTCACGGCTTAAACAAACAACACCAAAAAGAAATTCTGAAAATCTGTCCATTAAAAGTTGAAACCGAGAATGATGTTGTATGTTTAGATCTAGGTGTTATTTTGCTTGTTTAGTGAGTTTCTAGTGTTGGTTTCTTTCTCACCAACACTAAGGTGTCTAGATCCAAAAGTTGAGCTTGAAAACTTGAACATTGTTCTAGTGACTTGAAGTGGCCGAAAGTTGTGTGTTGTTGATAACCAAAAGAAAAAAAATCGGTGGTTGTGTGTTTATGTGCTAAAGAAGTTGATGAAGTTTGTTGAGGTGTTCATCTTTTGAACTTGTTCATCTTGTTCATCTTGTTGTGTGCTCAAGTTGTAAGACAAGCTATAAAGTTGTTGTGAAAGACTTGCACCCATCACCTTCTAGTCTTGTCAATCACTTTTCCCTAATTCAAGGAGCCTTGTTTTGTGGGATTAGTCAACCAAACCTCACTTTCTTGAGTTTGAAAAGGGTGAAATACTACAAGATTTTATTTTTCCCACCAAAAACACTTTGCAAACTATAACAAGTTGTGTGAATATTAACAAAAAAAAAAAGAAAAAAAGAGAAGAAGAACGTGTGGAACCATTGCATGCTGCCACGTCACTATAAGCTCAACTTAGGATATTCTTTGGTTGCTAATTGTTGATCCTTGGTTTCCCTTACTTGGTCCTAGAACTAATTAACAAACTAGTACATTCCTACTAGGTTGTCAACTAGTTCCTTGAACCGTTTGTTCGTGTCAACGATTATTTGAGTACTTTTATTCGTTTGAATGAATTGCTGATTTTTGACTCTAGTCCGGCAAGAATTCTTTGAGTCTTCAAAACAAGAATCCATTCCGGATAAGATCTTACTCATACCTTAAAAATTTCACGGTTACTAGCCAATTATACAACACTTGTGGAACACGAACTTGTGGTGAACTAAAGCGGATAATACCTTCACAATGGAAGGAGCTACGTCTCATAATGTGGATACTAATGCCCTTGATTCTATGAGGGTCACTCTTGAGGCCGTTACCCGGACACTTGAAAGGTTGAATTCGGAATTTGGGGCCGTGAGAGGGGACTTGGCAGCAATAAAGGGGGAGATGTCGACTATTAGTGGGAGATTAGAACAAGTGGAGAGTCAAAGGAACTCTCGTCCTTCTACTCCTCTACATGTATCTACCAATGGTCATGATAGGACCTCCTCCGCAACCATCACCCCCGAAACAGTCCACCAAATGCTAAATGCACCCCAAGCTCCACTAAATACCGCAAGCCAAACTACCAATTTTCCTCCAAACCGAGACCCCACTAGACCACTACATTTCCAAGCCCCTCCAATTCCACAAGAGGGATTTGGACACCAAGTACCTCCACTAAATTCCGAACCCTCCATTCCAAGCTCCATTAACCCAAAGACCGCAAATTCCAAATCCTCCGAATCAAAACGGCCAAGGCCGACCAGCCCACTTTGAAGGATATGGTAGAGAGGAGTATGAAGGAGATGGAGCCTTTGATGATGCTTATATGAGGGAGGAGGAGTTAAGAGGGGGTCGAGGAGAACCTAGGAGATACCGGGGGTATGGATATAGGGGAAACCGACACCAAGAGAGAGACGTAGGCATCAACACCATCAAGTTGAGCCTACCCATCTTTAAGGGTGAAAGTGACCCCGAGACCTACTTAACTTGGGAATCGGCTTGTGACAAAGTTTTCCAAGTTAATGACATCTCGGAAGAAAAGAAGAGTTGCTACGCTATAGCTCACCTCGAGGGCTATGCTAACACTTTGTGGGAGTATGTTAAACGATTTGGTAATGAATTAGTTGATGGGCAGCCACCACCTTGGTATCGGTTGAGGTATTTGATGAGACAACGATACCTTCCCGAGAGATATCGTCATGAGTTGCTTGCTAGATTATATGACTTGCGGCAAGGAGGCAAGAGTGTGATGGCCTATTTTGACGAGTTCCAACAACTCATGTTGAAACTTGATCATCGTGGGGAGCAAATCAGTCACGACATCATCCGGTTCAAGTGTGGGTTGAACAAAGAGATCTCCACTCATTTGACCCTTCACCGGTTTGAAACCATTGACGGTATATTCCAAGCGGCCCTTGAGATTGAAAGGGAACTTAAGGAGAGATCATCCTTCAAGGCAAGGGTACAAACCCCCTCGGGTTGGCCCAAAAACAAGGACCAACCCGCCCCTACGAAGCTGCCCGAGTCCAAAACAGTCCCTAAATTCCCTCCGAAATCGGAGGCTCACAAATATCCCAACCCAAAGGGGTTCCAATGCTTCAAGTGCCAAGGTTGGGGGCATAAGGCCAATGAATGTCCGAACCGGCGCAATGTGATCTTACGAGAAGGGAAAGTGTACTACCTTGGTGAGGAGGTGGTTTCCGAAAGGGGGGAGGATGAGGCCGAGCCTCAAGATGGAGAGGGAGCTGAAAATGGGCCGAATGATGATGAAGTAGATGGTAGTGAAGATGTCTATCCACAAGAAGGGGAGTGTGTGGTTCCAAACTTTGTGGTTAGACGTGTCATGATTAGTAAGGCGATAGATGACCCGAGTCAAAGGGAAAATCTATTCCATACTAAGTGTCTTGTAAAGGGGAGTGTGTGCACCTTGGTGATTGATAGTGGTAGTTGTACAAATGTTGCGAGCCATGCTATGGTAAATTTCTTGAAGCTACCAACTACACTACACACTAGTCCTTACAAGCTACAATGGTTGAACGATTGTGGTGAATTAAAGGTCACAAGGCAATGTGTGATTCGGTTTAAGGTGGGAAACTACCACGATGAAGTGCTTTGTGACGTGATCCCAATGCAAGCATGTCACTTGTTGTTAGGTAGACCATGGCAATATGATAGGTCTACTAAACACGATGGGAGGTCCAACCGGTATACGCTTGAGAAGGATGGCCGAAAGGTCACACTTCATCCTCTTTCACCCTCCCAAGTAAATGAGTGGCATCAAAAGATGAGAGAGTTGAAGGGAAAGGGGAAGGAATCCGGAAAGGGAGAAAAGGGGGGGAATGCCGTAGGTGATGAAGTAGGGACATCCGAGGCTGTCCCAACGACAAGGGAGATGGAAAACATAGTGATGTTGGCTAGGAGGAAAGAACTCTTCGTGGACCATGATGAAAACAAGCCGATGTTACTTTTGGCCCATTGTTTTAATACTAACCCCACTAATTTTTCCATTTCCCCTTTGATTTCTTGTGTGTTGCAGGAGTATGAAGATGTATTTCATCAAGAACTTCCGCAAGGATTGCCCCCACTTCGGGGAATTGAGCACCAAATTGATTTGGTGCCGGGTTCACAACTTCCAAACAAACCGGCCTATAGGAGCAATCCCATGGACACTAAGGATCTTGAAGGACAAGTTGAGGAGCTTCTCAACAAGGGATACATCAAGGAAAGCATGAGTCCGTGTGTTGTTCCGGTGCTTTTGGTACCGAAGAAGGACGGAACGTGGCGCATGTGCGTCGATTGTAGAGCCATCAACAAAATCACTATACGATATCGTCATCCAATCCCTAGACTAGATGATATGTTAGATGAGCTCCACGGATCTTGTTTGTTTTCAAAAGTGGACCTTAGGAGTGGCTATCACCAAATTCGCATGCAACCCGGTGATGAGTAGAAGACCGCATTCAAGACCAAATTCGGTCTATATGAGTGGCTGGTCATGCCCTTCGGCCTTACCAATGCTCCTAGCACCTTTATGAGGCTAATTAATCATGTAATGAAGCCTTATATTGGAAATTTTGTGGTTGTTTACTTTGATGATGTGTTGGTGTATTTACATCTATTGATGATCATGTAATGCATTTGAGAAGTGTGTTTGATGTGCTCCGAAAGGAGAAGCTGTATGCCAACATGGAGAAGTGTTCTTTTGGTGTTGATAAGGTTATATTCTTGGGTTTTGTCGTGAGCTCAAGGGGTGTGGAAGTGGATGATTCCAAGATAGACTCTATTCGAAGTTGGCCGACCCCTAAAACTATTGGAGAAATCCGAAGTTTCCACGGGTTGGCAAGCTTTTATAGGAGGTTTGTCAAAGGATTTAGTTCCATAGCAGCCCCCTTGACCGAGGTAATTAGAAAAAACAGACCCTTTAAATGGGGTGATGAGCAGGCTAGGGCTTTTGAGGCCTTGAAAGCTACGCTCGTCTCGGCGCCTTTATTGCAATTGCCCGATTTTGATAAGATGTTTAAAGTAGAGTGTGATGCTAGTAAGGTTGGAATCGGGGTTGTTTTGATGCAAGAAGGTAAGCCCGTTGCTTATTTCAGTGAAAAGCTCAAAGGGGCAACTCTTAATTACTCAACTTATGATTTGGAGTTTTACGCCCTTGTTAGAGCTTTGGGAAATTGGCAACATTATTTGTGGCCTAAGGAGTTTGTGATACAAACGGATCATGAGTCGTTGAAACACCTTAAGAGCCAAGACAAGTTGAATAGGCGTCATGCTAAGTGGATTGAGTTCATCGTGACTTTCCCTTATGTAATTCATTACAAAAGGGGAAAGGAAAATGTTGTTGCCGATGCCTTGTCTAGGAAGCATGTGCTTGTTGCTACCTTGTCTTCGAAATTGATGGGTTTTGAGAGCTTGCGGTTGTTGTATCCCGAGGACCCTACCTTTGCTCCTATTTTTAGGGAATGCGAAGAGTGGGGAAGGGACCATTGGCTTAAGGAGAATGACCATTCCTCCTACTCTCGGTTCGATGGGTATTTGTTCAAAGGGAGGAGGTTGTGTGTTCCTTCTAGTTCTTGGAGGGAATTATTTGTGAGGGAGGCCCATGACGGAGGCCTCATGGGGCACTTTGGGGTAGACAAGACCCTCGGAATCTTAGAGGAGAACTTCTATTGGCCCAAAATGCGCAAAGACGTCACTAAAATTTGTAGTCAATGCGTGGCCTGCCGGAGTGTGAAATCTCGTCTACTACCTCAAGGATTATACACCCCACTCCCTACTCTCCTTAGACCTTGGTTGGACATTTCGATGGATTTTGTTTTGGGGCTGCCAAGGACTAGAAAGGGCCGAGATAGCATTTTTGTTATTGTTGATAGATTCTCTAAAATGGCTCATTTTATTCCATGTGCTAAAACTGAGGATGCTCGTAGTGTAGCTTCATTATTTGTTGAACATGTTGTAAAGCTTCACGGGGGTACCGAGGACTATTGCGACCGATAGGGACTCCAAGTTCCTAAGTCTCTTTTGGAAGTCCATGTGGGGTAGGCTTGGAACGAAGTTACTTTTCTCCACGTCTTGCCACCCACAAACCGATGGCCAAACGGAGGTAGTAAATAGAACCTTAGGGTCTATGCTACGTTCTATGGTTAAAGGTAAACGGACTTCATGGGAAGATCACCTACCCTTGGTGGAATTTGCATACAACCGGGTAACACATTCGAGCACGGGAATGACTCCCTTTGAATGTGTTTACGGCCTGAATCCCCTTACCCCTTTAGATCTCACTCCTTTGTCTAGTGATCTCATGACCAGCTTAGATGGAAATAAAAGAGCCGAGGCAATGAAGAAAATGCATGAGACGGTGCGGATCAAGCTTGAAAAGAAGAACCAAGAGGTTGCAAAAAGGGTAAACAAAGGGAGAAGAAGGCTTGTGCTTGAACCCGGAGATTGGGTGTGGGTGCATCTTCGAAAGGATCGGTTTCCAGCTCAAAGGAAGTCCAAATTGCTGCCAAGGGGTGATGGTCCTTTCCAAGTACTTGAGAGAATCAATGACAACGCCTACAAGATTGACCTTCCACCGGAATATCAAGTGCACAACACTTTCAACGTTGGTGATCTCTCCCTCGTGGATGCGGTTGAAGATGACCAAATGCTGAATTTGAGGTCAAATTCCTCTCAAGATGGAGAGGATGATACGGTTGGGGAAGCCTCCACAGGTACACGGCCTTTCACACGAAGCCAAGCTCGGGAATTACAAAAACTCCAAGCTTTGTTCATGCAAATGGCCGTGTGTGAGTTGGTGATTGAACCAACCAAGGACCTAAACGTTTTTATGTGTGAAGAGAGGTCTTAATGTGTAATAAACTACTCTTCAAGGTTGGCACAAGAAGCAAGGGCGGATGGGTCATTTTACCCCTTTTGTTTGTAGTATAAATAGAACATGTTAGAGAGTTATTGCTTAGTTTTTGAATGCTGATTTTGTAACCTAAAACACTAAACATTTCGGCTCTCTCTCTTCCACTCTTAGAAGCCGCCCCTATTATCTCACAAGTAGAGGGATACTTGTGTTGTCTCTTTGACTAGAAACAAGGGTTTTGAGGTCGTTGAGTGCCTCTTGGTCCTCGTAAGAACTTGGTGTTTATATTCATTAGACTTAGGGTCCTCTCTTGATGTTAGGGTTCTTAGTTTCTTGAATGTTATATGTCAAGTTATCTATCTTTCTTTATCTTGTTGTTGTTGTTGATTTTGTTGTCTTAAAGTCTAGTGAAGCCGTGTGGGGCTCTTTTCGATTCACTAGCATTGTTATCTATCTTGTTGTTCTTGTGTTGTTGGACTGAAAAACCGAAACTTAAACTTGTTGTTCTTGTGTTGTTGGACTGAAATCCGAGCCTACTTGAAGCTCTTGGTGTTGTTGGTTTGATTTTGTATCATTATGATATTTGGTGAAGTAATGTTTTATACACATCTTGATATTTGTATGATTTGACCTTTTGGTCTTGAAAGAGTTATTTTTGAACTCGAATGAGAAAAGAAATCCACATCTTGATTTATTATGAAAAAGGTACCGCATGATGGCTCCTGATATGAATTGTTGAATTGCGTTGTTTTGGATTTTCTTTTGAAATGATCTGAGCTCAGTTCGGGAGTAGTCTTTAGCACCGAGTGGGAGGTATAGTTGTGATTGGTACTTCTCTAGAACTACGTTCCCCCATAGGATGTGAGCCTAAGGCTGATTAATATAGTGATCACTAGTGAATAAAAGATTAAGGTCCTACTCTAATGGCAAGGATAGGAAAGCTCTCCCCAACGTGGGTTGGATGTTGGACTCCATGTAGCTCACATGGTTTATGTCGGTTGTAAGAGACTCCCAGTGTGTGTGTGTATTCTTCTGATTGAGAAAGTTATCATTTCTAAAGAATTTGATGGATATTTCTATATCTTAAAGAGAATTGTTATGAAAGCTACTCGTTTTGATGACTTGAAAATGATCATGAAAGTGATTGGGATTTACTATGATGACTCACATGTTTTCACCCGATGTGTTTTACTCTGTGGTGATTATGATGATTTTATTTCGAGCTATGTGAGTCTCTTATTACAACATGCATATTTTCCTATGAATATTTGTGATATAGGACTTTTCTGAAAATTTGCATACACCCTCATATACTCGGTCTATATTCCATGGTACTAACCCATGTATTTTTACGTGGGATACATTTTCCCTATAATGTAGGTCCAGGTGCTCATTCCCAGGCTTGACATGATTCTCCCAGCACATTGGTCTATATTTTCTGCAGTGGTGAGTCCTCATGGTTCGAGGACTGGTTATTTCAGATTTTACTCTTTTATTTTGAGTTTTCATTTTATTCCCTGATGTTAGGGTTAGTTGGGGTCTATCCCAACGGCTCTGCGTTATACAGATCCGTTGTCAGAATAGATGGTTAGATTGATCAATCTTGTGGAGAGGTCGTATTTTGTTACTTTTCGCATCTCTTTCGTCTTGAATTATGATAGTATGGAGAATATCTTGATGTTTGATTATAGTAATCCTGTCGATGAGTATTGAATGGTATTAAAATAGCTCAAAGGTTTAGCTTGGGGTTACTTGTATCCTTAAGCACCGTGTGATGCTTCGGGACCCATTTTAGGGGCATTACAATAAGGAGCTTAGATAGTTCCATAGATTTAAGGATCACATGCTAGATAGGACTGATGCTAGGGGTCCCCACTAGATAGAATTAACCCTACAAAAATCATCAGTGATACACTACTAGTAGACTCAGTTGTGAATAATCCCAAAGTAGCAGTATATTCAGTTATTAGCTATCCGATTCAGTTCTAGTATACTCAGTCTCAGTAGTTACAGATCCTCTGTGTATACTAATCCAGCTCATGCATATCACTCAGTTAGTTATTACTCATGCATATGAACCCTTGCATTTAGACTTACCTCATCTAGTATACCAGTACATTCTCAGGTACTGACACATACTTTCCTGCGCTATGATGTTTTATACCATAGGTTCTGAAGCACGAGCTCCAGAGCACCCATTGTAGTTCAGATTCATCCAGCAGTAGTAGACTTAGCAATGAGTCGTCATCACCCATGGATGTTTCTTATTTTATTATGGCATTAGATTCAGTATTTTTAGTAGATGGAGTTAGTTGGGGGATTGTCCCATCAACTCCACAGCTCAGACAGTTTAGATCTTTTTCAAACTAGATATTCAGACAGTTGTATTAGTATTCAGTTTTCAGTTGTATTTCAGTTTGAACCTTATGGCATGTTTTCCGTTAGTTTTCCGCATTTTTACAATATATTATTGAGTTATTACAGAAGGTACCAGTAAAGGGTTAGCTTATGGTCCTTTGGGATTATGAGCACCGGTAGCGTCCGGGGTAAAAAATTTGGGGCGTTACAACGACTCAGCTATCCAACCCCCATTAAAGCCCAATAAAAAACACTTATCACACAATTCCATTCATTGAACCACTATATATATTTAGGAATACGTTGTTGGTATCATCGTACCAGCTACACTTGCAAGGTAACAACAACGTGCCAAGCCATTTACATCACATGGGGGATTCACAACCACATTTTTTCAATTTTATGAATTCTCATATTTCTTATAATTAAGAACTAATTTCACATTATGAGGTTACGGTCATAACCACTTCAAAATTTGAAAGTTTGGAAAAATCATAATTCCCTAGTTCATTCGCAATACAATATACTCACAAGTTCAAAACCATAATTAAAGCATAAAAGTCATAGTAAAGTAATGGAAAAATATTGTTCATCATTAAGCATTCAAAACCTACAACCATTGTTTACAAACCAACATCAATATTTCGTGAACAATGCTTTAAACATATGCTCTTGATAAATTTATAATGAGGGAAGAGTAACTTAAGTGCCTTAAATACCAAGAAATTTAAAGAGAAATCGATCCTTGAGCCCTTAGATAAACAACTTGATGAAACTCTAGCTTTACTTGTTTGAGGGAATTTAGAGAGCCTTTTGGAGTTTATGAGAAGTTACTTAGATTTGATTTTGAGTGCCAATGATCCCCTAAGGGGGTTATAAGACTTGCGTTTTAATTTGAGTAAGAGGGGAAATGTGCATAATTCCATTACTTTAAAAGCTAAAAAAGTTTCGTCATTAACTATGAGTCCACCATTAACTCATAGCCACTCCTTATAACTCATCACCATGAGTTATAACCAAGATAGAACCACCTGTGTACCATAAACTACTGACCTTATGACATAATGACATGAATCGTAATGGGATCATACGACTCATAGGGTACATTCGTAGTCAACACAAAACCCAATTAGGTAAACACTGGACATTCTATGATTTACACCTAATGACTCGTAACAAGTCCTTATGGATCATAGTAAGCCATTTATAATCCGAGTAAAACTTATCAACTTAATTACTTATTAGGTTACAATATTTCCCAACGACTCATCAAGACACCCTACAACTCGTAGAGTTCAGTTGTAACCAATGTAGTGGGCTCAGAACTCAAAAAAAATTCCAGACCCAAAGACCCGGGGCATTACAGTGAATTAGGGTATAATGATACACCTGAAGATTCTAAGTTAGTAAGTGTTTAAGTAATTATAGGATGACTATTAAGGCTATAGAAAAATAAGATTTCTATCTTAGAAAGATGTACTAGCAGCGGGTTTTACACTTTAAGATACAATTATTCAGGGTGAGTTTAATATTTATGTGTATTGTTAAATCTCAATCTATAGAATAGAGTGGCTGCAGTTCATTTTAGAGTTTATTTGAGGGGTCCGCAGACTTAGAACGATGGCTTAAATCCAAGGGGGAGATGATAGAACAAGTAACCAAGTTAGGTTTATAGATTATAGTAGTAATTCTATGGAATTCTAGAAAAATAATAGGGAAGAAAGGTACCTGACTCATTCCTATCTCGGTACAATTTCTTTTGTACTTGTGACAGCGCCCAAGAGCACATGTAAGTGTACGTGGTCTACCATGTAATATAGTGGCCTTCAAAAAAGCTGAATATCGATCCTCAAAATAGTTAAAACAAGGATGAACAAGAAACCGAATATAATAACCAAATTAAGCAAAATACATTCAAAATGATATTTGTCAGGTTCTTGGCTTTAACCCCGAAAAAAGAGTGTTTAGCCACTAATAGTGATAATCATCATCCAAATAATTGTATGAATGATAAAAAAACATAAAGAACCTAAATTAAAGAATGTAAAACCTAAATATAATGAGTTTTAGAAGCCTCTCGATATTCCAAGATGTCAAAAGATCCTTGACAAAGTGAGTAACGTATTTATAGTAAAACAAGCCTATGCCGTGTATGAGTAGGATCCATCAAAAAACATGAGCTCTGAAATAAAGAATGTGATGCATGTTGTTGTATAATGAAATGGAGGATTAGACACATGATGTAGTGCACCGTAATGGAGGGGGCAACTCATGCTAATCGCGGGCAGCCACTAGAAATTGCCATCCAAATTTTGTCTAAGTGTTAAAACATCCTTCCTTTTTATCCAAGCCTTGTGACGTTCTTTGGATTTGAATTCCAACTTGTTCCACATAAATTTATCATCAAATTTAATTCCTCAAGCATCCTACAACAACACACAACAAACATTAGATGTCAAAATAACATAGCATTCACTACGATGAGCAAGAAACATAAGCTAAGACTAGGCTTGATTACTTAATCTTTAACATTTTGCTTTGGTTCTTGACTTCACTCAAATACACTTTGCACATTAAAGACAAGTTGTTACACATAATATTGCACATTAAAACAATTAGTAACTCATTCAACATATTATAATCCATTGAGATAGACTAGTACATCACCTAGCTCAAGCTAGTAAAACTAGTTTTCTCGTCTAGACTCTAATAGATCGATTTAAGTCCAAACTTGTTTGAAAACAATTCTAAACATCATAATTGTGTACTTGAACAATTAGTTTCTTATTTATATCATATTCAACCCATAATTCACGTGAATTATCCTCAAAACAAAACAAAACAATCTAGAATAGCAACACCAAAGTGCATAAACACACCCAACATCACCAGCCCACACTTAAATCCTTGTTCATCCTCGAACAAATATTTATTGTAAGAATCATAAGGTTAGGTGACTCTACCCCTATAATATGTGTAAGACACTTAAGCTAGTACTAAAATGACTATACAAAATGAAATTTTCGACACTAAGCATGTTATGTACACAATTGAAAGTTCAAGAACCCTACTTCAAAACATCCTAGCCTCAAAAATTGACTCTCCAAGTTGGCAAACTCATGCTAATTTCTCAATAAATGATATCATACAAATCACCAAATTCATCAAACATGTGCCTTCACAACAAGTGAGTTATGCATAATCACTCATTTAAACGCAATTTATATCACAATGGATACAAGAATAAAGTTTTCACTCACTCTCAAAAAGAATTCACAAGTTACACATAATGAACCATAGGCTCTCCCATAGTGTAATACTCCACTATATTCAGAATGTTAGGCTTAGGATCAAATAGGTCTTGTTGGGTTGTAATGCAGTCTAAGTGATAGGTAGGAACTATTTTGGGAATAGTGACTATCTACCCTAAGCACTTTAATACACTACATTGTACAGTTAAAACCAATCTCCAACAACCAAATTTTACCACTTTTGTCTACCCCTTTCATTTGTATTCACCCCATCTTGTTAAGCTCATTCACAAATACTATGGTGTGAGCTGCAAAGCACATATTTTTCATTTTTCCCCTTTTTGCATCCACTTTTCCTATGCATTCTTATGATAGCCACCCTTAACTTATGCATTTTTCCTTAGTTGAGGTGCATAATGTCCAAGGAGGACCAGGGCCAATACAGGTTCTTTGTAACACAGCTGATTTAAAAATGGGAACTTCTTTCAAACAATTTCTCTAACTCCCAACCACAACACAACTATTTTTTCACACACCAATAACTATAACTTCTGGGCTTCATTTTCACCTTTTTCTTCTTCAATTTCACTCTCCTTAACTCACTAATTTTTTTGTTAAAATGATTAGGAGCTTTGGATCAAATTAAGGTCTATCAAAGATGGTATTAAGCTACACAAGAAGTTTCCAAAGAAAAAGACAAAGGCTCAATGAGGCTTACTAGGATTATGCTCAATGGTACGTCAAAAAGAAGGAATAAATTAAGGCTATCAAAGAAATGCTTATATAATCACCTAAACCCACACTCTTTATTTCTCTTTAAACACAAACCAGGAAAGTTCTAGACATCACATGCAATGAGAAATATACAAACACCTCACAAAATCATGGCACATGCTCAACCTACATTGGATAATCATAGACACTCAACCAAAAAGTAGCATGAATTCAACATTAAGCTAACAAGTACAAGAGTCACAAACATGAGACTAGGAGTCTTAAAATTAGAAATTCACACAATCAACATGCTCTTTTCATACAAAAAACTCACATCATGTATTAAAATATAGCACCAACAAGAACATCCTACACAAAAAAATTTAATATTTACTCTAAAGATGGGGAAAAATAGGAATTTCCCCACCCAAACTTAAAAATCTACTTTGTCCCAATAATATACTTTAAAAGTAGAGATAGAGATACTCCTTGAGTGATGTAGCCCTAGATAGTAGCATCTTTGCACATCAAGAGGGTCTAGGGACCCCACACTTAATTTTTGCCATGCTTCTTAGCTCAGGTTTTTTGGTACTCAGACTTCCCATAAAATTGTGACTCAAAAAAAAACAAAATCTATGTGAATTAAAAACTAAAAAAATAAAAAAATAAAACATGCCTACAGAACTTGAGTTGCCTCCCAAGCAGCGCCTGATTTAGTGTCACGGCACGACCTAACTCAACTTAACTCAATTCCTTTATCCTTTTCCTCACACTTAAAGTCCATTTTCTTATTCATTTCTAACCTTTTGAGTGCGAACTCTCAAGGTCAGCAGCTTTCTCAAGTATAGCCTTTTCAGGCTCATCAATCTGCATTATGTAAAGCTTAGGTAATTGTGGCATAGGTTGCTCAATATAAGTGTCTGAAGAGGCCTTTTTTGGTAGAGACTCCACCACCCCACCCTTATCCCCTTCAACCACAGTAATCATGCATAATTCCTTATAGTGGGATAGTGCATCAAGCTATTAGTACATATTAAAACCTGTCTCTCTTCATCCTCTAATCTCATTATGTGTATGTCTTCTCTTGCATCAATCAACGCTCCTCCCATCGCTAAAAATAGACGTCCCAAGATGACTGGTACTCTTTTATCTTCCTAAAAATCTAAACCAATAAAGTTAGCAGGAATAATACATTTACCAACCTTTATGAGAACATTATCTATATCTCCTTTAGGACGTGCTATGGTCCTGTTTGCCAGCTACAGTAGCATATAACTAGGTCTAGGCTTTCCTAAGACCAAGGTTTTGAAAAAAGATAGGGGCATCAAGTTGATACATGACCCTAAATAACTAAGTGTCTAAACCACATCGTTGTTGCCAGTATGAATGGGGAGAGTGAACTTCCCATGGTCCTTTAGCTTTATCAGAATCTTTTGAGTCATCATAAGGCTGCACTCCTTAGTGAGTATTACTGCCTCCAAATCCTGTAGTTTAACTTTATTAGAAACCATATTACTCAAGTACTTAGCACGCATGCGCATTCCCTACAACACATCTAAAAGAGGTAAGAAAATATCTCGCTCTCTAAGCGTATTAAAGAAATTCTTGAAGAACACTTCCTCATTTACCTTTTTATGCTTCTTTGGAAAAGTTAGTTGTGGGATCTTCTTCACTTCTACAACAATTTTTCTTTTGTGTACTCAGACTTCCTCAACTTTTTGGCAACTTGGAAATTTTCCTGTTAGAGAGTTAAATTTGTATCTACCTCCTTAGTTTTCTTTAGAGGTTTTTCATTAAGTTTTTTCCCACTCCTCAAAGTGATTGTCATTACTTATTTAGGAGATTGTGTGTCACTAGGAAAACTGCATAAAGGCCTGGTATTTAATGTCAACTTTAACTACCCTAACTACAACTCTAAGCTTCTGGTAGCAGCTTGTTGCTTCTTTACATCTACATACAAATGTGTTTGATTAACTAGAATCTATTTCATCATCTCTTCCAAGTTGATAGTTGACTGATTTCCTTATGCTTGTGGATGTTGAATTTTCTATTGCTGAGCATTCCTCGACTAATTTAGTGGCTGAGTCTACCACTTCATGTTGTAGGTGTTCCCATATGTCTTCTTTTGAGTATTTCCCACATACATCACAGTCTCTTGATTAAAAGAATATATAGCCACTGAATGGCTACTATTACCATATACTTCATACCAACCTGCAATTTGTTGAATTGCATTACCCATAGCTGCAGGATGTGTGACACCTAATTTTATATTGTTGATCTACGTAGTCAACTGATTTTTTTAATGCATAAATTTGAGATGATATTGCAGTAAACTTATCCACTTAAAAAACACCTACAACTTTTTTAGTAGCACTCATTCAGTCTAAATGCCACTAAGGACTACCTTGTGTAATTCAGTTAAAAAAAGTATATAGCTCATCATACGTCATCTCTAGGGAATGAACACCTGCAGCTGAATCAAACAAAATCTTTGTGTTATTTTCAAGTGCCTCAACAAAAGTATGATATAATACCTCATTGGACTGTTTAAGTTGTGGACAGTCCCATAGTAGATCATTGAAATGCTCCCAAGGATGATATAAATTTTCATATGTCATTTACTTAAAGCACACATTCTCACTGCGAAGTCTCATAATTTTTCTAGAAGGGTAAAATTAGTTAAGGAATCTCCGAGTTAAGTCATCCCATGATGTGATTGAATTTGCCAGCTCAATATTCAACTACTTCTTTGCTTCCCCCAATAATGTAAAAGGGAAATACTGTCAGCCTCACATAATCAGAATACATATCCATAGGGATAATATGTCACTAATTTCCATAAAGTTCCACAAGTGAATTTGTTGATTTTCATGCGAAAGCCTAGTAAATTGTCCACTGTTGATCAGAAGATGCACCATATTATACTTCAGTTCAAACTTACCTCTAGCAGCCAGCTTTTAAAATGGGGTCATCAATTTATTTTGAAGTGGGACTTCCACTTTTCTAACTGTCATGCAGGCTACTTGTTCTTCAGCCTTAAGAGTAGGATTATGTAATACCCGTGACTTTTTCCTAGCTAGAAATCATCTCAAGGATGCTAAGACTTACTTTGAAATGCAAACCTATCTTTGTACACATGGTATTTTGGAGATTTTCACCTTATATAATGTGGGAATTTGAGTTAGCTTTACAACAGTGCCAATTTTGTCCAAATCCGACATCAGACGAGGAAGTTATGGACGTTTTACTTGGAACTGTCGGAAATGCCCAGGTATGACGGCCAAGTCGATGGACCGCCACATAATTGATGGACCACCACTTTTACCGTCACTTCCAAGGCATTTGAGCCACGTACTGGATAAGGACTGATGGACGAGTTGATAGACTATTAAAGTCGTGACGGACCATCATCCAGGCCGTCAACTCTTAGCCAGTGAACCCCATTTCTGGTCAACGTCTGATGGGATAAGTGACGGACCGTTAAGGGTTTGACGGACCATCAGTCGGACCGTTACACTCCATCTTTAGTTTATTTCCAGGTCATTTTAACAAGGGTGTTTTGGTCACTTATTACTCGCCTACATATACCTAGATGAGTCCGAATTCATCCATTATGCTCATTACTATTTCACAAACAAAAACTAGGGTTTCTCTCTAAATTTAATCTCCAAGAACAAGACCCAATCCTCTTCAAGAATCAAAGGATTTCAAAACCTTCAAGTTAAAAAACGTCAAGAACCCCGAGTTAGGCATGCGTAGTGTTCATCTATGGACCTCTTTTGTTCATAGAGTTCAAGAACCATGCTTTTAAATGAGAAACTTTGATTTTCTTGTTGTTATGTGATGTTTTTCATGTTACTGATCATTGCTTAATCTTCAAGATATTAATTTAAGTTGACTTCCATGATGTATGAATGTTTGTAGTTAAAACCCATGAATTTGGATGGTTCAAGATGATTAAGATTGTTGAGAAAACCTATGCCTCAATGTGTGCATACAAGGTGTTTGTTAAAATGACTAGAATGCTTAAAATCATGATCCCATAGTATTTAAATTACAAGCTATGTCAATTGTTAAGATGATTCCACATGAACTTACATGCTATTGATATGTGTTGCTAGTATGATTATGCAATGAACATGATATTAAGGTTGTGAAAGTACGTCCATGTGACATGAAATCATTTCCATGCAATACATTGCTGATAACCATGCTTAGTATAAAATCCCATAAGTACGATATTATGAATTGTCAACTCAAATCTTATGATCAAGTCATGTCATGTGTGTCAGTTCCTTCCATTGAGTCCTAGGGGTATTCGTACCCAAAAATTATAGTTGTGTGCAAGCCAAGTCATGTTACCCCAATAATCTTAATCAATCCATTATCTATAGAACTCAGTCACTTATGTGACTCAGGAAACCTTCAAAATCTCACGATCTCAGCAAAATCTCAGATAGTAGTGTTATTCCATCAGCCAACGGAAGTCAGTTACTCAGTCCATGTACAATCAATCAAGTCATGTTCAATCTCTTCAGATGGGAGTAGAAGTTAGCACCGAGTGAACCCAAGGATGGGAACTCACCTGCCAGTTTAGGGTATGATTGTTAGCAGTCATCCTTGTGTTCTAGAACTGTGTAGCCAGCGTAGGTTGAGACATCTTTACCTGTCAGACTAGGGTTGATGAGGTCGCTTAACCTGTCAGTTTAGTGTTCCCACCATTCTCATTTGAGTACCTTCCAGATGAGGGTCACTCACAACAGTCCTTACCAGTGGCGTAGTATTAACACCCCTCAAGTTCGGGAAAGGATTGGATCCCAACATTGCTATATGCATTATTGGGGTATGTCGGTTAAACAACTACCTCCCACAGTTTCAGGCTCAGTCTCAGTAAAAGAAATCAGATAGTTCTTTCAGATAGCAGTATACCAGGACTGCCAGATACAGTTAAATTCAGTTATAGTACGGAACTCAGATAGTTCCATCAGACCTAGGACTGTTAGACACAGTCACCCATGTTGACAGTACCATAGTTTCAGTCATAATCAGTTATCAGTAAACTATGTATTAGCGTACATATTTAGTTATCAAGCATTCGTGATATCAGTTTCTATGTATGCATGTTTGGACTCTCATGTTCATATTAGTCAGTTAGTTAGCACTGTTCATGCATGTAACCCTATTTATGTTCAGCCTACCCCACTTGTATACTCAGTACTCCAGTTGTACTGACGCATTCACGCTATGGTGCTTTCTCTTTATATTACACCATAGGTTCAGAGACATGAGTTCCAGACCAGCAGTAGTATTCGCATTCCAGTATACAGAGCTGCAGTGAGTTCTCTTCATTCAAGGATAATATGATTTGATTTATTCATTTATTATTTTAGTTAGCTATCAGTTTACAGAGTTAGTTGGACACATGTTCCTTCAACTCTTTATTTAAACAATGTTTAGAGGCTCTCAGATTTAGTTCAGTTCTGATTCAGACTTTAGTTATCTTGGGTATTTTTCACCCACATGGATGTTATAATTATTTCCGTTGAACCTTATGGTCTATTATTTATGTTTTCCATATATTACATGTATGTTAAGAAATGTACAGGTATAGATATCAGTCATGGGTTAGATTGTGGTCCCTCGAGGTCATGAGAACTGTGTAGCATTCCGATTTAGAAAATTGGGGTGTTACAAACTTGGTATCAGAGCCTAAGGTTCAATAGAGTCCTAGGAAGTCTGAAAGCCGCATCTAGTAGAGTCTTGTGCATGGGTGTGTTTTATGCCACATTTATGTACAGGAGTCTATGATATGTTTTAGGAATAGTTTCCCTTCTTTCAGTATTTATGTCGTGCTAGTGAGCATAATCTCAAGTTAAAATCTCAGTCTAATTCGTTCTTCTCTTATTTTAGAATATGCCTCCAAAGAGAAGAAACTAGCCAGTTCTTCAGCCTGAAAACCCTTTGGGAGAGCATGTTTCTCATGTGGAGTTTAGAGCTGCATTCATAACACTTGCTCAGTACGTGGCTGACCAGAATGAATGGCCACCAGTTATTTCAGCCAATCCAGTGGCCAATTCCATAGAAGCTAGAAGTTGGGACTTCACCCGAATGAACCCTCTATCTTTCTTTAGGTCTAAGTCTGATGAAGACCCTCAGGATTTCATTGATCAAGTCCAGAAGGTCGTTGAAATCATGGGAGTTACTTCTGTTCAGAGCATCGAGTTAGCCGCATACCAGTTACAGGATGTTACTCAAACTTGGTACAAATAGTGGAAGTGTGAGAGGTTAGAAGATGCAGGTCCTATAGAGTGGGAGGAATTTGTCTTGGCTTTCTTAGATAAATTATTTCCCTAAGAGATGAAGGAGGCCAATGTTCTTGAGTTTGTCAACCTCAGGCAGGGAAATATGACGGTTAGGGAGTATTCTCTTAGATTTGCTCAGCTAGCCAGATATGCCCCTTATGTGATTACAGACAACAGGGCTCAGATGAGCAAGTTCGTGTCAGGAGTGAATGATACCATGGTAAATGAGTATAGATCTGCAATGCTGAACAGTGATATGTCTTTAGCCAGGCTCAGCAAATAGAGGAGAAAAATGTTAGGGCTAGGGAGAGGCAGAATAAGATAGAAAGATTAGGCAGTTTTAGTTTTTCTCAACCTAAATTAGAAGGAGAAAACCATTCCCAGTTTCATCCCAAGTCACCAGCTCCATCTCCTTTCTCCGCTAGTGCTCCAGTGCTGAAATTCAGAGATGGAAACAGAGATAGAGCACCAGGCTCTAAATCTCAGGGTAGTGTCAGCAATGCCCGAACTAATCCCCTATGTCAAACTTGTGGTAAGAACCACCAGGGTGTTTGCAGAGATGGTAGTGATGTTTGTTTCAGTTGTGGCAAGCCAGGCCACAGAGTCAGAGATTATCCTCAGTCTAGTTATTAGGATCAGCTAAATTGTTCCACAGCTCAGTCGTTCACCCGAACAAGTAGGGTGCCACTTCCAGTGCTACTAGTGGCAATGCCCAAATAGACTCTATGGTCTTAAGATTCAACAAGATTAGGAAAATTCTCCTGATATAATTACTGGTACGTTACAGATTTTCCATGTTCATCTTTATGCTTTGCTAGATCCAGGTGCATCCTTGTCTTTTGTCACTCCATACATAGCAGGCAATTTCGGAATCAGTCTTGAAATTTTAACAAAGCCCTTTTTAGTCTCTAGACAGTGGGTAAAACAATTATAGCTCGGCGGGTATACAGGAACTGCTCAGTAATGATATTTCAGAAATCCACATCAGTAGATTTAGTCGAGTTAGAGATGACTAATTTTGATGTCATTCTAGGCATGGATTGGCTTCATTCCTGCTATGCCACAGTCTACTACAAAAATAGGATAGTTTAATTTCAGTTCCCGAATGAGACCGTCCTAGAATGGAAGGGTAGTACTTCATCTTTCAGGGGTCAGCTTGTTTCTTACCTTCGGGCAAGGAAAATGATTTCTAAGGGGTGTGTGTATCATCTCGTGCATATTAAAGATTCCAGTTCCAAATCACATAGTTTTGAATCAATACCAGTGGTTAATGAATATTGAGACATGTTTCCTGAAGATCTTCCAGACATTCCTCCTGGAAGGGAAAAAGACTTCGGTATAGACCTTCTCCCAGATACTCAGCCTATTTGTATTCCTCCATACAAAATAGCACCAGCAGAACTCAAGGAACTGAAATATCAGTTGAAGGATCTCTTAGATAAGGGATTCATCAGGCCCAGTGTATCCCCATGGGGTGCACCAGTCTTATTCATGCGCAAGAAAGATAGTTCTCTCAGGATGTGTATTAATTACCGCCAGCTCATAAAAGTTACGGTCAAGAACAGGTATCCACTTCCCAGAATAGATGATTTGTTTGACCAACTTCAGGGTACCAGTTATTTCTCAAAAATAGACCTCGGATCAGGCAATCATCAACTCAGAGTTAGGGAATGTGACATCCCGAAGATAGTTTTTCGTACTTGGTATGGTCACTTCAAATTTATAGCCATGTCCTTTATTCTTACCAATGCCCAGCAGCTTTCATGGACTTGATGAACCGGGTGTTCAATAAATACTTGGACATATTCGTCATAGACTTCATAGATGATATTTTGGTCTTTTTTCGCACAAAGCGTGATCATTCATACCATCTCAGAATTGTTCTTCAGACTCTCAGAGATCATCAGTTGTTCGCCAAGTTTAGTAAGTGCAATTTTTGTCTAAGATCAGTATCATTCCTTGGCCATATTATTTCTGGTGATGGCATTAGAGTAGATCCTCAGAAGACTGTAGCGGTAAGAAATTGGCTTCGCCCTGTCTCTTCATTAGATATCAGGAGTTTCTTGGGTTTGGATGGCTATTACAGATAGTTTGTCGAGGGATTTTCTTCTATTTCATATCCTATGTCTAGATTGACTCGGGAGAAGGTTAAGCTTTAGTGGTCAGATTTTTGTGAGAAGAGTTTTCAAGAGTTGAAGACTCGACTCACCTCAGCCCCAGTTCTAACTCTTCCAGATGATTCAGATGGTTTTGTAGTCTATTGTGATGCATCCAGAGTAGGTTTAGGTTGTGTCCTTAGGCAGCATGCTAAGGTCATAAACTATGCCTCCATATAGATAAAACCCCATGAGAATAATTATCCTACTCATGATCTTGAGTTAGCAGACATAGTATTTGCCCTAAAGATTTAGAGGCATTATCTATACGGAGTTCATGTAGATGTCTTCACAGATCATAAGAGTCTCCAGTATTTCTTTTCTCAGAAAGATCATAATCTTCATCAGAGAAGGTGGTTATAGCTCTTGAAGGATTATGACATGAGTGTTCTTTTTCACCCGAGCAAGGCTAACGTTGTGTCTGATGCTCTCAGTAGACTCTCTATGGGTAGTGTTTCTTACGTCAAGGACAATAAGAAGAAGATAGCTCAGGAAATCCATCAGCTCTCCAGACTAGGTGTTCTCTTAGTCGACTCTTCATAGGGTGGTGAATGTGTTCAGAGTAGTTCAGAGTCATCTCTAGTTTCCGAGGTGAAAGAAAAGCAAGAGAGGGATCCCAGACTTATGAAGCTAAAAGATTCAGTTCATAATCAGAAAGTAGAGGCTTTCTCCAAGAGGGAGATGGTGTTCTTTATTGTCAGGGTCGTCTGTGTATTCCAGATGTAGATGACTTGAGGCAGCAAATTCTCTCAGAAGCGCATGGTCCGCGATACTCTATTTATATAGGGGCCACTAAGATGTACCATGACTTTTCGGAGATCTATTGGTGGAGTGGGATAAAAAAATATGTTGCAGAGTTTGTGGCTAAGTTCTCTACATGTCAGCAGGTTAAGATAGATCATCAGAAACCTAGTAGGTCCATGTAGGAGTTCACCATTCCTACTTGGAAGTGGAAAAAAGTGAACATGGATTTCGTGATGGGTTTGGCTTGAACTCGTCATCAGTATGATTTAGTTTGGGTTATTGTAGACAGAATGACCAAGTTACCTTATTTTATTCCTGTTCGTACCTCTTATTCAGCCGAGGATTATGCCAAAATCTATATCCAGGGAGTTGGTCAGATTACGTAGTATTCCATTATCTATCATCTCAGACAGAGGTACATAATTCACTTCTCACTTTTGGAAAGCATTCCAAAAGGGTCTTGGTACCCAAGTTCATCTCAGTACCACCTTTCGTCCTCAAATAGATGGTCAAGAAGAGAGGACCATTCAGACTCTTGAAGATATGCTAAGGGCGTGTACAATTGATTTCAAGAAAATTTGGGACGACCACTTGCCTCTGATTGAGTTTGCATACAACAATAGCTATCATTCCAGTATTCAGATGGCTCCATTCGAAGCTCTCTATGGTAGGAGGTGTAGATCTCCAGTTGGATGGTTCAAAGTTAGTGAGGCCTTATTCATTGGTCCTGACTTAGTATTCAACGCCTTAGAGAAAGTTCAGTTGATCAGAGAGAGACTTCGGGCTGCTTAGAGCCGACAGAAGTCTTATGCAGATGTTTGTAGAAAGGATATCGAGTTCGAGGTCAATGACTATGTCTACCTAAAGATCTCTCCCATTAAGGAAGTGAAGAGGTTCGTCAAGATAGGGAAACTCAGTCCCCACTATGTCGGTCCCTTCAGGATTCTCAGTTGCTTCGGAAAGGGAGATTATGAGCTCGAATTGCCTTCATATCTAACGTCAGTTCATCCGGTCTTCCATGTCTCCTTTCTCAAGGATTACATAGATGACCCAGCAGTTGTAGTCCCTATTTAGAACATTGATCTTCTGGACAACCTCTCTTATGAAGAGATTCCAGACGAAATTTTAGACTATCAGATTCGTAGGCTGAGGAACAAAGAAGTCTCTCTAGTCAAAGTTCTTTGGAGAAATCCGTCCGTTGAGGGAGCTACTTGGCAAGAAGAAGTAGACATGTGTACCAAGTACCCTCACCTTTTCTCCGCCAACCCAGATCAAGATCGAGGTAACAGTCCTCCTTAAGCTTATTCAGTTTCACGTTCAGCATTCAATACAACTTGATATTTCGTTTCATGTTCATGTTCCATCACAAATTTGGTATCAAGTACCATTGAATATTCATTCATTCATACATGTATCAGTACAATAAATAATCATGCATCAGATATGCATTCTCATTGCGAGAATCTCAGTCATGCATTTATGAATCAGTTACACATGCATCAGATATGTATGTTCAATATAATGCATTCAGTTTGTTAGTCATAATATCATGTTACAACTACTCATGTTCAGATTATTTTTTCCCCTCTCAGTCACTTCCATTGAGGAAGAATGTTCTCAAGGGGGGAGATATTATAATACCCGTGCCTCCTTCCTAGCTAGAAATCATCTCAAGGATACTAGGACTTACTTTGAAATGCAAACCTATATTTTTACACGTGGTATTTTTAAGATTTTCAATTACTACCACGTGGGAAATTGAGATAACTTTCCAACGGTGCCAATTTTGTCCAAATCTGACATCAGACGAGGAAGTAATGGACGTTTTACTTGGAACTGTCGAAAATGCCCAGGTATGATGGCTAAGTCGACGGACCACCACATATGTGACGGACTGCCACTTTGACCGTCAACGCAAGGCAGTTAAGCCACGTACTGGATAAGGACTGATGGACTAGTTGATGGACCGTCAAAGTGGTGATGGACCGTCATCAAGGCCGTCAACTCTTATCTAGTGAACCCCATTTTTGGTCCACGTCTGACGGGCTAAGTAACGAACCGTCAAGTGTCTGACGGACCATCATTCAAACCATCAAACACCACGTTGAGTTTATTCTTAGGTCATTTTAATAGGGATATTTTGGTAATTTATCACTCGCCTACATATACCCAGATTAGTCCGAATTCAGCTATTATGCTTATTATTATTTCACAAATAAAAACTAGAGTTTCTCTATAAATTTAATCTCCAAGAACAAGACCCAAACCTATTCAAGAATCAAATGATTTCAAACCCTTCAAGTACAAAAACGTCAAGAACCCTGAGTCAGGTATGCGTAGTGTTCATCTATGGACCCCTTTCGTTCATAGAGTTCAAGAACCACGCTTTTAAATGAGAAACTTCGATTTCCTTGTTGTTATGTGATGTTGTTCATGTTAATGATCATTGTTTAAGCTTCAATATATTAATTTAAGTTGACTTCCATGATGTATGCATGCTTGTAGTTAAAACCTATGAATTTGGATGGTTCAAGATGATTAAAATTGTTGAGAAAACCTATGCCTCAAAGTGTGCATGCAAGGTGTTTGTTAAAATGCCTAGAATGCTAAAAATCATGATCCCATGAACCCATAGTATTTAAATGACAAGCTATGTCATCTCTTAAGATGATTCCACATGAACTTCCACGCTATTGATATATGTTGCTTGTATGATTATGCAATGAACATGATATTAAGGTTGTCCAAGTACTTCCATGTGACATAAAATCCTTTCCATTCAATACATTGTTGATAACCATGCTTAGTATGAAATCCCTTATGTACGATATTATAAATTGTGGACTCAAATCTTGTGATCAACTCATGTCATGTGTGTCAGTTTCCTTCCATCGAGTCCTGGGGGTATTCGTACCCGAAAAATATTATTGTGTGCCTAGAGCCAAGTTACGTTACCTCAATAATCTTAGTCAAGCCATGATCTATAGAACTCAGTCAGTCATGTGTCTCAGGAAACCTCTGAAATCTCACGATCTAAGAAAAATCTAAGATAGTTGTGCTATTTCGTCAGACAACAGAAGTCATTTACTCAGTCTATGTACAGTTAGTTAAATCATGTTCAGTCTATTCATATGAGAGTAGAAGTTAGCACCGAGTGAACCCAAGGATGGGAACTCACCTGCCAGTTTAGGGTATGATTCTTAGCAGTTATCCTTATGTTCCAGAACTACATAGCCAGCGTAGGTTGAGACATCTTAACCTGTCAGACTAGGGTTGATGAGGTTGCTTAACCTGTCAGTTTAGGGTTCCCACCATTCTCATTTGAGTACCTTTCAGATGAGGGTCACTCATAACTGTCCTTACCAGTGGCGCGGTATTGCACCCTTCTAGTCGGGGCAGAGATTAGACCCCAACATTGTTATATGCATTATTGGGGCATGTCGGTTAAATAACTACCTCCTACAGTTTTAGGCTAAGTCTTAGTAAAAGAAATCATATAGTTCTTCAGATACCAGTATACCAGGACTGCTAGATACAATAAAATTCAGTTATAGTACGGAACTCAGATAGTTCCCTCAGACCCAGGACTGTCAGACACAGTCAGCCATGTTGACAGAACCATAGTTTCTATCATGATCAGTTATCATTAAACTATGTATTAGCGTACAGATTTAGCTTTCACGCATTCGCAATCTCAGTTTCTATGTATGCATGTTGCACTCTCACATTCATATCAATCAGTAAGTTAGCATTGTTCATGCATGTAACCGTATTTATGTTCAGCCTACCTCACTCGTATACTCAGTACTCTAGTTGTACTGACGTATTCGTGCTATGGTTCTTTCTCTTTATGTTACATCATATGTTCAGAGACACGAGTTCCAGACCAGCAGTAGCATTCACATTCCAGTATACAGAGTTGTAGTGAGTCCTCTTCATTCGAGGATGATATGATTTGATATATACATTTATTATTTAAGTTATCTATCAGTTTACAGAGTTAGTTGGAGACAGGTTCCTTCAACTTCTTATTCATACAGTGTTTAGAGGCTCTCAGAGTTAGTTCAGTTTTTATTCAGACTTCAGTTATCTTGGGTATTTTTCACCCACATAGATGTTATAATTATTTTAGTTGAACCTTATGGTCTATTGTTTATGTTTCCCACATATTACATGTATGTTAAGAAATATATAGGTACAGATATCAGTCATGGGTTAGATTGTGGTCCCTCGAGGTCATTAGCATTGTGTAGCGTTTCGGTTCAAAAAATTGGGGTGTTATAGATTATCTTGATCTCCTTTGATTTGCAGAATACAGGGGCAGAGAGATTTCTTCTCTCCTTCTTTTATGAAAGAGTTGATAAGGTTCGGGGCTTGGTTCAGCCAATTCTCAATCCCTTTCCATCTTACTACTTTTAAAATTTGTTTCCCGCAAACACAAAACTAAGACTAAGCATAAAACACCAAAGTAATCAAAAATGCATAACGAAAAATAAAACAGTTGCCAAATGACAAGTTCCTAGCAATGGCTCCAAAAACTTGACAATGCCCAAGCACATACACAAGTTTATGTGGTCTACCAAGTAATATATTGGCCTTCAAAAAATATAAATATTGATCCCATAGGGACTTTTATTAATGACTATTCAATTCTAGTTCACCATTTAGATTAATTGATGCAAGCATACCCAAAAGAGGGTTTTTAATATTTATAAACTAAGGTAAAATAAACAGTGCATAAAATAGAAGACCTGAAATAATCAATAGGATAAAGCCCAGGGTTAAAGCACTTCGAACAATCATACTACATTATTAAAGGTCATTTGTTAAATCGCTTATCTTGGTTTTTTAATTATAGGGTTAATCACATGATCGTAGTCTCCAGACCTCTAATCATTTACCTAACTTTGACATTACAACTACATCATTGTGCAGGGATGTAATAATTCAATTAGGTGATCAACGTCATTATCCTACATGTGAAATGAGTAAGACTTCTAGGTACATCCTTGTCCTAGACACTAATTTAAATTCCCTATTTCATAAATGAATAAGAACCCTACTTTGTTAATCCCTACGTTCTATCTCCCTATTCCCTCTCCTGAGATCACAAGATTGACAATATATATATTCTAAGGGATCAATCCTTAAAATAGTTAACAAAAGAATAAACAAGAAACCAAATATGATAAGAAAATTAAACAAAATAAATTTAAAATGATAAGAGTCATGTTCTTAGCTTTAACACCAGAAAGGGAGTGTTTAGCCACAAATAGTCATAATTATCATTCAAAAAATTGTATGAATGATCAAAACAATAAATAAAGTAAATTAAATAATGTAAAACCTAAATATAACAAGTTTGAGAAACCTCCCAATACTCCAAGATGGACAAAGATCCTAGAAAAAGTGAGCAACACCATTTATTTATAGTAACACAAGCCTAAGCCATGTATGAGTAGGATCAATCAAAAAACTTGAGCACTGAAATGAAGCATGAGATGCATAATATTTTGAACTGCAATAGAGAGAACAACGCATGATTTAGTGCACTGCAATGGAGGGTTCAACACATCCTAATCGCGGGCAGACACTGGAAATTGCCATCCAAATTTTGTCTAAGTGTTCCGACGTCCTTCCTTTCTATCCATACCTTGTGACGTTCTTTTGATTTGAATTCCAGCTTTTTACAATTTAATTTATCTTTAAATTTAATTCCTCAAGCATCCTAAAACATCACACAACAATAATTAGAGCTCAAAATAACATAACATTAACAAAGATGAGCAAGAAACACAGGCTAAGAATAGACTTGCTCGCTTAATCTTTAACATTTTTCTTTGGATCTTGACATGATTCAAATACACTTTACACATTAAGAAAAAAGTTTTTCCATATAATATTACAAATTAAAACCATTAGTAACTCATTCAAGATATTAGAATACATAGAGATACACTAGAACATCACCTAGCTCAAGCTAGTAAAACTAGTTTTCTCTTCTAGACTCTAATTGATCTATTTAAGTCCAAACTTGTTTGAAAATACTTCTAAATATCATAATTGCATACTTGAAAACTTATTTTCTTATTATATCATCTTCACCTTATAAATCACACGAATTATCCTTAAAAAACTAAAGAATCTAGAATAGCAACACTAGAGTGCATAAATACACCCAACACAAACTTCATTCATTACAAAATCTACTCATGCATTATAAGTAATATTTATGAACATATATCATATTCATGAACTTTATATAGAATCATGTATGATCCCAATTTCTAGTATAAGGAGCTATAGTTCACTTAGAAGTATAAATCATATTCCATTAATTTATAAACCCCAAAACTTATGCCATGCAACTCATGACTCATTCACTCATGCTTTATAGTATGCTCAATTCCCATAACTTATGGTTCACCCTTAATGACCAATGAAAATTTGCATTATGTCATGTATGTCCTTACATTATATCTTTTAAATGAATACATGTCGTTGATACTCTATTCCTTAGGAATCAATTAATTATCAAAGTTATGTATCATATTCTTTCATGCTTCAGGATCTCATGTTCTAACCCTTTACTGACTTTTTCTTATGTAAAGATACTGGTGATGGAAATAGATGAACCATGGTTTAGATGGGAGATAGTAAATGTTCCTTATTAGGGAATGATTATCGTATGCTTGTTGTATGTAAGGCTACATATTTAAAAGAAGATTGAGGAAAAGCTTTGGTATATGTCATAGTTAGTTGAAAATTCTAAAGGTGTCTTTTTGGTAATAGTGTATGAAAGTTGTTATTGATACAGGTATTAGAGAAAATGGAAAAATTCCTAAGTGGGTTGGTTTTCTAGAAGTTCATATGTTTTTGTAATGATATACTTGAATGTCATATTTGTATATAGGTGAATAAATGCATTGTGTGCTAGTGAATTCCTAGTAAGAGGTTGTAGTTTGTTATGGAAGTAGTAAAGAGTTATCAATACCCATGTGGAGATTATAAGTGGAATCAAATGAAGGGTAGTATTTAAGAGGAAAAACATTGTTGAAGTGGTATTTGAGAAGTGTGGCCAATTGTGAAGTTAGAAGTTCCATTGCCTAAGGCAATGTAATTCTATTCTAGCTTATGTTGTATATGGCTATAGTCCATGTAATAGACTTGTAGCCGTGTTGTGATTCCTTATTCAGATATCTTATTTAGATCATGCCCAAAAATTTTTTCTTCCGAATGTTATTAGAACTTCTTAGAAAGAGTGTTGAAGAAACACTCTAGTTATGTATAAAATTTTAGTATGATTCAGTCCGTATAGCCAGCAATTTAGTTTAGCAATCAGACAGATAATTTAAAATAGTTTTCCCTCCTTCCATCTAGTCTTACTAGCTGAGGTTTCATGAATATGGATATTCCATGAGGTAATTTATTCACATCCTTGCAAATTACGAATTTAATTCAGTCCATGCAATATGTCTTTGATTCAGATATTTAGCCATAATTTGGCTCATAATTGTTCAGTGCATGATCTTAGTTTTTTCTAGTATTCTAGCTCAGATATTATAATACCCCAAAAGCTCCTAGATAAGTTTCCAACTATTTGATACATGTTTAAAGATCCCAAAGACATTATGTCAAACTATAGATAAGTATGACCATTTATTGTGACACCCTCAAAATTTTAAGCTTTTATTTTTGGTCTTCCCTTATTTGAAATATCTATCTTTGACTTAAAATGTGTTCAGGTATGTAAATATGGTGTCTCGAAAGAGTTTTGGGATTTTTGGATGAGGTTCGAGGCTATTTTTGAATTTTGAGGCAGTAAACATCCACGATAACACTGTGTCATGAAGGCTACTCTCCATGATAAATGACATGAGATGGAGGTTAGCCTCCGTGATAGGTAGCATGTCACGCCGAGGTGTAAAATTTCATTTAGTTTTGATTTTCTCACATGGGTTGAGGGGATTTGTATATTTTAACCCTTGTATGACCTTAGTCTCATTATCTCATGATTCGTTCTTACATAATATACTTACTGATTTCGTGAAGCATTTTCTTCTAAATGTATTTTGTTGAGGAAGAATTCCTAATATGGAGTGACATACTTTATTCCATTCTTGTAAAGCTTCAATAAGTTCCTACTCATCATTCGAGGTGATGATTCCTAGGGGGAGATAATGTAACACCCCATATTTTTTGCTAGAATTAAAAACATCATTCCTACGTGTAAGAACTCTAATCCAATGATTTGTATATGGATGTATGTTTCATGATCATTATCCAAGTATGAAAATATCTTTTGAGGTGAAAAATGTTAGTAGAAACACTTAGAGAAAAGTTTAGTTAAGAACTTTTTATTCGGCCAAATTTTTGGTATTTGATGCTTCAAGGGAAAAAATTGAAAGATTTTAAGATCATGAATATATTGATTTTTTGAGATCAAGACCCACCTAATTATAGATAAATTTGTCCTCTTTCCAATGCATCTGATTTTTCCTTAATCTAATACCCAACGTAAAAGTTATGAGCATTTTTTGAGGAACCGGTGAGGGTCCACAATTTCAACGTGGCATGGGCCTTGTGCTCCGTGACTTTCAACATGGCATGGACCTTGTTCAGAAATGCCAAAACCCACATTTCTTTTCTGTTTTTCAAGGGCAATCAAGTCATTTACATCCTCAATTATCTATGACTGATATATACATGATTTTATCATTCCATAATCCTAAATACATAAAATACACAATCCCTTTCCTCCAAAAATCTTAAGAACATCAAGCTAGGTTTTCTTCCAGGAATTAACCTCCCAAGGCTCAAAATCTAAGTTTCCCATTTAAAGAAGTCATGAAAATCAGGTATGTGGGTATTCCATGAGGATCTCCTTTCACCCTCATGCCCAAAATTACGATTACTATTCATTAATTTTATGAAATCCAAACTATGGTTTTATCCAATTATCACCCCAAGTATGTTTTACATATTATTAGTCAAGATTCCAAGCATATCATCAAGTTATATGAGTTTTCCCAAAGTTACCCTAAATTCTCATTTTTAATTTCATTTTGATTTAGGGTTCCATGAATAGCATAAATTATATGATTTCTCCATGTAATTCTTAAATTCTACCATGAAATAGTGTTTCCTCATTAATTCAGGCATTCCTCCATACTCTAATCATTATAATTCGTTACATTGATGAAATTGTTGGAGTTTTGAGTTTAAGTTATGAAATTTCCTATCATGTCATTATTTTAAAATTTATCTTTAACTGTATTTTGTAATGTTTGTTGGCTCTGAACACTAGATATCTAGATAGTCAGTCATGCATGATTCAGATTTTCAAGATTTAAAGTTATTTAGACCGTGTTAGTACATGAAATTTATAATATTTTCATAATGAACACTCAGTAATATTATATCATGGTAAATACACCAGTTAACATGTTTATCATTATTTTAGATTATACATGCACTATTATTTTCAAAATACCATATTTGAGAAAATCAATTATCAGTGCATGTACTAGTTTATGCATCAGTGTTTGTTCAGTTGAGAGTAGAACTTAGCACTGAGCGAATTTAGGGAGGAAGAATTTCTTGCCAAGTTACGGTGAAACCTTTAGTAACAGTCCCTAAGTCTAGAACTATTTAGCTAGCGATGGTTATGAGAGGTCTTTCTTCCATATTAGGGTTTATACTCTCCTATGGGCACCTTTCAGTTTAGGATGACACCCAGTCCTTTGGGACATCAGCTTTATGGATCCACACCATCAGTGTGAGCACATGTGGAAAGGTATCAACACCCATCTAAAAAGGGTTATAGGTTTGACCCTAATTAGCTCAGATTAGGGCATGTCGGTTAAATATTAGCTCCCATAGTCTTAGTTTCAGTATTCAGACCATATAATCTTAGGTTTTCATGACCAAGTGTTCAGTTTATCAACTATTCAATTAATTAGTTTTACATATTATTACAACACATGCTTTACTTAGTCTTCCATTCATTCTACATATATATGCATTCATACTCAGTATTAATACATGATCCTCAATATGGTTTTATAGCCTATTCAGCTTTAACTTGAGATTTACATATTGTACTTATGTTTCTACTGCTTTTAAGGTTACAAATTGTTTTCCGCTTATGATATAGAAATTTTAGCAAGTTTTGCAACTTTAATATACAACCATGATTTAAATGCACATTTTAGCAAATAGTTTATGACCTCAGTTTTAAAGCGTACATTAAGTATTTCCATTATTTAGTGCATGTTCCACATACACAGTACATTCCAAAGTACTGACCACATATATGCATTTTTGGATAGGTTCCTCCTTAATGTAGGTACAAAATATAGTCCACACACTAGGGTCAGAGAGTTCATAGCATTCAACCGGCGGGTGATGATTTCTCATATTTCGATGACTCAAGTCAGTTGCATTACCTATATTTTATTTTATTATATTTATGTATCGATTAGGGATAGTTGAAGGAATGTCCTAACTACCTATAGTTAGTATACTAGAGGTTTCATGGATATTCAGTTAGAGTCAGTTTTTGTAATTTAAGTTCCTCACTCTCTCAGATCTCAGTGTTATAATCCTTGATCAGTTATATATTGAAACAGATTATCTCATGTTGATTATGTTTCTGCTCAGTCGTTTAGATTTTATATATATATTAAATTAGTTGCTCAAGCAGTTTGTCAGTACATGGGTTAGCTTGGGATCACTTGTGGTTCTAAGCACCATGTTATGACTAGGGGTAGTCTCAGGTCGTGATAGATGATCGACTGGGTATAGGTCCTTTGGCTAGTTAAAAATATTTATAATTTATGCCAGGAAACATTACAATTTATAAATTCATTATAAATGGTCAGTGGAATGCAATTATGGTTAGACAACATGGTTTTTATGCTTTATTATCTAAGATCCTTTCAACATTAGATAAATATATACCAAATATGCCTGATCAGACTATTTGGAAGCCAACATTTTAGTGATCTATTTTAGGAGGGGGTGATCAGCATATTTGCCTCACTTTTAGAATACACCAAAATATTATCAGTAAAGACAATGACAAACAAGTCCAACAACTGGTGGAAAACCCGATTCATAAAATCCATAAATGCGGTTGAGGCATTGGTCAAGCCAATGGACATCACCAAAAACTAAAAATAATCATACTGAGTTCGAAAAGCAGTCTTCGGGTTATCCTCCTACCTAATATTGAACTGATAGTACCCAGACCAAAGATGACCAAAGATCAATCTTAGAGAAAAACTTATCACCCAGAATTTGATTAAAAAGATCATCGATCCTCGAAAGTTGATACTTATTCTCTATGGTTACATCAATTGGAGGTAATGAATAGACATCATAATGGAACTATCCTTCTTATGCACAAATAGAACAGTAGCATCCCACAGAGACATACTAGGGTGGATAAAACCCTTATTAAGAATATCTTTAAACTATTTCCTGAGTTCCTTTAGCTCAGCCGAAGCCATTCTATAAGGAGGGACAGAAATATGACAAGTATCTTGAAGAAGATCAATCCCAAAATAAATTTCCCTATCGAGAGGTACTCAAGAAAGATCATCGGGGAGCACCTCACAGAATTCATTGACCACAGGAATTTCTACAATGAAAGACCTTCTCTAATTTAATCCTTAACATGCACTAAGTGATAATGGCACCATTTGGAAACCAATTTCCAGGCTCTAAAATACGAGATGAACATTACCTTGCATTAGAGAACTACCTTCCCATTTGATTACTAGTACATTTAGGAAATGGAAACTGTCCCTTTGGATTAGACAATTAAGAAACGCATAGCATGAATGCAATAAACCCATCACTAAAATCATATCTAAGTCTAACATGTCTAACTCTATCAGATCCATTGAGGTCTCTCTACCATAGACCAACATCACACAAACTCTAGAAAGCATTCTAGCCATAATGGAGTACGCACTAAGGTGGACACAAAAATAGATCAGGAGTACACTCAGGATCAAAGCCAAAATAGATAGCTTTATAGGGGTTCAAATAGTAAAGAGTAAACTTGGGATCAAGTAGACAATATACATCATGAGAAAAATGTTTGAGCGTAAATAAAGGACACCTCAGAATCATAGTGAGAGGCAAAAGTCTATAGATGGTTTTGACCAGCACTAGAGCTAGAACAAAAAATAGCACCCTTTGGGGGCAAGAGCAGATGGGGTAGCTACAATAATTTTATTCTCCCTATAAGCAACCTTAGGAGGACAATCCTCTGTAGATGAGCAACTATGAAATCTATAAGGAGTATAAGATAGATCTTACTGAGCCTCGTTTGCCTGAGACCGTGCTCATGTGCTGTAAATCGACTATCATACTAAGATTAATGGTAATCCAACGACTTCGGATAAGGATCACTAGCCGCAGAGTAGGAACAACTTCTTCTTACACCACCTACCACTATCTCTACTACTCCACTGATGATATTTACCCTAATTTAAATTTTGAAACTTCTTACTCTACCTTTCACTTATCTCCACTTGTTTTTTTTCCAACACTTATTCTATATACCCTAAAATCAAAGAAATGTCCATGTCTTTATTTAACAAGGCAACTTTACTCTCAAGAATGAAGTCTTGGGACAACCTAAAAGTAAACATCCTCATTCTAGCTCTTATACTAGACACCAACTCAAGAGCATATCAGAATAACTGATGGAACTTCCAGGCATATTCCTTAACTGACTTCCTTCCTTATTTTAGACAAACAAATTCCTTCTATTTCACATCTCTCAGCTATTGTTGAAAGAAGGGATCCAAAAAAGTACTAGAGAAATAATCCTATAGAGCTGACTAAATATTATCGCCCCTAGACTGGTCCCATTCCTAATACCACTAATATGCCATATATTTTAATTAGTAAACAGTGAACTCCACAACCTCTAAATTAGTGGGATGCATCAAACGAATTTTTTTTTGATCTCATCAATGAAGTTTTGAGGATCTTTCTCAACTTTTGAACTAATGAGGACTCAACCTCATAAATTTTCCAACCCTAGTGGCTTCAAATAATGGAGAAACAGAAAGAATACACTCAGTTTGAGATGCCATAAATAGGTGGAGAATATGAATCGATCAGAGAAACTTAACATTCGACATATCAACTCGAGGTCCCTGAGGAGGAATAGGGTGAACCGGTAAAGCTCCCTTGGGGTAGTCAGAATCAGCGACCCTTAACTGGGTTTGAACTCCTAGAGTAGGAATATCTCCATCTACACTATCCTTAATGGGACAGACGAGTTCTCATGAATATCAAATCTTCTTTGAGGTATGATATAACGGTGAACAAATGGGAATTAGAGAGATTCATAGTCTAAGACTGTAGCTTGAAATAGAACAACAAGAAAGAAAAACATTCCTAAATGCCTCGTATCCTTTCCCTTATAGGTGTGGCATGTTACAAATCCATAAAAGAAACTCTACTTCACATGGATTTTTTGCACACCAAATGAAACTAAACCTACCCTCTGATATCATCTTTGTCACGACCTAAACTTGATCCTAGCCATGCAATTATCTCATGTCCCACATGGACAAGATATTACCCCCCTGCACCTAACCAAACCAAATATAACTTTATTAATGTTAGATGTATTTTGAATATAAAATAAGATAGCATGCAATAAGCTTAAGTAAGTTCAAAATATGTATATAATCCAATGATCGATGATCAACCAAACAATCGATTGATATCACCTAATATCCATAGTAGTCCAAAAAAATCCTTCTAAAAAAAGAACCAAACTAAATATCAATAAAGTATGTTGGTATATGCCCCCTACTATAGCTAAAAATAGTCTAAACATTCTAATACATAAGAGACCAAAACATAAAATGTAGACTTTCAATATATGGAAGCTTACAACTTTAATGTCAACTCATGACTTGTCACTGAATCCTACTCACAAAGATGGAGGAGTAGAAGTATGACCAATTCCTACATCACGTAGGGATATAGCGTCCAAAGATGGTTAGCAGTTCGAGCTCTAGCATGAAACTTAAGGATAAGGGTAACATAATGTCATTGTCAATCACATCAAAATCATTAAAATCTAATGCACAAAATCAAATGCATTTACACATATATTACATACTAGTATAGGGAACAACTATTAAAATGTATTTTAAAACTTTAGCATAGATTGTGTAGCTCTACCGTCATATAGTAGTACCCATGGGCTATATAGAACCCATTTATCACCCCCTGAATGGGCCATAGTGCGTGTATCCATGGGGGTTTTAAACCACCCAATCATATACTAATGTGACTTAAGAACCTAATCATGTGATGATTTTTTGGGGGACATTAACCTTCCTAACTATGCAATAATAATAAAAGGAACTCGAACCTCCCTGGTCACTTTGACCCCCGCATTAGTAAATGCGGTTTCCACTATTAGTCACTTGGACCTCCACTTTTACGACTATAAAACCCCGCAAAATTTCAACCTTTACTCAGTCCATTAAAGCTTAAAAAAAGATCCCAGACTTAGAAATTTTAGCTAAGTGTTTAGTCTTAGAATTTTTTTTTAGCCTTCGTAAGATGAAAATATAATTTCTCGATCCATACGACCCTTAAATATTGAAATTTCAGTTGATTCATGATCAGCTATGTTAGTAGGTATCCCCAAACGAGTTTTGGATTTTTTGGACCGCGTTTAGACCACATTTGGTTTCCCAAAATAGTGGACCAATGTGACCCAGGTGTGTTGCTTTGCCTATCGTGTTTGTTAATATTATGCAGGATTTGCCAGTCAAAAGTACTGAGGCTTGGTGTGATCATGGCATGATGCATCGAGTATCGCATCGATGCCCTCGATGCACTGCATCGACAACCACAACGATGGCTAGTTTTCAGCTATTTAAAATCTGCGTCCAGAGGGGTATTTGGGTCAATTTCCGACCCCTATATAACCCTATAACACAAGATTCAACCCTATTTTTTCCCAAAATATACTCTCTTCTCTCAATTTCTCTCAAGAACAAGTTAGGGTTTTCCAATTGAAGATCCAAATTCAAGAGTCTCTCCGCCAATATTCCTAAAATCAAGAACTAAGGTATGTTAGATGTTGATTCTTGGGTTCCTTCCACCCAAGAAAATGAAGAATCCTTTTATATATTCAAACATTTTACATTTAGGAGTTTTTCATGATTCAAGTAAATTGAAATTAAAGTTCATGTTGTGTTGAGTTTTAATTTGTGTTTTGATTACAAAGTTCCAAGCTTTGATCCTAGTATGTGATAAATTGTGTGATGTTTATGATAAACCCCTTCAACTCGCATTTTGATTGATGTATCCATGATAATTAGGTGTAGAAATTGTTGTATAACCAAGGCATGCTCCCCATATTTTTGATAAAATGCTTTTGTGAAGGAAATAGTCATTATAGCATGTAGACAAGAAATCCCCGATTGTGTATAAGTTAATGCATGTCAAGTGTTTGTTGAAAGGCCTTAGTTAATTAATTATGAGATATTAGTATGTATTCCATATATATTTACATGTTTAAGACTTCCAAGTGCTTGAAGAGATGCCTCATGATTGTGTTGTGAATGATAGCCTATTGTCATATTATGTACGAGTTATCCTGTCTTGTATTATTTATGTTATCAAGTACTAGGGGTATTTAATACCCGACAATTTAGCTGATTATCTAGAGCCAATTTTAGTTTCATGATAATCTCAATCATACCATAATCTGTAGAACTCTGTAGTCAGTCATAGAACATAGGAAATATTTAGTAAGCTCAGTATCATTCCAGTCTAGTTTAGTGTTTAGTTCGGACTTCAGTAGTGTTCTGTCAATCAACGGAACTTAGTAAACTTATTTCAGTTCAATTAATCAGTACGATAAGTAACAATTAAGTCAAGCTTAGTATGAACTAAGAAATTAGTTTAGTGTCTTTCAGTTAGGATTAGGATTCAGTATCGGGCGAGCCTAGGGATGAGGGCTCACCCGCTAGATGGGATTGTGATCCCTATAAGCAATCCCTAATTTCCATAACTACGTAGCCAGCATAGTTATAAGGTGTTACCCGTTAGATAGGACAGACATACTTAGGGATCACCCACTAGTACAGGACAGATCTCAGGAGTCACCCGCTAGATTAGGACTGACTCCACAGTAGTGTGATTCATCTCGGGAAGGGTATCAGTATCATGCCACAGGAAAGGGTATTAGTGTATTCATCTCGGGAGTATTCATCTAAATAACATACCCTAGATCTCAGGAGTTACCCTTCCAGATGAATACTCCTACAGTTGCTTCATCAGTAGTCAGTACTCATTAATCAAAAATAAGTTTTAGTCTCAGATTCAATCTCAGAAATAGAACTCAGTTAGTATGATAGAAATTAGGATTGTCAAATACAGTCACTCAGCTTAGTAAGGAACTTAGATAGTTCCATAGATTCAAGGATCACCCACTAGATAAGAATGATCCTAGGGGTCCTCTCTAGATAGGATCAACCCCACAGAAATAATACGTGATACAGTGCTAGTAGAATCAGTTGTTAGTAATCCCAGAGTAGCAGTATATTTAGTTATCAGCTCTCATATTCAGTTCTAGTATACTCTGTCACAGTAGTTACAGATCCTCTATGTATGCTAATCCCGCTCTTGCATATCATCCATTTAGTTATTGTTTATGCATATAAACCCTTGCATTTAGCCTTACCTTATCTAGCATACCAGTACATTCTCACGTACTGACACATACTTTTCTGCGCTATGGTGTTTTATACCATAGGTTCAGAAGCATAAGCTCCAGAGCACCCATAGCAGTTCAGATTCATCCAGCAGCAGTAAACTTAGCAATGAGTCCTCATCACCCCAGGATGTTCCTTACTTTATTATTGTATTAGATTCAATATTTTTAGTAGATAGAGTTAGTTAGGGGATTGTCCCATCAACTCCACAACTCAGAAAGTTTAGAGGCTTTTCAGACTAAATATTCAGACAGTTGTATTAGTATTTAGTTTTCAGTTGTATTTCAGTTTGAACCTTATGGCATGTTTTATGCTAATTTTCTACATTTTAACAGTATATTATTCAGTTATTACAGCAGGTACCAGTAAAGGGTTAGCTTACGGTCCTTCGATATTATGAGCACCGTGTAGCCTTCGGGGTTCAGAATTTGGGTCGTTACAAACTTGGTATCAAACCCTAAGGTTCAACAGTGTCCTAGGAAGTCTGAAAATCTGCATCTAGTAGAGTCTTGTGCATGGTTGTTTTGCGCACCACACTTATAGATAAGAGGCTATAAGATTTTTTAGGAATAGTTTCCCTTCTTTCAATATTCATGTCATGCGAGTGAGCATGATCACAAGTTAAACTCTCAGCCTAATCCATTTTTTCTTTCATTTTTAGAAGAATCCTCCTCGCAGAGCTAATTCTATAGAGATGACAAACAACCACCTCATACCATAGATCCTTTGAATGGCAATGTGTCAAATGCAGAGTTTCGGGTAGCTTTTCAGGTACTAGCCCAATATGTGACGTCTAATATGCAGGGTAACCATTAGGCTGCAGCCCCACCTCAGCAAGATGGGGATTTAGTCACATCCAGAGTTAGAGATTTTATGAGAATAAACCCACCTGAATTCTTTGGGTCCAAGGCAGATGAGGACCCACTGCTTTATCTTGATGAGGTGAAAAAGACTACCCAAGTTATGCATGTTTCTGAGGAGAAGAGTGTTGAATTTGCATCCTATAGGTTGAAGGATATTGGATATGATTGGGTAGTAATGTGGAAAAAGAGTAGAGGGGAGGATGCAGCTTCCATGACTTGGCAAATATTTCAGGATATATTCTTAGATAAGTTTTTCTCACTTTAGATGAGGAAATCTAACATAGAAGAGTTTATGAACCTGAGGAAGGGATCTATGACAGTGATGAGTATTGCCTCAAGTTTAACCAGTTGTCTAAGTATGTCCCTAAGTAGATGGCTGACCCTAGGTCAAGTATGAGAAAGTTTGTGACTGGTGTGTCAGGGTTGGTGGTTAAGGAGTGTAGTACTGCTATGATCAATAGAGACATGGACCTTTCTAGATTGATGATGCATGCTCAGCAGATTGAGGTAGAAAAAGCTAAGTGTGCGACGTGCCAATAGGTTAAGGTAGAACACCAAAGACCTGGTGGTATGATGCAGGAGTTCGGTATTCCCACTTGGAAGTGGGAAGATATAAACATGGATTTTGTGACTGGTTTACCTCCTTCCCGATGCCATCATGATTCCATTTGGGTTGTTGTGGATAGATTGACTAAGTATGTGCACTTCTTGCATGTGTATACTTCTTATACTGCTGAGGATTATGCTAGATTGTACATCCAGGAATTAGTCAGATTGCATGGAGTTCCCTTGTCCATTATTTCAGATAAGGGTACTCAGTTTACTTTGCAGTTTTGGAGAGATTTTCAGAAGGTTCTCAGTACCCAAGTGCATTTTAGTTTTGCTTTCAATCCGCAGACAGATGGTCAGGCTAAGAGGACCATCCAGACTTTAGAGGATATGTTGAGAGTGTGTGCTCTTGACTTTAAGGGGAGTTGGGATGAGCATTTACCATTGATAGAGTTTTCTTACAATAACAATTTTCACTCTAGCATTGGCATGGCTCCATTTGAGGCTTTGTATGGGAGGAAATGTAGGTCACCTATAGGTAGGTTTTGTAATATCCCGTATCTTGCTTGTACTTATTCTAATTATATGGAACCTGGTATGGTCATATGGTATAGGTAACGGATGAGATTTGTTATGCAATTATTAATGGTGTAGATGGAATTATAGAGGCTGCCCGTATAGTTTAGTGTGGTGCGACTAAGTTAACGTTAAGATAACTATTTAAACTTGGAATCGTAAGCTAGTATTTGAATCTAAAGTTTAAGTGACCAAGTGTGTATAAGTTGAAGGTTAGACTAAAGGGATTAGAAGCTGAAAATGGAGCAAAATATTGAGGTGCTTGCTTGACTTATTTAAGCTAGTAGGTGAGTCACCTACTTAAGTTGTTTGAACCAAATTAATGGACCCATGGCTATGGATCAGATTTTGGTCTATGCTAATATACTCATTTGGGCCAAATTGAACAAAAAAAGAAAGAAAATGGGTAAGTGACCCAACACACCAATCTGCCAAGGCCCAAATATAATTGAGCCCAACAAGAAATTATGCAAGTAGGTGCATCACCTACTTTGAAGTTTCAGCTGCTTGGACCCTTAAGTAGGTGCATCACCTACTTGGACCAATTTGACCAATTTTATGGTCCAAAATGCAGCTAAGGAGGTGGACAAGATAGGGCCTTTAAAAGGCCAAGTTGCTGGTCATTTTACTTCACTTTTAAGTCACAAAAAAGGAGTATATTTCAACAAATCTCTCTACTCTCTCAAAAAACAACAAGAGCAGCAGCCCTATTTTTCCTTCTAGGGTTCTTGAAGAAACCCTCCCCTTTGAAGCCCAAGGTAAGTGAAAAACACTTAAGGTTTTGTTTAATTATCTCATGGGAGATTAGGGAAACAAGTTATAAGTGTTTGACTATAAGTATATGGCTGATTATAGAACAAGCTGTTTGTTCATGTTTCCTTGTTATTGAGGAACTTTTTTTCTTCTTCTTTGGTTTAAGTGTTAAGGAAAGTTCAAGCTCTTGAAGAGTTCGGTTAAAAGAATAAGTTGCTGAATTGAGGTAAGGTGACTGCCCCATTTTATTTTTCTTATATATGGATTTGAGAGGGGATTATGGATGTCTTGTTATTGAATGGGCCGATCCCAATCTTTATATAGGTGGCAGCTCAGGGGCGTAAGCCTAGCATGGGCCGATCCTAATTTATCTTTTTACCACTGATCAGCTGGTCATTTGCATTATATGGATTACAAAGATTATGAAGTAAGAAGGTAAAATGAAGAACGAATGTAATGTACCTTGTCCCACAAGTATTTATTAAGGTGGTCTACTAGTACTCCTTATACACTTGTATTGGATTTCTATTGAGCTTTTGTATCAAGTGTGTTGCTACTTTCTGCCTTACATATTCAGTACATATTTTCGTACTGACGTCCCTCACGGGGGACCTGGATTTCATGCTGCAGGCTGAGGCACTTCAACTCATACAACTCACTAGTAGGAGCGCAGGTTGTTCAAGGACTATTGGTGAGCTCTAGGTTGATTTGGGGCTTTCCGAGTCTACTCCATATATTTTGGTATTGTACAGTAAGTCAAGAGTAGGGCGGGGGTTTGTCCCGACCCTGACTAAGTCTATGTATCTTCTAAAGGCTTTGTAGACTAATGTAAAGTTATGGTAGTGTCCTGATTTTAGACATGGTGGCCCTACCGACCAAGTGTTGTACATATCAGTTTTAGGAGTGTATGTGTAGTTAATTTCATCGATGCATAATATTATGTTGTCAGAACATTTGGTTGTTACAGTTACATGCATGGGAAGTATAAGGTTATGAATTGGTTCTCTCGGGCCTTTACGGCTACGGGTGCCTGTCTGCCCCAATAGAATTTGAGGCGTGACAGGTTTGAAGTAGGTGAAGCTGCCGTGAGTGGTCCTGATTCGGTCTTTGAGGCTATGGAAAAAGTCAAAGTGATTAGAGAAAGATTGAAAACTGCACAGAGTTGTGAGAAGATGTATGCTGATGTGAGGAGAAGAGACCTTGAATTTAAAGTTTGTGACTTGGTGTATTTGAAGATTTCACCCTTGAAGGGAGTGAAGAAATTCGGGAAGAAAGGGAAACTTAGTCCCCGTTATGTTGGCCCATACAGAGTTCTTAGCTGTGTTGGTAAGGTAGCATATGAGGTTGAGTTTCCTTCAAAGTTATCTTCCGTTCACTCTGTCTTCCATGTCTCCATGCTTAGGAAACACGTTGGTGATTGTGTTGTTGTAGATCCTTTAGAAAACCCTGATTTGCAAGATAGTCTTTATTTTGAGAAAGTTCCTATTGAGATTTTAGATCACCATGTCCGAAGACTAAGGAACAAAGAAGTTCTTTGGGTCAAGGTGTTGTGGTAAAACCAATTTGTTGAAGGTGCAACTTGGGAAATCGAGATGGAAATGCGATCCAAGTATCCACACCTATTTTCCGCAAGCCCCAATCAAGCCGAAGGTACCATTCGGCTCTAAATCATTCATTTTCTATGCAGAATTGCAGTAGTTCAGTAGTTATTTTATACTATTCAGTTGTGATTTCATAAATCATGCACTCCTTGTTGTGTCCGAAATGTAGAATGAAGTAGAGACAGGATTAGCAAGTTACTTCAGCTGTGTACCCTTCGTTTTCTCCTTACTCTTAGTATACCTAGCGTCATTTGAGGATGAATGTCCCCAAGGGGGAGATATTGTAATTCCCTATACTTTCCTATGATAGAAAGCAAAATGTTGTTCGTACATGTGAAACCCCCCAATTCTATAAGCCATATTTGGGCAAATGAATTACCAAGAGTACCCTAGTTATAATAGATCTTATGATGTGTTAAGTGTGGTTATATGAGTCACTTAAGGTAGTACAAGCTGAGAGTTTTGAAATCCATCAAGTTTTAGTATTTGAATTCGCTAGGGTCATAATTGAATGAGCATAACATTATAAATATATGGTATTTCTGCATATTTCTACCAACCAACTTATAGATAATCGAATTAACTTTCCAACGATACCAATTTCATCAAAATCCGACACTCGATCAAGTTGTTATGGCTTTGCGAAGTAGAGTGCATCGCCTAACAAATCGCACAAGGCTACGGGAATAGGTGTGCGATAAGCAATGCGGCACACACTCAAATGTCTACGATAAGCAATGCGGCACATATGTAAATTTATGCGATAGTCAATGCGACGCATATGTAAATGTATGCGATAAGAAATGCGGCGTATATGTAAATGTATGCGATAGGCAATGCGGCGCATATGTAAATGTATTCGATAAGAAATGTGGCGCACACTTGGTGTTTCAGGTAGTAAAAACACTCCGTTTTGAGTTATTTTGAGGGAAATTAAGTCTTTTGACACTCTTTACACACCCCTAAATTTAACCTTACAAATTTAATAGAATCTAAACACATCATAACCCTATTATCAATCTAAGTTCATCATCCAAGAGCACTAAAGGAGAAAAACTACTAGGGTTTAAATGAATCCGTTATCATAAAGGTATGTGGGGTTTTCAATAAGAACTTTCTTTCGTTCTTGTGCCCAAAAATTTGTATTATTTTACGAACATACATGATTTTACTTATTTAATTATGAATTTGAGATGGAAACTATTATCCTATATTCTTGTTCAAGAAACTATGATATTTTTGTGATGTGTTAAAGATAAATTCCTTGAGTTTTGATGTTAATATCATGTTTCAAGTTGAATTTCTAGATTTTTATGTGAGTTATACTTGTTTGCTATACAAAGTATGAATCTTAAAATGTTTTGCTCTAGTGTTGATATATGGGATTTAAACCCTCTTTGAGATTATGATCTTTGGTGAAGTAATGTTTTATAAACACCTTGATATTTGAATGATTTGACCTTTTGGTCTTGAAAGAGTTATTTTTGAACTCGAATGAGAAAAGAAATCCACATCTTGATTTATTATGAAAAAGGGGTAGCATGATCGCTCCTGATATGAATTGTTGAATTGTGTTGTTGTGGATTTTCTTTTGAAATGATCTGAGCTCAGTTCGGGAGTAGTCTTTATCACCGAGTGGGAGGTATATCTATGATTGGTACTTCCCTAGAACTACGTGCCCCCATAGGATGTGAGCCCAAGGCTGATTAATATAGTGATCACTAGTGAATAAAAGATTAAGGTCCTACTCCAATGGCAAGGATAGGAAAGCTCTCCCCAATGTGGGTTGGATGTTTGACTCCATGTAGCTCACATATTTTATGTCGGTTGTAAGAGACTCCCAGTGTGTGTGTGTGTATTCTTCTGATTGAGAAAGTTATCATTTCTAAAGAATTTGATGGATATTTCTATATCTTAAAGAGAATTGTTATGAAAGCTACTCGTTTTGATGACTTGAAAATGATCATGAAAGTGATTGGGATTTACTATGATGACTCACATGTTTTCACCCGATGTGTTTTACTCTATGGTGATTATGATGATTTTATTTCGAGCTACGTGAGTCTCTTATTACAACATGCATATTTTCCTATGAATATTTGTGATATAGGACTTTTATGAAAACTTGCATACACCCTCATATACTCGGTCCATATTCCATGGTACTAACCCATGTATTTTTACGTGGGATACATTTTCCCTATAATGTAGGTCCAGGTGCTCATTCCCAGGCTTGACATGATTCGCCCAGCACATTGGTCTATATTTTCTACAGTGGTGAGTCCTCATGGTTCGAGGACTGGTTATTTCAGATTTTACTCTTTTATTTTGAGTTTTCATTTTATTCCCTGATGTTAGGGTTAGTTGGGGTCTATCTCAACGGCTCTGCGTTATCCAGTTTAGTAGAGGCTTGTCAGACTAGATGGTTAGATTGATCAATCTTGTGGAGAGGTTGTATTTTGTTACTTTTCGCATCTCTTTCTTCTTGAATTATGATATTATGGAGAATATCTTGATGTTTGATTATAGTAATCCTGTCGATGAGTGTTGAATGGTATGAAAACAGCTCAAAGGGTTAGCTTGGGGCTACTTGTATCCTTAAGCACCGTGTGATGCTTCGGGACCCGTTTTAGGGGCATTACAATAAGGAGCTTAGATAGTTCCATAGATTTAAGGATCACCTGCTAGATAGGACTGATGCTAGGGGTCCCCGCTAGATAGAATTAACCCTACAAAAATCATTAGTGATACACTGCTAGTAGACTCAGTTGTGAATAATCCCAAAGTAGCAATATATTCAGTTATTAGCTATCAAATTCAGTTCTAGTATACTCAGTCTCAGTAGTTACAGATCCTCTGTGTATACTAATCCAGCTCATGCATATCACTCAGTTAGTTATTACTCATGCATATGAACCCTTGCATTTAGACTTACCTCATCTAGTATACCAGTACATTCTCAGGTACTGAAACATACTTTCCTGCGCTATGATGTTTTATACCATAGGTTCTGAAGCACGAGCTCCAGAGCACCCATTGTAGTTCAGATTCATCCAGCAGTAGTAGACTTAGCAATGAGTCGTAATCACCCATGGATGTTTCTTATTTTATTATGTCATTAGATTCAGTATTTTTAGTAGATGTAGTTACTTGGGGGATTGTCCCATCAACTCCACAGCTCAGACAGTTTAGATCTTTTTCAAACTAGATATTCAGACAGTTGTATTAGTATTCAGTTTTCAGTTGTATTTCAGTTTGAACCTTATGGCATGTTTTCCGTCAGTTTTCCGTATTTTTACAATATATTATTGAGTTATTACTGAAGGTACCAGTAAAGGATTAGCTTATGGTCCTTTGGGATTATGAGCACCGGTAGCGTCCGGGGTAAAAAATTTGGGGCGTTACAACGACTCAGCTATCCAACCCCCATTAAAGCCCAATAAAAACACTTATCACACAATTCCATTCATTGAACCACTATATATATTTAGGCATACGTTGTTGGTATCATCGTACCAGCTACACTTGCAAGGTAACAACAACATGCCAAGCCATTTACATCACATGGGGGATTCACAACCACATTTGTTCAATTTTATGAATTCTCATATTTCTTATAATTAAAAACTAATTTCACATAATGGGTTAGGGTCATAACCACTTCAAAATTTGAAAGTTTGGAAAAATCATAATTCCCTTGTTCATTCGCAATACAATATACTCACAAGTTCAACACCATAATTAAAGCATAAAAGTCATAGTTAAGTAATGGAAAAATATTGTTCATCATTAAGCATTCAAAACCTACAACCATTGTTTACAAACCAACATCAATATTTCGTGAACAATGCTTTAAACATATGCTCTTGATAAATTTATAATGAGGGAAGAGTAACTTAAGTGCCTTAAATACCAAGAAATTTGGAGAGAAATCGACCCTTGAGCCCTTAGATAAACAACTTGATGAAACTCTAGCTTTACTTGTTTGAGGGAATTTAGAGAGACTTTTGGAGTTTATGAGAAGTTACTTAGATTTGATTCTGAGTGCCAATGACCCCCTAAGGGGGTTATAAGACGTGCGTTTTAATTTGAGTAAGAGGGGAAATGTGCATAATTCCATTACTTTAAAAGCTAAAAAAGTTTCATCATTAACTATGAGTCCACCATTAACTCATAGCCACTCCTTATAACTCATCACCATCAGTTATAACCAAGATAGAACCACCTGTATACCATAAACTACTGACCTTATGACATAATGACATGAATCGTAATGGGATCATACAAATCATAGGGTACATTCGTAGTCAACACAAAACCCAATTAGGTAAACACTGGACATTCTATGATTTACACCTAATGACTCGTAACAAGTCCTTATGGATCATAGTAAGCCACTTATAATACGAGTAAAACTTATCAACTTAATTACTTATTAGGTTACAATATTTCCCAATGACTCATCAAGACACCCTACAACTCGTAGAGTTCAGTTGTAACCAATGTAGTGGGCTCAGAACTCAAAAAAAATTCCAGACCCAAAGACCTGTGGCATTACAGTGAATTAGGGTATAGTGATACACCTGAAGATTCTAAGTTAGTAAGTGTTTAAGTAATTATAGGATGACTATTAAGGCTATAGAAAAGTAAGATTTCTATCTTAGAAAGATGTACTAGCAGCGGGTTTTACACTTTAAGATACAATTATTCAGGGTGAGTTTAATATTTATGTGTATTGTTAAATCTCAAACTGTAGAATAGAGTGGCTGCAGTTCATTTTAGAGTTTATTTGAGGGGTCCGCAGACTTAGAACGATGGCTTAAATCTAAGGGGGAGAGATAGAACAAGTAACCAAGTTAGGTTTATAGATTATAGTAGTGATTCTATGGAATTCTAGAAAAATAATAGGGAAGAAAGGTACTTAACTCATTCCTATCTCAGTACAATTCTTTTGTACTTGTGACAGCGCCCAAGAGCACATGTAAGTGTACGTGGTCTACCAAGTAATATAGTGGCCTTAAAAAAAGCTGAATATCGATCCTCAAAATAGTTAAAACAAGGATGAACAAGAAACCGAATATAATAAGCAAATTAAGCAAAATACATTTAAAATGATATTTTTCAGGTTCTTGGCTTTAACCCCGAAAACAGAGTGTTTAGCCACTAATAGTGATAATCATCATCCAAATAATTGTATGAATGATAAAAAAACATAAAGAACCTAAATTAAAGAATGTAAAACCTAAATATAATGAGTTTTAGAAGCATCTCGATATTCCAAGATGTCAAAAGATCCTTGACAAAGTGAGTAACGTATTTATTGTAAAACAAGCCTAAGCCGTGTATGAGTAGGATCCATCATAAAACATGAGCTCTGAAATAAAGAATGTGATGCATGTTGTTGTATAATGAAATGGAGTATTAGACACATGATGTAGTTCACCGTAATGGAGGGGGCAACGCATGCTAATCGCGGGCAGCCACTAGAAATTCCATCCAAATTTTGTCTAAGTGTTAAAACATCCTTCCTTTTTATCCAAGCCTTGTGACGTTCTTTGGATTTGAATTCCAACTTGTTCCACATAAATTTATATCAAATTTAATTCCTCAAGCATCCTACAACAACACACAACAAACATTAGAGGTCAAAATAACATAGCATTCACTACGATGAGCAAGAAACATAAGCTAAGACTAGGCTTCATTGCTTAATCTTTAACATTTTGCTTTGGTTCTTGACTTCACTCAAATACACTTTGCACATTAAAGACAAGTTTTTACACATAATATTGCACATTAAAACAATTAGTAACTCATTCAACATATTATAATACATTGAGATAGACTAGTACATCACCTAGCTCAAGCTAGTAAAACTAGTTTTCTCGTCTAGACTCTAATAGATCGATTTAAGTCCAAACTTGTTTGAAAACAATTCTAAACATCATAATTGCGTACTTGAACAATTAGTTTCTTATTTATATCATATTCAACCCATAATTCACGTGAATTATCCTCAAAACAAAACAAAACAATCTAGAATAGCAACACCAGAGTGCAAAAATACACCCAACATCACCAGCCCACACTTAAATCCTTGTTCATCTTCGAACAAATATTTATTGTAAGAATCATAAGGTTAGGTGACTCTACCCCTATAATACGTGTAAGACACTTAAGCTAGTACTACAATGACTATACAAAATGAAATTTTCGACACTAAGCATGTTATGTACACAATTGAAAGTTCAAGAACCCTACTTCAAAACATCCTAGCCTCAAAAATTGACTCTCCAAGTTGGCAAACTCATGCTAATTTCTCAATAAATGATATCATACAAATCACCAAATTCATCAAACATGTGCCTTCACAACAAGTGAGTTATGCATAATCACTCATTTAAACGCAATTTATATCACAATGGATACAAGAATAAAGTTTTCACTCACTCTCAAAAAGAATTCACAAGTTACACATAATGAACCATAGGCTCTCCCATAGTGTAATACTCCACTATATTCAGAATGTTAGGCTTAGGATCAAATAGGTCTTGTTGGGTTGTAATGCAGTCTAAGTGATAGGTAGGAACTATTTTGGGAATAGTGACTATCTACCCTAAGCACTTTAATACACTACATTGTACAGTTAAAACCAATCTCCAACAACCAAATTTTACCACTTTTGTCTACCCCTTTCATTTGTATTCACCCCATCTTGTTAAGCTCATTCACAAATACTATGGTGTGAGCTGCAAAGCACATATTTTTCATTTTTCCCTTTTTTGCATCCACTTTTCCTATGCATTTCTATGATAGCCACCCTTAACTTATGCATTTTTCCTTAGTTGAGGTGCATAATGTCCAAGGAGGACCAGGGCCAATACAGGTTCTTTATAACACAGCTGATTTAAAAATGGGAACTTCTTTCAAACAATTTCTCTAACTCCCAACCACAACACAACTATTTTTTCATACACCAATAACTATCACTTCTGGGCTTCATTTTCACCTTTTTATTCTTTAATTTCACACTCCTTAACTCACTAATTTTTTTATTAAAATGATTAGGAGCTTTGGATAAAATTAAGGTCTATCAAAGATGGTATTAAGCTACACAAGAAGTTGCCAAAGAAAAAGACAAAGGCTCAATGAGGCTTACTAGGATTATGCTCAATGGTACGTCAAAAAGAAGGAATAAATTAAGGCTATCAAAGAAATGCTTATATAATCACCTAAACCCACACTCTTTATTTCTCTTTGAACACAAACCAAGAAAGTTCTAGACATCACATGCAATGAGAAATATACAAACACCTCACAAAATCATGGCACATGCTCAACCTACATTGGATAATCATAGACACTCAACCAAAAAATAGCATGAATTCAACATTAAGCTAACAAGTACAAGAGTCACAAACATGAGACTAGGAGTCTTAAAATTAGAAATTCACACAATCAACATGCTCTTTTCATACAAAAAACTCACATTATGTATTAAAATATAGCACCAACAAGAACATCCTACACAAAAAAATTTAATATTTACTCTAAAGATGGGGAAAAATAGGAATTTCCCCACCCAAACTTAAAAATCTACTTTGTCCCAATAATATACTTTAAAAGTAGAGATAGAGATACTCCTTGAGTGATGTAGGCCTAGATAGCAGCATCTTTGCACATCAAGAGGGTCTAGGGACCCCACACTCAATTTTTGCCATGCTCCTTAGCTCAGGTTTTCTGGTACTCAGACTTCCCATAGAATTGTGACTAAAAAAAAACAAAATCTATGTGAATTAAAAACTAAAAAGAAAAAAAAAACATACCTACAGAACTTGAGTTGCCTCCCAAGCAGCGCCTGATTTAGTGTCACGGCATGACCCAACTCAACTTAACTCAATTCCTTCATCCTTTTCCTCACACTTAAAGGACATTTTCTTATTCATTTCTAACCTTTTGAGTGCGAACTCTCAAGGTCAGCAGCTTTCTCAACTATAGCCTTTTCAGGCTCATCAATCTGCATTATGTAAAGCTTAGGTAATTGTGGCTTAGGTTGCTCAATATAAGTGTCTGAAGAGGCCTTTTTTGGTAGAGACTCCACCACCCCACCCTTATCCCCTTCAACCACAGTAATCATGCATAATTCCATATAGTGGGATAGTGTATCAAGCTTTTAGTACATATTAAAACCTGATCGTTGGTGTCAGTATGAATGGAGAGAGTGAACTTCCCATGGTCCTTTAGCTTCATCAGAATCTTTTGAGTCATCACAAGGCTGCACTCCTTAGTGAGTATTACTGCCTCCAAATCCTGTAGTTTAACTTTATTAGAAACCACATTACTCAAGTACTTAGCACGCATACGCATTCCCTACAACACATCTAAAAGAGGTAAGAAAATATCTCGCTCTCTAAACGTATTAAAGAAATTCTTGAAGAACACATCCTCATTTACCTTTTTATGCTTCTGTGGAAAAGTTAGTTGTGGGATCTTCTTCACTTCTACAACAATTTTTCTTTTGTGTACTCAGACTTCCTCAACTCTTTGGCAACTTGGAAATTTTCCTGTTAGAGAGTTAAATTTGTATCTACCTCCTTTGTTTTCTTTAGAGGTTTTTCATTAAGTTTTTTCCCACTCCTCAAAGTGATTGTCATTACTTGTTTAGGAGATTGTGTGTTACTAGGAAAACTACATAAAGGCCTAGTATTTAATGTCAACTTTAACTACCCTAACTACAACTCTAAGCTTCTGGTAGCAGCTTGTTGCTTCTTTACATTTGCATACAACTGTGTTTGATTAACTAGAATCTATTTCATCATCTCTTCCAAGTTGATAGTTGACTGATTTCCTTATGCTTGTGGATGTTGAATTTTCTATTGCTGAGCATTCCACGACTAATTTAGTGGCTGAGTCTACCACTTCATGTTGTAGGTGTTCCCATAAGTATTCTTTTGAGTATTTCCCACATACATCACAGTCTCCTGATTAGAAGTATATATAGCCGCTGAATGGCTACTATTACCATATACTTCATACCAACCTGCAATTTGTTGAATTGCATTACCCATAGCTGCAGGATGTGTGGCACCTAATTTTATATTGTTGATCTACGTAGTCAACTAATTTTTTTAATGCATAAATTTGAGATGATATTGCAGTAAACTTATCCACTTCAAAAACACCTACAACTTTTTTAGTAGCACTCATTCAGTCTAAATGCCACTTAGGACTACCTTGTGTAATTCAGTTAAAAAAAGTATATAGCTCATCATACGTCATCTCTAGGGAATGAACACCTACAGCTGAATCAAACAAAATCTTTGTGTTATTTTCAAGTGCCTCAACAAAAGTAAGATATAATACCTCATTAGACTGTTTAAGCTGTGGACAATCCCATAGTAGATCATTGAAATGCTCCCAAGGATGATATAATTTTTCATATGACATTTACTTAAAGCATACATTCTCACTGCGAAGTCTCATAATTTTTCTAGAAGGGTAAAATTAGCTAAGGAATCTCCGAGTTAAGTCATCCCATGATGTGATTGAATTTGCCAGCTCAATATTCAACTACTTCTTTGCTTCCCCCAATAATGTTAAAGGGAAATACTGTTAGCCTCACATAATCAGAATACATATCCATAGGGATAATATGTCACTAATTTCCATAAAGTTCCACAAGTGAATTTGTTGATTTTCATGCGAAAGCCTAGTAAATTGTCCACTGCTGAATAGAAGATACACCATATTAAAGCCTAGTGTTCATCTATGGACCTCTTTTGTTCATAGAGTTCAAGAACCATGCTTTTAAATGAGAAACTTTGATTTTCTTGTTGTTATGTAATGTTTTTCATGTTATTGATCATTGCTTAATCTTCAAGATATTAATTTAAGTTGACTTCCATAATGTATGAATGCTTGTAGTTAAAACCCATGAATTTGGATGGTTCAAGATGATTAAGATTGTTGAGAAAACCTATGCCTCAAAGTGTGCATACATGGTGTTTGTTAAAATGACTAGAATGCTTAAAATCATGATCCCATGATCCCATAGTATTTAAATGACAAGCTATGTCAATTGTTAAGATGATTCCACATGAACTTACATGCTATTGATATGTGTTGCTAGTATGATTATGCAATGAACATGATATTAAGGTTGTGCAAGTACGTCCATGTGACATGAAATCATTTCCATGCAATACATTGCTGATAACCATGCTTAGTATAAAATCCCATAAGTACGATATTATGAATTGTCAACTCAAATCTTGTGATCAAGTCATGTCATGTGTGTCAGTTCCTACCATTGAGTCCTGAGGGTATTCGTACCCAAAAATTATAGTTGTGTGCCTAGATCCAAGTCATTTTACCCCAATAATCTTAGTCAAGCCATTATCTATAGAACTCAGTCACTTATGTGACTCAGGAAACCTTCAAAATCTCACGATCTCAGCAAAATCTCAGATACTAGTGTTATTCCGTCAGCCAACGAAAGTCAGTTACTCATTCCATGTACAATCAATTAAATCATGTTCAGTCTCTTCAGATGGAAGTAGAAGTTAGCACTGAGTGAACCCAAGGATGGGAACTCACCTGCCAGTTTAGGGTGTGATTGTTAGCAGTCATCCTTGTGTTCTAGAACTATGTAGCCAGCGTAGGTTGAGACATCTTTACCTGTCAGACTAGGGTTGATGAGGTCGCTTAACCTGTCAGTTTAGTGTTCCCACCATTCTCATTTGAGTAACTTCCAGATGAGGGTCACTCACAACAGTCCTTACCAGTGGCGCGGTATTAACACCCCTCAAGGACAATATGATTTGATTTATTCATTTATTATTTTAGTTAGCTATCAGTTTACAGAGTTAGTTGGACACATGTTCCTTCAACTCTTTATTTAAACAATGTTTAGAGGCTCTCAGATTTAGTTCAGTTCTGATTCAGACTTTAGTTATCTTGGGTATTTTTCACCCACATAGATGTTATAATTATTTCAGTTGAACCTTATGGTCTATTATTTATGTTTTCCATATATTACATGTATGTTAAGAAATGTACAGGTATAGATATCAGTCATGGGTTAGATTGTGGTCCCTCGGGGTCATGAGCACTGTGTAGCATTCCGATTTAGAAAATTGGGGTGTTACAAACTTGGTATCAGAGCCTAAGGTTCAATAGAGTCCTAGGAAGTCTGAAAGCCGCATCTAGTAGAGTCTTGTGCATGGGTGTGTTTTGCGCCATATTTATGTATAGGAGTCTATGAGATGTTTTAGGAACAGTTTCCCTTCTTTCAGTATTCATGTCATGCTAGTGAGCATAATCTTAAGTTAAACTCTCAGTCTAATTCGTTCTTCTCTTATTTTAGAATATGCCTCCAAAGAGAAGAAACTAGCCAGTTCTTCAGCCTGAAAACCCTTTGGGCGAGCATGTTTCTCATGTGGAGTTTAGAGCTGCATTCATAACACTTGCTCAGTACGTGGCTGACCAGAATGAATGGCCACCAGTTATTTCGTCCAATCCAGTGGCCAATTCCATAGAAGCTAAAAGTTGGGACTTCACCCGAATGAACCCTCTATCTTTCTTTAGGTCTAAGTCTGGTAAAGACCCTCAGGATTTCATTGATCAAGTACAGAAGGTCATTGAAATCATGGGAGTTACTTCTGTTTAGAGCATCGAGTTAGATGCATACCAGTTACAGGATGTTACTTACACTTGGTACAAACAGTTGAAGTGTGAGATGTTAGAAGATGCAGGTCCTATAGAGTGGGAGGAATTTGTCATGGTTTTCTTAGATAAATTATTTCCCTAAGAGCTGAAGGAGGCCAATGTTCTTGAGTTTGTCAACCTCAGAAAGGGAAATATGAAGGTTAGGGAGTATTCTCTTAGATTTACGCAGCTAGCCAGATATGCCCCTTATGTGATTACAGACAACAAGGCTCAGATGAGCAAGTTCGTGTCAGGAGTCAATGATACCATGGTAAATGAGTGTAGATCTGCAATGCTGAACAGTGATATGTCTTTAGCCAGGCTCAGGAAATAGAGGAGAAAAAGGTTAGGGCTAGGGAGAGGCAGAATAAGATAGAAAGATCAAGCAGTTTTAGTTTTTCTCAACCTAAATTAGAAGGAGAAAACCATTCGCAGTTTCGTCCCAAGTCATCAGCTTCATCTCCTTCCTCCGCTAGTGCTCCAGTTCTGAAATTCAAAGATGGAAACAGAGATAGAGCACCAGGCTCTAAATCCCAGGGAGTCAGCAATGCCCGAACTAATCCCCTATGTCAAACTTGTGGTAAGAACCACCAGGGTGTTTGCAGATATGGTAGTGATGTTTGTTTCGGTTGTGGCAAGCCAGGACACAGAGTCAGAGATTATCCATAGTCTAGTTATTAGGATCAGATAAATTGTTCCACAGCTCAGTCGGTCGCCCGAACAAGTAGGGTGCCACTTCCAGTGCTACTAGTGGCAATGCCCAAATAGACTCTATGGTCTTAAGATTCGACAAGATCAGGAAAATTCTCCTGATATAATTACTGGTACGTTACAGATTTTCCATGTTCATGTTTATGCTTTGCTAGATCCAGGTACATCCTTGTCTTTTGTCACTCCATACATAGCAGACAATTTTGGAATCAGTCTCAAAATTTTAACAGAGCCCTTTTTAGTCTCTAGCCAGTGGGTAAAACAATTATAGCTCGGTGGGTATACAGGAACTGCTCGGTTATGATATTTCAGAAATCCACATCAGCAGATTTAGTCGAGTTAGATATGACTAATTTTGATGTCATTCTAGGCATGGATTATCTTCATTCCTGCTATGCCACAGTCGACTACAAAAATAGGATAGTTTAATTTCAGTTCCCGAATGAGACCGTCCTAGAATGGAAGGGTAGTACTTCATCTTTCAGGGGTCAGCTTGTTTCCTACCTTCGGGCAAGGAAAATGATTTCTAAGGGGTGCGTGTATCATCTCGTGCATATTAAAGATTCCAGTTCCAAATCACATAGTTTTGAATTAATACCAGTGGTTAATAAATATTGAGACATGTTTCCTGAAGATCTTCCAGGCATTCCTCCTCGAAGGGAAAAAGACTTCGGCATAGACCTTCTCCCAGATACTCAGCCTATTTCTATTCCTCCATACAAAATGGCACCAGCAGAACTCAATGAACTGAAATATCAGTTGAAAAATCTCTTAGATAAGGGATTCATCAGGCCCAGTGTATCCCCATGGGGTGCACCAGTCTTATTCATGCGCAAGAAAGATAGTTCTCTCAGGATGTGTATTAATTACCTTCAGCTCATAAATGTTACGGTCAATAACAGGTATCTACTTCCCAGAATAGATGATTTGTTTGACCAACTTCAGGGTACCAGTTATTTCTCCAAGATAGACCTCGGATCAGGCAATCATCAGCTCAGAGTTAGGGAATGTGACATCCCAAAGACAGTTTTTCGTACTCGGTATTATCACTTCAAATTTATAGTCATGTCCTTTGTTCTTACCAATGCCCAGCAGCTTTCATGGACTGGATAAACCGGGTGTTCAATAAATACTTAGACATGTTCGTCATAGTTTTCATAGATGATATTTTGGTCTTTTTTCGCACAGAGCGTGATCATTCATACCATCTCAAAATTGTTCTTCAGACTCTCAGAGATCATTAGTTGTTCGCCAAGTTTAGTAAGTGCAAATTTTGTCTAAGATCAGTATCATTCTTTGGCCATATTGTTTCCGATGATGGCATTAGAGTAGATCCTCAGAAGACTGAAGCGGTAAGAAATTAGCCTCGCCCTGTCTCTTCATTAGATATCAGGAGTTTCTTAGGTTTGGCTGGCTATTACAGATGGTTTGTCGAGGGATTTTCTTCTATTTCATATCCTATGTCTAGATTGACTCAGGAGAAGGTTAAGCTTTAGTGGTCAGATTCTTGTGAGAAGAGTTTTCAAGAGTTGAAGACTCGACTCACCTCAGCCCCAGTTCTAACTCTTCCAGATGATTCAGATGGTTTTGTAGTCTATTGTGATACATCCAGAGTAGGTTTAGGTTATGTCCTTAGGCAGCATGGTGAGGTCATAGACTATGCCTCCATATAGATAAAACCCCAGGAGAATAATTATCCTACTCATGATCTTGAGTTAGCAGCCATAGTATTTGCCCTAAAGATTTAGAGGCATTATCTATACGGAGTTCATGTAGATGTCTTCACAGATCATGAGAGTCTCCAGTATTTCTTTTCTCAGAAAGATCACAATCTTCATCAGAGAAGGTGGTTATAGCTCTTGAAGGATTATGACATGAGTGTCCTTTTTTACCCGAGCAAGGCTAACGTTGTGTCTGATGCTCTCAGTAGACTCTCCATGGGTAGTGTTTCTCACGTCAAGGATAATAAGAAGAAGATAGCTCAAGAAATCCATCAGCTCTCCAGACTAGGTGTTCTCTTAGTCGACTCTTCAGAGGGTGGTGTATGTGTTCAGAGTAGTTCAGAGTCATCTCTAGTTTCCGAGGTGAAAGAAAAGCAAGAGAGGGATCCCAGCCTTATCAAGCTAAAAGATTCAGTTCATAATCAGAAAGTAGAGGCTTTCTCCCAAGAGGGAGATGGTGTTCTTCATTGTCAGGGTCGTCTGTGTATTCCAGATGTAGATGACTTGAGGCAGCGAATTCTCTCAGAAGCGCATGGTCCGCGATACTCTATTCATATAGGGTCCACATAGATATACCGTGACTTTTCGGAGATCTATTAGTGGAGTGGGATAAAAAGAGCTGTTGCAGAGTTTGTGGCTAAGTTCTCTACATATCAGCAGGTTAAGATAGATCATCAGAAATCTAGTAGGTCCATGCAGGAGTTCACCATTCCTACTTGGATGTGGAAAGAAGTGAACATGGATTTCGTGATGGGTTTGGCTTGAACTCGTCATCAGTATGATTTAGTTTGGGTTATTGTAGACAGAATGACCAAGTTACCTTATTTGATTCCTGTTCATACCTCTTATTCAGCCGAGGATTATGCCAAAATCTATATCAGGGAGTTGGTCAGATTACGCAGTGTTCCATTATCTATCATCTCAGACAGAGGTACATAATTCACTTCTCACTTTTGGAAAGCATTCCAAAAGGGTCTTGGTGCCCAAGTTCATCTCAGTACCACCTTTCATCCTCAGATAGATGGTCAAGTAGAGAGGACCATTTAGACTCTTGAAGATATGCTAAGGGTGTGTACAATTGATTTCAAGAAAAGTTGGGACGACCACTTGCCTCTGATTGAGTTTGCATACAACAATAGCTATCATTCCAGTATTCAGATGGCTTCATTCGAAGCTCTCTGTGGTAGGAGGTGTAGATCTCCAGTTGGATGGTTCAAAGTTAGTGAGGCCTTAGTCATTGGTCCTGACTTATTATTCGACGCCTTAGAGAAAGTTCAGTTGATCAGAGAGAGACTTCGGGCTGCTCAGAGCCGACAGAAGTCTTATCAGATGTTTGTAGAAAGGATATCGAGTTCGAGGTCAATGACTATGTCTACCTAAAGATATCTCCCATGAAGGAAGTGAAGAGGTTCGTCAAGATAGGGAAACTCAGTCCCCACTATATCGGTACCTTCAGGATTCTCAGTCGCTACGGAAAGGTAGATTATAAGCTCGAATTGCCTTCAGATCTAACGTCAGTTCATCCGGTCTTCCATGTCTCCTTGCTCAAGGAGTACATAGATGACCCAGAAGTTGTAGTCCCTATTCAGAACATTGATCTTCTGGACAACCTCTATTATGAAGAGATTCCAGACGAAATTTTAGACTATCAGATTCGTAGGCTGAGGAACAAAGAAGTCCCTCTAGTCAAAGTTCTTTGGAGAAATCATTCCGTTGAGGGAGATACTTGGCAAGAAGAAGTAGACATGTGTACCAAGTACCCTCACCTTTTCTCCGCCAACCCAGATCAAGCTCGAGGTAACAGTCCTCCTTAAGCTTATTCAGTTTCACGTTCAGCATTCAATACAACTTGATATTTCATTTCATGTTCATATTCTATCACAAATTTGGTATCAAGTACCATTGAATATTCATTCATTCATACATGTATCAGTACAGTAAATAATCATGCATCAGATATGCATTCTCATTGCGAGAATCTCAGTCATGCATTCATGAATCAGTTACACATGCATCAGATATGTATGTTCAATATAATGCGTTCAGTTTGTTAGTCATAAGATCATGTTACAACTACTCATGTTCAGATTATTGTTTCCCCTCTCAGTCACTTCCATTGAGGAAGAATGTTCTCAAGGGGGGAGATATTATAATACCCGTGCCTCCTTCCTAGCTAGAAATCATCTCAAGGATACTAGGACTTACTTTGAAATGCAAACCTATCTTTTTACACGTGGTATTTTTGAGATTTTCAATTACTACCACGTAGGAAATTGAGATAACTTTCCAACGGTGCCAATTTTGTCCAAATCTGACATCAGACGAGGAAGTAATGGACGTTTTACTTGGAACTGTCGAAAATGCCCAGGTATGATGGCTAAGTCGAGGGACCACCACATATGTGACGGACCACCACTTTGACCGTCAACGCCAAGGCAGTTGAGCCACGTACTGGATATGGACTGATGGACTAGTTGATGGACCGTCAAAGTGGTGATGGACCGCCATCAAGGCCGCTAACTCTTATCCAGTGAACCCCATTTTTTGTCCACGTCTGACGGGCTAAGTAACGAACCGTCAAGTGTCTGACGGACCATCATTCAAACCATCAAACACCACGTTGAGTTTATTCTTAGGTTATTTTAATAGGGATATTTTGGTAATTTATCACTCGCCTACATATACCCAGATTAGTCCGAATTCAACTATTATGCTTATTATTATTTCACAAACAAAAACTAGAGTTTCTCTATAAATTTAATCTCCAAGAACAAGACCCAATCCTATTCAAGAATCAAATGATTTCAAACCCTTCAAGTTCAAAAACGTCAAGAGCCCTGAGTCAGGTATGCGTACTGTTCATCTATGGACCCCTTTCGTTCATAGAGTTCAAGAACCACGCTTTTAAATGAGAAACTTCGATTTCCTTGTTGTTATGTGATGTTTTTCATGTTAATGATCATTGTTTAAGCTTCAATATATTAATTTAAGTTGACTTCCATGATGTATGCATGCTTGTAGTTAAAACCTATGAATTTGGATGGTTCAAGATGATTAAAATTGTTGAGAAAACCTATGCCTCAAAGTGTGCATGCAAGGTGTTTGTTAAAATGCCTAGAATGCTAAAAATCATGATCCCATGACCCCATAGTATTTAAATGACAAGCTATGTCATCTCTTAAGATGATTCCACATGAACTTCCACGCTATTGATATATGTTGCTTGTATGATTATGCAATGAACATGATATTAAGGTTGTCCAAGTACTTCCATGTGACATAAAATCCTTTCCATTCAATACATTGTTGATAACCATGCTTAGTATGAAATCCCTTATGTATGATATTATAAATTGTGGACTCAAATCTTGTGATCAACTCATGTCATGTGTGTCAGTTTCCTTCCATCGAGTCCTGGGGGTATTCGTACCCGAAAAATATTATTGTGTGCCTAGAGCCAAGTTACGTTACCTCAATAATCTTAGTCAAGCCATGATCTATAGAACTCAGTCAGTCATGTGTCTCAGGAAACCTCTGAAATCTCACGATCTAAGAAAAATCTAAGATAGTTGTGCTATTTCGTCAGACAACAGAAGTCATTTACTCAGTCTATGTACAGTTAGTTAAATCATGTTCAGTCTATTCATATGAGAGTAGAAGTTAGCACCGAGTGAACCCAAGGATGGGAACTCACCTGCCAGTTTAGGGTATGATTCTTAGCAGTTATCCTTATGTTCCAGAACTACATAGCCAGCGTAGGTTGAGACATCTTAACCTGTCAGACTAGGGTTGATGAGGTTGCTTAACCTGTCAGTTTAGGGTTCCCACCATTCTCATTTGAGTACCTTTCATATGAGGGTCACTCATAACTGTCCTTACCAGTGGCGCGGTATTGCACCCTTCTAGTCGGGGCAGAGATTAGACCCCAACATTGCTATATGCATTATTGGGGCATGTCGGTTAAATAACTACCTCCTACAGTTTTAGGATAAGTCTCAGTAAAAGAACTCATATAGTTCTTCAGATACCAGTATACCAGGACTACTAGATACAGTAAAATTTAGTTATAGTACGGAACTCAGATAGTTCCCTCAGACCCAGGACTGTCAGACACAGTCAGCCATGTTGACAGAACCATAGTTTCTATCATGATCAGTTATCATTAAACTATGTATTAGCGTACAGATTTAGCTTTCACGCATTCGCGATCTCAGTTTCTATGTATGCATGTTGCACTCTCACATTCATATCAATCAGTTAGTTAGCATTGTTCATGCATGTAACCGTATTTATGTTCAGCCTACCTCACTCGTATACTCAGTACTCTAGTTGTACTGACACATTCGTGCTATGGTGCTTTCTCTTTATGTTACATCATAGGCTCAAAGACACGAGTTCCATACCAGCAGTAGCATTCACATTCCAGTATACAGAGATGCAGTGAGTCCTCTTCATTCGAGGACGATATGATTTGATTTATTCATTTATTATTTAAGTTATCTATCAGTTTACGGAGTTAGTTGGAGACATGTTCCTTCAACTCCTTGTTCATACAGTGTTTAGAGGCTCTCAGAGTTAGTTCAGTTTTTATTCAGACTTCAGTTATCTTGGGTATTTTTCACCCACATATATGTTATAATTATTTCAGTTGAACCTTATGGTCTATTGTTTATGTTTCCCATATATTACATGTATGTTAAGAAATATATAGGTACAGATATCAGTCATGGGTTAGCTTGTGGTCCCTCGAGGTCATGAGCATCGTGTAGCGTTCTAGTTCAAAAAATTGGGGTGTTATAGATTATCTTGATCTCCTTTGATTTGCGGAATACAGGGGTAGAGAGATTTCTTCTCTCCTTCTTTTATGAAAGAGTTGATAAGGTTCGGGGCTTGGTTCAGCCAATTCTCAATCCCTTTCCATCTTACTACTTTTAAAATTTGTTTCCTGCAAACACAAAACCAAGACCAAGCATAAAACACCAAAGTAATCAAAAATGGATAACGAAAAATAAAACAGTTGCCAAATGACAAGTTCCTAGCAATGGCTCCAAAAACTTGACAATACCCAAGCACAGACACAAGTTTATGTGGTCTACCAAGTAATATATTGGCCTTCAAAAAATATAAATATTGATCCCATAGGGACTTTTATTAATGACTATTCAATTCTAGTTCACCATTTAGATTAATTGATGCAAGCATACCCAAAAGAGGGTTTTTAATATTTATAAACTAAGGTAAAATAAACAGTGCATAAAATAGAAGACCTGAAATAATCAATAGGATAAAGCCTAGGGTTAAAGCACTTCGAACAATCATACTACATTATTAAAGGTCATTTGTTAAATCGCTTATCTTGGTTTTTTAATTATAGGGTTAATCACATGATCGTAGTCTCCAGACCTCTAATCATTTACCTAACTTTGACATTACAACTACATCATTGAGCAGGGATGTAATAATTCAATTAGGTGATCAACGTCATTATCCTACATGTGAATTGAGTAAGACTTCTAGGTACATCCTTGTCCTAGACACTAATTTAAATTCCTTATTTCATAAATGAATAAGAACCCTACTTTGTTCATCCCTACGTTCTATCTCCCTATTCCCTCTCCTGAGATCACAAGATTGACAATATATATATTCTAAGGGATCAATCCTTAAAATAGTTAACAAAAGAATGAACAAGATACCAAATATGATAAGAAAATTAAACAAAATAAATTTAAAATGATAAGAGTCATGTTCTTAGCTTTAACACCAGAAAGGGAGTGTTTAGCCACAAATAGTCATAATTATCATTCAAAAAATTGTATGAATGATCAAAACAATAAATAAAGTAAATTAAAGAATGTAAAACCTAAATATAACAAGTTTGAGAAACCTCCCAATACTCCAAGATGGACAAAGATCCTAGAAAAAATGAGCAACACCATTTATTTATAGTAACGCAAGCCTAAGCCATGTATGAGTAGGATCCATCAAAAAACTTGAGCACTGAAATGAAGCATGAGATGTATAATGTTTTGAACTGCAATAGAGGGAACAACGCATGATTTAGTGCACTGCAATTTAGGGTTCAACACATCCTAATCGCGGGCAGACACTGGAAATTGCCATCCAAATTTTGTCTAAGTGTTCCGGCGTCCTTCCTTTCCATCCATACCTTGTGACGTTCTTTTGATTTGAATTCTAGATTTTTACAATTCAATTTATCTTTAAATTTAATTCCTCAAGCATCCTAAAACATCACACAACAATAATTAGAGCTCAAAACAACATAACATTAACAAAGATGAGCAAGAAACACAGGCTAAGAGTAGACTTCCTCGCTTAATCTTTAACATTTTTCTTTGGATCTTGACATGATTCAAATAAACTTTACACATTAAGAAAAAAGTTTTTCCATATAATATTACAGATTAAAACCATTAGTAACTCATTCAAGATATTAGAATACATAGAGATACACTAGAACATCACCTAGCTCAAGCTAGTAAAACTAGTTTTCTCGTCTAGACTCTAATTGATCTATTTAAGTCCAAACTTGTTTGAAAATACTTCTAAATATCATAATTGCATACTTGAAAACTTATTTTCTTATTATATCATCTTCACCTTATAAATCACATGAATTATCCTTAAAAAACTAAAGAATCTAGAATAGCAACACTAGAGTGCATAAATACACCCAACACAAACTTCATTCATTACAAAATCTACTCATGCATTACAAGTAATATTTATGAACATATATCATATTCATGAACTTTATATATAATCATGTATGATCCCAATTTCTAGTATAAGGAGCTATAGTTCACTCAGAAGTATAAATCATATTCCATTAATTTATAAACCCCAAAACTTATGTCATGCAACTCATGACTCATGTACTCATGCTTTATAGTATGCTCAATTCCCATAACTTATGGTTCACCCTTAATGACCAATGAAAATTTGCATTATGTCATGTATGTCCTTACCTTTTAAATGAATCCATGTCGTTGATACTCTATTCCTCAGGAATCAATTAATTATCAAAGTTATGCATCATATTGTTTCATGCTTCAGGATCTCATGTTCTAACCTTTTACTGACTTCCTCTTATGTAAAGATATTGGTGATGGAAATAGATAAACCATGGTTTAGATGGGAGAGAGTAAATGTTCCTTATTAGGGAATGATTATCGTATGCTTGTTGTATGTAAGGCTACATATTTAAAAGAAGATTGAGGAAAAGCTTTGGTGTATGTCATAGTTAGTTGAAAATTCTAAAGGTGTCTTTTTGGTAATAGTATATGAAAGTTGTTATTGATACAGGTATTAGAGAAAATGGAAAAATTCCTAAATGGGTTGGTTTCCTAGAAGTTCATATGTTTTTGTAATGATATACTTGAATGTCATATTTGTATATAGGTGAATAAATGCATTGTGTGCTAGTGAATTCCTAGTAAGAGGTTGTAGTTTGTTATGGAAGTAGTAAAGAGTTATCAATACCCGTGTGGAGATTATAAGTGGAATCAAATGAAGGGTAGTATTTAAGAGGAAAAACATTGTTGAAGTGGTATCTGAGAAGTGTGGCCAATTGTCAAGTTAGAAGTTCCATTGCCTAAGGCAATGTAATTCTATTCTAGCTTATGTTGTATATGGCTATAGTCCATGTAATAGACTTGTAGCCGTGTTGTGATTCCTTATTCAGATATCTTATTTAGATCATGCCCAAAATTCTTTTCTTCCGAATGTTATTAGAACTTCTTAGAAAGAGTGTTGAAGAAACACTCTAGTTATGTATAAAATTTTAGTATGATTCAGTCCGTATAGCCAGCAATTTAGTTTGGCAATCAGAAAGATAATTTAAAATAGTTTTCCCTCCTTCCATCTAGTCTTACTAGCTGAGGTTTCATGAATATGGATATTCCATGAGGTAATTTATTCACATCCTTGCAAATTACGAATTTAATTCAGTCCATACAATATGTCTTTGATTCAGATATTTAGCCATAATTTGGCTCATAATTGTTCAGTGCATGATCTTAGTTTTTCTAGTATTCTAGCTCAGATATTGTAATACCCCAAAAGCTCCTAGATAAGTTTCCAACTATTTGATACATGTTTAAAGATCCCAAAGACATTATGTCAAACTATAGATAAGTATGACCATTTATTGTGACACCCTCAAAATTTTAAGCTTTTAATTTTGGTCTTCCCTTGTTTGAAATATCTATCTTTGACTTAAAATGTGTTCAGGTATGTAATTATGGTGTCTCGAAAGAGTTTTGGGATTTTTGGATGAGGTTCGAGGCTATTTTTGAATTTTGAGGCAGTAAACATCCACGATAACACTGTGTCATGAAGGCTACTCTCCATGATAAATGACATGGGATGGAGGTTAGCCTCCGTGATAGGTAGCATGTCACGCCGAGGTGTAAAATTTCATTTAGTTTTGATTTTCTCACATGGGTTGAGGGGCTTTGTATATTTTAACCCTTGTATGACCTTAGTCTCATTATCTCATGATTCGTTCTTACATAATATACTTACTGATTTCATGAAGCATTTTCTTCTAAATGTATTTTGTTGAGGGAGAATTCCTAATATGGAGTGACATACTTTATTCCATACTTGTAAAGCTTCAATAAGTTCGTACTCATCATTCGAGGTGATGATTCCTTGGGGGAGATAATGTAACACCCCATATTTTTTGCTAGAATTAAAAACATCATTGCTACGTGTAAGAACTCTAATCCCATGATTTGTATATGAATGTATGTTTCATGATCATTATCCATGTATGAAAATATCTTTTGAGGTGAAAAATGTTAGTAGAAAACACTTAGAGAAAAGTTTAGTTAAGAACTTTTTATTCGGCCAAATTTTTGGTATTTGATGCTTCAAGGGAAAAAATTGAAAGATTTTAAGATCATGAATATATTGATTTTTTTAGCTCAAGACCCACCTAATTATAGATAAATTTCTCCTCTTTCCAATGCATCTGATTTTTCCTTAATCTAATACCCGACGTAAAAGTTATGAGCATTTTCTGAGGAACCGGTGAGGGTCCACGATTTCAACGTGGCACGGGCCTTGTGCTCCATGACTTTCAACATGGCATGGACCTTGTTCAGAAATGCTAAAACCCACATTTCTTTTTTGTTTTTCAAGGGCAATCAAGTCATTTACATCCTCAATTATCTATGACTGATATATACATGATTTTATCATTCCATAACCCTAAATACATAAAATACACAATCCCTTTCCTCCAAAAATCTTAAGAACATCAAGCTAGGTTTTCTTCCAAGAATTAACCTCCCAAGGCTCAAAATCTAAGTTTCCCATTTAAGGAAGTCATGAAAATCAGGTATGTGGGTATTCCATGAGGATCTCCTTTCACCCTCATGCCCAAAATTACAATTACTATTCATTAATTTTATGAAATCCAAACTATGGTTTTATCCAATTATCACCCCAAGTATGTTTTACATATTATTAGTCAAGATTCCAAGCATATCATCAAGTTATATGAGTTTTCCCAAAGTTACCCTAAATTCTCATTTTTAATTTCATTTTGATTTAGGGTTCCATGAATAGCATAAATTATATGATTTCTCCATGTAATTCTTAAATTCTACCATGAAATAGTGTTTCCTCATTAATTCAGGCATTCCTCTATACTCTAATCATTATAATTCGTTACATTGATGAAATTGTCGGAGTTTTGAGTTTAAGTTATGAAATATCCTATCATGTCATTTTTTTAAAATTTATCATCTTTAACTGTATTTTGTAATGTTGGTTGGCTCTGAACACTAGATATCTAGATAGTCAGTCATGCATGATTCAGATTTTCAATATTTAAAGTTATTTAGACCGTGTTAGTACATGAAATTTATAATATTTTCATAATGAACACTCAGTAATATTATATCATGGTAAATACACCAGTTAACATGTTTATCATTATTTTAGATTATACATGCACTATTATTTTCAAAATACCATATTTGAGAAAATCAATTATCAGTGCATGTACTAGTTTATGCATCAGTGTTTGTTCAGTTGAGAGTAGAACTTAGCACTGAGCAAATTTAGGGATGAAGAATTTCTTTCCAAGTTACGGTGAAACCTTTAGTAACAGTCCCTAAGTCTAGAACTATTTAGCTAGCGATGGTTATGAGAGGTCTTTCTTCCATATTAGGATTTATACTCTCCTATGGGCACCTTCCAGTTTAGGATGACACCCAGTCCTTTGGGACATCAGCTTTATAGATCCACACCATCAGTGTGAGCACATGTGGAAAGGTATCAACACCCATCTAAAAAGGGTTATAGGTTCGACCCTAATTAGCTCAGATTAGGGCATGTCGATTAAATATTAGCTCCCATAGTCTTAGTTCGGTATTCAGACCATATAATCTTAGGTTTTCATGACCAAGTGTTCAGTTTGTCAATTATTCAATTAATTAGTTTTACATATTATTACAACACATGCTTTACTTAGTCTTCCATTCATTCTACATATATATGCATTCATACTCAGTATTAATACATGATCCTCAATATGGTTTTATAGCCTATTCAGCTTTAACTTGAGATTTACATATGGTACTTATGTTTCTACTACTTTTAAGGTTACAAATTATTTTCCGCTTATGATATAGAAATTTTAGTAAGTTTTACAACTTTAATATACAACCATGATTTAAATGCACATTTCAGCAAATAGTTTATGACCTCAGTTTTAAAGCGTACATTAAGTATTTCCATTATTTAGTGCATGTTCCACATACACAGTACATTCCAAAGTACTGACCACATATATGCATTTTTGGATAGGTTCCTCCCTAATGTAGGTACAAAATATAGTCCACACACTAGGGTCAGAGAGTTCATAGCATTCAACCGGCGGGTGATGATTTCTCATATTTCGATGACTCAAGTCAGTTGCATTACCTATATTTTATTTCATTATATTTATCTATCGATTAGGGATAGTTGAAGGCATGTCCTAACTACCTATAGTTAGTATACTAGAGGTTTCATGGATATTCAGTTAGAGTCAATTTTTGTAATTTAAGTTCCTCACTCTCTCAGATCTCAGTGTTATAATCCTTGATCAGTTATATATTGAAACAGATTATCTCATGTTGATTATGTTTCTGCTCAGTCGTTTAGATTTTATATATATTTTAAATTAGTTGCTCAAGCAGTTTGTCAGTACATGGGTTAGCTTGGGATCACTTGTGGTTCTAAGCACCATGTTATGACTAGGGGTAGTCTCAGGTCGTGATAGATGATCGACTGGGTATAGGTCCTTTGGCTAGTTAAAAATATTTATAATTTATGCCAGGAAACATTACAATTTATAAATTCATTATAAATGGTCAGTGGAATGCAATTATGGTTAGACAACATGGTTTTTATGCTTTATTGTCTAAGATCCTTTCAACATTAGATAAATATAAACCAAATATGCCTGATCAGACTATTTGGAAGCCAACATTTTAGTGATCTATTTACCTGTTCATCTATTTGGGACCTAGTGAGAAAGAAAAGGAACACTACTCTAAGCAGTTAACAGACATGGAAAAGACATATTCCTTTTAAAGTTTCTTTTCCTATCTGGTAAATGCTTAGAAACAAATATCCTTGTAATGCTAAGATCATAACCTTTGGTTAATAGCCTGTAACATACAATTGTTGTAGTACTATAGTTATGAAAAATATTTGATCATTTATTTGTGTTAGGAAATCTTGTCAATTTTATTTGGTATCTATTATCCAATATTTTGGGCATCAGTCATGTCACTATACATTTGCCTAATCAATTGATGAAATGGTTGTTTATAAAACTTTATAATGATGTTTATAAATTAATTCTACAAGTTGTGCATGTTTTCTTATGCTGGAATTTATGGACAAATACATGCTCATGCAAGCGTGGAGGTAAGACATCTAGTTGTGCTAGATTCATATAAGAAGTGATCCATGTTCTACCTTTATTTTATTTTACTATATTACTTGGTTAATAAATTGGAATGTTTTTATTCAACAAATGGAGAAATGAGAACATGTGGTGAGAGTATTATAGGTCTGCTACACTAAACCTACTACTTCTCAGGTAAAACTCAATACAGATGGTAATGTTTTTACTAAGTCTATAAGTATAGGGTTTGGAGGTATACTTAGATGTCATTGGGAAAATTTGATTCAAGTATTTGCAGCCCTCTTGGGATTTGAAACATGTTATCAGGAAAAAGTATAGGCATCCATTATAGGTATCACATGGTGTATTAAACATGGCTATACTAGGGTGATTGGTGGATTCTATGCTATTAGTTAACTGGTAGAAAGTTAATATTCATCCTCCTTGGAGTATTCATTAATATATTATGGAACTACAAAAACTAGTATGATTACTAGATTTTTTAAACTGTTAGCACATCGATGGGGAGGCTAGTCTTATTGATGATGTACTCTCTAACCACATTTACCAGGTTAATACTATACAACACTATTAATCTATTCAACACTTTACAACAGATGTTAATGGCTATTTAAGATAAGAAATATTATGAATAATTAACTTCAAAAGAAAAAAAGGAGAAAAAACAAGATGCTACCATAGTTGAAATAAGTACTACAGCTCTACAGAGGTGCAACTTAGATGGCCCTTTTATGTTTAGTATTATACAAGTTCATATACCTAGTTTCTAATGTATTAGGTACTGCTTAGTATAGGTATGTTCTTGTTATTTCTTAGTAGGTTCACTAGCTATAGTATCACCTTGTATTATTTGAGGTAAATTTATATGTCCCCCAACCGTGTACTTCTTTTGTGTAATTGATAACATCTATTTTCTTAAAAAAAAAAATTCTTATGCCTTGGATGTCAGTGTCGTCAAAACTTATAAGTCATCAAATTCATACAAAATCATGTCCATTCTAAGTTCTTAGTACGAGGACCAATGGTTCACCCAATAACTAGAAACTTACTTTATGAAACTATAAGTCTCATGTCATACAACTCATGACAAATGCACGCATGTTTTATAGTATACTCATTTTAGGTTCTTATGATATGCCTTTAATGATTAGTGAGATTACACTACATCATGTATGATCTAAAATAAAATCTCTTGAACAAGTTCATTCATATAATACTTAAATCCTCAAACCCCAATTGAGTTTCACAGTTATAAAAATCCTTAAGCCAGTATTTTATAGTATCTCATTTATTCTATATCACTATGTTTTAGTTTTTCATTGACCCTTTGTATATTTTGATGGTGAAGTTAATAGTAGTTGAGTGATATTCTTGAATGAATTGTTGATATATCTGTGTATAGTGACTCATGAGTTATTAGTGACTCTTTAATTATAACATAAGTTTGATTGTTTCAGGTGGCAAGAAAAAGTTTATTTTTGAGGGTGATAACTCCTGGATGATATAGAATATAGATTTATGTAGCGAGACCAGTATGGTTATTTTAGTATAAGTGATTTGCATCTCCAAGTTAGGCTTAAAAGAGTAACAGTATGCATGAAGACATAGCCCTTAACCATCCATATGTAGTGTACCCCAAGATAATTAAAAGTTTCATCTACTTAAGTATAATATCTCATAAGAATAAGCATGGTTGAGAAATGTGGCTAAGTTGTAAAGTTATCAGTCACATTTCTTAAGGCATAGTACTCTAATTCTTACTTTTGGCCCAAGACACTCCTATTTTATGTTATAACTTTAGATCAAAGGTGTCTTATATTCTTCTCTAAGTCATTCCTATTCTATAAACCTAGATTAGTAGACTAGAAAGATCAGAACATTCTAGAATCTTAATTTCTATATCTCACTCAGATCATGTCTTCGAGATATTCCTAAATTATTAAAATTTCTAGAGGGGAGTGTTGGAGGAAACAAATATTACTTTCTCTGTGACTTAGAAATTTTTAATCCATTATCTATCATTTTGTAATTCTAGGTGTACATTCATGCCATGAATTCTTTAGTTAAGTTATAAACTCTTATTATAAAGAATTCCTCATAGCCATCAATTTAATTCAGAAAATTGGATAAAATGCTCCAAGAGTTTCCCATCGTTCCTTCTCGTCTTATTCCCCTAAGTTTCATGTATATGCCTATTCAACATGGTTCCTTAATTAATGCTATGTTTGAATTAAGTTGAATCCTTACCCCCGGTCTAAATAAGTCCCAAACATTACAAATATCAAGATTTAGAAATCAATTATCATGTTAGTTATCCTATTTCAGAAATCATTTCAACAATACTTTTAAGTTCCTTCATTTTAAGCCCAACCTTTGTCTAATTCTTGGATGAATATTCCCAAAGGGGAGATATTGTATCACACAAAAATCCTAGAATCTTATTCTCATTCTTAGAATAAAGTTCAAGTAGAAACCAACAAAAGTTGACCTTAGGATGGCCCTAACAACGAGTCATGGTCAGGTCTGACGAGTCATCACCATCACTTATTTTGAGTGTATCCCCCAAATTCTAAAGGATTTAAAAATTCATTCCAATAGTCACGGCCATTGATAATGAGTCATGGTGTCGACATATGAGTTATTCTATGAATTGTAGATTGTCTATCCAGTCAACCAGTCATTTAAAATGGTCCTTTTCCTAATCCTATGACATGTCAACTACAAAGACCCCATATACATAACTATGATAATAGTAATAAATATGATTTGAGGTCATAAGAAGTACCTAACACCTAGTAAATTTCTCATCCAACCACGTTGTTGTAAAAATTTCTTCTTGGGTCAACTTCAAATGATCATTCCTCCTTGTATCAAGAGTTAGCTACCCTAATAACCACCAGATTAAAGTTATATTAATGTTCTTTGCAATGCTATAGACATTTGTGAAAGAAATTTTTGAGTAAAATATTATGTCCATTTTATTGAAACATAGTCAAGCAATGATTTAAGTGATGATGACTTACATGATCAGTCATTCCTAATTCATGACGAGCCGCCCCCCAAACATAATTAGTCATCCCCAGACACTTCCTGATTGTCTAAAAAAGTGCAAAAAATGAATGGGATGACGAATTAGGTCAATAATTATCCTCCAAGTCACAAATCGTTATGTGAGCCTCTTGGTGGGGACCAACAATTGACCAAATAATTTTTAAAGGATTGTTTGGTCTTTTTCTATCCTTTTAACCCTTATACTACATTGTTTTGAACCGTTTAGAGGGAACTAAAGGAGAAATTAGTTTATTTATCTCTTATTAACATTGATTAAACTATAACATTAGAAAAAGAAGCAATTGAAAATTTCTAGGTTCACTTAAGGTTCCTTAACCTAGGGTTCATCCTCAAGCTCAAATTCATCATGTTCTAATTCAAGAATCTTTAGTAAAAGAATTTGTGGGTATTTAATAAGGAATTTATTTGACCCTTATGCCCAAAATATAGTGTTAAAATATAAATTTTAGTTTTGACTTTATAAACTCATAATCTAGGGTTCACACCCAAATATGTAAATTTCTTAAATTTTAATTCCCTAATGATATTTTATGATTATGAATCCTATTCAAAGTGTCTATGTATGATTTTATGAATTTAACTCAGTTATTCTGATATTTGAAAAATTATGCATATTTTACAAACTTCAGCTTATTATAAGATGAATTGTACATGATTTGATGGATTTCAATCAATTATAGTAGACATGACATGGTTTTTATGGATTTCCATTGAATATGATATTAGCTATATGAATCTAATATCAACATGATTTCTAGTAAATTGCATTTGATTAAGTATTTCATGATTTTACTAGTTGATATGATTTAACAGTATGTCTATATGATTTCGTATGTTTTCAAAATATTTGGTCTATTATGAAAACATGATCATCGTATCCTTGATTTTAGCATGATATGCATGATAGGTCTCTATATATAGTCCTTCAAAATATTTTTAGATTAAAATAGTTTTTGACCACAGATGTAGAGCCCATATTTTATAAGCTATCCTATAAGTCAGTTAGGTACTAGTACATAGTACCGAGTGAATACAGGGGTAAAGGATCACCCATTAATAGAGGCTGATAACTTCAGTTAAAGTCCCTATGTCCCTAAAGATGATGCCACGTAGGTTATTAAGGGTCATCGATTAATTAAGGATGATACCTCATTCCACTGGACATTAGTTAGTGAATCCATGTCAATTATTTTATTTAGCCTTGGCAAGGTATAGAACACCATCCCAACTAGAATTATAAGTTGGACCTCGTTTTACTTAGATGAGGGGTGTCAATAAATAGGTTATCACATAGTTTAAAACTTAGTGATTTTGCATGACCCTCAATTACGTTTTACTTGCATTTAAATCATGACTTTTCATATTTATCAATGCATATCAGTGTTTATGTATTTCATATGGGTCATTGTACTACAGTTCTTTTCATTGTACTACCGTTCTTTTCTTTTCATCCAGTCCAGTTTTACAATATGTTTAGCATTAGTATTAAATCTTGTTAAATATTTATGCTTCTACAGTGTTCTAATTTTCAAAAATGCCTTAGTTCATGATTCAAAGGTTATTTTATGTATCATAACTTTTCAAGAATGATATGATTTAAATTCATATTTAAGTAAATGGTTTTTGTTGTCAATTTTAATAGCATGAGTTAAGTATTGTTCATGATTATTGAATATTAAATAGGTTTGGTACATTCAATGTACTAATCACATACATTCCTCGCATCACATTATTTCATAATGTAGGTATTAGTGCTAAATCATAAGATCATGGTCCGGGATATCACAAGTTTTAATTAGTAGGTAATGAGTTCTCCTTATTAGGGAACTCTAGTATGTTAGTAGTCATATAAATCTTTTTCAGTACATATATTGATCAAAGATAGCTGGGGTTATGCATCAGCTAACTATACTCAGTATTAGTAGAGGATTCATAGATAGTTAGTCAAATCTATTCTATGCAGATTTAGTTTTCTTTTGTTTTTATAATACTATTATTGTAAACCCGTTAACCAGATATATTGAACAAGTTAGTTCATAATATTTCTTCCACACAGTATAATCAGTATTTATATTTCAGTATATATCTTTTAGCTCAGTTGCTCACGAATTATGCCAGTAGCAAGGGTTCACTTTTGACCATTGTGCTTTTTGAAATAGTGTTATGTCTAGGGTGTAGACTCAGGGTGTGACACTATAAAAGGCTTATCAACCTTAATATGAGAGATTCATTATAACGCACAGATGTTTAATGATGTTCTATATGGTAAAATTCGGTTCTGGTCTCTTTGCGATTGCTTTATAAAGGGAAACAAAAAGAATATCTGGGTAATTCCTTAATCAGGTCTTGAATTAGACAGAAGGTAAGGAGTCCTCTAATGAAAAAGGGATGGTAAAAAAAAGAACACACACACACACAAACACACAAATATATATATAAACATATAAATAAATATATATATATTGAAATTAGATTGTTATACCTCCCTAAAAATAGGAAATTACATGGGATGGCCCCTATAGTGAATGGTTTTCGTTTTTTATCTCCCAGAAGAAATGTCTTAAAAGACTAGTCTTTCTTTCTTTTTATGTATAGTAAAAGTATATTCTTGCCCTTGTACACCTGAAATGTTCTAATCTTTTCATGCCAATTTTTCTCTCAGCTTCTATTTTTATTTCTTCTTTTTTTTTCACTTTTTTTTAATTTTTCTTGAACTTTTTCTTTTTTTTAATTCATTTTGCCCAATCGCCATTTTTCTTTTTCTTTTTTCTTTTTTTCTCAAACATTATTTATTTCTTCTTTCTCTTTGTTTTTTTTTTAAAAATTTATTTGTCTCAACCTTTATTTTTCTTTTATTTTTAATTTTTATCATTTCTCATTTTTTTTATCATTTTTCTCAATCTTTATTTCTATTTTTCTCATTTTTATTTTTCTCAGTCATTATTTTTTTCTTTCTTCATTATTAACCTTTATTTTTTTCTCCTCTTTTTTTTTTCTCTTTTCTCTATTTTTTCTTCTCTTTTTTCTTTTTTTCTCAACGTCTATTATATTTTGCTAAATAATAGAATGTTGGATAATCTACAAAGGGATCTTCTTTCTTTGACATCAAAGTAAATTTAAGGCCATGACATATTGTTTGGAAGTCCTTTGGAATAAGTCTTGGATCTATGGGAAAAGTTATAAAATATTTCATAAATCAAGACACAGTGTGGTAATGTCAAGTCTTACTCGATCGTGGGGCATAACTTGTTGTTTCAAAATCCTTCAGTTAAGTCTTGCCTCAAAAACAAGAGTTATAGAACATCTCATAAATAAGGACACAATGTGGTAATGGCAACATTTTCCCATGGGGCATAACTTGTTGTTTGAAAGTCCTTGAACTAAAATGTGTTTTTATGACAAAAGTTGCAGAACATCTTATAAACCAAAACATAATTTGGTATGGTCAACTCTTACCTATGGGGCATAAATTATTTTTTGAAAGTCCTTGATTTATAAAACATATTATAAATCAAGACATAATATGATAGTGTCAACTCTTGCCCATGGGGCAACTGTTAGTTTGAAAGTCCCGGGGTTAAGTCTTGCCTCTAGGAAATGAGTTATAGAATATATCATAAATCAAAACATAATGTGGAAGGGCCAACACTTGCCCAAGGGGCCTAACTTGTTTCTTGAAATACCTTCATCTAAGTCTTGCCACTAATGGAAGAGTTATAGAGCATCTCATAAATCAATATACAATGTAATAGTGTCAACTCTTTTTCATGGGACATAACTTACTATTTGATGGTCTTTGGGCTAAGTCCTTACTCTAGGTCAGGATTTATAGAACATTTCATAATTAAAAAACACAATGTGGTTGTTTTGACTCTTGTACAATATATGTAACTTTATGATAGAAAATCCTTAGAATAAGTCCTTCCTCTATGGCGAGAATTGTAGAACATCTCATTAATTAACACATAACGTGGTAATGCCAACTCTTGCCAGTGGGAAAGAAATTCTTGTTTGGAAATTCTTGAACTTAGTATTACCTCTAAGGTAAGAGTTATAAAACATCTCATAAATCAAAACACAATATCGTAGTGGACTAGGAAACTGTAATTCCAATCATGCCGATATGTCTCAGATGTTCGTGTCCCTTAAGAAGGTCAGTTGATCAGTGCTTTTATCCTATCAAGTGACATTCAAGGACGAATTTTCCAAGGGGTAGATAATGTAATACCCCGAAAAATTTTCTTCATAAAGATTTCGTGAGAAACGTATCGAGTTCTACGCTTTAGAGCGATCCATAAATTTTCTGTGTAGTATTTCTAAGACCTTTACCTACCATTGCGTAGAGTATCGAATAATATTTCCAACGATATGTATATCATAAAAAATTTACACTCAAGCGATGAGTTACGACCATTACGATCGAACTACGACCATTCCGATAGAACTGTGAACAGTAAAACGTGTAGGAAATTAAAATTACTGTAGCCAGGCGAATTTCAGGGTCAACTTCAAACAATCATAACTTCTTGTACATAATGATATGGGTGATGTACTATATATCAACGGAAATCTATGAGAGTCCTCTTTCTAATGAAATTGGTTTCATCCAATTTTACTATCGGAGCAAAAAGTTATGGTCAATCTAGTTCAGCCTAACAAAAGTAAATTTTTGGGTCAACTTCAAACGACCATAACTCCTTGTACATAATGATCTAAGTGATCTACTATATATAAACGGAAAGATCTGTAAGTCCTCTTTCTAATAAAGTTTGTTTAATTCAATTTGGCTGTCAGAGTAAAACGTTATGGTCGATCTACTTCAGCCTATCAAAACAATCCACCAAAGGACAGATTTGACATTATTGGAATTTTAAGGGTATTTTGGTTATTTCGCATTCCCCTTCTTGGACAAAAATTCTTGCATATAATCCATATTTGGACCATGAAATTTATATTCTCATCAAGTTTTGGAGGAGAGGAAAACCCTAGGTCAAATTTTAGCTCCAAAAATCTTTAAATTGAACCGTAGAAATTTCAAATTGATTTGGAATTCGAGTTGATCATGTTAAGGTGATACGGTTGGGGCAGCCTCCACAGGTACACGGCCTTTCACACGAAGCCAAGCTCGGGAATTACAAAAACTCCAAGCTTTGTTCATGCAAATGGCCGTGTGTGAGTTGGTGATTGAACCAACCAAGGACCTAAACGTTTTTATGTGTGAAGAGAGGTCTTAATGTGTAATAAACTACTCTCCAAGGTTGGCACAAGAAGCAAGGGCGGATGGGTCATTTTACCCCTTTTGTTTGTAGTATAAATAGAACATGTTAGAGAGTTATTCCTTAGTTTTTGAATGCTGATTTTGTAACCTAAAACACTAAACATTTCGTCTCTCTCTCCACTCTTAGAAGCCGCCCCTATTATCTCACAAGTAGAGGGATACTTGTGTTGTCTCTTTGGCTAGAAACAAGGGTTTTGAGGTCGTTGAGTGCCTCTTGATCCTCGTAAGAACTTGGTGTTTATATTCATTAGACTTAGGGTCCTCTCTTGATGTTAGGGTTCTTAGTTTCTTGAATGTTATATGTCAAGTTATCTATCTTTCTTTATCTTGTTGTTGTTGTTGATTTTGTTATCTTAAAGTCTAGTGAAGCCGTGTGGGGCTCTTTTCGATTCACTAGCATTGTTATCTATCTTGTTGTTCTTGTGTTGTTGGACTGAAAAACCGAAACTTAAACTTGTTGTTCTTGTGTTGTTGGACTCAAATCCGAGCCTACTTGAAGCTCTTGGTGTTGTTGGTTTGATTTTGTATCATTTGGTATCAAAGCGAGACCGGTTGTGTTCCAACATAACCCATCTTGGGCTAGTTCACGGCTTAAACAAACAACACCAAAAAGAAATTTTGAAAATCTGTCCATTAAAAGTTGAAACCGAGAATGATGTTTTATGTTTAGATCTAGGTGTTATTTTGCTTGTTTAGTGAGTTTCTAGTGTTGGTTTCTTTCTCACCAACACTAAGGTGTCTAGATCCAAAAGTTGAGCTTGAAAACTTGAACATTGTTGTAGTGACTTGAAGTGGCCGAAAGTTGTGTGTTGTTGATAACCAAAAGAAAAAAATCGGTGGTTGTGTGTTTATGTGCTAAAGAAGTTGATGAAGTTTGTTGAGGTGTTCATCTTTTGAACTTGTTCATCTTGTTGTGTGCTCAAGTTGTAAGACAAGCTATAAAGTTGTTGTGAAAGACTTGCACCCATCACCTTCTAGTCTTGTCAATCACTTTTCCCTAATTCAAGGAGCCTTGTTTTGTGGGATTAGTCAATCAAACCTCACTTTCTTGAGTTTGAAAAGGGTGAAATACTACAAGATTTTATTTTTCCCACCAAAAACACTTTGCAAACTATAACAAGTTGTGTGAATATTAACAAAAAAAAAAAAAAAAAGAGAAGAAGAACGTGTGGAACCATTGCATGCTGCCACGTCACTATAAGCTCAACTTAGGATATTCTTTGGTTGCTAATTGTTGATCCTCGATTTCCCTTACTTGGTCCTAGAACTAATTAACAAACTAGTACATTCTTACTAGGTTGTCAACTAGTTCCTTGAACCGTTTGTTCGTGTCAACGATTATTTGAGTACTTTTATTCGTTTGAATGAATTGCTGATTTTTGACTCTAGTCCGGCAAGAATTCTTTGAGTCTTCAAAACAAGAATCCATTCCGGATAAGAGCTTACTCATACCTTAAAATATCCACGGTTACTAGCCAATTATACAACACTTGTGGAACACGAACTTTTGGTGAACTAAAGCGGATAATACCTTGACAATGGAAGGAGCTACGTCTCATAATGTGGATACTAATGCCCTTGATTCTATGAGGGTCACTCTTGAGGCCGTTACCCGGACACTTGAAAGGTTGAATTTATAATTTGGGGTCGTGAGAGGGGACTTGGCAGCAATAAAGGGGGAAGTGTCGACTATTAGTGGGAGATTAGAACAAGTGGAGAGTCAAAGGAACTCTCGTCCTTCTACTCCTCTACATGTATCTACCAATGGTCATGATAGGACCTCCTCCGCAACCATCACCCCCGAAACAGTCCACCAAATGCTAAATGCACCCCAAGCTCCACTAAATACCGCAAGCCAAACTACCTATTTTCCTCCAAACCGAGACCCCACTAGACCACTACATTTCCAAGCCCCTCCAATTCCACAAGAGGGATTTGGACGCCAAGTACCTCCACTAAATCCGAACCCTCCATTCCAAGCTCCATTAACCCAAAGACCGCAAATTCCAAATCCTCCGAATCAAAACGGCCAAGGCCGACCAGCCCACTTTGAAGGATACGGTAGAGAGGAGTATGAAGGAGATGGAGCCTTTGATGATTCTTATATGAGGGAGGAGGAGTTAAGAGGGGGTCGAGGAGAACCTAGGAGATACCGGGGGTATGGAGATAGGGGAAACCGACACCAAGAGAGAGACGTAGGCATCAACACCATCAAGTTGAGCCTACCCATCTTTAAGGGTGAAAGTGACCCCGAGACCTACTTAACTTGGGAATCGGCTTGTGACAAAGTTTTCCAAGTTAATGACATCTCGAAAGAAAAGAAGAGTTGCTACGCTATAGCTCACCTCGAGGGCTATCCTAACACTTGGTGGGAGTATGTTAAACGATTTGGTAATGAATTAGTTGATGGGCAGCCACCACCTTGGTATCGGTTGAGGTATTTGATGAGACAACGATACCTTCCCGAGAGATATCGTCATGAGTTGCTTGCTAGATTATATGGCTTGCGGCAAGGAGGCAAGAGTGTGATGGCCTATTTTGATGAGTTCCAACAACTCATGTTGAAACTTGATCATCGTGGGGAGCAAATCAGTCACGACAACATCCGGTTCAAGTGTGGGTTGAACAAAGAGATCTCCACTCATTTGACCCTTCACCGGTTTGAAACCATTGACGGTATATTCCAAGCAGCCCTTGAGATTGAAAGGGAACTTAAGGAGAGATCATCCTTCAAGGCAAGGGTACAAACCCCCTCGGGTTGGCCCAAAAACAAGGACCAACCCGCCCCTACGAAGCTGCCCGAGTCCAAAACCGTCCCTAAATTCCCTCCGAAACTGGAGGCTCACAAATATCCCAACCCAAAGGGGTTCCAATGCTTCAAGTGCCAAGGTTGGGGGCATAAGGCCAATGAATGTCCGAACCGGCGCAATGTGATCCTACGAGAAGGGAAAGTGTACTACCTTGGTGAGGAGGTGGTTTCCGAAAGGGGGGAGGATGAGGCCGAGCCTCAAGATGGAGAGGGAGCTGAAAATGGGCCGAATGATGATGAATTAGATGGTAGTGAAGATGTCTATCCACAAGAATGGGAGTGTGTGGTTCCAAACTTTGTGGTTAGACGTGTCATGATTAGTAAGGCGATAGATGACCCGAGTCAAAGGGAAAATCTATTCCATACTAAGTGTCTTGTAAAGGGGAGTGTGTGCATCTTGGTGATTGATAGTGGTAGTTGTACAAATGTTGCGAGCCATGCTATGGTAAATTTTTGAAGCTACCAACTACACTACACACTAGTCCTTACAAGCTACAATGGTTGAATGATTGTGGTGAATTAAAGGTCACAAGGCAATGTGTGATTCGGTTTAAGGTGGGAAACTACCACGATGAAGTGCTTTGTGACGTGATCCCAATGCAAGCATGTCACTTGTTGTTAGGTAGACCATGGCAATATGATAGGTCTACTAAACACGATGGGAGGTCCAACCGGTATACGCTTGAGAAGGATGGCCGAAAGGTCACACTTCATCCTCTTTCACCCTCCCAAGTAAATAAGTGGCATCAAAAGATGAGAGAGTTGAAGGGAAAGGGGAAGGAATCCGAAAAGGGAGAAAAGGGGGGGAATGCCGTAGGTGAGGAAGTAGGGACATCCGAGGCTGTCCCAACGACAAGGGAGATGGAAAACGTAGTGATGTTGGCTAGGAGGAAAGAACTCTTCGTGGACCATGATGAAAACAAGCCGATGTTACTTTTGGCCCATTATTTTAATACTAACCCCACTAATTCTTCCATTTCCCCTTTGATTTCTTGTGTGTTGCAGGAGTATGAAGATGTATTTCCTCAAGAACTTCCGCAAGGATTTCCCCCACTTCGGGGAATTGAGCACCAAATTGATTTGGTGCCGGGTTCACAACTTCCAAACAAACCGGCCTATAGGAGCAATCCCATGGACACTAAGGAGCTTTAAAGACAAGTTGAGGAGCTTCTCAACAAGGGATACATCAAGGAAAGCATGAGTCCGTGTGCTGTTCCGGTGCTTTTGGTTCCGAAGAAGGACGGAACTTGGCGCATGTGCGTCGATTGTAGAGCCATCAACAAAATCACTATAAGGTATCGTCATCCAATCCCTAGACTAGATGATATGTTAGATGAGCTCCACGGATCTTGTTTTTTTTCTAAAGTGGACCTTAGGAGTGGCTATCACCAAATTCGCATGCAACCCGGTGATGAGTGGAAGACCGCATTCAAGACCAAATTCGGTCTATATGAGTGGCTGGTCATGCCCTTCGGCCTTACCAATGCTCCTAGCACCTTTATGAGGCTAATGAATCATGTAATGAAGCCTTATATTGGAAAGTTTGTGGTGGTTTACTTTGATGATGTGTTGGTGTATAGTAAATCTATTGATGATCATGTAATGCATTTGAGATGTGTGTTTGATGTGCTCCAAAAGGAGAAGCTGTATGCCAACATGGATAAGTGTTCTTTTGGTGTTGATAAGGTTATATTCTTGGGTTTTGTCGTGAGCTCAAGGGGTGTGGAAGTGGACGATTCCAAGATAGACTCTATTCGAAGTTGGCCGACCCCTAAAACTATTGGAGAAATCCGAAGTTTCCCCGGGTTGGCAAGCTTTTATAGGAGGTTTGTCAAAGGATTTAGTTCCATAGAAGCCCCCTTGACCGAGGTAATTATAAAGGACGGACCCTTTAAATGGGGTGATGAGCAGGCTAGGGCTTTTGAGGCCTTGAAAGCTACGCTCATCTCGGCGCCTTTATTGCAATTGCCCGATTTTGATAAGATGTTTGAAGTAGAGTGTGATGCTAGTAAGGTTGGCATCGGGGCTGTTTTGATGCAAGAAGGTAAGCCCGTTGCTTATTTCAGTGAAAACCTCAAAGGGGCAACTCTTAATTACTCCACTTATGATTTGGAGTTGTACGCCCTTGTCAGAGCTTTGGGAAATTGGCAACATTATTTGTGGCCTAAGGAGTTTGTGATACGAACGGATCATGAGTCGTTGAAACACCTTAAGAGCCAAGACAAGTTGAATAGGCGTCATGCTAAGTGGATTGAGTTCATCGAGACTTTCCCTTATGTAATTCATTACAAAAGGGGAAAGGAAAATGTTGTTGCCGATGCCTTGTCTAGGAAGCATGTGCTTGTTGCTACCTTGTCTTCGAAATTGATGGGTTTTGAGATCTTGCGGTTGTTGTATCCCGAGGATCCTACCTTTGCTCCTATTTTTAGGGAATTCGAAGAGTGGGGAAGGGACCGTTGGCTTAAGGAGAATGACCATTCCTCCTACTCTCGGTTCGATGGGTATTTGTTCAAAGGGAGGAGGTTGTGTGTTCCTTCTAGTTCTTGGAGGGAATTATTTGTGAGGGAGGCCCATGACGGAGGCCTCATGGGGCACTTTGGGGTAGACAAGACCCTCGGAATCTTAGAGGAGAACTTCTATTGGCCCAAAATGCGCAAAGACGTCACTAAAATTTGTAGTCAATGCGTGGCCTGCCGGAGTGCGAAATCTCGTCTCCTACCTCAAGGATTATACACCCCACTCCCTACTCCCCTTAGACCTTGGTTGTACATTTCGATTGATTTTGTTTTGGGGCTGCCAAGGACTAGAAAGGGCCGAGATAGCATTTTTGTTATTGTTGATAGATTCTCTAAAATGGCTCATTTTATTCCATATGCTAAAACCGAGGATGCTCGTAGTGTAGCTTCATTATTTGTTGAACATGTTGTAAAGCTTCACGGGGTACCGAGGACTATTGTGAGCGATAGGGACTCCAAGTTCCTAAGTCTCTTTTGGAAGTCTATGTGGGGTAGGCTTGGAACGAAGTTACTTTTCTCCACGTCTTGCCACCCACAAACCGATGGCCAAACGGAGGTAGTAAATAGAACCTTAGGGTCTATGCTACGTTCTATGGTTTAAGGTAAACTGACTTCATGGGAAGATCACCTACCCTTGGTGGAATTTGCATACAACCGGGTAATACATTCGAGCACGGGAATGACTCCCTTTGAATGTGTTTACGGCCTGAATCCCCTTACCCCTTTAGATCTCACTCCTTTGTCTAGTGATCTCATGACCAGCTTAGATGGAAATAAAAGAGCCGAGGCAATGAAGAAAATGCATGAGACGGTGCGGATCAAGCTTGAAAAGAAGAACCAAGAGGTTGCAAAAAGGGTAAACAAAGGGAGAAAAAGGCTTGTGCTTGAACCCGGAGATTGGGTGTGGGTGCATCTTCGAAAGGATCGGTTTCCATCTCAAAGGAAGTCCAAATTTCTGCCAAGGGGTGATGGTCCTTTCCAAGTACTTGTGAGAATCAATGACAACGCCTGCAAGATTGACCTTCCACCGGAATATCAAGTGCACAACACTTTCAACGTTGGTGATCTCTCCCTCGTGGATGCGGTTGAAGATGACCAAATGCTGAATTTGAGGTCAAATTCCTCTCAAGATGGAGAGGATGATACGGTTGGGGCAGCCTCCACAGGTACACGGCCTTTCACACGAAGCCAAGCTCGGGAATTACAAAAACTCCAAGCTTTGTTCATGCAAATGGCCGTGTGTGAGTTGGTGATTGAACCAACCAAGGACCTAAACATTTTTATGTGTGAAGAGAGGTCTTAATGTGTAATAAACTACTCTCCAAGGTTGGCACAAGAAGCAAGGGCGGATGGGTCATTTTACCCCTTTTGTTTGTAGTATAAATAGAACATGTTAGAGAGTTATTCCTTAGTTTTTGAATGCTGATTTTGTAACCTAAAAACACTAAACATTTCGGCTCTCTCTCCACTCTTAGAAGACGCCCCTATTATCTCACAAGTAGAGGGATACTTGTGTTGTCTCTTTGGCTAGAAACAAGGGTTTTGAGGTCGTTGAGTGCCTCTTGGTCCTCGTAAGAACTTGGTGTTTATATTCATTAGACTTAGGGTCCTCTCTCGATGTTAGGTTTCTTAGTTTCTTGAATTTTATATGTCAAGTTATCTATCTTTCTTTATCTTGTTGTTGTTGTTGATTTTGTTATCTTAAAGTCTAGTGAAGCCGTGTGGGGCTCTTTTCGATTCACTAGCATTGTTATCTATCTTGTTGTTCTTGTGTTGTTGGACTAAAAAACCGAAACTTAAACTTGTTGTTCTTGTGTTGTTGGACTCAAATCCGAGCCTACTTGAAGCTCTTGGTGTTGTTGGTTTGATTTTGTATCATAAGCTTAAAGCTTCTTTATGACGAAATTGAATCATTGAGCATATTGAGATATAACATTTGAGATGTTACCATGAGTCTTGATATTTTCTCAAAAATATTGATGTTGTCATAACTTGATAAATTGTTACATTTTGACATTTAAAAAGGTTGAGTTCTATTATTGAAATTTCATGATATTCGAAAATGGGTATACACTCAAATTACTTTATGAAGGATTTATAAGACTTTGAATTTTTTTCAATATGGATATACATGATTACTGCATTACTCTACTTCTTAAATTGAGAATTTATGCTATGAATTGCATACTACTACAATGAATTGATATTTCTAAAGGCTTTCGAGATAAAAGTCGTGATTTGAGTTATACTACGGGATATGTATTCTTATTATGAATTGAAGGTCTTAAGTGCTTTTCAAAAGCTGTTGTCATGATTAAATTGTCGAATTAAAAGAATAATCATTTGAGTACATTGACCTTGAACTCGCAGAGTCGAGATGATTTTGACTATGAGAAAGATTGATTTTGATATAGATGTTGAGATGAATTTTGGTATTTTTTTTGGATGATTTTGATGAGTTGAATTGTTGAAAATATTACGTATTGAGTCTTCATATCCTTTTACAAATGTCGAGTCGGTTATGGTTCAATGCATTGATACATTGTTGATGTTGAAAAAGATTGAAATGTTTTAAGTCAAAGTTGGGGTTAGGAATCCACAAATTGTTGATGAATTATAAATTGAGATATTTGATTTGGTCTTTATGATAGACCCTTGTGATGATGATGGTGGATTTCTAACGCGTTCTGAGCTTGTTGGGGAGTAGTACTTAGCACCGAGAGGGAAATTTGGTATTTCCCCAAATCTATGTGCCACCGTAGGGTTGTTTGATGATGATATTATTGGCCAGAGAGCCCGATTGTGATTATTGAAGTTTTAAGGTAGTACTCCCTGGCAAAGAGTATGACGCTCCCGCCAATGGGGGTTTCAAACGTTGGTATTCCACGTAGCTCACGTGGGGTTGTCGGTTATAGAAAACTCCCCTGTCCATAAAAGTCATGTTTCTTGAATTACCGAGTCACTCCGAGATTTGAGTCAAAGAATTGAGATGTTATGATGAATTATGATTACCTATAATGAATTTTGACGATATGATGATTTATGATGATTTATCATAATTTATGATTTTTGATGATTTACATGGATTATGAGATTTTACCATTTGAACTATTTATTATGAAAGTATGAAGAGTATGATTTGATATAACTCAAGCCAAGTGAGTCATCATTGTCTGTATGCATATTTTCATGAAATTGATGATGTTATTTAAAGTGTTGCATGCAGCCCCACATACTCAGTACATTCTCTTTGTGTTGACCCCCATTTACTATTCTATTCAGTTGCAGTTTCCGGTCAGCAGGTAAAGAGTCCTCACAGTTCAGGGACTTGGATCGGTTATTTCAGTTTGGAGCATTGTATCTTCTTTCGTCGGTCGTATTGAGTGTGGTAGTTGGGAGTTATGACCCAACTATGTACAGACAATACTAGTAGAGGCTTCATAGACAGTAGTAGTGGTTGATGTATTTAGTCTTCTTCTTGTATATGTATATGTGTTAGTAGAATTGTCATCTTGTAATTCCAATATTGTACTGAACAGATTCTGTATTGTGATATTTTCAGGTTCATTCTCTCAGAATTATGTTTTAATCAGTTTCTTTTGAGTTATACCGATGAAAAGGGTTAGCTCGGGGTCACTTGTGACCCTAAGCACAGTGTGGCATCTCGGAACTCGATTTTCGGGATGTTACACTTAGCCTACGAACTTGAAAGTCAAAAACCTCAACCGGAATCTCTTTATATGAAAGACTATCTTGAATACCCGAGCTTTCGGAAGGATCAATCATAACAGAATCACCAATAGACTTCTTAAGCATAGAAACATGGAAAACCGTATGGACGTTAGATAACTTCGCGGGTAATTCAACCTTATACGCTACCTTCCTAATGCGATCCACAATCTTATAGCGACCAATGTAACAGGGACTTAGTTTCCCTTTCTTCCCAAATCTCTTCACCCCTTTCATGGGTGAAACTTTCAAGTACACTAAATCACCAACATCAAATTCAAGATCTTTCCTCCTTACATCTGCGTATGATTTTTGATGACTTTGGGCGATTTTCAACCTTTCCCGAATTAACTTAACCTTCTCTATGGCCTCGAACATCACATCCGGTCCAGTCGCGATAGCCTCACCAACTTCAAACTAACAAATGGGTGATCTACACCTTCTACCATACAAAGCTTCAAATGGGGCCATTCCAATAGTAGCATGAAAATTGTTATTGTAAGCAAACTCGATTAATGCAAAGTGCTCATCCCAACTACCTTTAAAATCAAGCACACAAGCCCTCAACATATCTTCTAAAGTCTGAATGGTCCGCTCGTCCTGACCATCTGTTTGCGGATGGAAAGCAGAACTTAAACGAATTTGGGTACCGAGACCCTTCTAGAAAGATTTCCAAAACTGAGAGGTAAACTAAGTACCTCTGTCAGAAATAATAGCCAAAGGGATTCCATGAAGTCTGACGAGTTCCCGAATATATATTCTAGCATAATCTTCAGCTGTATACGATGAATGTACAAGCAAGAAATGAGCTGATTTCGTCAGCCGATCAACGACAACCCAAATCAAATCATAATGGCGACGAGAAGGAGGCAAACCAACTATGAAGTCCATATTCACTTCTTCCCACTTCCAAGTAGGAATGGTAAACTCTTGCATCATGCCACTGGACCTTTTATGCTTTATTTTAACCTGTTGACACGTGGAACACTTCACCAAAAATTCTGCTATGTTCCTCTTCATACCGTTCCACCAATAGATTTCCCGCAAATCATGGTACATCTTGGTCGCACCAGGATGGATGGAGTATCGCGTACCATGCGCTTCTGCCATAATCCTCTGCTTCAAGTTATCAACATTAGGAACACATAATATTTCTCGAAGTCTCAAAATGACATCTCCCCCTTAGGAGAAAACCTCCACCTTTTGGTTTATAACTGACTCTTTTAACCTGACCAAGGTAGGATCTCTGTCTTGCTTCTACTTCACTTCCAAAACTAAAGAGGATTCGAAACCGCTTTTCACTCCTATACTACCCTCAGCATCACCAAACAACCTAACCCCCAATCTAGCCAGACAATATACCTCACGGGCCAACTCCTCCTTACCAATCTCCACATGTGCTACGCTACCCATGGGCATCTGCTACTATATTGGCCTTGCCCGAATGATATAGCATGCTCATATCAAAATCTTTCAATTGTTCTAACCATCGTCTCTGCCTAAGATTCAATTCTTTTTAGGTGAATACATACTGCAAGCTCTTATGGTCCGTGAAGACGTCGACATGGACACCATACAAATAATGTCTCTAGATTTTCAAAGCAAAAACCACGATAGCTAATTCAAGGTCATGGGTAGGATAATTCTTCTCGTGAGGCTTTAGCTGCCTGGAAGCATAAGCTATAACCTTGAACTTTTGCATCAATACACAACCCAAACAGACTCTGGAAGCATCGCAATACACCACAAAACCATCAACACCGTCAGGCAAAGTCAACACAGGGGCTGAAGTGAGTCGAGTCTTCAACTCTCGAAAACTCTTCTCACAAGATTCGGACCACAGGAACTTCACTTTTTTTTGGGTCAAACGGGTCATAGGAGACACAATAGATGAAAACCCTTTAACAAAACGATGATAATAACCAGCTAGACCCAAGAAACTTTGGATATCAGAAGGAGAAATAGGTCTAGGCCAACTCTTTATAGCCTCTATCTTTTGAGGATCAACTCTAATACCTTCGGAAGAAACAACATGACCCAAGAAGGCTATAGAGTTCAGCCAGAACTCACACTTACTGAACTTAGCAATCAACCGATGAGTTCGAAGAGTTTCCAACACGATTCAGAGATGATCAGCATGATTACCCTCACTTCGGGAGTAAATAAGAATATCATCAAGGAACACTATTACAAATAAATCCAGATATGGCCGGAATACACGGTTCATAAGATCCATGAAAGTTGTTGGAGCATTAGTTAAACCGAAAGACATCACTAGAAATTCAAAATAACTGTAACGGGTTCGGAAGGTTGTCTTGGGGATATCACATTCCCTAACCTTAAGTTGGTGATAACCGGATCTGAGGTCTATCTTCGAAAAGTAGCTCGCATCTTGCAATTGATCAAATAAATCATCAATTCGAGGAAGCGGATATTTATTCTTGATAGTAACCCTATTAAGCTGCCGGTAATCAATACATATCCGCAAAAAAACATATTTCATATGCATAAACAGGATAGGTGCACCCTACGGGGACACACTAGGTCTGATAAAGCTTTTGTCTAAAAGATCTTTCAATTGCTCTTTCAACTCTTTAAGTTCCGCGGGAGCCATGCGATATGGAGGAATGGAAATAGGCTGAGTATCGGAAAGAATGTCAATCCAAAACTCTATCTCTCTATCAAGAGGTATTCTAGGGAGATCTTTCAGAAAGATATCAAGAAAATCATTAACAACATTAATAGACTGAATGGTCAGGGTTTCAGACTTAGTGTCTTTAACCCGAACCAAATGGTGGATACAACCCTTGGAAATCAACTTCCTAGATTTGAGATAGGATATGAAACGACCCTTAGGAATCACAGAAATCCCGGACCATTCGAGGATAGGTTCATTAGGAAACTGAAACTTGACTACACGGGCACGACAATCAATAGACGCATAGCATGAGTGAAGCCAATCCATACCCAGAATGATATCAAAGTCAACCATATCTAGCTTAATCAAATCAGCATACATAACCCAATGAAAGATAGCAATGGGACATTTCTTATACACCCGCTTAGCAATAACAGACTCTCCTACTAAAGTAGAAACCAAAATAGGCTCATAAATTAGTTCAGGATCCGTTTTAAAATTTACAGCAACCAGAGGTGTCATATAAGAAACACTCGAACTAGGGTCCATCAACATATAGACATCAAAATAGAAAACATGGAGCTTACCAGTGACAACATCGGGAGATTCCTCCTGCTCCTGACGAGGTGGTATAGCATAGAAACGATTCTGGCGTTGACCGCCAACAGTACAAGATGAAGCACCCTGAGGAGGAACTGGACGGGCTGCGGGAGGCGGGGCACTAGTAGCCTGACTCTGGGTACAGGCATCACGACTCTGTTGTCTAGCATACGGGTAGTCTCTAAGTATATGGCCCAACTTGCCACAACCAAAACAGCCCCGCTGCCCCATATGACACTCCTCAAAATGGTCTTTACCACACTTAGCACACGAAGGAGGATGAGGCTGGTTGCTTACACTATCCTGAGACCTGGAAGGTACCAACCTATTCCCGAGCTCCTGCCTACCCCAATATATAGGAGAACTAGTTGAGGAAGGCGTATGTATAAATGGACGTCTCTGAAACTGAGGGAGACTCCCTCCAGAGAATCTAGTCTGACTAGTCCCCTGTTACTCCGATCTGACTCTCTTAATCTCTCTTACTCTTTCTCTTTCCTTTATTTTGTCTGACTCAATCATTAACCTAGGAAGATCAATCTCCCTGTTGATCATAGCAGATCTACATTATTTCACCACATAACTCGACACCTCAGTTAGTCCTCGAGTCAGCCATCATATTAGGAGCGTACTTCGATAGCTGATTAAACTAAAGACAATACTCCTTAACCGACATGGAGCCTTGTCTCAAATTCATAAACTCCTCTATCATAGATTCCCGTAACTCAAGAGGAAAGAATCTATCCAAGAAAGCGTCATGGAATAATTGCCAAGTCACCGAAGCGGTATCTTTCTCTCTACCCTTATTCCACATCTGCACCCAGTCATAGGCAACATCCTTCAACCGTTAAGAAGACTGATCCACACTTTCTTCCTCGGTCATGTGCATAATCTATGTAATTTTCTTCATTTTATCAATATATATTTGCGGGTCCTCACCTGCTCTCGACCCATGAAACTCTGGCGGATTTATCCGCATAAAATCATGAATTCGTGCTACTGCCAAATTATTTTCCTACGGAGGTGGAGCGTTGGCCTGAGTATTGGCGGTAACTGCCTGGGCTAGCATCTAAAAAGCTGCCCGAAATTTGGCATGGGATACCGTCTCATGTAACGGATCAACGGGTTGAGGTTGGTTGTTGTTTCCGCGAGCTCGACGTGGAGGCATTTTCTGTTGTAAGAACGCACGAATTAGCAGCAGAAGGAAACAGTTGTAAGCATGATAGACTCTTGTAGAAAGAAAGAAACGACTTTTCCTAGAACGCCCTGCAGCCTCTTGATCATAGGTGTGGCGCGCTACACACCGATGCTCAAGACTACGTAACGTGGCTTGTCAGACTCCCTAGGACTCTTCACAACCTTAGGCTCTGATACCAAGTTTGTAATTCCCCAAAATATCATCCCGAGATGCAACACGGTGACCAAGGCTAGTCGTAGCCTTAAGCTGACCCTTTAAGCCAAAACACTACCCTTGGGTTCCAACACAACAACATACACGCTACACTATGGATATATATATAAGTACATATCATATCACCTCGCACATGGCACGGAATATCATTAGACTGTATATATATCGAATGTCAAAACACAAATCAACCCAATAATACACTAGTCTGACATAGCCTCTATACAGGAAAATCAATAAGCCATTGGGACAAACCCCCAGCTGACTCAACAGACCAAAAGGATCACAAAACAATAGCACCAAAACTATCAACTTGGTCCTCGAACCATGAGGACTCACCACTGAAGGAACGTAGATGCGGCACTGGGATATCACTGTCGCGGCTGCGGCTGAGTACCTGAACCTACATCATGGTAAGAATGTAGCCCATAGAGAAATATATGGTTCAACATAAGATACGTACTGAGTATGTGGGGGCGCATGCAAAATATAAATAATATCATAAATTCGTAAAAACGTACATACGGACCATAATGACACACCTGGCTTGAGTGACATTGAATCATGCAACTCATAATGTCTTAGATAGGAAATGTAGGAGAAAAAACTCATAAATCATTATAGATCATAATAGACAACTTGACTTACCACAGCCAAACTCGGAGTGACTCCGTATTTCAATAAACATGACTCTTATTGATACAAAATCAAACCAACAACACCAAGAACTACAAGTAGGTTCGGATTTCAGTCCAACAACACAAGAACAACAAGTTTAATTTTCAGTTTTTCAGCTCAACAACACAAGAACAACAAGATGAACAACAATGCTAGTGAATCGAAAAGAGCCCCACACGGCTTCACTAGACTTGAAGATAACAAAATCAACAACAACAACAAGATAAGGAAAGATAGATAACTTGACATATAACATTCAATAAACTAAGAACCCTAACATCAAGAGAGGACCCTAAGTCTAATGAATATAAACACCAAGTTCTTACGAGGACCAAGAGGCACTCAACGACCTCAAAACCCTTGTTTTTAGCCAAAGAGACAACACAAGTATCCCTCTACTTGTGAGATAGTAGTGGCGGCTTCCAAGAGTGGAAGAGAGAGAGAAAAGTTTAGTGTTTTAGGTTTACAAAAATCAGCATTTGAAAACTAAGGAATAGCTCTCTAATATGTTCTATTTATACTACAAACAAAAAGGATAAAATGACCCATCCGCCCTTGCTTCTTGTGCCAACCTTGAAGAGTAGTTTATTACACATTAAGACCTCTCTTCATACATAAAAACGTTTAGGTCCTTGGTTGGTTCAATCACCAACTCACACACGGCCATTTGCATGAACAAAGCTTGGAGTTTTTGTAATTCCCGAGCTTGGCTTCGTGTGAAAGGCCGTATACCTGTGGAGGCTGCCCCAACCGTATCATCCTCTCCATCTTGAGAGGAATTTGACCTCAAATTCAGCATTTGTTCATCTTCAACCGCATCCACGAGGGAGAGATCACCAACGTTGAAAGTGTTGTGCACTTGATATTCCGGTGGAAGGTCAATCTTGTAGGCGTTGTCATTGATTCTCTCAATTACTTGGAAAGGACCATCACCCCTTGGCAGAAACTTGGACTTCCTTTGAGATGGAAACCGATCCTTTCAAAGATGCACCCACACCCAATCTCCGGGTTCAAGCACAAGCCTTCTTCTCCCTTTGTTTACCCTTTTTGCAACCTCTTGGTTCTTCTTTTCAAGCTTGATCCGCACCGTCTCATGCATTTTCTTCATTGCCTCGGCTCTTTTATTTCCATCTAAGATGGTCATGAGATCACTAGACAAAGGAGTGAGATCTAAAGGGGTAAGGGGATTCAGGCCGTAAACACATTCAAAGGGAGTCATTCCCGTGCTCGAATGTATTACCCGGTTGTATGCAAATTCCACCAAGGGTAGGTGATCTTCCCATGAAGTCATCTTACCTTTAACCATAGAACGTAGCATAGACCCTAAGGTTCTATTTACTACCTCCGTTTGGCCATCGGTTTGTGGGTGGCAAGACGTGGAGAAAAGTAACTTCGTTCCAAGCCTACCCCACATGGACTTCCAAAAGAGACTTAGGAACTTGGAGTCCCTATCGCTCACAATAGTCCTCGGTACCCCGTGAAGCTTTACAACATGTTCAACAAATAATGAAGCTACACTACGAGCATCCTCGGTTTTAGCACATGGAATAAAATGAGCCATTTTAGAGAATCTATCAACAATAACAAAAATGCTATCTCGGCCCTTTCTAGTCCTTGGCAGCCCCAAAACAAAATCCATCGAAATGTCTAACCAAGGTCTAAGGGGAGTAGGGAGTGGGGTGTATAACCCTTGAGGTAGGAGACGAGCTTTCGCACTCCGGCAGGCCACGCATTGACTACAAATTTTAGTGACGTCTTTGCGCATTTTGGGCCAATAGAAGTTCTCCTCTAAGATTCCGAGGGTCTTGTCTACCCCAAAGTGCCCCATGAGGCCTCCGTCATGGGCCTCCCTCACAAATAATTCCCTCCAAGAACTAGAAGGAACACACAACCTCCTCCCTTTGAACAAATACCCATCGAACCGAGAGTAGGAGGAATGGTCATTCTCCTTAAGCCAACGGTCCCTTCCCCACTCTTCGCATTCCCTAAAAATAGGAGCAAAGGTAGGATCCTCGGGATACAACAACCGCAAGCTCTCAAAACCCATCAATTTCGAAGACAAGGTAGCAACAAGCACATGCTTCCTAGACAAGGCATCGGCAACAACATTTTCCTTTCCCCTTTTGTAATGAATTACATAAGGGAAAGTCTCGATGAACTCAATCCACTTAGCATGACGCCTATTCAACTTGTCTTGGCTCTTAAGGTGTTTCAACGACTCATGATCAGTTCGTATCACAAACTCCTTAGGCCACAAATAATGTTGCCAATTTCCCAAGGCTCTAACAAGGGCGTACAACTCCAAATCATAAGTTGAGTAATTAAGAGTTGCCCCTTTGAGCTTTTCACTGAAATAAGCAACGGGCTTACCTTCTTGCATCAAAACAGCCCCGATGCCAACCTTACTAGCATCACACTCTACTTCAAACATCTTATCAAAATCGGGCAATTGCAATAAAGGCGCCGAGATGAGCGTAGCTTTCAAGGCCTCAAAAGCCCTAGCCTGCTCATCACCCCATTTAAAGGGTCCGTCCTTTCTAATTACCTTGGTCAAGGGGGCTTCTATGGAACTAAATCCTTTGACAAACCTCCTATAAAAGCTTGCCAACCCGTGGAAACTTCGGATTTCTCCAATAGTTTTAGGGGTCGGCCAACTTCGAATAGAGTCTATCTTGGAATCGTCCACTTCCACACCCCTTGAGCTCACGACAAAACCCAAGAATATAATCTTATCAACACCAAAAGAACACTTCTCCATGTTGGCATACAGCTTTTCCTTTCGGAGCACATCAAACACACATCTCAAATGCATTACATGATCATCAATAGATTTACTATATACCAACACATCATCAAAGTAAACCACCACAAACTTTCCAATATAAGGCTTCATTACATGATTCATTAGCCTCATAAAGGTGCTAGGAGCATTGGTAAGGCCGAAGGGCATGACCAGCCACTCATAGAGATCGAATTTGGTCTTGAATGCGGTCTTCCACTCATCACCGGGTTGCATGCGAATTTGGTGATAGCCACTACTAAGATCCACTTTAGAAAACAAACAAGATCCGTGGACCTCATCTAACATATCATCTAGTCTAGGGATTGGATGACGATACCTTATAGTGATTTTGTTGATGGCTCTACAATCGACGCACATGCGCCAAGTTCCGTCCTTCTTCGGTACCAAAAGCACCGGAACAGCACACAGACTCATGCTTTCCTTGATGTACCCCTTGTTGAGAAGCTCCTCAACTTTCCTTTCAAGCTCCTTAGTGTCCATGGGATTGCTCCTATAGGCCGGTTTGTTTGTAAGGTGTGAACCCGGCACCAAATCAATTTGGTGCTCAATTCCCCGAAGTCGGGGCAATCCTTGTGGAAGTTCTTGAGGAAATACATCTTCATACTCCTGCAAAACACAAGAAATCAAAGGGGAAATGGAAGAATTAGTGGTGTTAGTATTAAAACAATGGGCCACAAGTAACATCGGCTTGTTTTCATCATGGTCCGCGAAGAGTTCTTTCCTCCTAGCCAACATCACTACGTTTTCCATCTCCCTTGTCGTTGGGACAGCCTCGGATGTCCCTACTTCCTTACCTACGGCATCCCCCCCCTTTTCTCCCTTTCCGGATTCCCCCCCTTTCCCTTCAACTCCCTCATCTTTTGATGCCACTCATTTACTTGGGAGGGTGAGAGAGGATGAAGTGTGACCTTTCGGCCATCCTTCTCAAGCGTATACCGGTTGGACCTCCCATCGTGTTTAGTAGACCTATCATATTGCCATGGTCTACCTAACAACAAATGACATGCTTGCATTGGAATCACGTCACAAAGTACCTCATCGTGGTAGTTTCCCACCTTAAACCGAATCACACATTGTCTCGTGACCCTTAATTCACCACAATCATTCAACCATTGTAGCTTGTAAGGACTAGTGTGTGGTGTAGTTGGTAGCTTCAAGAAATTTACCATAGCATGGCTCGCAACATTTGTACAACTACCACTATCAATCACCAAGGTGCACACATTCTCCTTTACAAGACACTTAGTATGGAATAGATTTTCCCTTTGACTCGGGTCATCTATCGCCTTACTAATCATGACACGTCTAACCACAAAGTTTGGAACCACACACTCCCCCTCTTGTGGATAGACATCTTCACTACCATCTACTTCATCATCATTCGGCCCATTTTCAGCTCCCTCTCCATCTTGAGGCTCGGCCTCATCCTCCCCCCTTTCGGAAACCACCTCCTCACCAAGGTAGTACACCTTTCCTTCTCGTAGGATCACATTGCGCCGGTTCGGACATTCGTTGGCCTTATGCCCCCAACCTTGGCACTTGAAGCATTGGAACCCCTTTGGGTTGGGATATTTGTGAGCCTCCGGTTTTGGAGGGAATTTAGGGACGGTTTTGGACTCGGGCAGCTTCGTAGGGGCGGGTTGGTCCTTGTTTTTGGTCCAACCCGAGGGGGTTTGTACCCTTGCCTTAAAGGATGATCTCTCCTTAAGTTCCCTTTCAATCTCAAGGGCCGCTTGGAATATACCGTCAATGGTTTCAAACCGGTGAAGGGTCAAATGTGTGGAGATCTCTTTGTTCAACCCACACTTGAACCGGATGATGTCGTGACTGATTTGCTCCCCTCGATGATCAAGTTTCAACATGAGTTGTTGGAACTCGTCAAAATAGGCCATCACACTCTTGCCTCCTTGCCGCAAGCCATATAATCTAGCAAGCAACTCATGACGATATCTCTCGGGAAGGTATCGTTGCCTCATCAAGTACCTCAACCGATACCAAGGTGGTGGCTGCCCATCGACTAATTCATTACCAAACCGTTTATCATACTCCCACCAAGTGTTAGCATAGCCCTCAAGGTGAGCTATAGCGTAGCAACTCTTCTTTTCGTCCGAGATGTCATTAACTTGGAAAACTTTGTCACAAGCCGATTCCCAAATTAAGTAGGCCTCGGGATCACTTTCACCCTTAAAGATGGGTAGGCTCAACTTGATGGTGTTGATGCCTACGTCTCTCTCTTGGTGTCGGTTTCCCCTATCTCCATACCCCCGGTATCTCCTAGGTTCTCCTCGACCCCCTCTTAACTCCTCCTCCCTCATATAAGCATCATCAAAGGCTCCATCTCCTTCATACTCCTCTCTACCGTATCCTTCAAAGTGGGCTGGTCGGCCTTGGCCGTTTTGATTCGGAGGATTTGGAATTTGTGGTCTTTGGTTTAATGGAGCTTGGAATGGAGGGTTCGGATTTAGTGGAGGTACTTGGCGTCCAAATCCCTCTTGTGGAATTGGAGGGGCTTGGAAATGTAGTGGTCTAGTGGAGTCTCGGTTTGGAGGAAAATAGGTAGTTTGGCTTGCGGTATTTAGTGGAGCTTGGGGTGCATTTAGCATTTGGTGGACTGTTTCGGGGGTGATGGTTGCGGAGGAGGTCCTATCATGACCATTGGTAGATACATGTAGAGGAGTAGAAGGACGAGAGTTCCTTTGACTCTCCACTTGTTCTAATCTCCCACTAATAGTCGACACTTCCCCCTTTATTGCTGCCAAGTCCCCTCTCACGGCCCCAAATTCCGAATTCAACCTTTCAAGTGTCCGGGTAACGGCCTCAAGAGTGACCCTCATAGAATCAAGGGCATTAGTATCCACATTATGAGACGTAGTTCCTTCCATTGTCAAGGTATTATCCGCTTTAGTTCACTACAAGTTCGTGTTCCACAAGTGTTGTATAATTGGCTAGTAACCGTGAGATTTGTAAGGTATGAGTAAGCTCTTATCCGGAATGGATTCTTGTTTGAAGACTCAAAGAATTCTTGCCGGACTAGAGTCAAAAATCAGCAACTCATTCAAACGAATAAAAGCACTCAAATAAACGTTGACACGAACAAACGGTTCAAGGAACTAGTTGACAACCTAGTAGGAATGTACTAGTTTGTTAATTAGTTCTAGGACCAAGTAAGGGAAACCAAGGATCAACAATTAGCAACCAAAGAATATCCTAAGTCGAGCTTATAGTGACGTGGCAGCATGCAATGGTTCCACACGTTTTTTTTTTTTTTGTTTTGTTAATATTCACACACTTGTTATAGTTTGCAAAGTGTTTTTGGTGGGAAAAATAAAATCTTGTAGTGTTTCACCCTTTTCAAACTCAAAAAGTGATGTTTGGTAGACTAATCCCACAAAACAAGGCTCCTTGAATTAGGGAAAAGTGATTGACAAGACTAAAAGGTGATGGGTGCAAATCTTTCACAACAACTTTATAACTTGTCTTACAACTTGAGCACACAACAAGATGAACAAGATGAACAATTTCAAAAGATGAACACCTCAACAATCTTCTTCAACTTCTTTAGCACATAAACACAACATCCACCGATTTTTATTTCTTTTTGGTCACCAACAACATACAACTTTCGGCCACTTCAAGTCCCTACACAATGTTCAAGTTTTTCAAGCTCAACTTTTGGATCTAGACACCTTAGTGTTGGTGAGAAAGAAACCAACACTAGAAACTCACTAAACAAGCAAAATAACACTTAGGTCTAGACATGCCTCATCATTCTCGGCTTCAACTTTTAATGGACAGATTTCAGAATTTCCTTTTGGTGTTGTTTGTTCAAGCCATGAACTAGCCCAAGATGGGTTATGTTGGAACACAACCGGTCTTGCTTTGATACCAAATGATACAAAATCAAACCAACAACACCAAGAACTACAAGTAGGTTCGGATTTCAGTCCAACAACACAAGAACAACAAGTTTAATTTTCAGTTTTTCAGCTCAACAACACAAGAACAACAAGATGAACAACAATGCTAGTGAATCGAAAAGAGCCCCACACGGCTTCACTAGACTTGAAGATAACAAAATCAACAACAACAAGATAAGGAAAGATAGATAACTTGACATATAACATTCAAGAAACTAAGAACCCTAACATCAAGAGAGGACCCTAAGTCTAATGAATATAAACACCAAGTTCTTACGAGGACCAAGAGGCACTCAACGACCTCAAAACCCTTGTTTCTATCCAAAGAGACAACACAAGTATCCCTCTACTTGTGAGATAGTAGTGGCGGCTTCCAAGAGTGGAAGAGAGAGAGAAAAGTTTAGTGTTTTAGGTTTACAAAAATCAGCATTTGAAAACTAAGGAATAGCTCTCTAATATGTTCTATTTATACTACAAACAAAAAGGATAAAATGACCCATCCGTCATTGCTTCTTGTGCCAACCTTGAAGAGTAGTTTATTACACATTAAGACCTCTCTTCATACATAAAAACGTTTAGGTCCTTGGTTGGTTCAATCACCAACTCACACACGGCCATTTGCATGAACAAAGCTTGGAGTTTTTGTAATTCCCGAGCTTGGCTTCGTGTGAAAGGCCGTATACCTGTGGAGGCTGCCCCAACCGTATCACTTATGGACAGGGGGGTTTCCTATAACCGACAACCCCACATGATCTACGTGGAATACCAACGTTTGAAACCCCCATTGGCAAGAGCATCATACTCTTTGCCAGGGAGTACGACCTTAAAACTGCAATAATCACAATCGGGCTCTCTGGCCAATAATATCATCACCAAACAACCCTACGGTGGCACATAGGTTTGGGGAAATACCAAATTTCCCTCTCGGTGCTAAGTACTACTCCCCGACAAGCTCAGAATGCGTTAGGAAATCCACCACAACATCACAAGGGTCTATCATAAAGACCAAATTAAATCTCTTTCTCATTTATCAAATCATATCAATTTGTGGATTCCTAACTCAACACATTTTAGCTCAAAATATTTTAATCTTCCTCAACATCAACAAGGTATCAATGTATTGAACCATCACCAACTCGACATTTGAATAAGGATATAAAGACTCAATGCATAATATTTTCAACAATTTAACTCATCAAAACGATCCGAAAAATACCAAGACTCATTGCAACTTCAATATCAATATTTCTCAATTTGCCATCCAACTCTCATTTAAAGGTACTTGAGACATCAACTCATAGTAGGGATATAGAATTTCCAATATCAATTATAAATTCATAATAAGAAAATAGTGGAATGATAGTATAAATCAAAGCTTAACAAATTAAATCATCATACTCTCATAATCAAATACTTTTTGGACATAATTCTATCTTAACATCACACACATATCGGATGACATAATTCCATAGCTCATGGACAATAATATAAGATATAAAACCATATTTCCAATTCATGGTAAAATATGTAAAATCTCATGTCAATGTAATTCAACAAAAATACCGGACAAAAGATTGAAAGGATAATCTTGTTCAAAGCCCCACATACCTAAAAATGGAAGATGAATATGAACTTCTGACTCCGGAAATTTATTCACGAAAATAAAGGGTGCTTCTCGAAGCCGTTCACATGATCAACTCAAATCCCAAATCAATTTGAAATTTCTACGGTTCAATCAAAAGACATAGAAGGATGAAATTTGGAGTAGTAGGGTTGGGGTTTGAGCCTTAGGAATTTTTGGAGAAAAATGAGCTATTGAATGCTCTTAATAGACTTTAATACATGGTTTACCCGGATGCATTAAAGTGGGAATGACCAAAATACCCTTAAAAATAAAAAAATGTCAAATCTGTCCTTTGATGGACTATTTTGATAGGATGAAGTAGATCGACCATAACTTTTTGCTCCGATGGCCAAATTGGATGAAACCAATTTCATTGGAAAGAGGACTTTAAGATCTTTTTGTTGATATATAGTAGCTTACCCTGATCATTATGTACAAGGAGATATGATTATTTTAAGTTGACCCTAAAATTCGCCTAGCCTCAGTATTTTTTCCCTGCATATTTACTGTTCACCACTATTCACGGTTAGATCGGAATGATCATAACTCATCGCTCGAGTATCCGTTTTAGATGATCCACATATCGTTGGAAATCTTATTCGATTCTATATGCGATGACAGGTTGTATCTCCAAAAATTCCACACAAAAAAATTATTAATCACGATAAAGAACAGAATTCAACACATTTTCATCTGAGATCTTAACAGAATTTTTTTTTTCTGGGGCATCACAATTTTCTCACTTCCATTGTCTATATTGTGGGAGATCCAGGTTCGAAGTAACATTTGGTCAAATCTTCAACAATTTATTTCAATGGACATTATGGGTATATCGATTCTTATTTATCTTATGTGTAGCTAAATATCCCTCTTCGGGTTATATGTGAATAGGGGTTTAAGTGTATGTGGGTTATTATTGTTAGCATCTATTTGGTAATTCATGTTTATGGGTTTTATCATTGCTATGCTATTTTGGTTGGGATTTGATGGGTTAAAACTCCAAATACCCACATAGGTTTGATGAGTGAAAGCTTCAAGCTCTAGAAGGTTCAAGCCCATCTTCGAAAAAAAGGGTTTTGAGTGAACTTTAGGAATCCATATCATCCGCGAAAGTGGGATGTGGAGACCAAAGAAATGCTAGAAAATTATGTATGTAATTTTCTAAATTTTCACTTTCTTAGATAGAAGGGAGAATGTTAGGTTGAGGTTGTGGTTACCAATTGTTGAACACACCTATTAGGTATTCAAAATAATCAATGGGTGAAAGTTTGGTGTTTTGTTGAAAGACTAGCATCAAAATCTATAACCAAGCCTACTCATATTTGATTTACTAAATTGATGTTGATGATTAACACCTACATATCACTCTCTTAGTAGTGCATAATCCCAAGATCCGTGACTAATTATTAAAACTCTAATTTTTCGTAGCCTTGAATTTATACTAGAAAAACCCAAAAAGAAATACTAGTGTAGGATCCACTCCCCCCCATTTTATCTTTTTGTACCATTGGTTTGAATTTAACTTGTATCTATCATTTTGAAGTAATTTGATCTCCACTCACATTGTTCTTCATTTATTCGACCCTGACTCCAAAGTTGGGTAAATATATTGACAATGACCGCCTTGCACTTAAATTGATGTGTAAGTTGAGCATTATAGAAAATGGCACCGTTGTCGAGGAACAATTTAGCTTATTAAGTTAGTCTGAAATTTTAGTTTACTTGCTTGAATTCAAGCTTGTATATACATGTTTGTGATTTTCTTTGCAGGTAGATTTTATTTTATTTCTACTTTTCTCTATGGAATCTTTCACTAAACATGAATTAGATAGTTTTAAGTCCTATCTTGAAAACCCATGTTCATATTGTGATGGACCAGACTTCAGGAGAGATTGTAACTATGCTCCTCAGAGAGAGGCAGAATAAGTATCTCGATCCGATAGGGGTACGGTTGTCCTTTGTGTGGTAGTCAAAATGGACATTGGGAGGATTAACCAAAGGCCCCTCCCCCTATTATACTAATCAAAATTATAGTTCTTCATATGAGATTAATAGGTCTTATGATGAGAAGAAGGATGAACAATATACCGAGTCCAATAGCTGTGACCCAAGGCTACTGGCCATTTTGGATCGGTTTGCATACAATGATGGAGAATCTAGAACACACACATAAAGAATGGACAAGTGTCAAAAAGTAGGTAATGGTCAGAAAAGAAAAACTTGAAGCAATCCCTACCATGCCCATTCCGCAAGAGGAGGTATATCAAGAAAAGAAACCAAGCTATGATGGTAATCTTGGTAGCGAAGACTCCTTGGTGGCTTCCCAATCATCCAAATCATATTAGGAAGAAGAAGACAAAATAAAAGAAGTGAGATTAGAGTCACGAGAAGAATTAACACCAATATCATCTAATGACTCTAGTTCATTTCGGGGTGAAGATGCTTCGGAGTAGGCTAACCCAAAATTAGGTGTTTGACCTCATTCATGAAACTTTTCAACATTATGCTTAGAGGATGTGATGAGGATCCATCCCTTTGAACAAATGGAGGATTGTGGGGAGGTGAAGTCCAACTCTTATATTTTGTAGTTTGACATTCAAAGGGAGCACATAGAACCCCATCTATCAAAGGCCAAGGATTTTAATTTCCGATTAAAAGGAATGTCCTACTGATGAACACTCTTTTACCCATGGAGCCAATCTGAATGATTGATGTAAATTTGGGAAAAAGGTTTAATTCTTTAAAATTTCGAAACCGCAGCTTTCTTGCCATTCCCTCACATTTTCCGAGTTGCATCTTGGGAAATTTGAATCTCTGTCCCTCCATCACTCATTATATATTAAATAAAAACTAGGACGGAGATTCAAATTTTCTAAGTGGAAATATAAAATGAAGGAGTGGAGGAATCGTGCGACGATATTAAACTTAGCGCTCGATGTAAGGTAACCCATGATGCCATGAAAAATGGCACATATCCTTTTATATATTAATTCTAGGGTAGATTTTGGTTTTTACTTTTGTGCATGCATAATCCAAAAAATGTTGTGCTATGAGGCCTTTTGATTGAATTTGAGAAAGAAACGTGTGAAATTGACATGTTTGGACTAAGCAAGATATGCAGAAACCTAGGTTGTCTGGTCTCAGTTACTGCAACTGCGGTCCATGCCTCTGCAATCACGGAGGCCGCATGATCGCGGTCGCGGAACTATGACCACGATAGCGGTCTAATAAGTTTTAAAAACGTTCAAATACCATTTCCCTCACATATTTCTTTAATTTTTTCTCTCAAAATACTGTCAAAATTTATGGCTTTGCATTGTATCTTCAAATACCAACTCATCTCGTGCATCCTCTAATTTGGTAAGTTATCTTAATTCCCTTGGTTTTGTTATAATCGCATGCATAGAGCTCGAAGTGTAGAAAATGGCCTAAAATAGTGTTTTCAATCACTAAATACATGTTTAGTTAAAAATTTTGTTGTGGTTAGCTATTATAGTTGGTGTACACATGCTTGGGGATGTCTCGACTATCCAAAATAGAGCCTTAAACTACTTAAATTGAAGTATACACCATGTTTTTGATTAAATGCCCCAACGAATTCCTTGATCAATTCCTTTGCATTTAGGGATATGAGCACACACTATAGGCTTTAATTCATTGTAGCAATATTCTTATACCTAGTTAGAATGAGGTATTGGGGGTTAAAATGACATTTCAATGCAATGTGCAGAAAGTGGCAATTTTGGTCTCAAGTACCATGATCGCAGTCCCAATGACCGTGATCGCATCACCGTTGTCGCGGTCAACACCCCACGATTTCCATAACTGAGGATAATTTGTAGTAGGCATTAAAATATCTACACACCCTTTTGTTCTCTTGAAACCTTCTATAACACCACCATATGAGCTTGTCTATTTGTCCTTGCATGACTTCAGTGTGATTGTACTATAGTTTGCCTAAGTTGTATTACTTATAGGTTCTAAGTCACTCAAAAATGGATGATTTTGATGAAACCCAATTCATGGTCGTAGAATGCCAACAGCAATACCTTATAGACTTCCGCAGAACAAAGCTACTCCCTGAAAGGGGTATAGGCTAGAAAAGGTGGAAGAGAAGTTACTAGAATTCCATACCAGGCTCAACGTAATGAGGTGGACGTGATTTTTTGCATGAACCCTGCTTAACTAATAAGCAATGGGTGCATGAGTTCTATGCAAACCTCTATGTAGTTTCACTTGCAAACCTTGTAATGAATATTCGAGGTAAGCAGGTAACTTCAGAGTGGATCAGATTAATGTGATATATAAACTCCCAAATGCTGACATGGAGGAGTTTTGTGTCAAGGGATATGAGCCAGGGACTTAGATGGCTTATATCTTATGCCATGGAAAAGAATTTCCCGGGGACACCACCAAGTGAGATATTTTGATGAAGGACTTCAAGGCTGGAGCTAGGTTGTGGATGAACATCATCTATAGAAGAGTCTCATCATGCACTAACATGACTATTATCATAGACATGAGATCTCAGATGGTAGCTTGCATCTTATCTGGCATTGCTTTGAATGTGGGATAGATTGCTCTCTCCGAGTGGCGGTATTTCAAGAGCCATGGAGGTACTCATCTTCTTCTTCCTTTTTTTATCATTAAGTTATGTAGGAGAGTGGAAGTGGAGGAATATTCCAAAGACTCTTGGGTGCACCCAGGATGCCTCATTTATCTACTCAAATTTAGAGGCGAGGGCTCACCACATCAAAGTAAGAAGAGGAAGATGGACTCAAGAAAATCTGTCCAAGAGGTCAGAGACACTTGCAGACCTTCATCAGCCACTGCCTTCGATGATATATCCATTCAGATGCACGAAGTGAGGGAAATATTATCCAGACTGCCTCAGGGACCATGAGAGTCCTCCACTTCTCGTCATTCGTATGTGGCACAGTCAGATTATGATAAGTACATAGTGGAGTAAAATAATCAGCATTTCATAGTGGCTAGCCTAGAGAGAGCTTAATCAGTCCTAGCTGCATCTTACAGGGACCTCAAAGACTCTAACGAGAATATAGTAAAAAGGGAGAAAAGAGAGAGAAGTTTTTTAGAAAGCTATGGAAGGGGGTGAAAGGCATCTTTAAGATACTCAAGCCCAACCATCCATTACCTTCACCGAGATTAGATAGTGACGATAAGTCACCTGTAGTGTGGTCAGCTGATAATGCGAGTGGTGGTGATATCGAGTTAGCAGGAGGAGATAACTTATGATGCAGATATAAGGAGCCTCTTTTACTCTTGTCTTCTTGCACATACAGTCCGAACATTGCATTCCTTTCAGTAGGGGTGTCCCCAGACTTAGTTATATTATCTTGGTGTTGTGGTGTCAGCTATTACTTTTTATGAATATTTTGGGATGATGTTTGGATGATATTTTTATCTTTGTGTTGTGGATGCTACATTATGGGTACTTGGGTTGGTGCCCTTATTTTATGGACTATTATGTCTTTTAGTTTTAGTTTTCATTTTACCTTAACATTTCATTTGATTTTAATTGAGATATAGGTGCAGGAGAATTTTGAGTACCCATAGCATGAATGTCAGGAATGCAAGGTAAGTATGAGTACCTGTGGCATTTTATTTTGTAAAGTTGGGATCAATTTTTATACCATTGGCGAAGTCTAAGTACCCATATGGGTAGTTAGCCCATTTTGAGCCAAGATTTGAGACTAAGGCTTTGGTTGTAGCCATAGTTTAGCAAAGTGTGCGTAGTACTATTGCAAAACAAGAACCACAACCACCCTTAATCCAAAATTTTTGAAAACTTAAGGGAATAGACGTGAGCAATATTGCAATGAATTTGTTTCTCTTTTTGTGGCTCCATAAATTATTGACTTGTAAATAGTGATATATACTCCACTTTTGTCTCTCGCGGGAAGGACATTTTAACTCCCTTGGCGAGTTTTGTATACAACTTGTGGTGAGAATTTGGCATTAATCTCTTGTACACTTGTGTTATCTAGTACTTTCCCCATTAGTTTTTCAAAACTAATTTTTATTGTATGTGGTTGGAGAAATGACCTTAGGACATCCTTGTGATTTTAGAACCCACTCTAGTCTAAAAAGCCTACCCATGCATAATTGAAATTCCTAGTTACTCACTTTGAGCCTTTGGACCCTTTCTTTGAAAAACTTATTACAAGTCATGTTCCATTCTTATTATCCCTCTTTTGAACTGTATGTAACCTTCTTGAACGTGAAAATGCAACTTGAGGCTTAAATCTTATGTTGGGGGTGATAAAAGTGATGGAAGGATGTTTGGAGACACGAAGTATTAGTAAAATATCCAATGTGCCTAAGTGTTGAAAGCAAATGTTTAGAAAAAAAACAATCCACCAAAGGAATGAATTGTACGTAAGTTGCAAGAAAAAGAAATGAAATAAAAGTAGGAAACAAAGGAAGCGAATTTTAGGCATAAGAAAGAAAGAAAACATAAAAGAGTGACCTTTAGTCAAAAAAGGAAGAATTGTAAAGGGTGATGTAGACGTTCAAGGAAGAGTGTAGCCATGTTGTTCCTAAATGGTATCCTACCCTAACCAAATCCTACATTACAAGATTATAAAGTCCTTTGAGATCTATGAACATTTACTTTCTTTGTATTGACGATAGAAAATAGGGGCAAGCATATGGTATGACACTTGTTGCATTGAGATTTCTTTTAAGTGAGAGATACCTTTTGCACTTAAAAGTCCTTGTTACATATTTGGTAAATGGTGTGTGGAAATTCGCTTTCTTGTGAGTATGAAATGTAAAAAAGTTGAGGTGGGAGACTTTTGTCACCTCCCGAGCAATGAGTCAAATAAAGTATAGCTTAATTGAGGCAAAAAGGGAGCTACATCTAGAGTATTGGTCATTGTTTCTTTGTTTTTCTTTAAGGTCTTATGCATCATTGAGTATTGCATTTTATGATGAGGGGTGTAATGAACTTAGCATAGCACATGTGCATAGAGCTACTTGTGGTTGCGACTAAAGTGTAAGTCATTATGGCCTTGGAGGCATAATGTTTGGGCATAAATAATTGTGTCTTATGGTAAGAGGTAGTGTTTCTCGAGGACAAGCAAATGCTTTAAATTGGGAGTGTTGATGAGTGGTGATTTTACCACTCATTCTCACTTAATATTTGTGAACATTGCCTTTATTTGAATGAATAACTGAGACATATTCCTGAGAAAATGCACTAATATCCACTCTTTGCAAGTATAGAGTTGTAAAGATAGAAAGACGTGGATTTTACCTACAATGATCAAAGGATAGAAGGAAAAGTGCAACTGAATATTGCCTCAGGTACCTTGGTCGTGGTCCGCTGAACGAGGTCACAGTAGTCAAGGATGGTCATTTGATTGTTGTCATGGATATAAACCGCGGTTGCGTGGCTGTGGTCACAGCCAAACCTGTGTGATCGTGGCTTTGTGAAAGAATTCAGCCCAAGGGAAAAACTGTACTTGCACATGCTGATCCCAATTTTACAAAAAGTCTCAAACCCTATCTTTATGAGAGACATTTCATCTTCCCCAATTTTTAGGTTTCATCTTTAGACTTCATAGCCTCCATTTTTGGAGAAGAAAATATTGTATAAATGTTGGGTGAAAACTACATTGGAGTCTTTCTTAGTGGAATATTTGCTCACTTCCATTTCTTATATTGTGGGAGAGCCAAGTTTGAAGTAACATTCGCTTAGATCTTTAACAAGTTGTTTCAATGGAGATTATGGGTATATCTATGCTTATTTATCTTATGTGTAGCTAAGTTTTCCTCTTGGGATTATGTGTGAATATGGGTTTAAGTATGTGTAGGTTGTTATTGTTAGCATCTATTTGGTAATTCATGTTTATGGGTTTTATCATTGTTATGCTATTTTGGTTGAGATTTGATTGGTGAAATCCCCAAATACCTAAATGGGTTTGATGAGTGAAAGCTCCAAGCTCTACAAAGTTCAAGGCCATCTTTGAAAGAAGGGTTTTGGGTGAACATTAGGAATCCATATCATCCTCGAACAAGGGATGTGGAGACCAAAGCAATGATAGTCAAATTATGTGTCTAGTTTTATAAATTTTCACTATCGTAGACATAAGGGTGAATGTGAGGTTGACTATTCCATGAGTATCATACTAGAAATAGGGATGCCTAGATTGAGGTTATTGTTACCAATTGTTGAACACACTCATTAGGTATTCGAAAGAATCAATGGGTGAAAGTTTGTTGTTTTGTTGAAAGACTATCATCAAAATCTATAACGAAACCTACTCATATTTTGATTTACTAAATTTAAGTTGATGATTAACACCCACATGTCACTCCCTTAGTAGTCTATAATCTCAAGATTTGTGCCTAATTTTTAAACTCTGATCATTCATAGCCCCGAATTTATACTAGAAAAACCCAAAAAGAAATACAAGTGTAGGATCATCTCTCCCTATTTTGTCTTTTTGTACCATTAGGTTTAATTTAACTTCTATCTATCATTTCAAATTAATTTGATCACCATACACATTGTTCCTCGTGGATTCGACACCGACTCTAAAGTTGGGTAAATTTATTAATGATGACCTCCTTGCACTTAAATTGACGTGTAAGTTGAGTGTTATAAGTATCTTATTAATAACAACCCCATTCAATAAATTTGGTGGTTCCATTGAGTCTAAAACATTGAAATTATCCTTGTAACATTATTACTTTATTTCTATAGGATCCCGAATGAATCTCAAATGTTTGTTTGGAGGATTTTAGATTATTTCCTTAGCTAATTTATTGATATCTGGTCCAACCAAAAGTCCTTCTTCACATTTGAGGGAGGGGAGAGTATTTGCATTTGTAAAGAAGTAATTGTCAAGGTCATTGCAAATATGAGGTGGTTGTTGTGTCCGCAAAGAGTATTGAGGTCTGTCTGGAATCATTTGTCTGACGCATTTAAGATTAGACCATCGTGTTCGAGATGAAGGCATTATTCACCCGAACAATATTAAAACCCTTTTTTTCTCCTTTTTCTCCATTTTTTAATATTTTTGGATATTGAGACCTTGATTTTTGATGATTTCAAGAAGGTTCTTCTTCAAACTTACTTGGGTAAATTTCTATACTTATTTGATTATTACCTATTTATTTTATCACAAAAAACTTTAAAACGTGAATTTTAAGCTTAGAATTTTGGGGTATTACCCAATGAAGTGTGAAAATGGTTATTCTTTGATTTCAACTTATTTTTTGATGGGATCTCTTTTTTATAACCCTTAGAGTATGGAAAATGTAATTCTTTAATAAAATTATTGTTTTACCCTTTTTATTATTGGATTGATTTTACTTTTGGACCTAGAATCAAAGTAGATATATGGATATGATTATACTTCTCTTGATGTGTAGATTACATTCTTGATATATTGTTTTCTTTTAAGACGACACAAAAAGGAAAAGATACTTACTGAAGGGTTCAGGCTTGTTTTTTTGCTTTTGCGGTAGGTTATGGCTTAATTTTCTTTAGATCGGGCTAGGTAGTTAACCATTCATATAAAATTGTTGTATCAAAAATTATAAAGCTCATTTAACATTCCCACTTTTCAAAATAAGTTGAGGCTTATCAAGGGGGGAATTTTTACATTTTAGGATTTTTCATCTTTGGAGGTAAGGTTTCACCACTTTCTAAGCTTGAATTTCTTCCTAAAATCCTTAAAAATTGCTTGAATCATGTTCATTATAGAAATTGGGGTTTAGTACTTATTTATAGTTTTAATATAAATTGATGGTAATTTGAATAAATTCAAATGGTAATGATCCTAGGGTGTTGGAAATAACTGTTGGAAGTAACTAGATTGAGTATAATTATTGTTGTTCATGCTAAAATATTGAGAATTTAGGTTGTATAATGATGGAAAACACTAAAATGATGAACTCGGAAAAATCAATCGATAATGTGAGTTTCTAAAGGTTGGGGAAGGTGTAATTATTGAAATGAGTGTGTAAACTTGTTATTATAGATCAACCATAGATCGAAAGAGAAAGAAAAGTTAAACTTGTGTCCTTAAAGTGATTTGAGCAGGGAATCAAGGTAGGTTATTGTTTTCTTATAGAAAAAAAGTCTTGTTTGACTTTGTGCTTATTTTTAAATTACGTGTCTGCAATTGCTTTTGAGCACTACTTGAGATTATTGACTACATTGTCTTGTAATTGATGTTGATGGTCGATATTGTGATGTTGGGTAAATGAGTTAATTATATTGAGACATTGATAGTAATAATAATTATATTAATATAATTCTTAAATGATATATGATGATGATTTTTAGAAGATAAAGAGATAACATGTATACCATGCATATATACATTTATCACGTACATTTGAATATAGATTTATAATTATATGTTTTGGTGAACCTTGTTGTTGAGTTTGATTAAGTGAAAAAGGTGTAAATGTAAGATTTTATACATCTTTAAGTGAAGTGTCATATTTATGGTTGGTTATCATTAGTTATAAGTTATGTTGTGATCACTATTCCTCATATTTGGTTTGCTTAGGTATATAGTTCTTTTGAGTCGGCCTATGATTTCTATCAATACATGTTTGATGTACTAATGTTATCTATTATTTTCAATTTTATTGAAGGCAGAGCGTGTTCCGGCACCTAGGCTCTATCCAATAGTTGGACACTTCAATTTAAGGGTAAGCACCATGACTAAACAACCATTGAATCATTTGATTTGTGTTCATGTCCCTTGTTTCAGGACTAAACATTCTTTTATTTTATTTTTTATCTTTGATAACATCTTTTCCATGGTTTTGGACACTTTGAATTGTTCTTTAATGGTGACTTCAATCCCCATGTAAAAAATAGAGAGATTTTGCACTCAAATCCGTAGTTAAGATAATGTTAAAATTGGATTTCCTTGAGGTTGATTATTACTATTCTTAGTGACATTGAAAATAATAATTTGATGAAAATAGCTTGTGAATTGTCATACCAAGTTGGTATGGGTTGGATACCAATTATGAACACTTGAGTCCTAAGAATAATGTTATGAGATAACTGGATTCACAGATGTTTTCATACAAGAACAGGACTAGTAAAGTATTACTGAACGGTAAGGAGGTGTATGTACTTTTCTTCAAGAGGCTACAAGGCTTTAGGGAAAAATTCCTTTCAATCTTCATTTGTCCTATTATATTATTCCAATTTGTATCTGGTGATCTAAATTGGTATCTAATACATTGAATCGTATTTCTTAGATGGGGAATACTCATTCTACTAGAAAAACAAAAATTGTACTTGCAATAATAGTAGTATCCTCATCCACAACAACATTTGCAATAATCATTGAGGCTATAATTTAGAGTAGGCCTTGAGTGAGGGGTAAGTCAACAATAAGAGAAAGAGGGGAGAAACCTATTAGGGGATGATCCTAGATAGAGGGAGGATAGGCTAGACCGAGAACACCACCTCCCTCCATGACTCGACAATATGCTCTAAAGATAGCATTGAATAATGATGTGGTATCTGAGAAAGAAGATATGGATGTCCCTAAAAATGTAGTGTCTATACAAAATGTCCCAACCTAAGTGTCTGTGTGTGACAAGTTGATTCAGTAAATATTGGGATTTTTAAGTAGTTTGGCTTGCATTAGTACAACTGCAAATATTTTCACATTTTGACCCTAGCCTTACAAGATGTAGGTTTTGTGGCACCAAGTATTGGTGATGTATTTAAGTCCAGAGTGTTTTAATGATAGGTATTGGGATCAGTGATGACCGGTGATAAGCACAACCTAAAGACAGGTAATAGGATCTGTGATAACTGATGATGAGAACAAACTATTATGTAAGTTCATGATGAAGCCTAGTGTTTTAGTGTATTGAGTCTATGGATACTTTAAAGTTTTTGATTTATTATTATGAGTGTCAACATAAGATAGGTATGGTTGAGATCTATGGTGTGGAATTGGTGTCTTTTTAGTTACAGGCTAGGTCCAATCAATGCTGAAGGTCCTTTGTTAAGTGCAGGGCTTCGTTACCCTCATTTACATGAAGTCAGTTCCAGAATGTGTTTCTAGAAAAGTATGTTCCTTTAGTTATTGTTATTTTAGATATGGAGGAATTTGATATTATTATATGGATGAGTTGATTGTCTCATTATCATGTCATTCTTGATTGTTGGGCTAAGATCGTCACTGTAGTTATGCCTTTGACAAAAAAGTTAAGAGTGGAAGGGTACTTTTAATCCTACCCCTATGAGTTGTATCAAATATTCATGCCCAAAAGTTAGTTAAGTACTGGTGTAGGTTAGTTCTAGATCTTCTTCGGGTAAAAAATTTAGTAGTTCCTCCTATAGATTAAGTTACTGTTATATGTGAATTCTTAGAGATATTTCACGATGATCTTCTTCGTATGCCTCCATACCTTGAGATTGAATTTTGCATAGACTTAGATACAGGGTCTCATCCCATCTCTATCCCTACCTTTTATATGGCACCATTAGATTTAAGGGAATTGAATTCCTAGTTTTAAGAATTTCCAGAAAAGGGTTTTATTCATCCAAGTGTTTCACTTTGGAGTGCTCCTATTTTTCTTGTTAAAGAGAAGAATGGTAGTATAAAGTGTGCATAGACTACTATCAGTTTAATAATGTGATTATTTGAAAAACATATCCTTGCCTAGTATATATGATGTATTCGACTAGTAACAGAGAGTGAGATTGTTCTCAAAAATTGATTTGAGGTCAGGATACCATCAACTTAAGATTAGGGTGGAGGACATCCCAAAGACTATTTTCCAAAATCTTTATGCACACTACTAGTTTTTTTTGTTATATGTTTTTGTTTGACCAATGCCCTGGCTACTATTATAAGTCTGATGAATGGGAGTTGTAAGCCATTTCTAGATTACTTTTTTATCATTTTCATTAATGACATTCTAGTATACTTAAAGAATAAAGAGGAATATTAAAATCACTTACGTATAATATTAGGGTTGCCTAAGGAGAAACAACTATGTTCTAAATGCACAAAGTGTCCATTTTTGTTGTCTTTGGCGTCCCTGGGGACACATAATATCCAATGAAGTGGTGACGCTAGATCCACAAAAAGTTAAAGCTATTATGAATTGTGATAGACCAAAAAATGTAATAATTTTTGGTAGTTTTATAGGGTTGGATAGTTATTATTGGCATTTTGTAAAGAGATACACTGCTATTACTTCACATATGACTAGAAAGACTCAAAAAGAGGTTTCGTTCATGTGGGATGTCAATTTTAAGGAAATGTTTAAAATGTGTAAAACTTTGGTAACTTCAACCTCAATTTTCACATTGCCTTTTGAAGGCATGGACTTCATTTTATTTTGTAATGCTTCACACTTAGGGTTAGGTGTTGTTTTGATGCATGTTAAGAATGTGATTGCTTATTCTTCTATACGACTGAATCCATATGAAAAAAACTATCACACTCATTACTTAGAGTTGATAGGTGTGATTTTTACTTTAAATATTTTAAGAAACTACATCTACGGGGTAAAATGTGAGGTGTTGACAGACCACCGTAGTTTATAACATGTGTTAAGTTAAAAAGACCAGAACTTTTGGTAGAGAAAATGGATGGAATATATCAAATACTATGACATCACAATCTTATATCATTTAGGCAAGGCTAAGATTCTTGTTCTGATTCATCAGATTATAGAGAATGTTTTTATTCATCTAGTCCCTCTCCACATGATTCATCTTGTAAAGGGTGTTTTGTTTGTGATGAGTGTGAAAACATAGCTAGGGATTGTCATCATTATGCATTAAGTCCTTCGAAACAAGTTTTTCATTTTCATCTTTGTTTGACTCTAGTTCCGATAGTTTAAGGGTACACATGGTAGTAGAGGTTGTTTTAGAGATGCGAGATGTAGGGATCAAGCCTTGAGTAATTGGAAAGTGGTTTCCATATGACCAGGAGGTCATGTTTCAAGCCTTGAAAATAGCCTCTAGCAAAAATATAAAACCATAGATACATATATATAACCGGGGACCGGATTTAGCATGCCATATAAAACCTTTACATGGGTTGTGTAGCTCTGTCGTCCTAAACTACCCATGGGCTATATGGATTCAGCTGCCCCTTTGAAAGGGCCCCAGTGCGTGAAGCCACACGACCAGGGAAGAAAACCTGGGATGACTAGTAAATTCCCCATAATATAAAGTGTGACATCATGCTCATGGTCACTAAGACCAAACCTCACATCAACAATTATGATTTTCCAGATTAGATCCTCCTGGGAACTCCACCTTCTATTGGTTTGCTACACATACCATCTTTAAGCCCAATTAAAACCATAACCAAGAAACCAACTAAACCATTAACCATTTATTAACCAAGGCTATTAGATAGTGGTATCATCATACCGGCTATAACGTGCATGTATTATCCTTATCCAATCCTTAGGGGATTCCTATGTACCTCACATGATTACCAATTAAACCAAAATCATGGTAACCAAGGACTTTCAATCCATTCAAAACCATTTAAACCATTCATATCATTTTGGGTTCCATTGCCAGGTTTAAACCATGCATAAGTTCCATTGAAAAACCAATATTATAGTGAAAGAATTGTTATAGGAATTTTATCAATCACTTTGGGGCATAGTATTTTGAAAACCAAAGTCCATTACCAAATAACCATTACCTTGCTTCCAATTTGTCAAAAACCACTATTAATGCTTATAAAAAAACTAATTAAAAACATGGGGAAACCATAACCAAGCATTTATAACAAAAAACATCAAATCATATTTGAAAACCCAAATTCATACAACATTCAAATCAAGAAACCATTGTGTAAATCATGCCTTTAGTTGGAACTAACAATGATGGAAGAGAACATGCCTTAAACCAAGATGATGTTGGAGAGAATTCACAAAGACAAGCCCCAATTTACTCCTTAAGATGAAACCCTAGATTCCTTTACCCAAGAACTCTAGAGAGGATTTAAGAGTGTTTTCAAGTGTTTAAAAATAGAATAATATGGAAAATAACCTCCAAAGTGCAATATAAGTCTTGGAAACTTATTAGGATAAGTTGGAAAATATCCAAATTACCCTCACTTAAACTACATTAAATTCACGTAATAAGGTACGACTGACCCTTACGAGTTGTACCTATCCTATATGAGTGGTACCCACCTCTCGTATTTCACCCTTGGTCCCAACATTGTCCAAAGTATGACACACCTAAAACAAAGTCGTATTCAAGTGTACGATAAGTACCCATAAATCGTACCCCTGGCAAAATATAATCCAAGATATTTGAATACTGACCACCATACAATTTCTGGTATGACTTATACCCTGGCTTATGGATCATGGTGAGCCACTCGTACTCAAATCTAACTAAAGTTACCAAGTTGCAATACCCTGTACTTTTTCTAGCTTAAATTTGTCTCTGGAATGTCAAGAATTTTCTTCAAAGATGAATACCATTTATTTTATGCGATATTTTCAAGATTTTGGGAAATTGAATAAGCTTTCCATCGATACCAAATTCGCCTAAATCCGACACTCCGTGAAGTAGTTATCGTATTTTTAAGTTGACAACGTGTCACCTGGACTCTCAGCACATCGCAGAGCTAAGCAAATGGGCAGTTGTCAAATTCTAGTAAGACTCCATGATTCCCCCAAGTCGCGGAAGAGTCCCATTTCACATTTGTCAATTTCCAGCAAGCCTACGCGATCGTGGCGCATCACGCTAGTGGCCAAAATGGCAAAACTATAGGGCACCACGATAGTTTCACATCGCAGAGAAAGCTCAGTTCCCACTCCACCTTTTCCAGTGAGCCACCGTGATTGGATTGTGGCGCGTCGCGGTGGACAGCCAAATCAGGATTTTTGGTCATTTTCCCAGTTCTGTTTGGGATTTAAAGAGGGTATTTTGGTCAATTCCTAAGGCCCCAATCTGTCATAAACATGAGATTAATCATATTTCCAAACAATTTTTCTCATTATTCATCATTCTATTCAAAAGCAAAACCCTAGAAACCAAAAGCCCCTTGTCTAAGAAATCAAATTCCACCATAGATTCTCCAAGAAAGCTTTAGATTGAAGATTCCCAAGAAAAGATAGTCAAGACCTCATCTTAAAGAACTCAATTAGGAGTCAATAACTCAAAATCATCTAATCATCGACCAAGGTGTGTGGGGTTTGAACAAGGATAATTCCAATTTATATGATTTTCCATAAAATTCAAGTTAGGGTTTATACCAATTATCATTATTTGCAAGATTATGAGATTTCCCATGATTTAGAAGTTGAATTATATGATTATATTTATATTTCCATGCAAATTGTTTAAATTTCCAGATTTTAAGTTGATTTATGAATGTTTACATTATCAAGCTTGAATTTTAAGATGTTTTAACATGAGATTGATCCACGGGTCATTACGCCCTAATTAAGATTTGCTATTTTGAGATTTTTTATGCTATGAGCACCCCCAGATAAGATTATTCACACATTTTGACAAAGATTTGACCTTTTGGTCCTAAGCTAAGATAAGAATCCACTTTGTTCAGATAACTTGAGATTGAAAGAAAGAAAAGCATAATTGGTTTTCTTGTAAACCCTTGTTCTAGTTTTGAAGTGGATTTCTTAAGATTTTAAGCATAAGAATGGGAGTAGTATTTAGCACCAAGTTGGGTATGATTCTAAGGTTTTATACCCAAGAACTCTGTTCCACCGTAGGATTCAGATTATTCTCACTTCTACATGGATGACTCAGATTGTGATCACATTAGAGAGAAGTTCTACTCTGATGGCAAGGGTAGAACACCCCTACCTAATAGGGGCCAGTCATGGGACTCTATGGATGCTCACATTGTCTATCTCATTTAGAAGAAACTCCCACCAGATGTCCCCCACTCTTCAACAGTCTATTGATAAGAGTTTTACTCAGATTATGCTTTACAGTTAATGATTTCAGTTTTTAGATTTCACACTTAGGAGAGAGTCCTTCCTACACTTAGATAGTATGATTTAAAGACAAATTATTAGCACATATTTTAGAACTAAATGTTATGGCTCACTAGATTTACAAGTATGATTTGTTTCTCATGATTATTATTTTAAGTATTTCAGATATTGTGAGTCATTTACATTTAGCATGCATTTTTTACAAGTTATGATAATGAGATGATGCTTTAATTATGCATTTCACCTCCATATACTCAGTACATCCTCACAGTACTGATCCACATATATGTCTATGTGCTAGATTATCTCATAATGTAGGTATCAGCTCATTTATACCACGTATCCTATATTCAGACAGTTGCAGATTCTAGCCAGCAGATGAGGAGTCCTCCTATTTCGGGGGACTTTAGTTATATGTTATTGATGTACTTTATTTTCTTCTTCATATGTATTGATTAGTGATAGTTGGATTCGTATCCCAGCTATCTATAGTCAGTCTAGTAGAGGCTTCATAGATGTCAGTTAGAGTCAGTTATGTATTTTCAGTTCCTCTTTCAGACTTTATCAGAATGTAAAAGTTGTATTGATATTGTATTTTTCCTAGATTCCATCTTTATCATGTTTCCTTATAGTAAACTCAGTAATTTTATGCATATCATTCAGTTGCTTATGAGTTATGCAAGTAGAAGGGATAGCTTGGGATCACTTATGGTCCTAAGCACTGCGTGACGTCTCGAGACAGATTTTTGAGGTGTTACACAAGTATAAAGTTAAGTGAAGTAACTAAACAACACGTACCCAACTATACGACTTGTAACACCCAAATCGTACCTATTCCAGTAACTACATCCATCCCACCAACCAACACTAGTCAGCATACGACTTGTCCATACCACCTTTACCCAAGTGTACGACTCATTCCTCTAAGTCGTATCTTTCCCATAAACTAGAAATAAAGGAAATTTTCTAAGGTCCAGAAACTAGGGTGTTTCAGTCTCCCCCACTAGGAAAATTCATCCCCGAATGTTGGACAAGGCAGGGGTAATCACATGCATGAGTCATTTGCATTATCAAATATATTTCCAATCGGTAACAAGGTTTGAAAACAAAGAGGCAAAGATATTAATCTTTCCTTTAACAAACTCAAAAAATTAAGATGTGTTGAAGACTCATACCTTTCGCACGAATCCCAGGAGCATAAAACAAATGAAGATACTTGGACATTATGTCCTCCTCCATTTCCCCTGTAGCTTCTTCCACCTTATGGTTCAACCACAGAACCTTAACCAAAGCCACATCCTTGGTTTCCAACTGATGAACCTTCCTGTCCAAGATCTCAACTGGGACCTCTTCAGAAGATAGAGAGTCTGAGATACCTAACCCTTCAGAAGGAACAAGCAATGAAGGATCACCAATGCACTTCCTCAACTTGGAGACATGAAATACCGGATAAATGGAGTTCAAACTAAACCACAACTCCAATTCATAAGCTACATTTCCAACCCTCCACAAAACTACATAAGGAATAATATACCGGGGACTGAGCTTCCCCTTTTTGCAAAACTGCATTACTCTCTTCGTGGGAGATACCTTCAGGAACAACTTATCCCCAACCTCAAACTCCAAGTCTCTACGCCTTACATCCATATAGGACTTTTGGCAACTTTGGGCAGCCTAAAGCCTATCCCAAATCATCTTTACCTTTTTCATATCCTGATAGATCAAATCTTTACCGAACATATCCGCCTCACTAAGATCGAACTAACCAATAGGAGATCTACACTTCCTACCATATAATGACTCAAAAGTGGCCATACCAATACTAAAATGATAGCTATTGTTGTAAGCAAACTCTATCAAAGGTAGATGCTTGACCCAACTACAACCATAATCAACCACACCTTCCTGAAGTATATCCTCTAATGTCTGAATAGTCCTTTCGTCTTGCCCATCCATATGAGGATGAAAAGAAGTACTCAGAAGCACTTTAGTACCCAATCCCTTCTGAAAAAACTACCATAAATGATATGAAAACTACGTACCACGATAAGAGATGATCAAAACAAGTACCCCATGCAGCTTTACAATCTCCTGAAGATATAAATTTGCATAATTCTCCGCTGAAAAGGTAGTCTTTCCTGGCAATAAGTGAGCAGACTTTTTCATTCTAGCCACGATGACCTAAATCAAATAATATTAATTCTGAGACCGAGGAAGACTGGTAACGAAATCCATATTGATTACCTCTAATTTTAATTCGGTCAAAACAATCTCTTGATACAACCCAACAGGTCTCATGTGGTCTACTTTAACTTGTTAACACACCGAGCACTTGGCCACAAAATCATCTACATCTCTTTTCATACCATCAACCAATACATCTCCTAAATATCATGATACGTCTTCGTCGATCTAGGATGTATAACGTAGTGAGATTCATGTTCCTAAACCAAGATCCTTTGTCATAACCCATTGACATCAGAACACACAACCTTCTTTGGTACCATAAAGTATCATCGCCGCTGATCTCAAACACCACTACTTTCTGTAGACCCGCATTACTCTTCATTTTCATCAAGATAGGATCTATCACTTGTTTCTCCTTAATCTCTGCTCCAAGAGATGACCGAACCACTTCTTGTACCATCACCTAATCATCCTCAAAGTCTGAAATACGAACTCCAAGATTAGCCAAATAGTGAATATCATACACCAATTCCCATTTTACTTTCTCCACATGAGCCAAAATCCCCATGAACAACCTGGTAAGAGCATCAGCAACCATGTTAGCCTTACCTAGGTCATAGTGAAGACTCATGTCATAGAATTTAAGAAGATCCAACCATCTCCTTTGCCTGAGATTTTTCTCCTTCTAAGTGAACTAATACTGTAGGCTCTTATGATCAGAAAAAATGTCTACGTGTACTCTGTAAAGATAATGCCACCAGATTTTCAATGAAAAAAACACCGCCAACAACTCCAAATCATGAGTAGGATAATTCTTCTCATGTACCTTTAACTACCTAGAAGCATAGGCAATCACCTTTCAATCATGTATCAAAACACAACCAAGTCCCACCCTATATGCATCATATTAAACCACAAGCCCCTTACTGCCCTCAGGCAAGGTTAAGACCAAACCGAAGTTAGCTTATCATTCAACTTCTCGAAACTCCCCTCACAAGCATCTAATCAACAAAACATCACCTTTTCCTAAGTCAACTGTAACGCCCCGAAATCAGGTCCCGAGACGTCACACAGTGCTTAGGGTCACAAGTGACCCCAAGATAACCCTTCTACTGGCATAACTCATAAGCAACTGAATTAAAATACAAATCCATACAAATCAGTAGAAATTAACTCTTTTCTGAATCTGATCGATACAAAAATGGAATTTTACAGGATTATAATTCTGCCTTTACAACCAAAATTGAAACAAAATACATCAACTTCTACTGACTGTCTATGAAGCCTCTACTAGTACTGACTGTAGGTAGCCGGGTCATGACTCCCGACTACCCCAACTCAATACGACTGAATAAAGAAAATACAACACTATAAACTCTGCATAACTAACCCAAGCCCTTGAATTAAAAGGACTCATCACCTGCTGACTGGATACCACGAACTGACTGGATCCGAAGGTGTAACTATACCTTGTACCTATATTCCGAGAAAATGTAGCCCACATACGAATATGTGGGTCAGTACCATGGAAAGATACCGAGCATATGGGGGTGCAATGCATATATAAAATGATATCTTAATATCAACATAGTTTATAAAATTATGCATGATGATATAGATGACTCACTTAGCTCGAATTAAATCATCAAAATCATGGATGAATAATACATGTAAAGTAAAATAAGTGAGTCATTACAATACGTTCTCAATTCACTTTCATCTCAATTTCAAATCATCAAAACAATCAAATCTCATGTCAATTCTCATTAGAATATATTCCTTAACTCTTTTAAGAATAATGACTTTCTCAAACTCAGTCTTTTAAGCAAATATGTTTTCATCTCAGATAGAAGAGTACACACACAGACATTGGGAAATCCTATAACCGACATAAACCATGTGAGCCACATTGAGCCTAACGTCCAACCCACGTTGGGGAGAGCCATCCTATCCTTGCCATCGGAGTAGGACTTCCAATATCAATCTAAAAATACTAGTGATCACTATATAAATGAGCCTCAGGCTCACTCCAACGGGGGCACATAGTTCTAGGGAAGTAAGGTCACTTTATACCTCCCATACGGTGCTAAAGATTTTTCCCGGACTTAGCTCAGATCATTTCAAAGACAATCCACAACAAAACAATTTCAATAATATATAAATATACATCGGGAGCCATCATGCTTCCCATTTATCAAAATCAACCACGTTGTGGATTTCTTTCACACTCAAGTTCAAAACAATTCCATTAAGACCAAAAGGTCAAATCATTCAAAACATCTCAAATTGTTTAAACTCAAGGTGTTTATAACATATGATTTTCTCAAAATAATAATCTCAAATAGGGTTCCAAAATCCCATACATCAATATCACCATAAAACCTTCCAAAGATTCATACTTTATGACATAAGCACAAAAATAATCACTTAAAACTTAAAATTTCAGCTTTATAATCATACATCTTGGTAAAGAAAATTAGCTTTGGGATTCAAATCTCATTGTGCTTATAGCACATAATTTCTCAAATACAATTTCAATTAGGACTCAAGGTCTCATACATCAAAATCATATTAAATTTTCTCAAGATTCATGCTTTTCATCATAAATATTTATAACTTACTTTAAAATCTGGAAAATTTAGCTTTATGTACAAAAATGTCATCATTATCATTCAATTCAACTTTTAAAACATAGAGAGTATCATAATCTCATGTAAAATCATATAGGGTATAAATTCATGCTTCAAATTCATATCAACACATGTAAAATCATGTATATTCATAAAAGAAAAATCATTTTGGGCACAAGAACGAAAGAGAGTTCTTGTTGAAAAACCCCACATACCTTGAATGATGAACTTTAGATTGATACTCGTTTTTGAGATGTTAATCGTGCCTTTGAATGATGGTTCTTGGAGTTCTTGAACTAGGAACTTGGAATCTTGAATAAATTTGCAGAATTAATGGTGAACTTTGGAGGTTCTTGAAGTTGGATGTAGGAGCTTAGGGTTTTCTTTTTGAGGGAATTTGATGAAATATAACATATAATGCTTCTAATAGGCTTTAATATAGGGTTTGGACGGATTTTGGGTGAGGGGGAATGACCAAAACGCCCCTAAACCCATAAAAAAAACTGAAATTCACGTCTGAAACAGTGTTGGCGCGTGATCTGCGCACGGCGCGGGCCTAATCGCCCTGGTTTACAACTCTTCACTAAATGGGGTTGTAACTTTTCGCTCGGGTATTGGATTTTTACGAAATTGGTATCGTTGGAAAGATAATTCAATTATATACAATTTGATAGGTATTAGGATGAAAAATTCCATGTATATAAAGAGTTATACTCGTTTGAATAGACCCTTGTAGAATCGAATGTCAAACTTTGGACTAATCAATTGGTCTTAGCTCAACTTTGTTCTAAGTCATTGCTATGAACATTTTTCACCTCAAAGCTACTTCATAGACTAGGATAATGATCATGAAAACTATATTCACATGAGAGTCACTTGGATTAGAGTTTAGACGCGTAGAAACGACGGTTCAAATTCTAGCACGAAAATACAGAGTATTACATTATCTCCCCCTTGGGAACATTCGTCCTCGAATGTGAATAATTAAACTCAAACACAGAGGAATCTTGGTCTTTGAGCTATCATGTACAACTGATATAAACTGAATCATTGAATCTCAAACATAATGAGCCACTGAACTGATCCGCAAGTGCACGAATTCTTATGAAAATAGCTATATAGCTAAGATAGGAATGAGAGTGTCAACTTATATGTCACCATTACTTTGCACTGGACCTGATCTCATGAGAAAAGATGAGAGGTTTATAAAAATGAAAACTTAGGGTATTACAATATCCCCCTCTTGGGATCATTCATCCCTGAATGATTTCGATTTGGTTGAAATACTAAAGAAGATTGAGATGATACAAGGATACTCACGAACTGAATCATGGCTCAATATCTGAATCTGAAAATGATGCTATTAGGGAGTAAAGAGCTTTGAGCATAATCTGAATAAAATATCTGAATAAGGAATTACAACATTGCTATACCTATGTGACCTGAAACATCGAACCATAAATCATAAGCTAGGATAGAATTTCTAGGCCTTAAGAAATGCGACTTCTTACTTTCTAGCTTAGCAACACTAATCAAATTCTTTTTCGACTAGGCTATTCCCTTCAAATATCACACTCGCGTGATTCAACTTAAAGTTTTCATATGGCATTGATGAATTCGTCTGTTAAAGTTTAAAATGAACTAGTTCCCTTTATTATGGTAAGGCCTAACTCAAAACCACAAGGTGCTACATGTAACTCCACACCATAATACAAATCTGGGCCATGAATTCAACACTCTAAGCACTATCATAACTACTCACTCTAGGATGATTTTCCTCATCACTTCAACCATTAAATTCAACTTCTTACATGTGAACATGACATTCAATCTTATTTTCATATCAACATCTACACCATTCAATTTTTCGAAAGACACACAAAAACTATTCCCAACTAAACAAATCATACACGGGACTTTACCTCAATATTCTCCACTCATGGACTTACATAAAACAACCATACAACAATCTATCCCAACATGGCACAACTACTTATTTCTATCTGCACAATCATTCATCATTACTATCTTAATCTAAGGGAAGGTCACTGAAAGGTTGGAATATTGGGATTTGGAACATGAAGGGATACTAAGCATAACTTAACGCCTTACTGAGGCCCGAGGAGTAGAGGATTCACAGCATGGATTCATTAAAGAGATCTAATCTGAAGACGTATCTAATATAAATCTGAATTTCACTGATCGTTAAAAGTGTTGCATGGGTACATGAGTCAGGAGAATTTTTGGAATTTATAACTTATGGAAGGTGATTCCGACTTCTGAATGATCTGGAACTCCCCATATTAAGAACTTGAAAGATACATGATTCCCTATTATGCATGTGAATATGAACTATGATCATTGAACTGACACATAAGGTATAAGTAGATATTGGAATAACTGAAATACCCACACTAAAATAAAAATGGGTTAAGACCCATCCTCACTCTCTCGATGTTTCTACACTACACTGGCATCACTACTAAAACTGGGAAGTCTAACTTTGTTACTCATTCTATCATCTCTCCCTTATCTTTAAGCCATCATTATAAAACTACAGAACCCCTTAATACAAAGCTTTCTTGGAGTAACAATGGAGGATCTGGACTTCTTTGAAGAAGAGCTTTGGAGTTCTTAGGGCATTGCTTGGGAGAAAAGTAATGAAAACATGTCTAATGTGTTTAGATAGGCTTAAATCTTATGTTTAGATGGATTGGGGATGGGAAAAAGACTCATTTGCCCTTAATGATATGAAAAAAAAATAGAAGCTGAAATTTGGCCTGGAGCAATCCAGCAGGCGGCGCCCGTTCTAGAGCGGTGCACTACCCCAGGCGGCGTTTGATAATCGCGGGGTGCTACTGGAATGAAAACCAAACGTGGTCTTAGGCTCGTCCAAAAATTCTAAAACTCACCCGGAACATGCTACAACCTTACCCCATCGCATCACAACAAAAATTTCAAGAAACAAATGTCGGGAAGGTTACCAAAAAATCAACAAAGATAAAGGGTTCAAAATAAAACTAAGTGTTGAAACTCTTAGCTAAAAATTCTAAGTGTTAAGGTCAACTTGACTCATTTTGAAGGCTTTAACAACGATGAAATTTATGGGGTCATACATTACACGTAAATAGTAGAAATTATCCCAAAGGACTACACCTGAAAGTGTAAAAGTCTCTGCTAATTCTTCCTTCGTAGTCAACTAATATCACATCCCTAAACTTACACCAGTATACCCAATATCATCAACCTATAACCCATAAGCTAATTGACAAGAACCTCGTATACCACATCGTCTCATTCATACTTATCAACTCAAGGGTACAACTAACCACATAATACTTACCAAATTTCAAAGATAAGAAAGCCAAATATCACCTTGGGCACACCTTTACATCATACCTGCAACATCATACTAACTTTCGATAAATAAACTCTTACATACACTGTTCAAGCCCACTAGATTACTTTCATACAACTAGCTACACTATCTTTACATCCACCTTGATGACCATCCACCGATCAAACTTAATGTCTAGTGCTAAGCATGATTTAACAACCCACCTTACACACAATTCTCACTTAGAAACTATAGAACACAACATTAGAAAACACTAGTACACTAGAACCCCCATAAAATGACAATTGATTATAATCATATGGCCTATCTTATACACAATCCGTTAATACATTCTCCTTCTACACATCATTACTATTTACCCATCTATAACCTAAACTTTTTTCATAGCTCTATAAGTTTCAACTAAAGTCCCTCTTTCCACCTTAGGAAAGCCTAAATTAACAACACTCATCCACCAAGTACTTTCATCAATAACCTATACTTTTCTAACACCACAAATACCATCAATAACTCTTTCCTTACCCTAAGCAAACAACAATCTGCCTTAACTAATAACTCATCCTCTAACTTTTACTAAACTAACAAACAAGGGTATATCACTTCATTACTAGTTCAATCATAAGAAAAAATTCAGATATACATATTCAATAAATCGCCCTTACCACCTTTCTTGTCACTACACTTCTAAACCCACACTTGCAACTAACATAGGAACAACAAGATAAATAACAAGTCGCTAGTGAATCGAAATAGGCCTCACACTGCTTCACTAGACTTTGGTTTTGTGTTTTGATCAAGAAAGTTATATGAATAACAAAGTAACTATGCTAGTGAATCGAAATAGGCCCCACACGGCTTCACCAGACTTTGATTTTTCACAAACATAATGATAACAAGATTGCATAATACAAGAGATAGAAACATGACACACAACATTCAACGATCTAAGAATACACCTTACTCTGTCTTAGTTAAATAACTCATAAGAATGAGGGCATAACTTTCAACTTAAGGAACTTAACACACTAGAGAGCTCATCTCAAGCCCTTTGTGTAACTTTTGAAATTTCTTCTAAAAAATATAGAAGCATTACCTGGGGAAGAACTGGAGCTTGTGAATCATGTTATCTCAAAATAATACATAGAGGGAGAAGTATAGATTAACATTGTAGATTCTGAGGAGGAATCTGAAAGCACACCTAACCTAGGCTTAGTTCACGACTTTAATGAACATGAATAAAGTACTTCAATCTTTGGAACTCAGAAGCACAAACAGGATACTTTCTAGCTCTCCATAACCCCATAACTATCTACGGAGAATTAAACTTAACTGTTTCTGATACCTTGAAAATGAGGCAGAGTTGGCCAGAATAGAGTAAGATGAGAATCTATATAAGCTTCTTGGAGAACCTTTTTATAGCATGATCGTAGACTTGAAAGAAGGGAAACATTTTCTAAATTCCATGTAGCCTCTCGAAGAAAAGTACAGACGTCTTCATACCGTTCCGCAAGAATCTACTAGACACGACTTCATAGACACCCTAGGACACTTGAACACTGTGTTCTGATACCAAGTTTGAAACGCCCCGAAATCGGGTCCCGAGATGTCACACGGTACTTAGGGTCACCCCAAGCTAACCTTTCTACTAGCATAACGCATAAGCAACTGAATAAAAATACAAATCCATACAAATCAGTAGAAATTAACTCTTTTCTGAATCTGATCGATACAAAAATGGAATTTTATAGGATTACAATTCTGCCTTTACAACCAAAATTGAAACAAAATACATTAACTTCTACTGACTGTCTATGAAGCCTCTACTAGTACTAACTGTAGGTAGTTGGGTCATGACTCCCGACTACCCCAACTCAATACGACTGAATAAAGAAAATAACAACACAATAAACTTTGCATAACTAACCCAAGCCCTTGAATCAAAAGGACTCATCACCTGCCGACTGAATACCATGAACTGACTAGATCCGAAGGTGCAACTATACTTTGTACCTATATTCTGAGAAAATGTAGCCCACATATGAATATATGGGTCAGTACAATGGAAAGATACCGAGCATATGGGGGTGCAATGCATATATAAAATAATATCTTAATATCATCACAGCTTATAAAATTATGCATGCTGATATAGATGACTCACTTAGCTCGAATTAAATCATCAAAATCATGGATGAATAATACATGTAAAGTAAAACAAGTGAGTCATTACAATACGTTCTCAATTCACTTTCATCTCAATTTCAAATCATCAAAACAATCAAATCTCATGTCAATTCTCATTAGAATATATTCCTTAAATTTTTTAAGAATAATGACTTTCTCAAACTCAGCCTTTTAAGCAAATATGTTTTCATCTCAGATAGAAGAGTACACACACAGACATTGGGAAATCCTATAACCGACATAAATCGTGTGAGCCACATGGAGCCCAACGTCCAACCCACGTTGGGGAGAGCCTTCCTATCCTTGCCATCGGAGTAGGACTTCCAATATCAATCCAAAAACACTAGTGATCACTATATAAATCAACCTCAGGCTCACTCCTATGGGGGAACGTAGTTCTAGGAATGTAAGGCCACTTTATACCTCCCACTCGGTGCTAAAGATTTCTCCCGGACTTAGCTCAGATCATTTCAAAGACAATCCACAACAAAACAATTTCAGTAATGTATAAATATACATCGGGAGCCACCTTGCTTCCCATTTATCAAAATCAACGATGTTGTGGTTTTCTTTCACACTCGAGTTCAAAACAACTCCATTAAGACCAAAAGGTCAAATTATTCAAAACATCTCAAATTATTTTAACTCAAGGTGTTTCTAACATATGATTTTCTCAAAATAATAATCTCAAAAATGGTTCCAAAAACCCATACATCAACATCACCATAAAACCTTCCAAAGTTTCATACTCTATGACATAAGCACAAAAATAATCACATAAAACTTAAAATTTCTGCTTTATAATCATACATCTTGGTAAAGAAAATTAGCTTTGGGATTCAAATCTCATTGTTCTTATAGCACATAATTTCTCAAAGTACAATTCCATTTAGGACTCAAGGTCTCATACATCAAAATCATATTAAATTTTCTCAAGATTCATGCTTTTCATCATAAATATATATAACTTACTTTAAAATCTGGAAAATTCAGCTTTATGTACAAAAATGTCATCATTCTCATTCAATTCAACTTTCAAAACATAGAGAGTATCATAATCTCATGTAAAATCATATAGGGTATAAATTCATGCTTCAAATTCATATCAAAACATGTAAAATCATGTATATTCATAAAAGAAAAATCAATTTGGGCACAAGAACGAAAGAGAGTTCTTGTTGAAAAACCCCACATACCTTGAATGATGAACTTTAGATCGATACTCATTTTTGAGATGTTAATCGTGCCTTTGAATGGTGGTTCTTGGAGTTCTTGAACTAGGAACTTGGAATCTTGAATAAATTTGCAGAATTAATGGTGAACTTTGGAGGTTCTTGAAGTTGGATGTAAGAGCTTAGGGTTTTCTTTTTGAGGGAATTTGATGAAATATAACATATAATGCTTCTAATAGACTTTAATATAGGGTTTGGATGGATTTTGGGTGAGGGGGAATGACCAAAACGCCCCTAAACCCATGAAAAAAACTGAAATTCGCATCTGAAACAGTGTTGGCGCGTGATCTGCCCACGGCGCGGGCCTAATCGCCCTGGCTTACAGCTCTTCACTAAAAGGGTTGTAACTTTTCGCTCGAGTATCAGATTTTTACGAAATTGGTATCGTTGGAAAGTTAATTCAATTATATACAATTTGATAGGTCTTAGGATGAAAAATTCCATGTATATAAAGAGTTATACTCGTTTGAAGTAGACCATTGTAGAATCGAATGTCAAACTTTGGACGAATCAATTGGTCTTAGCTTAACTTTGTTCTAAGTCATTGCTATGAACATTTTTCACCTCAAAGCTACTTCATAGACTAGGATAATGATCATGAAAACTATATTCACATGAGAGTCACTTGGATTAGAGTTTAGACGCGTAGAAACTACGGTTCGAATTGTAGCACGAAAATACGGGGTATTACATCAACTTAGTCAAAGGAGTTGCTACTATTGAAAGCTCTCCACAAACTGCCGATAATACCCAATCAAATCTAAGAATCTCTTAATGTCAGTTGTAGTCGTGGGTTTAGGTCACTATTTAACCACAACCACCTTTTATAGATCCACCACGATCCATCCCCGTGGAAGAAAAAATATGACCAAGAAAAGTCACATCATTCAACCAAACCTCATACTTGGATAACTTAGCATACAATTGTTGTTCCTTTAAGGTCCACAATACTTTACGGAGGTGATTAGCAAGATCCACCTCACTTTTGGAATATACCAGAATGTTATCAATAAATACAACGATGAAGACATCCAAGAACTACCAAAACCCTATGCATCAAGTCCATAAATGCTGCTAGGGCATCAATCAAATTGAATGACATCACCAAGTATTTTAAGAGCCCATACCAAGTACAAAAAGCTATCTTAGGGCTATCCTCCTCCCTAATCTTAACCTGATGATAACCAAACTGAAGATCTATCTTAGAAAAGAAGTTGGCATCTTACAACTAATCATCAAGGCATCTATCCTTGGAAGAGGATAAATTTTTTTAATCGTTAGCTTATTCAACTACTGATAGTCAATGCACATCTGAAGGAAACCATCATTCTTGTGGACGAACAATATCGGTGCACCCTATGGGGATATACTAGGATGAATAAACCCCTTGAGTTCCCTCAACTCAGTCGGATCCATTCTATAAGGAGGAATAGATATTGGACGAGTGTTTGTAACCAAAGTCAATACCAACCTCTACTTTTCTATCGAGAGGAACCCCAGGATGATCATTCGAGAAGACCTCAGGAAACTCATTTACTACCAGAACTAACTGTAAAGAAGAACCTTGCAAGTTAGAATCTTTAACCCGAACAAAGTGATCAAGACAACCCTTCCACTCTATAATTGGTTCACCAAGGATCCTAAAGGCATCCTTATGGGTTTGATAATCCAAAGACATCCTTAAGTGGAAGGGAACTACTCTTCCACTCTATAATTGGTTCACCAAGGATCCTAAAGGCATCCTTATGGGTTTGATAATCCAAAGACATATAACAAGAGTGTAAAAAAGTCCATCTGCAAAATAACATCAAAATCCACCATATCAAGTTTAAACAAATCCACCAAAGTGTGCCTACCACTAATATATACCACACCCCCTATAGACTCTCTTGGCAATAACTGAGTTACCTACCATGGTAGAAATAGAAAAAAGATCTGAAATAACCTCAGGATCAAAACCAATACATACAGATACAAATGGGGTCACATAAGAAAGAGTGTACCCTGGATCTAGCAGACAATACACGTTAAGAGAAAAGAGTTGTAACGTACCATTAACGACATCAGGTGATGCCTCTAATACCTATTGAGATGCAAAAGAATGCACCCTATTTCTACCAGTGCTGGTACCAAAAGCAGGTGTAGATGCCAAATCCATGCTACAGGTGAAAAAGCGGAAGATAAAGAAACTAGAGCTTTGACCTCTCCTAAAGTTCCCTTACCAATTGGATAATTCTTGAGTATAAGGCCTGGATGGACACATTTAAAAAATTGACCCTTTATTAGTAATAATAACCCCAATAAAGGTTACAACAAAACTGGCAAGAAGGGCACAAAGAAGCCAACTGACCCCCACTCACCTAAGATTAGGCATCCTATACCCAAAAATTATCACCACATTGTTGATGCCTATCACTCGGTTGCCTTCGATAAGGAGCTCTAATAGTAGAGAATGACCCAGAACTTCCCCACTTCTTTTTTGTCTTTTTATCTCCAACCTGACCACCTTTCGAATGATTACCTCCCTGGTAAAAAAACTTTCTCCTCTTACCTTCCGAACTCCACCTATTTCCTTTTCTAATCCTCCATCTACTTTAGGTGGATAACTAACCTTGAAATACCCATATCCTTGATTAGCAAAGCAGTCTTGCTTTCCAAGATCAAATCCTGAGAGAGCCCAAAAGTAAACTTTCTCTTCCTCGCTCTCATGTCTACCACCATATCAGGAGCATAACTTGACAGCTGATGAAATTTCAAGTCCTATTTCTTGACAAACATTCTCCCTTGCTTAAGATTCACAAACTACTCCATCTTTGCTTCCCTAAGATCTTGGGGAAAGAAACAATCCATAAGAGCACTAGAAAAAGCATTCCATAAAGATAACTTCTCCACTGCACCTCTATCCTTATCCCACTCTTTATACCATTGGTCGTAGTATCCTTGAGTTGATAAGTTTCAAAGTTTGCACCTTCCACACTTGTGGCCTGCATCACCCTGAATATCTTCTCCATTTCATCCAAGAAACCCTGAGGATCCTCCTCCACCTTCACACTGGTAAAAGTAGGAGGATTTAGTTTCATAAACTGGCCAACACTTGTAGCCTCAGCAAACAACCCACCAGATGTATCCCACTCAGCTTGAGCAGCAACCAACTGAGCGATAGTATGATTTGACTAGTGAAATTCTACATTAGTTATCTCATCTTGAAGAAGACTAGTAGCAACCATAGGAACTGTAGAACGATTAGGGATAGGACCCTGAGATCAAAGATGAACTCCAGACATGGGACATATCCCATCAACATTGTCCTCAGATGGGACTAAATAGTTTACTTGTCTTCCAGTTCGCTGAGACATGATCTAAAAACTAAACGAACAACCAAGGATTAAAGAACATTTCCAGGAGTTATACTCAAAGCTTGAAAATAAAATACCAAAAAGGTGGAAAATTCCTAAATTCTTTATAGCCTCTCTCGTAGAAGTGAAACGCGCTACACAACCATAAAAAGACTCTACTAGATAAGGCTTTATGGACTCCTAATTGACGATGTACCTAAAGCTCTAATACAAATTTAACACACCTGGCCTAAGGCCTTATCATAATAGATATCCCAAGTTTTAACGGGACCCAAGACCACCCCCATTAGCCGACCCAACATCCAGCAGCCTGCCCTTAGTTGGCTGAATTTTGAACATATAATCAGATATTGTAACTATACAGATTATAGAATTTGGGATAGGTCTATTACCAATACCGACCCAATTGAGTTTGGCCATCTGATACCAACCGTCCAACCATACCAAGCCAAACCAAACCATAGATCTACCCATTAACAAATAAGTTCCATTAATAATTAGATATATAATCATAAAATAAAATATGATTGAATAGTGAGAAATTATTTCCAATTATGCCAGCCCCAATACTAGTGCCAATGTTAAGGCTAACACCAATACCGATCCTGCCCATTCCAACCCATAATTGTTTCACAAATTTCTCTAGCCAAAAGAATAAAAATATCTGGTTAGGACATCTCCTAACCATAGCCAAATACAATATACATAAATAATCCAGAGTATGAAATAACATCCATGAAATAGAGCATTTCAAATAGATTGAAGCTCACCACTTCAATTGAAAGATGATCCCTGAATGTTCGAATGCTAAGTAAGAGGAGTAAAATGGTTGGTTTCTGCATCGCATGGTAATACATCCACATAAAGATGGGTTAGCAAGTGAACGCTAGCATGAACTTAGAATAAGAATAAAATAATGTCATTTATAAAACCAAGTAAAACAATTAATATTCACACAAACTATACATACATATATATAAACATGCCAGGAAAAGGGACCGGGTTTAACATGTCATTTAAAACCTTTTCATGGGTTATGTAGCTCTATTGTCCTAAATAACCTATGGGCTATTTGGGTTCAACTCCCTTACTAAAAGGGATCCAGTGCATGAAGATGCACGACCAGGGAAGAAAACCTGAGATGACTAGTACATCCCCCAAAATATTAAGTGTGGCATCATGTACACGGTTACTAGGAAAAAATATCACATCGGTAAATATGAGTTTCAAGTTTAGATCCTTATGGGACCTCCACCTTCTAAGACTTTGCTACATATCTCACCTTTAAGACCAATTAAAACCATTACAAAGCAACCAAACAAACCGTTAACCATTTATTAGCCAAGTCTATTAGATAGTCATATTGTCATACTGACTATAACTTGTAAGTATTGTCCTTAGCCTATCCTCAAGGGATTCCCATGTACCCCACAGATTTCCAATTAAGCCAGAACCATGGACACCAAAGACTTTTCAATCGATTCAAAACCATTTATACCATTCATACCATAAGGTTTACATTATAAGGTTTAAACCATGCATAAGTTCAATTAAAAAACCAATAGTAATGTGAAAGCATTGTTGTAGGCATTTTATCAAATACTTTCAGGGCACAGTATTTAAAAAGCTAAATTCTATTACAAAAGAACCATTCCCATGCAACCATTTTATCCAATATCACCATTAATGCATATAAAAGAATAATTAAAAACATAGGAAAACCTTAATCAAGCATCTATAACAAAAAACCCCGAATCATATTTAATAACTCAAATTCATACAACATTAAAATCATGAAAACATTATGTAAGACCATGCCTTTAGTTGGAACTAATAATGAGTGAAGAGAACATGCCTTAAACCAAGATGATGATGGAGAGAAATCACTATGACAATCCCCAATTTACCCGTAAAGATGAAACCCTAGATTTCTTTGCCCAAGAACTCTGGAGATTATTTAAGAGTATTTTCAAAGTGTTTAAGAATAGAATAAAAGGAAAAATTTACCTCCCAAGTTCAATACAAGTCATGGGACCTTTTTATAATAAAACTATATGACTTATAACACACAAATCATACCTATTCCAGTAACTACATCCATTTCACCAACGAACACTAGTCAACTTACATTTAGCTAATAACACCCATAGACAAGGGTATGACTTATTCTCCTAAGTTATATCATTTCCAGGAATCAAGGAAATTTTCTAACGTCCAAAAACCAGGGTGTTTCAATGAGTTTTTGTACTTAGATTGATATGAGAATAACTTTTGATTTTAAGATTTACTTGTGTTTTAACCATTTAACACATCCCTATAAGTGTTATATATCATTTATAAGTTATGGGGATGGTTGGAACAATCCCCCAAAGTATTCCATAGGGATTTATGAGTTTGAGGTTTGAGTAGCCTATTAAGAGTTATAATTGACTTTGGTCAGCAATATATGATTCGAGGGTTAATTTGTGATTATGTCAATTTCATAATATTCAGAATGTCATTTCGGTGTTCGTGGTACATTTAGTTTGAGTTTCAAGTCTTTTATTTGAGTTTAGAGAATTTAGATAAGAAACTTGTTAAATTAGTGCAGAAGGGATACCAGGGGTAATTTATTATTAACAACTACTTTTGATAACTCTAATGGTTCCATGGAGTTCGCAACATGCATATTAGTCTGGTAATATTATTGATTTATTTCTGTGAGATCCCAAACAAATCTCAAGGGCCTGTTTGGAAGTCTTTGGATTATTTCATTAGCTGATTTGTTGATATTTGGTGCAGGAGAAAATCCTACTTTCATTCATGGGGGTCCCTTCATGTTAGAAGAGAAGGAATTCTCTTGGTCATCGTGAATGCGAGGTGTTGGCCGTAATCTGAAAGAGTGTTGAGGTCCGATCAGGTTAAATTTTTCCATGCATTCACGACCAGGCCACTGCATTTGGTCTAAGTTGGTAGCCTTGACAAATATGAGGTACTTACTGTATTTGCAATAAAGGAACTATTCACACAAGTAGTATTCAAACTCTTTTTCTCCTGAATTTTTTCATTCTTCTCTTTTATTAGACCTTGAGACTCCGATTTATGGTGATTTCAAGAGGATTATTCTTCAGACTTAGCTGAGTAAATTTTTAAACCTTATTTCTATCATTATTCATTAATTTTATCTCAAAAACAACTACAAAACTTTGATTTTTGAACTTGGAATTTTGAGGTTTTACCTATTAAGGTGAGATAACAAAGTTTCTTCAATTCCAAATTCAATTTCATCTTCATTTTCAATGATTTTAATATTTAAAACCCATAGAGTATGGAAACTATGATACTTTTAGAAATTCTGTTTTACTCTTTTCATTTTAGGGTCAATTTTTTATGTAGTTTTGGATCCAAGACAAAAGTAGTTGATAGAGGTATCACTAGATTCCTCTTGACGTGTAGGTTATGTTATTGATAGAATGGATTTTTTTTTAGACCACACAAAAAGTAAATCTCCTAGTTAAAGGGTTCAGGATCGTTCTTTAACTTTCAAGGTTGGTAATAGATTTAAATTTCTTAAACATAGATGATGATGGAGAGAAATCACTAAGACAATCCCCAATTTACCCTTTAAGATGAAACCCTAGATTTCTTTGCCTAAGAACTCTGGAGAATATTTAAGAGTGTTTTTAAAGTGTTTAAGAATAGAATAAAAGGGAAAATAACCTCCCAAGTACAATACAAGTTGTGTGACCTTTTTACAATAAATAGGGAAATCTCTAGATTGCCCTTACTTAAAATGCATTAAATTCCCACCATAGGGTAAGACTAACCCTTACGAGTCGTACCCATCATATACGAATGGTACCCACGTCTCATACCCTAGGTTTTCCCCTTTGGAGCGAACATTGTTCACGGTACGACACACCTAAACCCAAGTTGTATTCAAATCTATGACTAGTAACCATAAACCGTACCCTTGGAATAATAGAATCTAGGAGGTTTGAACACTTACCACCATACTAGTTAGATCTAACTTATGTTACCAAGTCTAAGGTTAAGTAAAGTAACCAAATGACCCATACAGAACTATACAACTCATAACACCTAAATCATGCATATTCCAGTAACTACATCCATCCCACCAAACAACACTGGTCAGCATACGTTTTGATCATACCACCCATACCCAAGTGCATGACTCATTCTCCTAAGTCATATCTTGTCCAGGAATCAAGGAAATTTTCTGAGATCCAAAAAACAGGGTGTTTCAATGAGTTTGGTACTTAGCTTGATATGAACATAACTCTTCACCCTCAAATAAATGGCCAGTCACATCGGCCCATTCAGGTCTTAGATGTCATGCTTCTAAAGTATGTTATAGATTGTTGTAGTCATTAGAATTAGTTCTTTCCTTTAACAGAGTATTCTTATAACAATAGTTACTATTTTGATATTCATATGGTGCATTTTGAGGATTTGTATAGGCAAAGGTTTATATCCCCTGTGGGGTGGTTTAATTCTGTCAAGGATAGGCAATGGGGAGCTAATTTAATGAGAGACTAGATATATCGAGTAATATTGATTTAATAGAGCATTGTAGCTATCCAGAGTAGGTAAAAAGGTTATAAGGATCAATGAGTTAATGATAAAAAACACATGCTTGGTGAAAAATATTCGTTAAAGGTATCATCAATGAATAGTGTGATGAGATTTAGGAAGAAATGAAAGCTTAGTCCAGGATTTATTAGACATTTTGAACTCCAAACATGTTTGGAGATGTGTTGTATAAGCTAGTTGTTCCATTATATTTTTCAGCTATTCATGCAGTATTTCATGTTTCAATATTGAAATTATACCATCCAGAAAAACTCATATGATCCAGTGGGATTTAGTTGCATTAGATCATGTTTTTTCCTTTGAGGAGGAGCCTATTGTAATCCTATATAGACAGACTAGGAAGTTGAAATTCCAGAATCATAATTTAAAGAAATCACCTGATTTGGGAGGCTACATGGGAGGTTTATTATGACATGTAAAGTAGATAGCCTAAACTTTTTACTCATTCAAGTAATTCATTTGCTTTTTCATTTAATGTCGAATGTGTGTAGTAGTAGTGAATAGTATAACAATCCTTAATTTGAGTTTAAGCTTTACCTGTGTTTTGACCATTTACCACTTCCCTATAAGTGTTATATATTATTTATGAGTTATGGGGATGGTTGGAACAATCCCCAAAGTATTCCAGAGTGATTTATGAGTTTGAGGTTTGAGTAGCTTGTTAAGAGTTTTAATTGACTTTTGTCAGCAATATATGATTTGAGGGTCAAATAGTGATTATGTCAATTTCATAAGATTCAGAATGTCATTTCGGGGTTAGTAGTATGGTTAGTTTGAGTTTCAAGTCTTTTATTTGAGTTTAGAGAATTTAGATGAGAAACTTGTCAAATTAGCGTAGAAGGGGTCCCAGGGGTAATTTATTATTAACGACCACTTTTGATAACTCTGATGGTTTCGTGGAGTTCGGAACATGCATATTAGCCTAGTAATATTATTGATTTTTTTCTGTGAGGTCCCAAACAAATCTCAAGATCCTGTTTGGAAGACTTTGGATCATTTCATTAGCTGATTTGTTGATATTTGGTGTAGGAGAAAATCCTGCTTTTCAATCATGGGGGTCCCTTCGTGTTTGAAGAGAAGGAATTCTCTTGGTCATCGTGAATGCGAGGTGGTGGCCGTAATTTGAAAGAGTGTTGAGGTCTGGTCAGGCTAAATTTTTCATTGTATTCACGACCAGGCCACCACATTCAGTCTAAGTTGGTAGCCTTCATGAATGTGAGGTACCTACTGCATTTCCAATGAAGGAACTATTCACACAAGTAGTATTCAAACTCTTTTTTTCCTGAATTTCTTCATCTTTCTCTTTTGTTGGACCTTAAGGCTCAGATTTTGGGTGATTTCAAGAGGATTATTCTTCAAACTTAATTGAGTAAATTTTTAATCTTTATTTCTATCATTATTCATTAATTTTATCTCAAAAACAACTACAAAACTTTGACTTTTGAACATGGAATTTTGAGGTTTTACCTATTAAAGTGAGAAAACGAAGTTCCTTCGATTCCAAATTCAATTTCAACTTTTTTTTCAATATTTTTCATATTTAAAACCCATAGATTATGGAAAACATGATACTTTTATAAATCTAGTTCTTTTAATTTTAGGGTCAATTTTTTATGTAGTTTTGGATCCAAGACAAAAGTAGTTGAAATAGGTATCACTAGATTCCTCTTGGCGTGTAGGTTATGGTATTGATTAGAATTGATTTTTTTCGAGACCACACAAAAAGTAAATCTCCTAGTTAAAGGGTTTAGGATCGTGCTTCAACTTTCATGGTAGGTTATAGTTTTAAATTTCTTCAAACTGAGATGCATAGTTAACTAATATTAAGGATAACACCAATGTCGATCCAGCCCATTCCAACCCATAATAGTTTCACAAATTCCTCTAGCCAAAAGAATACAAATATCTAGTTAGTACATCCCCTAACCATATCAAAATCAAATATCCATAAATAATCTAGTATGAAATAACATCCATGAAATAGAGCCTTTCGAATAGATGGAAGCTCACCACTTCAATTGAAAGATGACCCATGAATGTCTAAATGCTAAGTAAGAGGAGTAAAATGGTCGGTTCCTGCATCGCGTGGTAATACATCCACCCAAAGATGGGTTAGCAAGTGAATGCTAGCATGAAATCAGAATAAGAATAAAATAATGCCATTAATAAAACCAAGTAAAACAACCCATATGCACATAAACTTTACATACATATATATAACCATGCCAGGAAAGGGGACCGGCTTTAATATGCCGTTTAAATCCTTTTCATGGGTTGTGTAGCTATACTGTCCTAAACAACTTTTGGGCTATTTGGATTTAGCTCCCCCTACTGAAAGGGCTCCAGTGCATGAAGACGCACGACCAGGGAAGAAAACAAGGTATGACTAGTACATCCTCCAAAATATAAAGTGTCGCATCATGTACACGATCACTAGGACCAAATCTCACATCCGCAAATAAGAGTTTCAAGTTTAGATCCTTATAGGACCTCTACCTTCTAAGACTTTGCTATACGTCCCTCCTTTAAGATCAATTAAAACCATTACTAAGCAACCAACCAAACCGTTAACCATTTATTAGCGAAGGCCATTAGATAGTCGTATCGTCATACCGACTATAACTTGTAAGTATTGTCCTTAGCCAATCCTTAGGGGATTCCCATGTACCCCACGCGATTTTCAATTAAGCCAGAACCATGGCCACCAAGGACTTTTCAATTAATTCAAAATCATTAAAACCATTCATTTCATTTAGGGCTCCATTATAAGGTTTAAACCATGCATAAGTTCCATTAAAAAACCAATAGTATTGTGAAAGCATTGTTATAGGTATTTTATCAAATACTTTTGGGCACAGTATTTAAAAAGCCAAATTCCATTACCAAATAACCATTCCCATGTAGCCTTTTTATCCAAAACCATCATTAATGCAAATAAAAGCATAATTAAAAGCATAGGAAAACCATAATCAAGTAATTATAACCAAAAACCCCAAATCATATTTAAAAACTCAAATTCATACAACATTCAAATCATGCAAGCATTGTGTAATACCATGCCTTTAGTTACAACTAACAATGAGTGAAGACAACATGCCTTAAACCAAGATGATGATGGAGAGAAATCACTATGACAATCCCCAATTTACCCCTATAGATGAAACCCTAGCTTTCTTTACCCAAGAACTTTGAAGAGTATTTAAGAGTGTTTTCAAAGTGTTTAATAATGGAATAAAGGGGAAAATAACCTCCCAAGTTCAATACAAGTCGTGGGACCTTTTTACGATAAATGAGGAAAAATCCAGTTTCCCTTACTTAAATTGCGTTAAATTCCCACCATAGGGTAAGTTTGACCCTTACAAGTCGTACCCATCCTGTACGAGTGGTACGCACATCTCATAACCTAGGTTTTCCCCTTTATAGCAAACATTGTCCAAGTTACGACACACCTAAACACAAGTCGTATTCAAGTCTACGACTAGTAACAATAAATCGTACCCCTGGATTAATAGAATCTAGGAGGTTTGAATACTTAACACCATACGAGTCCCTGGTATGACTCGTACCCTGTCTTATGAATCATGGCGATCTACTTGTACACAGATCCAACTTATATTACCAATTCTAAGGTTAAGTATAGTAACTAAATGACCCATACAGAACTATATGACTCATAACACCCAAATCATACCTATTATAATAACTACATCCATTCCACCAACCAACACTACTCAGCATACATTTAGATCATACCACCCATACCCAAGTGCATAACTCATTTTCTTAAGTCATATCTTGTCCAGGAATCAACAAAATTTTCTAAGGTCCAGAAACCAGGGTGTTTCAATGAGTTTAGTACTTAGCTTGATATAGGCATAACTTTTCACCCTCAAATAGATGGCCAGTCACATTGGTCCATTCAGATATTAGATGTCATGCTTCAAAAGTATGTTATGGATTTTAGTGGTCATTAGAATTAGTTTTTTCCTTTAGCTAAGTATTCTTATAACAATAGTTAGTATTTTGATATTCAGATGGTGCCTTTTGAGGCTTTATATAGGCAAAGGTTTATATCCCCTACGGTGTTGTTTGATTTTTTCAAGGATAGGCAATGGGGAACTAATTTGTTGAGAGACTCGATAGATCTAGTAATATTGATTCAATAGAGGCTTGTATCTATCCAGAGTAGGCAGAAGAGTTATAAGGATCAATGAGTTCATGATAAGAAACACATGCTTGGTGAGCAAGATTCATTAAAGGTATCAATAATGAATAGTGTGATGAGATTTAAGAAGAAATGAAAGCTTAGTCCAAGATTTATTAGACTATTTGAACTCCAAAAATGTTTGGAGATGTGTTGTATAAGCTAGTTGTTCCATTATATTTGTCAGCTATTCATGCAGTATTTCATGTTTCAATATTAAAGTGATACCATCCAGAAAAACTCATATGATCCAGTGGGATTTAGTTGCATTAGATCATGATTTGTCCTTTGAAGAGGAGCTTATTGTAATCCTATATAGATAGACTAGGAAGTTGAAATTCTAGAATCTTAATTTAAAGAAATCACCTAATTGGGAAGGCTACATGGGAGGATTATTATGACATGTAAAGTAGATAGCCTTAAATTTTTACTCATTCAAGTAATTCATTTTCTTTTTAATTTAATGTCGAATGTGTGTTTAAGTAGTGAATAGTATAACAATCATCATTTTGATTTTAAGCTTTACCTATATTTTGACCAATTAGCTCGTCCATATAAGTGTTATATATCATTTATGAGTTATGGGGTTGGTTGGAACAATCCCCAAAGTATTCCATAGGGATTTATGAGTTTGAGGTTTGACTAGCCTATTAAGAGTTATAATTGACTTTTGTCAGCAATATATGATTCGAGGGTCAAATAGTGATTATGTCAATTTTGTAAGATTCAAAATGTCATTTCGGGGTTAGTTGTGTGGTTAGTTTAAGTTTCATCTTTTATTTGAGTTTAGATAATTTAGATAAGAAACTTGTTAAATTAGCGTAGAAGGGGTCCCAGGGGTAATTTATTATTAACAACCATTTTTTATAACTCTGATGGTTTCGTGGAATTCGCAACATGCATATTAGTCTAGTAATATTATTGATTTATTTCTGTGAGGTCCCAAACAAATCTAAAGGGCCTGTTTGATTGACTTTGGATCATTTAATTAGCTAATTTGTTGATATTTGGTGCGGGCGGAAATCCTACTTTTCATTCATGGGGGTCCCTTCATGTTAGAAGAGAAGGAATACTCTTGGTCATCGCGAATGCGAGGTGGTAGCCGTAATCTGAAAGATTGTTGTGGTCTGGTTAGGTTAAATTTTTTATCGCATTCACAACCAGGTCACTGCATTCGGTCTAAATTGGTAGCCTTGATGAATGTGAGGTACCTACTTTATTTGCAATGAAGGAACTATACACACAAGTAGTATTCAAACTCCTTTTTTTCAATTCCTTCATTTTTCTCTTTTGTTGGACCTTGACACTCCGATTTTGGGTGATTTCAAGAGGATTATTCTTCAAACTTAGTTGAGTAAATTTTTAAACCTTATTTCTATCATTATTCATTAATTTTATCTTAAAAATAACTAAAAAACTTTGATTTTTGAACATGGAATTTGTAGGTTTTACCCATTAAAGTGATATAACGAAGTTTCTTCTATTCCAAATTCAATTTCATCTTCTTTTTTATTGTTTTTCATATTTAAATCCGGTAGAGTATGGAAAACATGATACTTTTATTAAATTAGTCTTACTCTTTTCATTTTAAGGTCAATTTTTATGTAGTTTTGGATCCAAGACAAAAGTAGTTGATAGAGGTATCACTAGATTCCTCTTGATGTGTAGGTTATGTTATTGATAGAATGGATTTTTTTTGAGACCACACAAAAAGTAAATCTTCTAGTTAAAGATTTCAGGATCGTGCTTCAACTATCAAGGTAGGTTATAGTTTTGAATTTCTTTAACCAAGATGGTGATGGAGAGAAATCACTAAGACAATCCCCAATTTACCACCTAAGATGAAACCCTAGCTTTCTTTGCCCAAGAACTCTAGAGAGTATTTAAGAGTGTTTTCAAAGTGTTTAAGAATAGAATAAAAGGTAAAATAACCTCCCAAGTGCAATACAAGTTGTGGGACCTTTTTATGATAAATGGGGAAATATCCAGATTGCCCTTACTTAAACTACATTAATTTCCCACCATAGGGTAAGACTGAACCTTACAAGTCGTACCCATCCTATACGAGTGGTACCCATTTCTCAGACCCTGGGCTTTCCCCTTTGGAGGAAACATTGTCCAAGGTACTAAACACCTAAACCTAAGTCGAATTCAAGTCTACAACTAGTAACCATAAACTGTACCCCTGGAAAAATAGAATCTAGGAGGTTTGAACACTTACCACCATACGACTCCCTGGTACAACTCGAAACCTGGATTATGACTTATGGTGATGTACTTGTACTTAGATCTAACTTATGTTAACAAGTCTAAGGTTAAGTAAAGTAACCAAACGACCCATACAGAACTATAGGACTCATAACACCAAAATCATACCTATTCTAGTAACTACATCCATCCCACCAACCAATACTGGCCGCATATATTTAGATTATACCACCCATACCCAAGTTCATGACTCATTCTCCTAAGTTATATCTTGTCCAGGAATCAAGGAAATTTTCTAAGGTCTAAAAACCAGAGTGTTTCAATGAGTTTGGTACTTAGCTTGATATAAGCATAACCTCAAATATATGTCCAGTAACTTTTCACTTTTGAAGCATGACCTCTAACACCTGTTAGAGATAATTTCATAAACATATTTTCACATCGGGCCATCCAGGAATTTCAATGAGTTTGGTACTTATCTTGATATAAGCATAACTTTTTCGAAAACCATCGACATCAGGAACACATAACCACCCTTGGTACTATAAAGTACCATTGTGGCTGATCGCGAATACCATTACCTTTTGCCCACCAACATCACACTTAATTTTCATCAATACAGGATCTAGCATTTGCTTCACCTTGATCTCTGCACTAAGAGACAACCTAACAACTTATTGAACAATTACCTAACCATCCTTAGAGTCTAAGAGATGAACTCTAAGATTAGCTAAGTGGTGAATTTCCTTTACCAGGTCCCTATATCCTTCCTCCACATAAGCCAAACTCCCTATGGACAACCTGCTAAGAGCATCAGTAACCACGTCATAGTCCTTGGGAAGCTCCAACTATCTTTTCTTCCTGAGATTTAGCTCCTTCTGAGTGAACACATACTGTAGACTTTTATGATTAAAAACAAATGTCTGCGTGTAATCCATACAAATAATGTCGCCATATTTTCAAAGAAAAAACCATTGCCAATAACTTTGAATCATGAGTAGGATAATTCCTCTCATGCACATTCAACTACTTGTAAGCATAGGCAATCACCTTCCCATGCTACATTAAAACACAACCAAGTCCCACCTCGGATGCATCATAGTAAACTACAAATCCCTCATTACCTTCAGGCAATGTCAAATTCAGAGATGAAGTCAACTTATATTTAAACTTATCAAAACTCCCTTCACACGCTTCTGATTAAGAGCACTTTACTTTCTTCTGAGTTAACATAGTTAATGGAGCAGCTATCAAAGAATACCCCTCCGCAAACCTCCTATAATAGCCAGCCAAAACTAAAAAGCTCTGAATGTTGATTGGAGTCATGGATCTAGGCCACCTTTTAACTGTAGTCACCTTTTGTGGATCCACCATGATCCCCTCACTAGAAATAATATCACCTAGAAAAGTCACATCGTTCAACCAAAACTCACGCTTGGAGAACTTAGCATACAACTTCTATTCCTTAAAGGTCTACAACACCACAAGAAGGTAATTGGCATGATCCACCTCCCTTCTATAATACACCAAGATAACATCAATAAACACTATGAAAAAAAGATCCAAGAATTTCCTGAAAACCCTGCTCATCAAATCCATAAATGTGGTCGAGGCATTAGTAAAGCCAAATGATATAACCAAGAACTCAAGGTGCCCGTACTGAGTACTAAAATCCATCTTAGAGATATCCTCATCCCTAATCTTAAGATGATGATACCCAGACTGAAGATCTATTATAGAAATAAACTTGGCACCTTGCAACTGATCAAACAAGTCATCTATCCATAAAAGAGGATATTTGTTTTTTATTGTTACCTTATTCAACTACTGATAGTCAATGCATATCCAAAGGGAACCATCCTTTTTATGCACGAACAACACTAATGCATCCCACGAGGATACACTAGGATGAATAAACCCCTTCTCTAGAAGATCCTTAAGTTGCTCCTTGAGTTTCCTAAACTAGGTCGAGGAATAGATATTGGACGAGTGTCTAGAAAAAAATCAATAACAAACCCAATCCCTTATCCTTACGAATACCAGGAAGATCATCTGAAAAGACCTTAGGATACTCACTTACCACTAGAACTGAGTAAAAAGAAGGACCCTTCAAGTTAGAATATTCAACCTGGACCAAGTGATAAAGACACCATTTGGAGATTAATCTCTAAGATCTAAGATATGAAATAAACCTTTCCCTAAGAGATACGGAACAACTCTCCCACTCTATAATCGGTTCACTAGTGAACCTAAAGAAAACCGTATGAGTTCGACAATCTTAGGATGCATAACAAGAGAGTAACCGGTCCATTACCAGAATAACGTCGAAATACACCATATCCAACTAAAACAAATCTACCAAGGTCTACTTGCTACCAACAGATAGACTAGGTAGTTGAAATTCCTATATAGATAGACTAGGTAGTTGAAATGACTTTGGATTATTTCATTAGTTGATTTGTTGATATTTAGTGTAGGATAAAATCCTACTTTTCATTCATGAGGGTCCCTTCATGTTAGAAGAAAAGGAATTCTCTTTGTTATCGCGAATGCGAGGTGGTTGCCATAATCTGAAAGAGTGTTGACGTCTGGTCAGGCGAAATTTTTCATCACATTCATGACTAGGACACCACATTTGGTCTAAGTTGGTAATCTTCACGAATGTGAGGTACCTACTGCATTTGCAATGAAGGAACTATTCACACAACTAGTTCTCAAACTCCTTTTTCCAGAATTTCTTCATTTTTATCTTTTGTTGGACCTTGAGGCTCCGATTTTGGGTGATTTCAAAAGGGTTATTCTTCAAACTTACTTGAGTAAATTTTAAACTTTATTTCTATCATTATTCATTAATTTTGTCTCGAAAACAACTACAAAACTTTGTTTTTTGAACTTAGAATTTTGAGGTTTTACCCATTAAAGTTAGAAAATGAAGTTTCTTCGATTCCAAATTCAATTTCACCTTTTTTCAATGTTTTTCATATTTAAAACCCATAGAGTATGGAAAACATGATACTTTTATAAATTTTAGTTTACTCTTTTTATTTTAGGGTCAATTTTTTATGTAGTTTTGGATCCAAGACAAAAGTAGCTGATATAGGTATCACTAGATTCCTCTTGACGTGTAGGTTATGTTGTTGATAGAATTGATTTTTGTTAGACCACACGAAAAGTAAATCTCCTAGTTAAAGGGTTCAGGATCGTGCTTCAACCTTCGAGGTAGGTTATAGTTTTAAATTTCTTCAAACTGAGATGCATAGTTAACCAGTCATGTAAAGTATTCTATGAGTTGGGAATTTTATCATAAAATTTGTCTTTTGAGCTTATTATTTATTATGTTGGTTGTGTGTGAGATTATTTGAATATTAATATTTACGTGAGATATTATTATCATTGAGATCCTCGTGTATGGGATAATATTGGTCTTGTGTGAGTATTATTTACTTTTATTATTATTGTGATGCCAGAATAGGGGATTGGATTGATATTTATGATATCTTACATGACACCTTACTACATTGTGGTCATGCAATGACCTATATATCATGATTTATTGAGATTTGAATAGGGTTTATGTAATGACCCTATATTTTCACTATTAGACATTTTCCATAGCTTTCCCAAGTCATTTATGAATTGCTGGGACTAAAAGTTTGATTATCGGGTAGTTCATTTGGTTTTTAGAGTCAATTCCTTATTTTGAAGCCTTTATTGGTTCCAAATGGCCACCGGGCAAAAACTTCAGCAAATTGATCTTGGATGTAAATTCTTCTCTTCCATCATCTCAAGAAAATTGATTTTACGCAAGGTAGACCTTTGGTTCAGGTCTGAATGTACCCAAGCTCATTTTGATCTATTTGTCGGAAAGTTGGAAAATTAGAAATTTGGGTGGGGACCCATATTTAGTCGAAACAACCTCGGATGGAAAATCCAACTTTTCCATTGCGTCCGAAATATTTAATCCATTGTGGTTACACTATAAATTTGTGTATATTGGATTCTAAATAAAACCTGAGGCTTTGGCGGAATCTTGGAAAAAATTTCAAGTTTCAGTTGATATTTGGTGCCTGTATAATCTCACCTCATGAGTGGAGCTCGCACCAATGGGTGCGGAGAGGGTAGTATAAAAACACAAAGGGTTTTGACGATCACTATATTTTCTCTTGAGGTTAGGATGTAGGATTTCACACCTAGATGTGCGATTGTAACACCTGATTACTTGGAATGTGCATAAATAGACCGCTTAGGTCATGAATTATCTCATTTTCCATCCACACTTTGAGAGAATAAACACCTAAAGAGTGTGATAACTTAAAATTTGGACTTTTGGGTTACTTGGAAGCTTCATTAACATCTATTTTCATGATTATAATCTGAATTAAGGTAAGATTTCACCTTTTTCTTGGTTCTTGATCAAAACCACATATAGCTTGAGGGATTAATTTTATCCTAAAATTAGCTTGTTATTCACTATTTTTGAGGGTTTTGATTCCTTGATTATGTATGAACATTAAGTTTGCCTCAAAAATGTAATTTTCGTGAGTGGGACCCACTTGAGGGTTTTGGTGTGATTTTTAGACCCGAAGCATAATGGAGTAATATGGATATTGTTATTCTTGTATTTATGTGTAGAATGTGATTTTGATATCTTGGCATCTTGAGGAGGATTCTCATAAGGGGAAATCAAAGGTTTAGCGGTTCGTGAGCTTCCTTCGGAGTTGAGGTAGGCTAAATTTATCTCTTGTTAGATTGAGCTATGTCGTAGTATTATTATGCTTTTGTTGTTGGATTTGATATAGGTTTAGGTTTTGGGTTAATGAAATGAAAGACTTGGGTTATGTTGGATCATTTAGGCTAAATTGAAACCATAGAGTTTAAATTCTTAGTTTGTTTCATTGAACTTTAGTGCTTTAGACTTCATTACTCATATTTAGTATGAGAATGCCCTAGCATGACCCAAATTAAGTAAAATTCTCTAGTTACTCATGCTTAGGGATTGTCCTTAGTTTCTATATTGGCATAGTTGTTGTGTTTGCGAAGGAACTTTACCTTACGACTAATTATGACTTGTTATACATCTAAGGGTGGATTTAGCTACCTTAACCTAGTTTAGGGTAGAATTTGACCTAGAATGAAGTTTGAGAATTTAGAAGTGGGCACTTAGACCCACCTTAAGTCCAGATCGAGATTAGTTATCTTGAAATATTTGTACACTTATTATATGCTTTGAAAATGCCCTTGTGGGGCAATATTGAGGGGCCTTGGCACTATTTATTAGGATGAATAACGTTAGAAGTAATGCCTAACGATTATGCCATATATATAATTTATTGGTTAAGCTTATGATGAGATATTAATTATGTTGTTGTTGTGGCTATTGACTGGGCTACTGAATATAATCTAGAATCGTCCCTTGACATGATACAGTCGAAGCCATAAACTATGTTGTGGACCATGCTATGAATTAGCTATAGATTATGTCATGAATCAGCTATTGCTCAAAATATTGATAAGCTATATTTGTGCTAATGATAGGCCATTGGATAGGCCATTAATGAGTCATTGTTTATGATATTACCAAACAATTATGATCATGTTTAGAAATTATGCTAGAAAACACTCTAGAAAACATTTACAATGATGATATTAGCAATTGTGACATAAATTATGTTAGAAGTCATGCTTATTGAATATTTTTTAAAGTTATACCATTCATTATGAGTAAAACCATGATACTTCATTATATGATTGCTTATATTATTTATTGTGACACTGATTATGATTATGATTATATATTGATACCTGGCAAGGACGGAGGACATTATGATGATATATTGATACCTGGCAAGGCCGGAATAGAATATTATGATATGTTGATACCGGACAAGGCTGGAGGATGTTATGATAATATGATGATGCCCAGCATGGCCGGAGGATATTATGATGATATGATGATGCCTGGCAAGGGCGGGGGACATTGTGATGATATCGATACTTGGCAAGGCCAAAGGATGATTATATTGATGTGACTACGTGTACATCTACCGGTTTGAGTCTTGCTAGTCCTACATATGGCAATTATATATTTATATTCACTTATATAAAATTTGGGTATGTTGTTGATAATAGTGATGTCGGTTATATCCCATAAGTGTTAAATATTTATAAAGAGACATATTATTGATTAGTGAGAATTGATGATTTATGATAATGGAGGATTAGTGATAATTGAATATTAGCAGCAGATATTGTTTTAGATGGATAATAATGACTAGTTGGAAATCGAGATTCATTAGTAATTGTGGACTAGATAATAATTGATGTTATCTTAGTAATGATGATTCTCCTTATAAATAGTGTTTAGTGGCTATGTAATAACTAATTGTTGAATGATGAATAGAGGTTATCATGATTGTAGTCAAATGGATTAATTAATTCGAGATAATTAACTAGTAAATAGTGATTAGCGTATATTGATGCTAAGATCATCAAATGATGAAAATATTATGGAATGTGAGTAATTTTCCTAATATTGAGGGTTGGGATAATGTTGCTAAATTGAGTATTGATGATCAAATGATGATGAACGTTGACTATTGAGTTGGTTGATCTTTTTATTTTTCTCTTGAGTGTACTCTCCGATCATATGGAAGGTTGTGATGAGTTCTTTACTTTTCTGCACCAATTGGTGTATGGAAGCTAATTTTGTAGTTATGTTTCCTTGTGATGATGCTTCATGATATGCTATTATTCTAAAATTCTTATCTATGATTACACGAAAATATTGGAATATATTGATGTCCAATATTATTTTGTTATTCTGGTTTAATTACTTATTATGTTCAAAGATGTTGGAGATGATTCAGGTTCATTTTGTACCATGACATAGTGATACGGTTGGGGAAGCCTCCACAGGTACACGGCCTTTCACACGAAGCCAAGCTCGGGAATTACAAAAACTCCAAGCTTTGTTCATGCAAATGGCCGTGTGTGAGTTGGTGATTGAACCAACCAAGGACCTAAACGTTTTTATGTGTGAAGAGAGGTCTTAATGTGTAATAAACTACTCTTCAAGGTTGGCACAAGAAGCAAGGGCGGATGGGTCATTTTATCCTTTTTGTTGTAGTATAAATAGAACATATTAGAGAGCTATTCCTTAGTTTTTTAAATCTGATTTTTGTAAACCTAAAACACTAAACTTCTCTCTCTCTCTCTTCCACTCTTGGAAGCCGCCACTTCTATCTCACAAGTAGAGGGATACTTGTGTTGTCTCTTAGGCTAGAAACAAGGGTTTTGAGGTCGTTGAGTGCCTCTTGGTCCTCGTAAGAACTTGGTGTTTATATTCATTAGACTTAGGGTCCTCTCTTGATGTTAGGGTTCTTAGTTTCTTGAATTTTATATGTCAAGTTATCTATCTTTCCTTATCTTGTTGTTGTTGTTGATTTTGTTATCTTCAAGTCTAGTGAAGCCGTGTGGGGCTCTTTTCGATTCACTAGCATTGTTGTTCATCTTGTTGTTCTTGTGTTGTTGAGCTGAAAAACTGAAAATTAAACTTGTTGTTCTTGTGTTGTTGGACTGAAATCCGAACCTACTTGTAGTTCATGGTGTTGTTGGTTTGATATTGTATCATTTGGTATCAAAGCAAGACCGGTTGTGTTCCAACATAACCCATCTTGGGCTAGTTCACGGCTTGAACAAACAACACCAAAAGGAAATTCTGAAATCTGTCCATTAAAAGTTGAAGCCGAGAATGATGATGCATGTCTAGATCTAAGTGTTATTTTGCTTGTTTAGTGAGTTTCTAGTGTTGGTTTCTTTCTCACCAACACTAAGGTGTCTAGATCCAAAAGTTGAGCTTGAAAAACTTGAACATTGTGTAGTGACTTGAAGTGGCCGAAAGTTGTATGTTGTTGGTGACCAAAAAAAAAAAGAAATAAAATCGGTGGATGTTGTGTTTATGTGCTAAAGAAGTTGAAGAAGATTGTTGAGGTGTTCATCTTTTGAAATTGTTCATCTTGTTCATCTTGTTGTGTGCTCAAGTTGTAAGACAAGTTATAAAGTTGTTGTGAAAGATTTGCACCCCTCACCTTTTAGTCTTGTCAATCACTTTTCTCTAATTCAAGGAGCCTTGTTTTGTGGGATTAGTCTACCAAACATCCCTTTTTGAGTTTGAAAAGGGTGAAACACTACAAGATTTTATTTTTCCCACCAAAAACACTTTGCAAACTATAACAAGTGTGTGAATATTAACAAAAAAAAAAAAATGAGAAAAAAAAAACGTGTGGAACCATTGCATGCTGCCACGTCACTATAAGCTCAACTTAGGATATTCTTTGGTTTCTAATTGTTGATCCTTGGTTTCCCTTACTTGGTCCTAGAACTAATTAACAAACTAGTACATTCCTACTAGGTTGTCAACTAGTTCCTTGAACCGTTTGTTCGTGTCAACGTTTATTTGAGTGCTTTTATTCGTTTGAATGAGTTGCTGATTTTTGACTCTAGTCCGGCAAGAATTCTTTGAGTCTTCAAACAAGAATCCATTCCGGATAAGAGTTTACTCATACCTTACAAATCTCACGGTTACTAGCCAATTATACAACACTTGTGGAACACGAACTTGTGGTGAACTAAAGCGGATAATACCTTGACAATGGAAGGAACTACGTCTCATAATGTGGATACTAATGCTCTTGATTCTATGAGGGTCACTCTTGAGGCCGTTACCCGGACACTTGAAAGGTTGAATTCGGAATTTGGGGCCGTGAGAGGGGACTTGGCAGCAATAAAGGGGGAAGTGTCGACTATTAGTGGGAGATTAGAACAAGTGGAGAGTAAAAGGAACTCTCGTCCTTCTACTCCTCTACATGTATCTACCAATGGTCATGATAGGACCTCCTCCGCAACCATCACCCCCGAAACAGTCCACCAAATGCTAAATGCACCCCAAGCTCCACTAAATACCGCAAGCCAAACTACCTATTTTCCTCCAAACCGAGACTCCACTAGACCACTACATTTCCAAGCCCCTCCAATTCCACAAGAGGGATTTGGACGCCAAGTACCTCCACTAAATCCGAACCCTCCATTCCAAGCTCCATTAAACCAAAGACCACAAATTCCAAATCCTCCGAATCAAAACGGCCAAGGCCGACCAGCCCACTTTGAAGGATACGGTAGAGAGGAGTATGAAGGAGATGGAGTCTTTGATGATGCTTATATGAGGGAGGAGGAGTTAAGAGGGGGTCGAGGAGAACCTAGGAGATACTGGGGGTATGGAGATAGGGGAAACCGACACCAAGAGAGAGACGTAGGCATCAACACCATCAAGTTGAGCCTACCTATCTTTAAGGGTGAAAGTGATCCCGAGACCTACTTAACTTGGGAATCGGCTTGTGACAAAGTTTTCCAAGTTAATGACATCTCGGACGAAAAGAAGAGTTGCTACGCTATAGCTCACCTTGAGGGCTATGCTAACACTTGGTGGGAGTATGTTAAATGGTTTGGTAATGAATTAGTCGATGGGCAGCCACCACCTTGGTATCGGTTGAGGTACTTGATGAGGCAACGATACCTTCCCGAGTGATATCGTCATGAGTTGCTTGCTAGATTATATGGCTTGCGGCAAGGAGGCAAGAGTGTGATGGCCTATTTTGACGAGTTCCAACAACTCATGTTGAAACTTGATCATCGTGGGGAGCAAATCAGTCACGACATCATTCGGTTCAAGTGTGGGTTGAACAAAGAGATCTCCACTCATTTGACCCTTCACCGGTTTGAAACCATTGACGGTATATTCCAAGCGGCCCTTGAGATTGAAAGGGAACTTAAGGAGAGATCATCCTTCAAGGCAAGGGTACAAACCCCCTCGGGTTGGACCAAAAACAAGGACCAACCCGCCCCTACGAAGCTGCCCGAGTCCAAAACCGTCCCTAAATTTCCTCCGAAACCGGAGGCTCACAAATATCCCAACCCAAAGGGGTTCCAATGCTTCAAGTGCCAAGGTTGGGGGCATAAGGCCAACGAATGTCCGAACCGGCGCAATGTGATCCTACGAGAAGGAAAGGTGTACTACCTTGGTGAGGAGGTGGTTTCCGAAAGGGGGGAGGATGAGGCCGAGCCTCAAGATGGAGAGGGAGCTGAAAATGGGCCGAATGATGATGAAGTAGATGGTAGTGAAGATGTCTATCCACAAGAGGGGGAGTGTGTGGTTCCAAACTTTGTGGTTAGACGTGTCATGATTAGTAAGGCGATAGATGACCCGAGTCAAAGGGAAAATCTATTCCATACTAAGTGTCTTGTAAAGGAGAATGTGTGCACCTTGGTGATTGATAGTGGTAGTTGTACAAATGTTGCAAGCCATGCTATGGTAAATTTCTTGAAGCTACCAACTACACCACACACTAGTCCTTACAAGCTACAATGGTTGAATGATTGTGGTGAATTAAGGGACACGAGACAATGTGTGATTCGGTTTAAGGTGGGAAACTACCACAATGAGGTACTTTGTGACGTGATCCCAATGCAAGCATGTCATTTGTTGTTAGGTAGACCATGGCAATATGATAGGTCTACTAAACACGATGGGAGGTCCAACCGGTATACGCTTGAGAAGGATGGCCGAAAGGTCACACTTCATCCTCTCTCACCCTCCCAAGTAAATGAGTGGCATCAAAAGATGAGGGAGTTGAAGGGAAAGGGGGGGGAATCCGGAAAGGGAGAAAAGGGGGGGAATGCCGTAGGTGAGGAAGTAGGGACATCCGAGGCTGTCCCAACGACAAGGGAGATGGAAAACGTAGTGATGTTGGCTAGGAGGAAAGAACTCTTCGTGGACCATGATGAAAACAAGCCGATGTTACTTGTGGCCCATTGTTTTAATACTAACCCCACTAATTCTTCCATTTCCCCTTTGATTTCTTGTGTGTTGCAGGAGTATGAATATGTATTTCCACAAGAACTTCCGCAAGGTTTGCCCCCACTTCGGGGAATTGAGCACCAAATTGATTTGGTGCCGGGTTCACAACTTCCAAACAAACCGGCCTATAGGAGCAATCCCATGGACACTAAGGAGCTTGAAAGACAAGTTGAGGAGCTTCTCAACAAGGGGTACATCAAGGAAAGCATGAGTCTGTGTGCTGTTCCGGTGCTTTTGCTACCAAAGAAGGATGGAACTTGGCGCATGTGCGTCGATTGTAGAGCCATCAACAAAATCACTATAAGGTATCGTCATCCAATCCCTAGGCTAGATGATATGTTAGATGATCTCCACGGATCTTGTTTGTTTTCTAAAGTGGATCTTAGGAGTGGCTATCACCAAATTCGCATGCAACCCGGTGATGAGTGGAAGACCGCATTCAAGACCAAATTCGGTCTCTATGAGTGGCTGGTCATGCCCTTCGGCCTTACCAATGCTCCTAGCACCTTTATGAGGCTAATGAATCATGTAATGAAGCCTTATATTGGAAAGTTTGTGGTGGTTTACTTTGATGATGTGTTGGTATATAGTAAATCTATTGATGATCATGTAATGCATTTGAGATGTGTGTTTGATGTGCTCCGAAAGGAAAAGTTGTATGCCAACATGGAGAAGTGTTCTTTTAGTGTTGATAAGATTATATTCTTGGGCTTTGTCGTGAGCTCAAGGGGTGTGGAAGTGGACGATTCCAAGATAGACTCTATTCGAAGTTGGCCGACCCCTAAAACTATTGGAGAAATCCGAAGTTTCCACGGGTTGGCAAGCTTTTATAGGAGGTTTGTCAAAGGATTTAGTTCCATAGAAGCCCCCTTGACCGAGGTAATTAGAAAGGACGGACCCTTTAAATGGGGTGATGAGCAGGCTAGGGCTTTTGAGGCCTTGAAAGCTACGCTTATCTCGGTGCCTTTATTGCAATTGCCCGATTTTGATAAGATGTTTGAAGTAGAGTGTGATGCTAGTAAGGTTGGCATTGGGGCTGTTTTGATGCAAGAAGGTAAGCCCGTTGCTTATTTCAGTGAAAAGCTCAAAGGGGCAACTCTTAATTACTCAACTTATGATTTGGAGTTGTACGCCCTTGTTAGAGCCTTGGGAAATTGGCAACATTATTTGTGGCCTAAGGAGTTTGTGATACGAACTGATCATGAGTTGTTGAAACACCTTAAGATCCAAGACAAGTTGAATAGGCGTCATGCTAAGTGGATTGAGTTCATCGAGACTTTCCCTTATGTAATTCATTACAAAAGGGGAAAGGAAAATGTTGTTGCCGATGCCTTGTCTAGGAAGCATGTGCTTGTTGCTACCTTGTCTTCGAAATTGATGGGTTTTGAGAGCTTGCGGTTGTTGTATCCCGAGGATCCTACCTTTGCTCCTATTTTTAGGGAATGCGAAGAGTGGGGAAGGGACCGTTGGCTTAAGGAGAATGACCATTCCTCCTACTCTCGGTTCGATGGGTATTTGTTCAAAGGGAGGAGGTTGTGTGTTCCTTCTAGTTCTTGGAGGGAATTATTTGTGAGGGAGGCCCATGACGGAGGCCTCATGGGGCACTTTGGGGTAGACAAGACCCTCGGAATCTTAGAGGAGAACTTCTATTGGCCCAAAATGCGCAAAGACGTCACTAAAATTTGTAGTCAATGCGTGGCCTGCCGGAGTGCGAAAGCTCGTCTCCTACCTCAAGGGTTATACACCCCACTCCCTACTCCCCTTATACCTTGGTTAGACATTTCGATGGATTTTGTTTTGGGGCTGCCAAGGACTAGAAAGGGCCGAGATAGCATTTTTATTATTGTTGATAGATTCTCTAAAATGGCTCATTTTATTCCATGTGCTAAAACCGAGGATGCTCGTAGTGTAGCTTCATTATTTGTTGAACATGTTGTAAAGCTTCACGGGGTACCGAGGACTATTGTGAGCGATAGGGACTCCAAGTTCCTAAGTCTCTTTTGGAAGTCCATGTGGGGTAGGCTTGGAACGAAGTTACTTTTCTCCACGTCTTGCCACCCACAGACCGATGGCCAAACGGAGGTAGTAAATAGAACCTTAGGGTCTATGCTACGTTCTATGGTTAAAGGTAAGCTGACTTCATGGGAAGATCACCTACCCTTGGTGGAATTTGCATACAACCGGGTAATACATTCGAGCACGGGAATGACTCCCTTTGAATGTGTTTATGGCCTGAATCCCCTTACCCCTTTAGATCTCACTCCTTTGTCTAGTGATCTCATGACCAGCTTAGATGGAAATAAAAGAGCCGAGGCAATGAAGAAAATGCATGAGACGGTGCGGATCAAGCTTGAAAAGAAGAACCAAGAGGTTGCAAAAAGGGTAAACAAAGGGAGAAGAAGGCTTGTGCTTGAACCCGGAGATTGGGTGTGGGTGCATCTTCGAAAGGATCGGTTTCCAGCTCAAAGGAAGTCCAAGTTGATGCCAAGGGGTGATGGCCCTTTCCAAGTACTTGAGAGAATCAATGACAACGCCTACAAGATTGACCTTCCACCGGAATATCAAGTGCACAACACTTTCAACGTTGGTGATCTCTCCCTCGTGAATGCGGTTGAAGATGACCAAATGCTGAATTTGAGGTCAAATTCCTCTCAAGATGGAGAGGATGATATGGTTGGGGCAGCCTCCACAGGTACACGGCCTTTCACACGAAGCCAAGCTCAGGAATTACAAAAATTCCAAGCTTTGTTCATGCAAATGGCCGTGTGTGAGTTGGTGATTGAACCAACCAAGGACCTAAACGTTTTTATGTGTGAAGAGAGGTCTTAATGTGTAATAAACTACTCTTCAAGGTTGTCACAAGAAGAAAGGGCGGATGGGTCATTTTATCCTTTTTGTTGTAGTATAAATAGAACATATTAGAGAGCTATTCCTTAGTTTTTTAAATCTGATTTTTGTAAACCTAAAACACTAAACTTCTCTCTCTCTCTCTTCCACTCTTGGAAGCCGCCACTTCTATCTCACAAGTAGAGGGATACTTGTGTTGTCTCTTTGGCTAGAAACAAGGGTTTTGAGGTCGTTGAGTGCCTCTTGGTCCTCGTAAGAACTTGGTGTTTATATTCATTAGACTTAGGGTCCTCTCTTGATGTTAGGGTTCTTAGTTTCTTGAATGTTATATGTCAAGTTATCTATCTTTCCTTATCTTGTTGTTGTTGTTGATTTTGTTATCTTTAAGTCTAGTGAAGCCGTGTGGGGCTCTTTTCGATTCACTAGCATTGTTGTTCATCTTGTTGTTCTTGTGTTGTTGAGCTGAAAAACTGAAAATTAAACTTGTTGTTCTTGTGTTGTTGGACTGAAATCCGAACCTACTTGTTGTTCTTGGTGTTGTTGGTTTGATATTGTATCACATAGTTTATGTTATCATGCATTTTATCATACTTATATCATAATTTTTCTTTGTCGTCTGATAATGCCAATTGAGTACCCGTTGTTTTGGTACTCATACTATACTTCCGTAACTTTTTGGTACATATCTGAGTACTAGTTGTCTTCATTGATCATTGTTCGTGTAGTGGTTCATTTTTAGAGATAGCGCAACCTCTGGGAGTTTGAGTCGCCCATTTCCTTCTATCTTTATTTTTAGCTTTTTATTTCGAGATAGAAGAATTGACTATTCTAGAATTTGAGTTATATTTATACTATTAGATGCTCTTGTACTGGGCCTACCTGGTTGATAGGACCCGATCGGGGGCCTATTCGTAATAGGCATCCCAAGACCAACAGGAACCAGGGACCACCCCCATGCCCAACCCAATCGTCCAACACATATCTTGAGTCGGATGAATTATGAACATATAACAAGATAACATTATTGCATATTCCAAGACTCTGGGGTAGGTCTATATCCATGACCACCCAAATTAGTCCAACCACCCGATACCCAACCGATAACCAAAACTAACCAAACCATTACCCTATGAGTTTCGTAATAATTACATATAATCCCAAAATACAGTCAACCGGTATCAACCCCAATACCAATTTCAATACTAAGGATGACATTCTAACCCACCGAAGTTCCACAAAATCCTCTAACCAAAAGAATACTAAAATCTAGTAAGGACATGCCCCCAACCATATAGAAAACCAATATCCATAAATAAACTAAAGTATGAAATAACATCGATGAAATATATCCTTCTTGAATGATGTAAGCTCACCACTTCAATCCAATAGTTGATCCCAAAGTCCTATCGCTAAGCAGGTAGAGTAGAACAGCCGGTTACTACATCACGTGGGGAAATATCCACCTGACGATAGGTTGGAGCATTAATGATAGCATGAACTCAAGATAAGGATAAAATAATTCCATTTAATAAAACCAAGTAAACCATCCATATGCATACAAACCATACATATATATATATAACTATTCCAAGAAAGGGAATCGAGTTTAGCATGTATTTGAAACCCTTTACCTGGGTATGTTTAGCTTATCAGTCCTTAATTACCCACGGGCTATATGGGTCCAGTGTAACCCCTTGAACGGGAACCGGTGCATTTACCAACTAAAACTTAAGATACCATGGCCAAGTACCCTTCGCTCTCCCTGATACATATGTATAATGTACTTAGAGGAATCCCGTGTACCTCATAGTATCATAAAAGGATTGTCATGCCCTACCCCACATGTTGGCAAACATGAGTTTCCTGTGCTTGTTTATTGAACTCCCACCTTCATGGTTAGCTATCACACCCCATTGTTATTTCCCAATTAAAACCATTTCCAACCAACTAATCCATTATACCTTTTATCATTTACCAAGGCTATTAATAGTGTTATTGTCATACTGACTATGACTTGCAAGTATTGTCCTTATCCAAACCTTTTAAGGTAAAGGGATTCCCGTGTAACCATTTACCAAATTACCTTTAGGGAGTCCCTTGTACCCCACAAGTGTTCCATTATGTTTTGTTGGGTGATTCCATTATACCCCACAAGGAAGTTTACTAATCCAAAACATTCCAAACCATTTAAACCATTTACGGTTCCATTACCAAGTTCAAACCATGCAATAGTTCCATTAAAAATCCAACAATGTAGTAAAATATTGCCATGGGTATTTTATCAAACACATTGGGGGCATAGTATTTCCAAAATCAAAAACAATTACCAAATACCCATTCCTATGCAACCAATATTCAAAACCACCAATAAAGCATATAGAAATATAATTAAAACATAGGAAAACCATAACCAAACATTTATAACCAAAAACCTAAAATTATATTTGAAAACCCAAAACCATACTATAATAAAACCATGAAAACATTGTATTAAATCATGCCTTTAGTGGAACTAACAATGTATAACATGCCTTAAACCAAGAAGATGATGGAGAGAAACCAACAACACAAGTCCCAAATTAATCCTTAAGATAAATCCCTAGCTTTCCTTGCCCAAGAACTTTAGAGAGGATTAGGGAGTGTTTTTCTAAGTGTTAAAGAATAGAATAATAGGGAAAATAACTTCCTAAGTTAGTTAAAAGTCGTGGGGCCTTATTAGATTAAGTGGGGAAATGTTCAAATTTTCCTAACATAAACTGCAACCAAATCCTATAAGAGGGATACGACTATCAATACTAGTTGTACCCTCCAATATGAGTGGTACCCACTACTCATACCCAAGGCCACCTCCATTGGACCCAACACGGTCCAAGGTATGAATCAGCCTAAAACATGTCATATCCATGTATACGACTTGTACACATGATTTATAGCCCTGGAAGAATAGAATCTAAAGAGGATTGAACTCCGTCCACTATACGAGTCCATGGTATGTCTCGTACCCTGGCTTAAATCTCATGGTGAGCAACTCGTACTCAGATCCAACTTAGTCTACCAAGTCTAAGATTAAGTAAAGTAACCATACAACCCTATCTAGTGATACTACTCAAACCACCCAAGTTGTGTCCATTCCACAAACCAAATCCAACCGATTAATCAACACTTGTTATTATACGACTTGCATATACCACTCGTATCCCAATGTACGAGTCGTTTCCCCTAGTCATACCGTATCTAGAGGCCAAAAATCCTAGAAATTTCTTAAGGGCCAGAAACCCAGGGTGTTTCAATCTCCCTCACTATGAACATTCATCCCTGAATGACACACCCGGTAGGGTAACCACAATCACGATTCATTTACGTTATCAAATATTAATCCAAACTTTAACCAGGTTAGAAAACAAATATGCAGAGATATTAATCTCTCCATTAACAAAGTTTGAAAACAAAAGTATGTTGAATAACACATACCTTCTGCACGAATCCCAGAAGCAAAAAACCAATGCGGATACTTTGTGTTTATGTCCTCCTCTGCTTACCATGTAGCCTTTTCCAACTTGTGGTTCCGCCATAAAACCTTAACCAAGGCTACATCCTTGGTCTGTACCCGAAGAACCTAGCTATCCAAGAGCTCGATCGGAACCTCTTCATAAGACAAAGAATTTGAGATACCCAAGCCTTTCAATGGAACCACCAAAGAAGGTTCACCAAGATACTTCCTAAACATTGATATGTGAAATACTGAATGAATGGAGATCAAACCATAAGGAAACTCTAATTCATAACCCACATTACCAACCCTCTACAAAATCACATAAGGACAAACAAATTAGGGACTGAGCTTTACCTTCTTACCACCTGCATTACCCCCTTCATGGGAGATACATTTAGGAGTACTTTATCCCCAACCTCAAACTCCAAGTCTTATGCCATACATCTATATAGGACTTTTGGCGACTTTGGGCAGCCTTAATCCTATCCCGAATCACCTTCACCTTTAGCATAGCTTGATAAACCAAATTCATACCAAACATAATTTCCTCACCAAGCTCGAACTAACCAATAGGAGATCTATACCTCCTACCATGTAGTTCCTCAAAAGGGGCCATATCAATACTAGAATTATAGATATTGTTGTAAGCAAACTCTACCAAAGGTAGATACTCAACCCAATTGCCACCATAGTCAGTCAAACATGCCCGAAGCATATCCTCCAATGTCTAAATAGTCCTTTCCGCTTGTCCATCTATCTGAGGATGAAAAGTAGTACTTGGACTCACCCTAGTACCCAATACCTTCTGAAAAGATCGCCAAAAGTGAGATGAAAATTGCATACCAAGATCATAGATAATCGAAATAGGTACCCTATGAATCTTTACTATCCCATGAAGAAACAACTTTGCATAGTCCTCCATCGAAAAGTTATTCCTCACTAGTAAGAAGTTAGCATACTTTGTCATTATAACCACGATGACCCAAATTGAATCAAATTGATTCAGAGATGGTGGAAGACCACTAATGAAATCCATGTTGATAACCTCCCATTTCTATTTGGGAAAATCAATTTCTTGATATAACCTGTCAGACGTCATGTCCTCATCTTGACTTGTTGGCACACCATGCACTTGGCTACAAAATCAGCCACATCTATTTTCATACAATTTACACAATATATCTCCTTGATATCATGTTACAATTTTGTCAAACTGTGAAGAATAACATAGCGTGATTCATGCTCCTCAGCCAAAATTCTTTTTCGAAAACCATCGACATCAGGAACACACAACCACCCTTGGTACTATAAAGTACCATTGTGGATGATCCCGAATACCATTACCTTTTGCCCACTAACATCACACTTGATTTTCATCAATACAGGATCTAGAATTTGCTTCACCTTGATCTCTGCACTAAGAGACAACCTAACAACTTATTGAACAATTACCTAACCATCCTTGGAGTCTAAGAGACGAACTCTAAGATTAGCTAAGTGGTGAATTTCCTTTACCAGTTCCCTATATCCTTCCTCCACATAAGCCAAACTCCTACGGATAACCTGCTAAGAGCATCAGTAACCACGTTACCTTTACCTGGTGATAGTGAATACTTATATCATAGTCCTTAGGAAGCTCCAACTATCTTTTCTTCCTGAGATTTAGCTCCTTCTGAGTGAACACATACTGTAGACTTTTATGATTAAAAACAAATGTCTGCGTGTAATCCATACAAATAATGTCGCCATATTTTCAAAGAAAAAACCATTGCCAATAACTTTGAATCATGAGTAGGATAATTCCTCTCATGCACATTCAACTACCTGTAAGCATAGGCAATCACCTTCCCATGCTACATTAAAACACAACCAAGTCCCACCTCGGATGCATCATAGTAAACTACAAATCCCTCATTACCTTCAGGCAATGTCAAATTCAGAGATGAAGTCAACTTATATTTAAACTTATCAAAACTCCCTTCACACGCTTCTGATTAAGAGCACTTTACTTTCTTCTGAGTTAACATAGTTAATGGAGCAGCTATCGAAGAATACCCCTCCGCAAACCTCTTATAATAGCCAGCCAAAACTAAAAAGCTCCGAATGTCGATTGGAGTCATGGATCTAGGCCACCTTTTAACTGTAGTCACCTTTTGTGGATCCACCATGATCCCCTCACTAGAAATAATATCACCTAGAAAAGTCACATCATTCAACCAAAACTCACGCTTGGAGAACTTAGCATACAACTTCTATTCCTTAAAGGTCTACAACACCACAAGAAGGTAATTGGCATGATCCACCTCCCTTCTATAATACACCAAGATAACATCAATAAACACTATGAAAAAAAGATCCAAGAATTTCTTGAAAACCCTGCTCATCAAATCCATAAATATGGTCGAGGCATTAGTAAAGCCAAACCAAGAACTCAAGGTGCCCGTACTGAGTACTAAAATCCATCTTAGAGATATCCTCATCCCTAATCTTAAGATGATGATACCCAGACTGAAGATCTATTATAGAAATAAACTTGGCACCTTGCAACTGATCAAACAAGTCATCTATCCATAAAAGAGGATATTTGTTTTTTATTGTTACCTTATTCAACTACTGATAGTCAATGCACATCCAAAGGGAACCATCCTTTTTATGCACGAACAACACTAATGCATCCCACGAGGATACACTAGGATGAATAAACCCCTTCTCTAGAAGATCCTTAAGTTGCTCCTTGAGTTTCCTAAACTAGGTCGAGGAATAGATATTGGACGAGTGTCTAGAAAAAAATCAATAACAAACCCAATCCCTTATCCTTACGAATACCAGGAAGATCATCTGAAAAGACCTTAGGATACTCACTTACCACTAGAACTGAGTAAAAAAAAGGACCCTCCAAGTTAGAATATTCAACCTGGACCAAGTGATAAAGACACCATTTGGAGATTAATCTCTAAGATCTAAGATACGAAATAAACCTTTCCCTAAGAGCTACGAACCACTCTCCCACTCTATAATCGGTTCACTAGTGAACCTAAAGAAAACCGTATGAGTTCGACAATCTTAGGATGCATAACAAGAGAGTAACCGGTCCATTACCAGAATAATGTTGAAATACACCATATCCAACTGAAACAAATCTACCAAGGTCTACTTGCTACCAACAGATACCACACACCCCCTATAAACTCTTTTAGCAATAACCGAGTCAACTACCAGGGTCAAAACAAAAAAAGGATCCAAAACAACCTCAGGATCAAAACCAAAATATACAGACACATATGGGATCACATAGGAAAAAATGGACCCCAGACTAACTTGACAATAAACATCATGAGAAAAGAGTTATAGCGTACTAGTAATGACATCAGGTGATGCCTCAGATTCCTGCTGAGATGCAACAGCATATAACCTATTTCGGTCGGTGCCGCTACTAGGAATAAGAGCAGATGTGGAAGCCGCACCACTAGGTGCAGGAGCAAAAAATAAAGTTACCGGAGCTTTGACCGATCTCGAACCAACCTTACCAACTGGATACATTTTGAGCATATAGCCTGACTGACCATATTTAAAATATTTGTCCCTCTTTTCATCACAAAAGTCTCAATGAAGACAACCATAGAACCGACAAGGATGATATAAAGAAGTTGATTATGCCGTACTCGCCTGAGATTGGGTACTTTATTCTAGAAAATTATCACCAACTCGCGAACGCCTGTCACCGGACTACTTTGGGTAAGGAGTGCTAGCAGTAGAGAAGGAACCAAAACTCCCCTACTTCATCTTAAGCCATTGGTCACCATCCCAACCACCCTACTGCTAAGCACCACCCAGATCCAAAAACCTGGTCCTCTTACTTTGCCTTTCTCCAAACTATACTTGTTTTCTCTTTTTATCCTCCACCTGTTGCATGTGGACAACCATCCTCAAAATATCCCTATCCTTAATCGGTAACGTTGTCTTTCTTTCAAGGATTAAATCCTAAGATAACCCAGAAATGAATTTTCACATCCTCGCTCTAATATCAGACACCAAGTCTAGAGCATACCTTGACAGCTGATGTAACTTCAAGGCATATTCCTTGACAGACATTCTTCCCTGATTAAGATTTACAAACTCATCCATCTTAACTTTCCTTATCTCCTAAGGAAAGAAGTGATCCAAAAAAGCATTAGAAAAGGCCTCCCATAAGGACAACTCCTCAACACCTCCTCTATCCCTATCCCATTCTGCGTACCATTGGTATACAATATCCTTGAGATGATAAGCTACAACATTTATACCTTCCATATTTATGGCCTGCATTACCTTGAATATCTTCTCTATTTCATCTAAGAAAGACTGAGGATCCTTCTCTACCTTCACTCTAGTAAAAGTAGGAGGATTCATTTTCATAAACTGGCCAACCCTTATGGCCTCAATAATAAAATACCAGATACATCCCGCTCAGCCTAAGCAGTAAATAATTGAGCAATAACATGAATTAATTGATGTAATTTTGTATTATCCACCTCACCTAAAGAAGGACTAGTAGCAATTGGGTAACTCCAGAACAATCAGGAATAAGACCCTAAGATCGAGTGTAAACTCTAGGTGTAGGGTGTACCCATCAACATCATCCCCAAATGGGATAAAAGAAGTTTTTTGTGTTCTATATCATGGAGGCATGATCTAAAAAATGAACAAACAAGTATTAGATGATATTCTAGGACTTAGAATCCAAGCTTGAAAATAGAATACCAAAAAAGTAAAACATTCTTAAATGCCTTGTAGTCTCTCTCTTATGAGTGGGGTGCGCTATACACCCCTAAAATAGATTCTACTAGACATGGATTTATGGACTCCCAATTGACCATGAACCTAAGGTTCTTATATAAACTTAACATGACCCGACTGAGGGCCTTATCGCAATGGGCATTCCAAGTTCAACAAGAACCGAGGACAACCACCAATGCCCAACCCAATCATCCAATGCATATCCCGAGTCATATGAATTCTAAACATATAACAAGATAGACTTATTAAACAATCTAAGAATCTAGGATAGGTCTATAACTGTGACCACCCAAATAAGTTCAGCCATTTGATACATAATCGATAACAAAAACCAAACAAACAAACCATAATCAAAACCATAGCCATATGAGTTCTATAATAATTATATATGATCCCAAAATAAAAGAGTATGGAAAAGACAACAATACAGTCAATCGATATCAACCCCACTACCAATGCCAATACTAAGCTGACACCGATATCCATCCTGCCCATTCTAACCCATAGTAGCTCCACATAAGCCTCTAACCCAAAGAATACCAAAATCCAATCGGGATAGGCCCCCAACCATTGCCAAAACTTATATCCATAAATAAAATAAAGTATAAAATTAACATCCATGAAATAGAGCCTTTCGGAATGGTGAAAGCTTATCACTTCAATCCAATAGCTAATCCTGAAGTCAGATTGCTAAGATAGAGAAGTAGAATGGCTGGTTCCTGTATCGCGTGGGGATACAGCCACCAAAAGATGGGTTACTAGGTAAATGTTAACATGAACTCAGTATAAGGATAAAATAATGTTATTTAATAAAACCAAGTAGACCATCCATATGTATACAAACCAAACATACATATATATATAACCATGTCGAAAAAAAATGGATTTTAGCATGCACTTGAAACCATTTACCTGGGTATGTGTAGCTTAAACGTCCTTAACCAACCATAGGCTATATGGTTCCAGTATAACCCCCTGAACGGGCCCTGATACATGTAGCAGCATGAACTGAAAACACCACAAAAGTACGGGATTCCTAAGTACCCTTCACTCTCTATAATACCTCTGTATAATGTACTTAGAGGATACCCGCGTACCACATAGTTTACAAAAAGATAGCCACAACCTACCCCTCATATCATCAAAGATGAGTTTCTAGTGTTTATTCATTAAACTCCCACCATCATTGTTAGCTATCATACCCTGCCATTATTGTCAAATTAAAATTATTTCCCACCAACCAATCCATTATACCATTTATCATTTACCAAGGCTACTAATAGTTTTACCATCATACAGACTATAACTTGCAAGTATTGTCCTTATCCAACCCTTTTAAGTTAAAAGGATTCTCGTGAACCCATTTACCAATTTAACTTGAGGGATTGCCATGTACCCTACAAGTGTTCCATTTTGTTTTCTTGGGGGATTCCATTGAACCCCACAAGGTTATTTATTAAACCAAACCATTTAAACCATTTACAATTCTATTACCAATTCAAACCATGCAATAATACCATTAAAAATCCAACAATGTAGTGAAAATAATCTTATAGGCATTTTATCAAACACATTAGGGGCATAGTACTTCAAAAACCAAAGCCAATTACCAAATACCCATTCCCATGCAACAAATATATAAAACCCCATTAAATCATATTAAGAATAATTAAAACATGTGAAAACCATAACAAAGAATTTATAAAAAAAACCAAAATTATATTTGAAAACCAAAAACCATACAATAATTAAACCATGAAAACATTGTATAAAACCATGCCTTTAGTGGCACTAACAATGAGGGAAGAGAACATATATTAAACCAAGAAGATGATGGAGAGAAACCCCCAACACAAGTCCTAAATTAATCCTTCAGATTAAACTATAGATTCCCTGGCCCATGAACTTTAGAGAGGATTAGAGAGTGTTTCACTATGAGTTAAAGAATAGAATAATAGGGTAAATAACCTCCCAAGTAAGTTAAAAGTCGTGGAGACTTATTAGGTTAAGTGAGGAAATATCCAAATTACCCTTAATTAAACTGCACCAAGATCTTGTCAGAGGGATACAACTATCTATACCAGTCATACCCTCCAATACGAGTGGTACCCATCACTCATACTCACGCCACCGCTTTTGGACCCAAGATTTTCCAAGGTAAGACTCACCTTAAACTATGTTGCATTTATCCATACGACTAGAACCCATGATTCGTATCCCTGGCAGAATAGAATCTAAAGAGAATTGAACACCGCCCACCATATGAGTCCATGGTATGACTCGTATCGTGGCTTACAGTTCATGGTCAGCCACTCATACTCAGATCTAACTTAGTCTACAAAGTCTAAGATTAAGTGAAGTGAATAAACAACCTGTATCCACTAATACGACTCATACCACCTAAGTCATATCTATTCCAAAAACCAAATCCAACCCATCAACCAATACTGGTCAGCATACGACTAAACCATACCACTTATTTTTCATTGTACGAGTCATTTCCCCTAGTCGTATCCTATCCAAAGACTAAAAATTAAGGAAATTATCTAAGGGCCAGAAACCCAAGGTGTTTTACAGGTCATGGGATTGGTATTCATGTGTTGACTATTTTATCTATTTGAACCCTATTTATTTATAATATGTGTTCATTAAATTTAGCATATGTTGGGAAGTTCCTCAAAAATTAATCCATTGCATTAGCTTCGAGTTAGGGTTTGGCTTACCTAATGGTAGTATTTAGTAGGTGCCATTATGACACGTAAATCAGATCATGATAATTGGTATTAGAGCTGAGGTTTCACCGGTATTGTTGGTACAAAAGCTAGTGTCTAGTAGAGTCCTGCAGAGTGGAACAATGTCGTCTATTTCCTATCTCTCAGAGCCTAAGGGATATTTTATAGAGTTCTTCACTTCTTTTACTTTTATAGTGCTAAGAGTCTGAGTTGGTTTGTAAAGTATTACATTAACTTTACTCTTTTGCAGATGGTAAAGACACGTGCTAATTCTATATAAGATGAGGGACTTGAGACCAAAACTAGGATATTTCTCAAATTTTTAGATGACTTAGAGGTCGTGGACAGCCACATGATGTGTCCCCAATTAGGGGCCAAGATAGGTCGCCTTCCTAAGGTCCTATTCCAGCACCTGAGCCCGAAGATATTCCACCCTAGCCAGTGCTGGGCAAGGGACCAGCCTAGGAACAACCCTTGTTTATTTCTTTATCATTGCATAAAGATACGTCAATTCAACTTTTAGGTTTAGTTTGTCGCATGCCACCTGAAGGTGCACCATTTACTAATTAGAATGGTACTGAGGTTGGGGCGTAGCTTGTAGCTGCATCTCATAGAGTTAAGGCTCCTCCTGTACTATTGGTTCCTTAGCCAATATTGCTCAGCTAGTGGTTGCTCATCCTGCTATGTCTTCTAAGAAGTAGAAAATTTTGGGTAGATTCTTGAGATTGTCTTTGCCTAGATTTTATGGTGCTCCAGGAAAGGATGCGTTTGAGGTTCTGATTACTTATGAGGATAGGTTTTTTAGTTTGATCCATATTGTGACTCGTGGTGTGCATTACGCTACCTTTCGGTTAGAATTTTTTTCTTGTCATTGGTGGAGAGGTTATATGGATTCTAGGTGAGCTGGATATTCTCCCTCATCATGGAACCAGTTCTTTGAGATATTTTTGGAGAAGTATATGCCTCGCAGCCTTTGAGATAATTTGAGGGATCAATTCTCTAGATTGGAGCAAGGCTCTATGAAAGTTGTAGTGTATAAGGCTTATTTTCAAGAGTTGGCTATTGCAACTTCTATCCTGGTATCACAACCTGAGGCTACCCCATAGTCTTGACAACGGTGCTTACAGTTATAAGTGACCACAAGTTAACCTATGAGCTAGTACTTGTTATGAGAACTAAATAAAGTTCCAAAATACACATGTCCAAAAATCAATTGTCAATGCCATAAGGTTTAAAAACTTATACATGATTAAATCATAGGTCTGAAATGTCTGAAGGCATACTGAAATGACTAATAAAAATTTGATAAAATGACAAACTATCTTAATATCTAAAAATCCTCTAACTGACGGACTGTGTAGTTTATGGGACAAACCCCCAACTAACTCTGACTGAATGGAAATACTAAAATACTGAGATAAACTAAAATAAAATAATCATGTTCTGGATAGATAAGGACTCACCACTGCTAAAGCATTGGACAATCTAAGTACTATTGGGAAACTAAGCATCTGAACCTATGATATTAAAAATCATAGCGCAAAGAAGAATATGCGATCAGTACTTTGAATGTACTGGTATATGAGATAAGGTTAGGCTGAAGTTCATGGGTTCATATGCATGAAATAGTAATTGACTGAATGACATAAGGTAACTTAATATGAGGCCATGAAACTGAAATACTGAGAATGCAAGTCCAAGCATATAATATATCTGATATAATCTGTGAAACTAAAATACTGAAATCTTGTAGATGAATCATTGATAATCTATATGCTTTGGTCAAGAAAACTAAAACTAAATTTTGTATTGAATAATGAACAAAGATTGTGGGAGGTATCATCTAACCAATATTCCCTAATCTGAGCTAATCAGGGTCTAACCTATAACCCAAGTTGGAAGGGTGTCAGTACCATGACACGAGTACTAACAATGGTTGTGTCAACCTTAAATAGGTAGGAAGATATCTTGTCAACCCAAAACTGACAAGAAGACTCATAAGATATGTGTCAACACTAAACTGATAGGTATAAATCTCAATCTACGCTAGTTATGTAGTTCTATAACTCAGGGATTACTACTAAGGGTCAAACCCTACACTGGTAGGAATTCCCCCATCCCTGGGTTCACTCGGTGGTGAATCCTACTCCCAACTCAATGATACTGATTAGTAGACTAAACTAAGATTAACTAAGCAAACAACCAATCATGATAACTATCTGGATGATAATGCTCATGGTTTATCTGAAACCATTCTGAAGATATTGAAATTATGTAAACCGCTAAGTATTGGATGTTCATAACCCTCCACCACTAAATGGAAATATCATTAAGGACACATATAACTTTAAAAAACATATTAATGGATCATTGTACAAAATCCAACACTTAGGCATTTCATCAAACACATAGAAAGCATGAACTTAAGCATAGAAATGGGTAAAGCATGCGATTAAAAACATAGATACAATTCTAAAACCATGACTTAGGGATTTGAACATGAAAACTCCATCTTTTAAATTTGTAAAGGCTCATTCATAGAAAAACACTTGTAAACCTAATTTATAATAAAAATTCATAAGAGTTTCATGGACATAATTCATCATAAACATGTAAAATTCATAACTTAAAATGTAAAAATGAATTCTTGGACTCCATAGGTAAAAATGTACCATGGATGAACATCACATATACCTGGATTTGCTTGACTTTCAAAGAAACTTGGACTTTAGGGCTTCAGAGGTGACTTGAGAGAAAACCCTAATTTTTGTTGTTCCTTAGAGTAGACAGGGTTAATGTCTTTTAAAAATGATTAATAATGGCTAAATAAGCCTATTTGGTTCTTTATGTCATAGGGGGTAAGGTTTAAGGTGAGTAAAAGACAAAAATACACTTCCAAAGCTGATTAAAAATTTCTGAAATTTTCTTTAGTTGATGACTTGGATAATGACTTATCAACTGGTTGATAGCCTATCAGCCTAGTCGTCAACTCCCTTTCATGTTCTGGTTATGGGTGATAACTTGGCTGATGGCTTGTCAACTAGTTGATAGCCTATCATCCTAGTCGTCACCTTCTTCAGAGATACTGCCTAAGGTTAAGGACTTTGGCTGATGGCTTATCAACTGGTTGATAGCCTATCAGCCAAGTACTTACCTTCTTTTGTGATTCTGCCTAAGGTTGATGACTTGGTTGATGTCTTGTCAATTGGTTGATAGCCTATCATCTTAGTCATCACCTTGATGATAGATGGATATGTTAATGTAAAATAGACATAACATCCCACTCTGTTATCAAATTAAGGTGAAACCAGATGCATTAGGAAGAAAACTCAAAAACCTTTCATTTTATATATAGTAGGACACCTGAATCAATATATTATAAGAGATACACGTAGCTAAAGTGGACCCTAGTTGGAGAATTCATCAAGACTCTATCGATAGAAAAATCCTCAACTTGTCTTTAAGTTAGGAGCGAATTATGACCTAGATCAATATAAAAATATATTCCCACAACATGTATTTAATAGTCATACTTATGTATACATAGAATAATTGGGTTCAAGTATGTAAGAATAGGAACAATGATTTGAATTCTAACCCTAAAATATGGGGTGTTACATTATCTCCCCCTTGGGAACATTCTTCCTCGAATAAGACTAGTTAGCTAAGAATACTAGGAGAATTGAGATCATATACTAAATATGCATGATTTGAACTAATTTCATGCTACATGACGGAACTAATTTCATGAATACACACAATGACATGAGAATGGCCATAAGGCTGAGATAAAAATAAGAGAGCCAACTTATGAGTAACTATTACTTCAAGATGGACCTTTTTCGTGAAGAAATGTTGAGAGATTTAGTACATGAAAACTTAGGGGTATTACAACATATTCCCATTGGATATTTTGTCCCCCGAATGATACTGACATGGTTGAAATACTAAGGAACGACGGAGATGATGCATGAGACACTTCTAGACTGAATCATGACTAAATTCTTATACTCAACTGGAGCATTTCTTCAATGCTCTTTCTAAGAAGTTCTAATAACATTAGAGAGAAAGTAATCTTGGTCATGATCTAAATAAGATATTTGTATAAGGAATCCCAACACAACTATAGTCCTGTGACATGGAACATGGTCCTACGAAACATAAGCTAGGATAGAATTGTTATGCCTTAGAAAATGCAACTGCTACTTTCAAGCGTAGACATACTCCTCAATACTCCCATAACTATATACTCCCCTTCAATATTGCACTTTATTTGAGGCTACTTATAATCTCTGCATGGGCACTGATAACTCTATCTACTAAAGTCTGAGCTGAACTCAATTCTCTCACTATGTTCAAGCCTACTCAAATCTATAAAGTGCACACATAACACTGCAATACTAGTCTGAATCATGAATTCAACACACCCTATATTTTCACAACCCCTCATGTCATGAATAATTCTTAGTACCTCTTCAACAAATATATTCAACCTCTTACTATCCATTCACCAATGCATAATACATCTATCCACTTTCAGATCAACATGATATTCAAGCCTATATTCAGAACTACATATGAATTTCTAGACAACACCCATAAAAGCATCTTTCTCATATTCTTTAATACCTCCATCAATAAAAACTTCCTGGCATTGTCCACAAGAAAACACACATGAAATTTCAACTAACCAAAACATGTATCAAAAGCCTTGCCTCAATCATTCTTCAAACCTATAGCCTCGTGTAAAACAAGCATGCAACAACCTTTTCTTAACATGAAACATGTACTATCTTATTGGCAGCGCCCAAGCGCACATGCAAGCGTACGTGGTCTTATCAAGTAGTAAAGTGGCCTTCAAGAAGCCAAGTATCGATCCCACAGAGACTTGATTCAGTAACAATTCAATTATAGTTTACAATTTAGATTAGTTCAGTGCAAAGGTAACCAATAATAGTTTTGAATATTGGAAATAAAGAAAAGTAAATAATGTGTAATGTAAAGATCTTGAAACAATCAATAGGAAATAACCCAGGGTTAAATCACTCTGCACAATTGTACTATGTTATTGAATTTCATTCGTTAACTTGCTTATCTTAGTTGTTAATTTGTAGGGTTAATATCATGATTATGATTTCCCAACCTCTAATTCTTTACCTAAGTTAAACCTTACAACTACATTGTTGAGCGGGGATGTAATAATCCACTTAAGTTCTTTAAGTTATCATCCTACGTTTGACTTATGTAAGGCATCTAAGTACATCCCTGTCCTAGATACTCATTTGAATTTCTTATTTCATAAAGAAATACAAACCATACTTTATTTATTCCCATGTTCTATCTCACTATTCCCTCTCCCGAGATCAAAAGGTAGACAATTGATGTATTCTAAGGGTTGCGAATCCTTAAAATAGTTATAACAAGAATAAACAAATAACCAATAATGATAAGAAAATCAAACAAACTTAATTCAAAATAATAGTACTCATGTTCTTGGCTTTAACCCCGGAAAGAGGGTTTTAGCAACTCATAGTCATAATCAACATCCAAATAATTGTATGAATGATTAAAACCGTAAATAAAGCTAAATTAAATAAATAAAAACCTAAAAAGAAGTTGTGGTAGCCTTCAATGTTGTTCCAACCGATCTCGGGGTTCCAAGATGATTAAAACGTGATTTAACACGTTATATTTATAGTAGACAACTCATAAACCGAATAGTATTGGGTTTACCCGTGATTAACCTTCAGCTGGGCATTTTTTATTCCACTTTTGATGGCTACCGTGTCGCAGTGTCGAGCCAATCAACAATTGTGAATTTCTAGAATCTCACTACGATTTTACCACATTGCGGTGCCTCTTCAAACTCCATAAAATTCTAAACGCGCCTATGGGTCACAAAATTGGGCCTATTATGAATCCATTGGTGTTTTCAATGCCTCCATTGGACCTTCCTACATCCCATACGGGCCCCATACATTTCGGGTATCCAAATTGCATCCAGCTGGTATCTTGTGCTTCCGTGGTCATTTCCAAGACTTTTTAAGTTGCTTTAACTTGATTTGAAGCTTGTATATCCTTCATATATAATCATAATCCATTAACCAATTATCTTATATTATTAAACACAACAATTTACATCTCAAAACAACACAACATCCTCAACGGTGAACTAGAAACATGAGCTAAGCATAGGCTAATTTCACATTGAGCTTTAACTCATTGTTTTGACTCTTTTATTGATATAATTGACCATTGAGCATTATAAATAATCTATTTCACATATAAATAAATAATAAAAACCTTAGGAACTCATTAAGACACATTATAATCCAACACAAGACACTAGACAACACCTAGCTCAAGCTAGTCACGCTAGTTTTCTTGGTTGAACTCTAAATGGTCGAATTAAATCAAAACTTGTGTGGAAAAACCATTAAACATTGTGAAAACATAATTGGACAGATAAATTCTCATTTATATCATTATCAACACATATAGCATTAGAATCATCCTCAAAACAAGGCTAAAAAGGAAAGAATGGTAATGTTAGAATGCATAAAAACACCCAACATCACCACCCCAAACTTAAAGACTTGTTTGTCCTCGAACAACTCTTAACTATAAACAGCATGAGCTGGAAAGACTGCACACTTATACTACATGCAAGAATTTCAAGCTAGAACTACAATGACTCAATGGAATGCAAGTTTACAACACTAAGCATGTTTTACAAAATTGAAAGCTCAAGAATCCTACTTAAAAAAATCCTAGCCTCAAGAATGGACTCACAAGTGGAAAACTCATTCATCTTGATCAATTAATGACATCATACAATTCACCCACATTCATCAAATATGTTCCCTCATAACAAGAGAGTTACCCATAATCACTCAAAATAATGCAAATTATCACAATGGGATCAAGAATTAAATTACGCTTACTCTCACAAGAAATTCACAAGTTACACATAATGAACCATAAGCCTTCCCTTAGTTTAATGTTCCACTAATAGTCGAATGTAAATTTTAGGATCAATTAGGTCTTTTTCGGGTTGTAATGTAGGCTAAGGGACAGGTAGAAAATATTTGAGAATAGTGACTAACCTCTCTAAGAGCTTTAATACACAACATTAAACAATTAAAACCAATCTTCTACAACCAAATTACACTTTTTTCATTCATCCATACCTTTTGGTTTTCCCCCATCTCTTTTAAGCATTTTCACAAACACTTGGTGGACACATAGTTTACTACCACAAGATTCAATTTTTCTCTTTTTGCACAATCATGGCAATATTTTTAGCATAAATTATATCACAACAATCCATCACACATCAATTATACACCAATAACTATTACCTTGGGGCATCAATTTCACCATTTTATTCTTAAATTTCTCAGACTCCTTATTAAATCATAATTTTTTTTCAATTAAAGCACTTAGGAGCTTTTTTAGGATCACATTAATGTTTACCAAAGAAGGAATTAGGATACTTATGTGGTTACCAAAGAAAAAGTTAAAGGCTCAATGGGGGTTATCCAGGATAATGCACAAGGGTAGGACAAATAGAAGATATAAAACAAGGCTATTAGAGAAATGCCTAAATCATCTCAAAAACCCACACGTTTTATTTCACTTCACACACACACCGGGTAAGTTATAGACATCACATGCAACAAGGAATATACAAAACCTTACATGCACATGGTACATGCTTAACTAAATAGGATCATCATAGACTCCCAACCAAATAATAGCATAAATTCATATTTAATCCAACACATATAAGAGTCACAAAAATGAGCCTGAGAGTCTCAAAAGTAGCAATTCACTCATTCCACATGCTTTTACCAAACAAAATACTTGCACCATGAAATCAAAAATAGCACCAACAAGAATATCTTGCACCAAATTTTAAAAAAAAAAAATTAAATTGAGCCAAAATTTAGGAATTTCCCTACCCCACACTTAAAAATCTACTTTGTCCCAAAAGTAAATTTAAAAGTAAGAGATAGAAATACTCCCTAAGGCCTCTAGGCCTAACTAGTAGCATCTTTACTCATAAATGAGATCCATGGGACCCCACACTTAGTCTTTGCCATGCTTCAAGCTCAAGTTTATGGTACTCAGACTTCCCATTAACCTATGACTCAACCAAAACCAAAACTAGGTTAAATTAAAACAAAAAAACTGAAAAGAAAGAATACCTAATTAAACTTGGGTTGCCTCCTAAGCAGTGCTTGATTTAGAGTCGCGGCATGACCCATATCAACTTAACCGTATTCCTTTACCCTTTTACTCCCTTCTGGGAGCCATTTTTTCATTTATTTTTTACCTCTTAAGTTTGAACTCTCAAGGTCACCATCTCTCTTCACTTCAACCTTTATCATGTTTTGACAGAGTGATTTCATCTAAGGCTGCTCAATTAGGAAATACAAAGAGGTCTTTGGTGGACTAACCACCCCACACTTTTCCCCTTCAATTACATTTATCACATACAAATCATTAATTTGGGGTTTTACTATGGGTGTTTTGTACGCATCAAATACCGTCTCTTCATCGTCTACCCTTATTTTGAGCATGCCTTCTCTAACATTAATCAAATCCCCTCTAGTTTCTAAGAATGGACGCCTCAAGATAATTGGTACCTGTTCATCTTCCTTGAAATCAATAACAAAAAACCTAGCAGGTATAATGAATTTACCAACCTTTATGAGGACGTTCTCTATTACTCTTTTTGGATATTTTATGGATCCTTCTGCAAGCTGTAAAACCACTGTGGTCAATCTAGGCTTTCCCAAGCCTAATGTTTTAAATAATGATAGGGGCATCAATTTTATGCTTTCCCCCAAGTAAATCAGTACATGGACCACTTTATTCCCAATATGAATACGGATAAAAAATTTCCCTTGATCTTTTATTTTTTGGGGATTTTTTGTATCATTACCGCACTACACTTTCAGTGAGTGCTATTGCTCCCACATCTTGCAATTTCTCCTATTTCACCACAATATCCCTTAAGTTTTTTGCATACTTAGGCATACTCTACAAATTATCTAGAAAAGATAAGTTAATATAAAGCTCATTGAATATATCAATGAACTTTTTGAACAGGGCATTCTCCTTCTCTTTTTTTTACCTTTGAGGGGAGGGCAATGGTAGTGACTTCATCACTTCTTGTTCAGCAAATTTTGGTCTCAAGTACTCAAACTTCCTTGAATTTTCAGCAACTTCTTTGGGAACCTGTTTGGTCACCATATCAATATTTACCTCCTTTTTTTCCTTTGTAGGTTCACCTTGAAGCTCTTTACCACTTCTTAAGCTGATTTTCATAACTTGCTTTTAATTTTCTATATCTGTTGGCAACCCACCTTGTGGTCTTGTATCCAGTACCTATGATAATTGACCTACTTGCAATTCTTAACTTTTTATGGCCACTTGCTGATTTTGTATATTTGCCTTATGGCTTTTCAGATCCGCAAACAATTATGCTTGACTAGCTAAGATTTTTTTCAACATCTCTTCTATGTTGCTCGTTGACTGATTTGATTGGGTCTGCGACTGTAGGGCGTTCCATGGCTGATTTTGTGGCTGAGTTTAGCACTTCATGTTTTAACATTACCATAATTCGACCTTTGAGCATTGCCTCTATACATCATAGATTCTAGATTTGATACACACATGGTAGATACATGACCACTATTTATAGATACTTCATACCAACCTGCATTGAATGTGGCTACAGGTTGTGTTGCTCCCAACTTCATACCGCTGAAATGAGTGTTGATCAAATTTTATAAGGTACATTCATGAGCTGATAAGTCTGTGAATTGATCGACCTCCAATACACCCATAATTTTTTTTGTGGCACTTCTAGAATCTGTATGCCAATCTGGATTTCCTTGTGCTATGTGGTTCAGCAATGTGTACAGCTCATCATAAGTCAATTTTAGTGCTTGATCACCTACGGCTGAATCTAGAAAAATCTTTGTATTATGATCAAGAGCTTCTACAAAAGTATGAGCAAGTACCTTATTAGACTATTGGTGATGTGGACAATCCCAAATAACAACCTTGAAGCGTCCCTAAGCATGATAGAGGTTTTCATCAGGCTTTTGTTTGAAGTCACTATCTCACTGCAAAGTCTCACAGTCTTACCTGATGGGAAGAATCTAATAAGGAAATTTTTGGCTAAGTTGTCCCATGATGTGATTGAATTGGCTAGCTCTGCATTAAACCACCTTTTAGCTTCCCCCAAAAGTGAATAGGGAAACAGTGTCATCCTTATATAATCTTGAGTACCCCAGTAGGAGTGAATGTATCAGTAAGCTCATTGAAGGTCTGCAAGTGGACTTATAGATCTTCGGGTGAAAGCCCTGCAAACTGTCCACTGCTAATAAGAAGTTGCACCATATTATGTTTCAACTCAAAATTCCCCCCAGTTGCAGGTCTTTGAATTGGGGAAGTCAAGTTCCTTGGAAGAGGGACTTCCACTTCCCTAACCTTCCTACCAACTGCTTGTTGTTCAGCCATAGGAACAAAATTCTCTTGGTCTTCTTGGATTTGCAGAATTCTGGGGAGAAAGATTGCTTCTCACCTGCGTTGATGGTAAAGTTGGTCGAGTTTCGGGCTTGGTTATACCAACTCCCAATCCCTTGCCAGCTTAGAAATTTAAGAACCTATTTTTTGCAAAAACAAAAACAAGACCAAGTGTAAAAACACCAAATAAATCTAAAAATAAAACTAAAATAAACAATTGCCAAATAACTAGTCCCCGGCAATGGTGCCAAAAACTTGGCAGCGCCCAAGCTCACACGCAAGTATACGTGGTCTTATCAAGTAGTAAAGTGGCCTTCAAGAAGCCAAGTATCAATCCCACAGAGACTTGATTCAGCAACAATTCAATTATGGTTCTCAATTTAGATTAGTTCAGTGAAAAGGTAACAAACGAGAGTTTTGAATATTGGAAATAACAAAAAGAAAACAATGTATAATGTAATGATCTTTAAACAATAAAAAAGAGACGACCCAGGGTTAAAGCACTCTGAATAATCATACTATGTTATTGAATTTCATTCATTAACTTGCGTATTTTGGTTGTTGATTTGTAGGGATAATTGCATGATTATGATTTCCTAACCTCTAATCCTTTAACTAAGTTGAACCTTACAACTACATTATTGAGCGGGGATGTAATAGTCCACTTAAGTTCTTCAAGCTATCATCCTATGTTTGAATTAAGTAAGGAATCTAAGTACATCCTTGTCCTAGATACTAATTTTAATTTCTTATTTCATAAAGAAATACAAACCATACTTTATTTATTCCCATGTTCTATCTCCCTATTCCCTCTCCCGAGATCAAAAGGTAGGCAATTGATGTATTTTAAGGGTCGCGAATCTTTAAAATAGTTATAACAAGAATAGACAAACAACCAATAATGATAAGCAAATCAAATGAACTTAATTCAAAATAATAGTACTAATGTTCTTGGCTTTAACCCCGGAAAGAGGGGTTTTATCCACTTATAGTCATAATCAACATCTAAATAATTGTATGAATGATTAAAACCATAAATAAAGATAAATTAATGTAATAAAAAACTAAAAATAAGTTGTGGTAGCCTCCAATGTTGTTCCAAGCGATCTAAGGGTTCCAAGAAGATTAAAACGTGATTTAACACGTTATATTTATTGTAAACAAGTAATAAACCGAATAAGATTGGGTTTCAACATGATTAAACTTTAGATGGGAAGTTTTTATTCTACTTTTGATGGCCACCTCATCACAGTGTTGAGACAATCGATAATTGTCAATTTCCAGAATCTCACCGCGATTTCACTGTGTCGCGGTTCCTCCTCAAACTCCACCAAATGTTACACGTAACTATGGGTGAAAAAATTGGGACACTTCTGAATCCATTGGTTTTTTTAAAGAGTACATTGTACCTTCCTACATCCAACATGCATCCGATACATTTCAGGTATACAAATTGCGTCCATCTTGTGTCTTGTGCTTCTGTGGTCATTTCTGAGCCTTTTTTAGTTGTTTCCACTTGATTTGAAGCTTGTATATCCTTCATATATCATCATAATCCATTAAAAATCATCATATAGTATTAAAAACAAAAATTTTGAGCTCAAAACAACACAACATCCTCAACAGTGAACTAGAAACACGAGCTAAGCAAAGGCTAATTTCACATTGATCTTTAACTCAATGTTTTGACTCTTTTCTTGATATAATTGACCTTTGAAAATTATAAATAAGTTGTTTCACATATAAATATATAATAAAAACCTTAGTAACTCATTAAGACACATTAGAACCCAACACAAGATACTAGACAACACCTAGCTCAAGTTAGCCACGCTAGTTTTCTTGGTTGAACTCTAAATAGTCGAATTGAATCAAAACTTGTGTGGAAACATCATTAAACATTGTGAACACATACTTGGACACATAAATTTTCATTTATAGAATTATCAACACATATATGATAAGAATTAAGGTTAAAAAGGCTAGAATAGTAATGCTAGAATGCATAAAAACACCCAACATCACTTACATCTGAACAAATTACTCATCATCAGCATTATTTCATAAGGGGAGGTCACTGAAAGGATAGAAAATGAGAACTTGAAGCATGAAATAATAACTTCAACACTTAACTGAGTCGTGAGAAATAGAGCATCAATGACATGAATTCATCAAAGAGGTCTAAACTGAGGATATGAATGACATAAATCTGAATTTCACTAATCATTAAGAGTGTAGAATGAGTACTAGAATTTAAAATACTGTATACAATGAGCATATGAGTCATGAGCAACATGACCTAAGTTTGGAGTTCCTGAATTCTTGGAACATGATTCGCACGGCTAAGTGAACTATAACTCCTCATACTAAGAACTAGGAGAGCACATGATTTTATATAAGTTGCATGAATATTAGTTATGATCATAGATCTGACATGCAAGGCATGAGTAGATATCGTGATAACTAAAGTACAAATACTGAAATAAGCATGGGTCGGGCATCTTCTATCTTAGTGTTGTTCCACAACATACTGGCATCACTACTAGAATATGAGATTATAAATTGGCTACTGGTCCTATCATCTCCCCCTTAGCTTCAATCCCTTATCCTAAGTCAGTGATACAATAATATGCATAAACGATAAACTCATTCCCACTTTACTGTTGCTAAACTTATGGATTTGTACTTTTAACTCTAGATCACATGATGCCATAGGATTCTAAGAAGGGGTTTGAAAACATATCTGAACCCTAAGAACTAAGGTACTACCCCTCCATTCAATGAATGGTTCATTGGGAAATTAAAACTAAACGACCCAATTCCTACAATCAACTGAAATGATTTTCTAGGATACTGTAATTAGGCAATTTCTATATACCAATCTAGCTATAATAGACTTACTCACTGGGGTAGACACTGAGAAGGGTTCTACTAGAGTTCCAGGACTAATACTGAATTTGAAAACTATATCGGGGTTACAAAAGAAAGTGAAGCCATGGGTTTAATAAAACATACATACGAAGATGAAAGAACTGTAACGTACCCGTAAGTACATCAGGAGAAGTTTCCTGATCATGTTGGGACTAGAGTGCATAAATTTTATTCTGGTGCTGACCACTGGTGGCACGGGAAGTGACGCCCTACTAAGTCGGGTGACCTGCTGGAGCTGACGGATGATTGGACTGGCCCTATTGGCGCAAATCCCTTCCCTTCCCCTTTGAGTAACTACTGGACACTCTCAGTCCCTATGGCCTAGCTTGATATATTCAAAATATACACCACTACAAGCTTTACACATACTCTGATGATTCCTACCATATTCTTTGCCAAATAGATTTGTACGATCACTGTTCATGCTACCTTGTGAATTAGAGCCTAACGCTCTATCATGAATTTTATTCCTGAACTTTGGCACTGGTACACTAGATAAAGTAAGAGCTGGGGATGAGAATTTTTTATGGAACTGGGAACGGTTACCACCCTTTGACCTTGGCTTAAAACTACCTATTCTATCCATTTTATTCTCTTTCTCATTCTCCCTATGCTTCCTCCCTCAATCTTCTGAGCATAAACTATAATCTTGGATAGGACAACAACCTATTGATTATTATGAACAACTACTAAATGAGTTATGGTAGTGAAAGAAGCTCTAAATTCGGCTTGAGAGACATGCTCAATCAGGGGATCTTCCTGAACAGGTAGAGGTGCGAGTTGATTCCCATTCCTTCTTATATCATTCTTTCTGGGAGGCATAGTCTGTAACAGAATAAAAGATGAGTCAATACAGGGTTTAAATAGAGCTCATTCTCATTCGCATGATATGAATACTAAAAGAAGTGAAACTTTTCCTAAAATGTCTCATAGCCTCTTGTCTATAAGTGTGGCGTGCTTAAAACCCATGCATAAAACTCTACTCAATGAGGCTTTTCAGACTATACAGGATATTGTAAAACCTTAGGATCTGATACAAAGTTTTTTCAGGACCAGAGGCTACCCCCTAGTCATGACATGGTGCTTACGTTCACAAATGACCATAAGCTAATGCATGAGTTAGGACCTATTGTGAGCACTGAATAAAGTAACAAAATACATATATGAGGAAATCAAAACCATAAGGTTTAAATGCTTAAACATGATTAAATCATAGATCTGAAATATCTGAAGACATACTAAAAAGACTGATAAAACAACAGATAAAACAACTAACTATCTGAATGTCTGAAAAGCCTCTAACTGGCTGACTATGGAGTTGATAGGACAAACCCCCAACTAACTCTGGTTGAATGGAAATACTGAACTACTGATATAAATTAAAATAAAACAATTATGTCCTCGATAGATGAGGACTCACCACTCCTTCTACTGCTGCTGAAGTGCTGGACTATCTAAGTACAGTCGATAAACTGAGCGTCTGAACCTATTATATTAAACATCATAGAACCAAGAAGAGTCTGTGATCAGTACTTTGAATGTACTGGTATATAAGATGAGGTTAGGCTGAAGTGCATGGTTTATATGCATAAAATAGTAACTACTTGAATGGAATGAGGTAACTAAATATGAGTGTATGAAAACTGAAATACAGAGAATGCAAGACCAAGCATATGATACGTCTGAAATAATCTGTAAAACTGAAATACTAAAATCTTCTATATGAATAGTTGATAATCTTTATGCTTTGGTCAAGCAAACTGGAACTAAATTCTTTACTAAATACTGAACTTAGACTATGGGAGGTATTATTTAACCGACATGCCCCAATCTGAGCTAATCGGGGTCTAGCTTGTAACCCTAATTGGAAGGGTTTCAATACCGTACCACAGGTACTAACAATGGTTGTGTCAACCCTAACTAGCAGGAAGACAAATTTTCAACCATAAAATAACAAGAAAACTCATGAGATTTGTGTCAATGTTAAACTAACATGAAGATATCTCAACCTAAGCTTGCTATGTTGTTCTGTAACTTAGGGATTGCTACTAAGGGTCAAACCCTATACTAGAAAGAATGCCCCAATCCCTGGGTTTGCTCGGTGTTGAATCCTACTCCTAACTAAATGACACTAATTACTAGATGAATCTATGCTTAACTAAGCAAACAACCAATCATGATAACTATCTTGATGACAATGCTTATGGTTTGTCTGAAACCATTCTAAAGATACTACAATTATGTAAACAACTAAGTAATAGGTGTTCATAACCCTCCAGCACTGAATAAAAATATCAATGAGGACAAATATAGCTTTAAAAGCCATAATAAGGGGTCTTTGTTAAAAACCAACACTTAGGTATTTCATCAAAAACATGGAAAGTATGAACTTAAAAGAATGGGAATGGGTAAAGCATTCAATTAAAAACATAGTTACAATACTAAAACTATGAGTTAGGGATTTTAATGGAAAAATTCTATCTTTCAAACGTGTAAAGTCTCATTCATCGAAAAACACCTATAAACCTAATTTATAATTAAAAATCATAAGAGTTTCTTAAAAACCAACACTTAGGTATTTCATCAAACACATGGAAAGTATGAACTTAAGAATGGGAATGGGTAAAGCATTCAATTAAAAACATAGTTACAATACTAAAACTATGAGTTAGGGATTTTAATGGAAAAATTCTATCTTTCAAACGTGTAAAGTCTCATTCATCGAAAAACACCTATAAACCTAATTTATAATTAAAAATCATAAGAGTTTCATGGATATAATTCATCATAAACATGTCAAATTTATAATTTAAAACATAAAAATAAATTCTTTGACTACATGGGTGAAAAGTTCCCATGGATGAGCATCACACATACCTGGAATTACTTGACTTCCAAAGAAATTTAAACTTTAGAGCTTTGGAGATGACTTGAGAGAAAACCCATATTTTGTTATTCTTAAGAGTAGAGAAGGTTAATGGCTTTTAAAACTCATTAATAATTTCTAAATACACCTATGTGGTGCTTTAAGTCATGGGGTAAGGTTTGAGGTGAGGAAAAGACCAAAATACCCTCCAAAGTCGAATAAATTTTTTTGAAATTTTCTTTAGTCGATGACTTGGCTAATCGCTTATCAATTGGTTGATAGCCTATTATCCTAGTCATCAACTCCCTTTTATGTCCTGGTTATGGGCGATGACTTGGCTGATGGCTTGTCAATAAGTTGATTTCCTATCAGCCTAGTCGTCACCTTCTTCAGAGTTACTGCCTAAGGTTGATGACTTTAGCAAATGGCTTATCAATTTGTTGATAGCCTATCAACCTAGTTATATTCTTCTTCAGTGAACACTGATAAATTGCTCTAATAGGGGGAACACTCTGAGTTTGCTATTGATCTCGAGCCTAGAACTAGACCTATTTCTATATCACCTTACCATATTGCTCCTATCAAGCTTAAGAAGATGAAATATCAACTTTAGGATCTTCTTAGTAAGTGTTTTATTAGATCGAGTGTGTCTTCTTGGGTAGATCCTATGTTGTTTATGAAGAAGAAAAATAGAGTTGTGCGTATTTGTATTGACTAATGATAGCATAATAAGGTGACAGTGAAGAACTATTATCGTATGCCTCACATTGATGATTTTTTTTACTTACTTTAGGGTGCAGTTGTATTTTCTAAGATTGATTTGAGGTCTGGTTATGATCAGTTAAGGATTCAGGCTGAGGATATCCCAAAGACAGCTTTTAGGACATGTTATGGTCATTATGAGTTCTTAGTGATCTCTTTTGGGTTGACTAATACCCTATTCGTGTTAATTTATTTGATAAACTAAGTATTCAGGCCTTATTTGCACTCCTTTGTGATTGTGTTCATTGATGACATCCTTGTGTATTCAAGGAGTAGTGAAGAGCATGAGCAATATTTGAGGATCGTGCTCAAGACTTTGAGATATCATATGTTTTTAGTCAAGTTCTCCAATCTTGAGTTTTGGCTTGAGTACATGACATTCCTAAGACATGTGGTGTCTAAGAACAGTATTATGGTAGACCCATCATAGATTGAGGCGATTCATGATTAGGCTACACCTACATCTCAGATTGAGGTTCATAGCTCCATTGGTTTAACCTGTTATTATAGATTCTTCACTGATAGTTTTGCTTCTATTTTAGCCTCTATAACCAGGTTGACTCATAAGGAGGTTTCTTTCTGATGGTCTGATGAGTGTGAGTCGAGCTTTAGAAAGCTGAAGGACTTTCTTACTTCAGCTCCTATATTAGCTCTTTCTATTGAGAGTGAGGGATTCACCATGTTTGGTGATGCTTATGGTGTTTGTTTGGATTGTGTATTGATGTAGCTCATTTTATTACTTATGCTTCGTTATAGCTTAAAGTGCATGAATACAACTACCCCAACAACTACCCAACTCATAATTTTTAGTTGGCAGTGGTAGTTTTCTCATTTAAGACTTTGAGGGATTATCATTATGGTTTCCATTGTGAGATTTTCACTGATCATCACAACCTTCAACATCTTATGACCTAGATGGATCTTAATGCCCTACAGCGTAGATGGATGAAGTTTCTTAAGGACTATGATATTTCCATCTTGTATCATCCAGGCAAGGAAAATATGGTAGCAGATGCCTTGAGTCAAAAGGGAGTGAGTATGGGTATCTTGGCTTGTATTTCAATTTCTATGAGACCATTAGTACAGGATATTCAATCCTTAGCAAAATTTATGGTTCACTCTAATAGTTTGGAACCTAGAAGGAATTTGGCTAGTATAGATGTGAGGACTTTATTATTTAAGCGGCTTCGTGATCACAAGTATATGGATAACTAGTTTTGCTTCCTTCGTGATCAAGTGTTGAGTGTTGAGTCTAAGAGGCACACCATTGATTTTGAGGGTGTTTTGAGATTTGATGGTTATATTTATGTTCCTCATATTGATCATTGTGTTCATTTGATTTTGCATGAGGGTAACAACCCTAAATATTCTATTCACCCTAGTATAGTCAAGTTGTATAAGGATTTGAGACAACATTATTGGTGGTGTGGTACGAAGAGAAATATGGCAGACTTTGTAGCTCATTGCCTATGTTGAAAACAGATTATGGTCGAGCATCAACGACCAGGTGGTTTGACATATAGGTTGCCCATTCTTGAGCAAAAATAGGAACAAATTATTGTAGATTTCATTAGTGGGTTTCCTCACACTTTCCATGGTTCTGATGGAATTTGGGTTATTATGGATCGTTTTAACAAGTCAACACATTTCATTCATATTCAGATGTTCATAAGTTATGAGATATTAGCCCATATATATGTTCAGGAATAGTCCATCCATATAGGGTGCCCATTTCAATCATTTTAGACTGTGGTTCTGTGTTCAATTTAAGGTTTTGGAAAGTATTTCAGGAGGTGTTAGGAACTCAGGTGGATCTGACTACGTCTTTTCATTCGCTCACCGTTGGCCATTCCGAGCAGACTATTCAGGTTTATGAGGACATACATTGAACCAGCATTATAGATTTTAGAGGACAGTAGGAGCAACACTTAGCCTAGGAAGAGTTTGCATAGAACAACATCTAGCATTCAAGTATTAAGATGGCACCTTTTGAGGCTCTGTATGGTAGGAGACATTATTTTCCAGTCAGATGGTTTGAAACTTCTGAGGTTAGGCCATGTAGTATTGATTTGCTTCTAGAGTCAGGGTGATTCGGGACAGGTTTGAGAGCAACTCAGAGTTGGCAGAAGTCCTATGCAGGTCATAGGCTTCATGTCTTGATATTTAGAGTTTTTGATTGTGTATTCCTCCATGCATCTCCCATGAAGGGTATGATAAGGTTGGGGACAAATAGAAAGCTCAATCTGAGATATATTGGACAATTTAAGATTTTTTGTTCCATTGGTGAGGTGTGAGGTAGCTTATAAGTGAGTGTTACCTCTATATTTTGCTATTGTTCATCCATGTTTCTATGTTGCGGTGGTATATTCCCGATCCATCTCATGTGCTTAGATGAGACTCAATCTAGTTGGATGAGCGTTTGATCTTTGTAGAAGAGTCGATGCTTATTTTGTCTAATGATGTATGGCGATTTCTCTCTAGGGAGATTCCTGTGGTTAAGGTTTAGTGGAGACACCACCCAGTAGAGGAGGCCACTTGGGAGATCGAGGATGAGATGCGAGCCTAGTATCCTCACCTATTCGAGACTTCAAGTATATCATAATTCTTAACTTTTGGGGACGAAAGTTCTTTAAATGGTGGATATTGTAATGACCTCTCAGGTTATTTTTCATATTTCTGTATATTTTTTTTGTTAGAGCTTTTACATAGCTTCCCCAAGTCATTTATGGAAAGCTAGACTGACGGTTCAGTTACCGAGCACTTCATTAGTTTTTAGAGTCAATTTCCTATTTTGAAGGTTTTGTTGGCTCCAAATGGCTACCAAGTGAAAACTATAGTGAAATGATCTCAGATGCAAATTTTAACTGTGCTAGAATATCAATTTTAGGCTATGTATGCCATTAGTTCAGGTCCCGATGCACTCGAGCTTATTTTGACCTATTGATTGGAAAGTTGGAAAGTTGGAAAATTAGAAATTTAAGTGTGAGACCCATATTTGGTTAAAACGACCTTGAATGGGAAATGTGACTTCTCCATCGCATCTGAAACATCAAATTTAGTGTGGTTACATAGTTTATTTGCATATATTGGAGTTTGAATGAATCTCGAAGCCTTGGCGAAAACATAAAAAAAATTCCAAGTTCAGCTGATATCTGGTGCCTCTGCGATCGCACCACTTGAGTGACTATCAAAATAGTGTATGCATAAAGGGTAGTGCAATTATACAAGGGGTTTTCATGATCTCCACACTGCTTTTGAGGCCAGGGTATGCGATTGTAACACTTGGTTACCTAGAAGGGGTATAAATAGACCCCTTAGGTCGCAAATTAGCTTATTTTCCATCCACACCATGAGAACTAAAACCCTAAAGAGTGTAATAACTTAAAATTGAGACTTGTGGGTGACTTGACAGTTTGATTAACATATATTTTTGTGATTATTATCCGAATTAAGCTTAGTGAATTATCTTGGTTTTTGACCAAAACCCCAGATAGCTTGAGGGCTTGATTTTTTCTCCAAATTAGCTTGGTTTTCACCCATTCTTGAGGGTTTGATTCCTTGTTCATGTATGAACATTTGGTTGGCCTCAAAAATTTGATTTTCATGAGTGGGACCCTCTAGGGGTTTTGGTGTAATTCTTGGACACAAAGGACAATGGTGCACTATGGGTATCGTTATTCTTGTATTGACGTATAAAATGTGATTTTGATAGCTTGGAATCTTGAGAGACTTCTCGAAAGAGAAAAGAAAAGGTTTTACAGTTTGTGAGCTTTCTTTGGCGTCGAGGTAGGCTTGGATTATCCCTTGTTAGATTGATCTATGACCTAGTATTCTTATGATATTGTGTTGGATTTGGGATGGGTTTAGGTGTTGGATTGATAAAGTGAAAGACTTGGGTTTAGTTGGATCATTTAGTCTAAATTGAAATCGTAGAGTTGAAATACTTAGCTTGTTTCCTTGAACCTTAGTGCTTTAGACTTCATTACTCATGTTTAGCATGAGAATGCCTTAGCTTGATCTAAATTAAGTAAAATGTTCTTGTTACTCATGGTTAGGGAGAATAGGACTTAGTTGCTATATTAGCCTAGATGTTGTATTTGTGAAGAACCTTTACCTTAGGACTAATCATGGCTTGCTATATATCTAAGAGTAGAATTAGATACCTTGGCCTAGTTCAGGGTATAATTTGACCTAGAATAAAGTTCAGAGATTTAGAAATAGGATCTTAGACCCACCTTAAGTAAAGATCAAGGTTAGTTATCTTGAAATCTTTGTACACTTATTATATACTTAGAGAATGCCCTTGTGAGGAAATATTAAGGGGCCTTGGTACTTATTGATTATGATAAATGGCATTAGAAGTAATGCCTAAAGATTATAACATATGTATGATTCATTGGTTAAGCTTATAATGGGCTATTGATTATGCTATTATTATGGGTATTGATTGGTCTACCAAATATATTATTGAATAAGCCCTTGACATAATATTATAAAACCCATAAACTATGTTATGGACCATGCTATGAATAAGTTGTTGATAAAGCCATGAATTAGCTATTGCTCAAGCTATTGATAAGTTATCTTTATGCTAATGATAGGCCATTGGATTGTCCATTAATGATTCATTGTTCATGATATTGCCTAACAATTATGATCATGGTAAGAAATTATGCTAGAATACATGCTTGAAAACATTCCCAATGATGATATTAGGAATTATGCCATGAATTATGCTAGAAGTCATGCTTATTTATTATTTTGGGAAGTTATCCCATTCATTATGTGTAATATCATGATACTTTATTATATGATTGCTTATGTTATTGATTGTGCTATCGTTTATGATTATGATGACATATTGTTACCTGCCAAGGCCAAGGATATTATGATGATATATTGATACTTGACAAGGTCAAAAAAAATTATGATGATATGTTGATATCCATCAAGTCTTGGGGATGTTATGATAGTATGATGATGCCATACAAGGTCGGAGGTTGTTAGGATGATGTGATGATGCCCAACAAGATAGGATGACATTGTGATGATATTGATACCCAGCAAGGCCAGAGGATAATTATATTAGTGTCCCTACATGTACATCTTTATGTTCGAGTTTGGGTAGCCCTATTTATGGAAATAATATGTTTATATTCACATATATGAAATTTGGTATGTTGTTGATATTAGTGATGCCAGTTATATCCCGTAAGTGTTAAATGTTTATAAAGAGACATAATTGATGATTAGTGATAAATGATGATTGTTATAAGGGGGTATTAGTGATAATTCAAATTGGCGGTGGATATTATTTTTGATGGCTGATAATGACTAATTGATAATCGAGATTCATTGAAAATTGTGGACAAGATAATAATTGATGTTATCATAAAAATGATGATTCTCCTAATGAATAGTGTTTAGTGGCTATGTGGTAATTAGTTGTTCAATGATGAATAAAGGCTATGATGAATAGTAGTTAAATGGATTAGTTAAAGAGAGATGATTAAATATTAAATGGTGATTAGGGTATATTGATGTTAAGATCGTCAAATGACAATAATATTATGGAATGCGAGTACTTTACTTAATATTGGGAGTTGAGATAATGTTGTTAAATGGCGTATTGATGATAATTGTGGAATAATGATCAAATGACGATAATCGTTGACTATTGAGTTGGTTGATTTTTGTATTCATCTCTTGATTATACTCTCCGGTCGTATGGAACGCTGTGGTGAGTTCTTTACTTTTCTTCACCAAATGGCGTATGGAAGCCAATTTTGTAGTTATATTTGCTTGTGATATTGCTTTATGATGCGTAATTATTTCAAAATGTATATGTATGATTGCACAACGATATTTCCATATATTGATGTCTCATATTATATTATTATACTTGTTTAGTTACTTATTATGTACAATAATGTTGGAGATGATTCAGGTTCGTTTCTGTACCATGACTTAATTTATGTTATCTTGCATTTTATCATACTTATATCATGATTTAGCTAAGTCCATCGATGTTGCCTACTGAATACCCATTGTTTTAGTACTCATATTACACTTCTGTATATTTTTGGTGTAGATATGAGTATTAGTTGTCGACGTTGATCGTTGTTCGTGCGGTGCCTGATTTTTGGAGATAGGGTGAGTTCTTAAGTTCAAGTCGCCCATTTTCCTCTATCATTATTTTTAGTCTTTTATTTTGAGACATGTGTATTTATTATTCTAGTATTTGAGATGTATTGGTACAATTAGATATTATTGTACTGGCCCTACCAGGTCATAGAATTGGTATTCATGTGTTGACTGTTTTATCCATTAGAACTATGTTTATTTATAACTTCTGTTCATTGAATTTAGCTTATGTTGGGTGTTTCCTCTAAAATTAACCTATCGTGTTAGCTCTGGGTTAGGTTTTTGTCACCTACTGGCAGGATTTAGTAGGTGCCATCAATACTCAAAAATTGGATTGTGACATTTTAGCTCATTTATACTATTATTCAGTTAATCCATTACATGATATGGATTTTGTTATGTGCATTAATCCTCATTTGACTCATCCATATTCATCAATTTGATACCCTTAAGGAACACTAAATTAAATGATAAGATACTTTATAAATTACCTTGATCGAGGTATGTGCCGGGGTTGATTTATGAGATTGTGAAAGTATGTGTGTTGTAAACCCTCTTTGGATCATGTCCGGGAAGCTTATGCTCAGAAGATAACAAGGTGACATTGTGACATTGCATCCTTATCATATCATTGCATTGCATCATTTGCAGTTCTCTTATGTGTTTGAATACGTGTAATTAGGTCTTCCTTTTATGCTTATTTGCAATGTTGTTATTCTTAAATTGTTATTGTAGTTGTGTTAATTATACTTTTTAGGAGTTGTACAGCTTTGGCTACCTTTGAAAAATTTTCTATATGGAAGTGGAGGCATTAATCATAGTTTTCTTTATATGTTTAGTTTTCTACTTTGTATGGTCAATTTATGATGTCTACTGAATACAAGTGGATCGTACTCACTTTAACTTTTTATCCTTTTGGTGTAGATCCCAGTTTGAGTTAAACCTATGGATCTTGAGTTCAAGCTGATTTGAGACTGTTCAGATTACTAGTGAGCTCCTCGTCTGGAGCATTGTTCCAGACATCCTTTTATCGTTATCATGTGTTTGTTTTCATTTGGAGTCAGGGTTTATATGTATTTTTATTCTTTTTATTGATTTTTAGAGTGAACTTTACTCATGACACTAGATTTTAGAATTTGAGTTGTATATATTTTAGATTTTGAAGTTGTTCTATATTAATGGCCCGACTTTATCCTAAATTCCCGTATTTGATTATTATTTATCTACGTTTCGTATTTCATATATCTTGTGAAATTAGGCTTACCTATCAAGGTTGGATCAAGATACGTGTCATTAAGACCTCGAATTTTGGATTGTGACAATAACTCAAGCAAATAAAACACAGATTTAACAATATAAGAGCTGAAAAGATCTTAAGTTGGTGAGTAATTGCCCAATCTCGTGCTAAGCCTTAGAAAAACTTTTAAACCAAAATGCAGTAGTTATCATGTAGATCACTCGCTACATAGGAGGATGGTGGGGATGGTTTTATTACAGGTCACCTCGTGCATAGGGATGACAATGGAGCGGTACGGGTGCGGTGTGATGCGACTTTTTAGGATATGCAGGGTGGTGCAAATTTTAGGCTATGTGGGTGCGGTGCGGGTGCGGGTTGGGTTGGAGTAAGTTTATATTAAATGGTGCGGGGTGGGGTGGGTTACGGGTATATTCTGGTTTAAATTAATAAAAGGCTAAAATTTAATATTATTCTCATGAATCTGCCTAATATTATATGTATTATTTACTTAAAATATTAGCATACTTAAAATGACATATATAACACTATAAATAAATAATTTCATAACTTTTTCTTTTCAAATCAGGAAAATAATTTTATTACTCAAAATATCAAACAAAAGTTAAAAGGTTTTTCCTTACTAAATCACTTTGCCTTGCCTAGCTTATTTAATTTATCTATAGCAAGGACTTGAAAATTTTTTTGGTTTCCAATGGAGTTAGAAATTTTTCAAAAAATAAAAAAATAAAAATGTGAGGTGGGGCGGTATGCGTATGCGCGGGTATGAATGTAGGGTGAGTTTATACGGGTTTAAAGGTAATGTGATAAGGCGAAAAGTGATTTTTAAATTTATGAATTTAGAAAAAAATCCGCAGCACACTCACACCGCACCGCCCAATTGCCAACCTTACTCGTGCAACATAAAAAATATTTAGCAACCAAACTAACTTTGCTTATAACATTCAATGAGCGTAGACTATCATTTCTCGTTATGTACCAGGTGCCCTAATTGGGGCGACAATATTGCCTAAACTCTGATATGCCCATTGACTTATCCATTCGTCATGATAGAACTCCAAACGATGTCATTTTTTTGTGATATACTGTTAAAATATTCAAATTGGTGAGAGTATCTTTATTCATAATACTTAATTAATAAAAAAAATAATAATATAACAACGATTCGTGATTAGAGTAAGCACATATGGAGGAAAAGGGTTTAACGAAAGAGTTTTTCATCTATTTTACCATGAAATGTGACATAAAATAAATTCACATCCCATCTTACTCTTTATCACATAATTAATTAGGCCTTCAGCCTTGTCCTAAATTAAATTATCATCTCTTCCTTAAAGAGTCCAATTAAAACCACCATACATCCTTGAAGAAACCAGATCACCTTATGCGAGGCCACGGATTGTCCAATCAAATTCTCAAATTCAAACTTAACACAATATAATAACAAGCTGTAATAAACAGCCCAGTACTAATTACTTCAATTGTAAATGTAAAATTTAATATATTCAATACTAGTCTCCGAATTTCTTTTGTTGTAACTGAATTTTGTATTTTCTTTGTTAGCCACCAACGTACCTGTGTATTATCTGTTCGTACAATAAAATTGTTATATACAATATATGACTAAAATGCTAATAAATATTTATTTAATGAACATAATTCTTTTCTATTTATTTCTTATTTTATTTCTGTTTCATTTAACGTTCCTGAATAATATCTACAATGATGTTCTATTTTTTCATTTTCATATCTATATTTAAGTACTCCTCCATAACTATATTCACTAGCATCTGCTTCTACTATATATATAAATTTTCTATTTTCATCTGGAAATTGTAATTTTGGTAATTCTTTACAAAGTATTTTTATTTTCTGAACTTGTTTTTTATCTTCTTCGTTATAATTATATTCTACATCCTTTTTTAATTTTTTTTGTAAGGGCTTTAGATTCTCTGCTAATTTTGGTATATATTCTCTTACTTGGTTTACTAATCCTAAAAATGATTGTAATTTCTTTTTTGTATCTAATTCTTCTTTTGAATTTATTATTTTTTGTACTATATGTTGTTGCATTTTTACTCCACTTTTATTTATTTGTATTCCTAAAAAATTTATCTGATTTTTCATAATTTCAGCTTTCTTTTCACTTAAACTTATTCTCGATTTTTCTATTATATCCGTAAATTGTTCCAATAATTTTAAATGTTCTTCTTTGGTCTTTGTATATAATAGTATATCGTCTATGTATACTATACAATTAGGTAGTTGTTTAAAATAACTATCCATAAAATGTTGATATCTACCTGGTGCATTTTTATATCCAAATGGTAGTACATTCCATTCATAAAATCCTTGTGGTACCGTAAATGCGGTTAATTCCTTAGATTCTTCTTCTAACTTTAGATGGTAAAATCTTGATTTACAATCAAATTTACTAAAATAATTATATCCTTGTATTTGTCTTATTTTTAATATCTTATTTGGTATTGGGTAATTATAAGTCATTATTTTTGCATTTAAATTTCTATAATCAATAACCATTCTACTTTTTCCTCTTTTTTGTTCACTATGTTTATTTACTATAAATGGTGGGCTATTATGTTTACTATTACTTTTTTTGTATATATTGTTTTTCTAATAATTCTTCTATATGTATTTTATAAAACCTATAGAAAAAAGTATAATAACTGTCAAATCTAGAAATAATAAATGATAGAATAAGTACAACAAAAAAAATAGCTTATGATAAATCGAAATCATCAAGCTCATCAAAAAGAACAATTTATGAAACCAATTGTCAAGTTCAATGGATAATTCAAACCAATATTACATAACAGGAAAGGTAAATGAAAAAGAATATTTAATACTCTTAAATACAAGACAAGAAGAAAATTATATAGCAAAATATCTAGTAAAAAATGAGAAAATAAAAACTGACAATAATATATGCCCAGATCTACCAAGAAGTTTAATAAATACTAAAAATATAGCAGAAAAAGAAATAATAATAGGAATAAGAAAAATAAAAATAGAATTTGAAGTAAAAGAAGAAATGCAAAAAACAGACATAATATTAGGAATAAAATGGTTAGAACAAGTAAAACCATATAATATAGAACATACACAATTAACCATAACATATAACAGAGAGAAATTATTCTTAAGAAGAGCTTTAACATAAAATGAAAATATATGTATTAATGAAGATAGTAGTAGAAAGATATTACAGTAGATATTATACGCCTATGATAGATACAGGAGCAGAAGCTAATTTATGTAGATATAATTGTTTACCAGAAAGTAAATGGGATAAATTAAAAACACCAATAATAGTTAAAAGATTTAATAACGAAGGAAACTTAATTACTTATAAAGCTAAGAATGTAAAAACACAAGTATGTGATAAAATATTAACAATAGAAGAAATCTATAATTATGAGCTAACATCAAAAGATATACTTTTAGGAATGTCATTTTTAGATAAATTATACCCACATATAATAACTAGAACAGATTGGTGGTTTACAACACCATGTAAACATAAAGTAAGAGCAAAAAGAGTTATTAATAAAATAAGAAAGAAAACTGATTGGATAAAAGGAAGTGAAAAAATTACACAAAAATTGGAAAATATAAAAAATACTGAAGATACAATAGAACTGGTTCTTCTTCTGTTGTTGTCATGCTACTAAATTCGTCTTTTATAGCTGTTTCATATTTTTTTTTAGTAATTCTATAGGTGTTATTTTTGTTGATGATGTTCCTTCTGTGGGTTTGTCAGTTCTTAATATTCTTTTACTATTTTCAGTTAGATTTAAAAACCATAATTTCACTGTTCCTATTAGTGTTCTTTCTATATATTCTGGTGCATCTATTACACTTATATTATTATCTAATAATTGTTTTGTCATCTATCCTATCCATAATTGTATTATTTTTTCTGTATCTATTACACAATCTAAGTCTAAAAAGTTATAATTTTTATTAACTATTTGTTTTGGTGTCCATTTGTCATATTCATTCTTTAGATTATATCTTTTAAACTATCTTCTTTTTTATCAAGAGTATTTATTTTTGTGTTGATATTTTCTAAGTTTTCTTCATTATTTACTTCTTGTTTTTCATTGATTTCTAAATTTTTTGTATTTGTTAATATTTCTGTATATGTTTCACTATCTTCTGAATCATAATTATCTGTCTCTTCAACATCTATATTATTTATTTCTAATTCCTTATTTTTTATTTCTTTATTATCTATTTCTATTTTTTCTTTAAATTGATTTATCTCGTTTAATAATTTTTGTTCTTTATCTTTTTCTTCTTTTTCTTTCTGTCTTTTTTCATACAGATCTTTTAACATTTGTAGTTCTTTTTCTAATTCAGCAATCCTACTATTTTTAGTTTCTTCTATTTTTCGTATTTCTTCTGTAGTTTGTTGTTTTATTTTTTCTATTTCTTTTTTTCTATCTATTTCTTCGTTTTCCCTTTCTATTCTTACCATAGCTGTCAATTTATCTTCTAATTTTAATTCTTCTTTTTCTAACATTAAATATAAATGTTCACCTATTTTCTTATATCTTCTTCCTAGATCAGAAAATACTATTCTTATTTTTAATCCTTCGTGATTTTCATATATTTTTTCATCTATTATAAATTCTTCTTTGTTCATTTTATTGTAAATAGTTCATGTTGATATATATATTCTAAACTATCTATTTGTGATTCTAAATTCGATATTTCATCTTTTTGTGCATTTATTGAGTTTTTACTAACTCCGGCAAATATATTATAACTTAATCTTTCTATTCTTATTTTTAATTCTTTACGTTTTTCAGAAATAATTTGTTTTAGTTCTTTGTATTTTTGTACTTTATTCATTTAAACCGTATTTATAGTATTTTGGTGGATACCTAAATCTGATTTTATCATAATTAGGTGGTATATGTCTCATTCTTCTAGATTTTAAATGGATTATTAATTTTGCTTCAATACTAGATATTAAGGTAATTAGGTAGGCTAATCTTTGTGAGTTTTCTTTTGTTTTATTTAGACTTATATATTCTGAATAATTACTAATTAAAGATTCTTTAATTTTTCTAAAAGCTTCTCTGTTTTATAATTCTATCATCTGCTAAATATAATTCTATTGGTGTATCTATTCCTTTCTCTAAAACATGCTTTTATTAATATTTCTGTACCTCCAAGGTGTACATATTTTATTGGGTCTCTACTTTTTATATCGTTTATCTCTTTATTAATTATTCTTTTTGTTACTAGTGGTATACTAGCTTTACCTTTTACATATCTACAGTCTATTATATGTTCCTTTTGACTTACTACATAATATTCTTCCTTTTTTCTAGTAAATATATTTTTTATTGTTGGTATTTTAAATATTTTTTCTACACTTAAGTCTAACTCTTTTCCTTTTATTTCATCAAATACATTGTTATCAAATATTATTTTTTGATCTGTTCCTTCGTCATTTAAATATTCTTCTTTTGTTATTATTTTTATATCTTCTTCAGTCATTTAATTCGTCTAATTCACTATCTATTTCATTATATGTTTCATTCTCTGAAATTTCATATATACTGTCTTCACTTTCTAATTCGTAATCTATATAATATATCTGCATATATTCTGTATTTTCTATTTTTATTTCTGATATTTGTTTATTTTTTAGGTTTTTAGGTAATTTACAATCTCTAGCTAAATGTCCTATTTTTCCGCAATTATAACAAGTACATTCCTTTATAGATTTCTTTTTCCTTTATGGTCTTTTATGTTTATAATTTTTTACATAATATCTTTTTCTTGGTTTCTTATACTTATATTTTGATTTTTTGTATTTCTTATATTTCTTATGTCTTTTTCTTTTCTTATAATATCTTTCTTCGTATCCAAATTGAGGTGTTATTTTATCTTTGCAACATGCTAAATTTCTTATTAATGTTTTTTCCATTTTTATTTCTTCTCTATATTTTTCACATAGGTTTCTATACCATTGTTGTAAAAATTTTATTCTTTCTCCTAGAGTATCTACTATTTTTGTTTCATACCAACTTTTATTATTTTTGAACTAAATGGTTCGGGTAATTTACTAAAATATAATTTTCTTATTTCTTTACTTTCTTCTGTATTATATGCTCCTTTATAATAATATTCTTTAACAAAAATATAATGTATTGATGTTCTGATACATCAATACATTATATATTTAACAAAAATATAATGTATTACTTGCTCTGATACCATTTGTAGGGGGTGCAGATTAGGTGCAATAATTATCGTAGATAATAAATACATAGTATTTATTTTTATATAATGTATTTTATGAATATTATTGATTGGAATAATTTTTATTTTTATCTTCTTGACTTAAGATGTTTTATTAATTCATATTCTAGATTAGATATTATCGTAATTAAATTATCTAGTGTTTTAGGATCCTCGTTAGTATCATGTAACCTTTTGTATTCTAGATATAAACTATATAGTTGAGTTTCTATTTATTTTAATAATTTATTCTTTTCGTAAGATGTATTCATTAATTTGTGTAGTTTATTATTTTTATCCTATTGAAATTTTAGCAATTTTTGTATAGTATTTTATTCTAACTTTGCTATATTCAATTCGTAGGTTTATGTTCTTTATCTGACTAACTAGTATTTGTTGTTCATGTATAGGTAATTTTCCATCAGTATTAAATAATTTTTCGTATGTATTAAATAAATTATTACTTGTATCTTCTTTTCCTAAGGTTAATTTTATTTTGAGTAATTTTTCTTCTAGTTGTCTTTTTTCTATTTCAAGTTGATTTCTGTAATTAACTTCTTCATATATCCAATTTTGCTTTTCTCTAATTTTTTTTATATATTCTAACATTTATTTATTCGGAATAATATTCATCTGAATCTAAGTAATATTGATGTTCATAATATATGCGTAAGTTTTCTATGTTGTTTAATAATTCTTCTTCTTCATAATCTTCTAATTTTTCCCATATTATTTTTTTTATGTCTATAATTTTTATATCTCTAAGTATATATAAAACAAGTATTTTAATATCATCTATCATGCTTTTTCATAATATTTTCTAGTTGTTTGTTTTAGTCTAAGTAATTCTTGCATATTTTCATTAAGAAATTCTATATATTTTATATCTTTAGTTTCCATGTATTTGTCTAAATTTGTTTCAATTTGTTTTTCTATTAACTGTATGTTTCTCATATCTTTTTCCAAAAATTCTAGATATATGTAATTTATCATGGTAAGTATTTGTAAGAGTAGTTAGGTAGGTATGGTATGTAATTTATTCTAGTCATATAATATTTACCAAATGTTTTTTCTAATATGATTTTTCTTATATCTACTATTTTTATATCCTTAAGTGCATACAAAATAAGTATTTTAAATTTATCTACCATTATATCAGATAAGTAATTATTCATTTTCATAAAATTGCTATTTTCAAAATATTTTCTTCAATCATGTACATAACAAAATATGGTCATCTTAGATTACTATATACTAGATTATTCTTAAATAACATGTTCTTTGGTCACTATTAGCATGGTAATCTGGATATTTTCCCTTAAACAGCGCCTCTACTCTGGTTACTCGCCACCACGACTTCTTGCCTCATTGGTTTCACCTTTAGGATGGCATAGTTCTTAGGGATTTTTCTCCGTTTCCACATTCCTAATAAACTTCTTAACATACTATTCTTCGAATAATTCTACTATAATACTAACATGAATTTATTTTATCATACCATGATTGTTGGGAATTATGAATTTAGCTATTCATAATCATAAATAAATATACTTGTTCGGGTAGGTTTGACATTTTTGAGCTTTGTTCCTCCATAGATTTTTCCATTGAAATAAATCTGTTTTTTAATAACTAAGCAAAATATTTGTTGTGGACAAGAGAGAGTTTTTTTTTTTTTGCTTCAACCCATGAAGGCTTGCCTTCATCTGAGCACTTTATTTATAATATAAAAATGTACACTGTTTTTCTTTACATCTGTTAACTATTTTACAGAAATGAAAAAAACGTTTCTACAAAAGTCTTTAAAGCAAATGTCTAATCTAATAATGGCACTACTTGCCAAAAATCTAATAATGACACTACTTGCCAAAAATCTAATAATGGCACTACTTGCCAAAAAAGACTAAGAAAAGTCAACAAAAACAAAAAAATTACATGATTTTTATGTAAATCTAGCTATTCTTCCATATCTCTTTCTTGAATTACTTTCTTTCTTTATCCGTAGTTATCTTCTTTTTTATTGCTCTGTATCTCCATTATTGCTTCATATCTTACATCTTCCAGCTGTCGCCTTTATCTTCTTCTATTCCAGTTGAACTTCTGGGACAATATTATCTTCTCTATTACATTTTGAACATTGATGGTCTGGATATTTATGTCCAATTAACTTGCAATATCTGGTTAATAATTCTTCTGAAATAATTTTTTCTCTAATGGCTCTGGCGATAGGTTTTTTCTCTGGATTGAGTAAAGTTAAGATCCATTGCCTAACGTCTTCCATATCTGCTTCTCATAGTTCCTTTGAATTTGAGTATACTATTACATTACCTCTTGAATAATAACTCCATATAGGATTTCTATTGCGATAAGTGTTTGCTAACTCTTGAAGAATCGTAGATAGTCCAATAATTCTCTTATTTGCATAAAAATTTGGTATCTCAATTCTAGGTATTTCTGGTTGTTGAGTAATATCTTCTGGTATAATCATATCTCGGGTCATTCCTATTTTTACAACTTGTATAGGTGATTTAGCTTCATCATACAATATCTCTGCTGGTGCCGTATAAAATTTTATAAAAAATAGGTTACATTTGGTTATTCTTTTAAAAATGTTAAATGAATCATATATCTCTGGTATATTGGATATTTCATCTTCGTCTTGGATATATATGGTACTAAGTAATCCATATTCGTAACAGGTTTTAACTAGACCTGGTTTGGTTTTGGGCAAAACAATTAGCTTATTGTATCCGGTTAGCTTCTGGGTTATGTAATTCGTATGTGGTTCTTGGATGTTTATAGCTCTGGGGTTGGTATTTAAGAAGGTTTGTATTTTGTAAATATTTTCTATGTATGTTCGGGCTGTATAGTTGTAGGTCTTTTTGTCTTGGCTTAGACTTTCTCGGTATGTGGTAATTTGTGGGGGTATAAACATAGGATCTTTTGGTGTATTTGGAATAAATGGTTTATCAAATAGCTTGTTTAGGTTCATATTTGTATTTTTCCTAACTCCTTTGCTTGTACCTGCAGAAGTAGATTGATAAACGTTATGGGTTTTATGGAGTATCCTAACGTCTCCTTCTAGCTCTGGAATTTTAATGTCTTCCGATCGACATAGCTCTGCATACTGCTGAGTTAGCTGATTTGTAGCTTCAGACTTCAGTTTAACTTCATTAGTCTTTAGCTTTTCTATTTCATTACCCATACTGTCCACTTTCATTGAAAGCGTAGTTAGGGTGTTGAATATCTTTTCTAGAGTATCCTCTTCTATTATATCAGTCTGTGTATCTTTATCTTGATATGTAATCTGCCACCCAATCTAATAAATTAATAAATCTTCGTTATGCTATCATTGTACGTTGGAGATTAAATAGGCAGAATCCATACCTTCTAACTCTATATTAAAGCAGTCAAACCAACAAGTAATACTAGTTTAACTGCACGTGCCTCGTACGTGTAACATTTATTTATCTAAAATTAAATGATTTTTTCTATTGTGGAGATTTTTAATAAATTGTAAAAGTTTAAAATCACTTTTCCAAAATATTTTACAATTTAATACAATAATGTAAACATAAACATATACACATATATGTTTTACCACCAAAAGTTCCAAGTGGTTGATGGATCATCACTTTTGCGTTTGTCATATAGTATCTCTTCCTTTGTTGCCGTCGCATCAATTTAAACCATATTTGTGTTAGAATTTATTTTTTTTAATATGTAAAAATCTTTACAAAATCATTGATTACATTTTTATTACGTACTTAAAACTTTTTAAAATCTGGTACTTCTTAAATATTTCTTAATTTAATAGTTTTATATTTATGTATAGATTTTTCAAATCTTCTTAATATCAAATATAGTTGATTTAGAATTATTAATTTTCATCTCTTAAATTAGCAAAAAATATTGAAATTCTGATCATTTCTAATAAGGAGATGTTTTACAATAAATATTTTTGTTTAATTTTTAACTCTTAAATATTAGAAAAAAATAATAAAAAGATAATTTTGTCTAAGGACTTTTAATAAAGTTAAAAATTTCAAACAATATTTTTAAGGTCCTTCAAATTTTTAATATTATATATATATATATATATATGTATTATACTATTATATTATATAAATAGATTATAAATATAGATAGATATACATCTCATGGAAAAGAAACATAACATAGCTAAGATTCACTATAATGTCCTTCGCCCAAATACAGGTTAAAGCAATCAGGAAGAAGAAGAAGGAGGAGGAGGTCAACATTAGTAGAAGAAAAGAAGAAAAGACGTTGGGGCTAGGGAATGAAGAAGTAAAGAATTGATTTGGGAGGAGTAATAATATTTTTTACAAAGGAAGGGAATTTGGTTAAAATTATATTCTTCCATCTAAAGAAAACTAGATGTTAGAGGCGCGTGCATTTTCCATTAAAGTTGTATTCTCTATTATATTTGAAGTTTATTTTATAAGTCTGAATCTCTAAAGAAATTCAAAGGTATAGAATCACTCTTTAAGTAGATTTTGATTCAACAATAAAATATGATTGCAATATAATAAAAGGATTATATATGCAACATATAACCAATAATTGTAGGGGGTGCGAATAGTGCGGATAACTTATGTTTGTTGAAATGCTATGTCATAGCATTCCTTAGTTATTTGTTTTAACCTTATTAATTCTTCTATATTATTTTTAAGGTATACTATATTTTCCATGTTTCTTGTTTTTATGTAGTCAAGTAGATTCTTTTTCATAAGTGTTTCTATTAATCTTATTTTCTCTATATCTTGTCTCCAATATTCTAAGTATTCGTAGTTTATCATTTTATCCTATGGTAGTTGTAATTTTATAAATTTCTGTGTAATAACTTATTCCAATCGTACTATATTTGATATGTAATTCTATGTTATCTATGTGATCCATTAACATTTGTTGTTTATGTATAGTATCTTTTTCTAAGTTTAATTTATCAGAGCTATGTTATTTAAAAATAGAGGAGTTGTATGTATTTATTTAAGGAATGCATATTATGATAGAACTAAATTTAGAAATCTACCAAAATATTATAAATACTAATGAATAAAATAGGCCAATCCCAAAAATATAAGGAACTAAAACAAATATTATCTGAGAAACGAAGAGAATTAAAAATAAAAAAAGAAAGATTACAGTATAATTTAATTGTTGGAGTATGTCAAAAATCAATAAAAGCACTTAAAGAAGAAATATCATATTTAGAAGATCTAATAGATAACATAGAATACATACATCAACATGACTTATATACAATCAAATAGATAAAATAAATAAAGAAGAATTCATAATAGATGAAAAAACATATGAAAATCACGAAGGTTAAAAATAAGAATAGTATTTTCTAATTTAGGAAGAAAATATAAGAAAATAGGTGAACATTTATATTTAATGTTAGAAAAAGAAGAATTAAAAATAGAAGATAAACTAACAACTATGGTAAGAATAGAAAAAGAAAATAAAGAAATAGACATGAAAAAAGAAATAGAAAAAATAAAATAACAAACTACGGATGAAATACGAAAAATAGAAGAAATAAAAAATAATAGGATTACTGAGTTAGAAAAAGAATTACGAATACTAAAAGATCTATATGAAAAAAGACAAAGAGAAGAAGACGAAAAGAATAAAGAACAAAAACTACTAGATGAAATAAACCAATTTAAAGAAAAATTATAAATAAAAAATGAAGAATTAAAGATCAATGAATTAGAAATAAATACAATAGATACTGAAAAAACAAATGATTATAATTCAGAAGATAGTGAAACATATACAGAAATTTTAGAAAGAATAGAAGATCTAGAAATTACAGAAAAAGAAAAAGCAGTTTCTAAAAAAATAGAAGAAACAAACACAGAAGTAAATACTCTTGATACAAAAGATGACAAAAACATAATACCTAGTACATCAGAAATAAGAAAGCCAAAATATAATTACAAAAATAAGTACAACCCAAAAAATGAATATAGATGGACACCAAAATAAATAGTTAATAAAAATTATAACTTCTTAGATTTAGATTGTGTAATAGACACAAATAAGACGATGCAATTATAGGTAAGATATATATCAAAACAATTACTAGATAATAGCATAGACACAACAAATACACCAGAATATATAAAAAGAACATTAATAGGAACAGTAAAATTATGGCTATCAAATTTAACTGAAGAAAGTAAAAAGGTACTAAGATCTGACAAAAATACAGAAGGAACAACTAAAGCATCACCCATAGAAATATTAAAAAAACATGAAACGGTTATTAGAAATGAATTTAGTAGTATGGAAACAGAAGAAGAACAACAAAATATGGAAAAGGATACAAATAAGAATTTAATGGTGAAATTAGCTATATGTAATATGTGCTTCATAGATGAATATACATGTACATTCAAAGAATATTATTATAAGGAAAAATATAATGTAGAAGAGAGTAAGGAAATAAGGAGATTATATTTTAGCAAACTACCTGAACCATTTAGTTCAAAAATAATAAAAAGTTGGGATGAAGCAAAAATAGTAGATACTCTATGAGCAAGGATAAAATTTTTACAACAATGGTTATAGAAAAATATGTGAAAAATATAGGGAAGAATTGAAAATGAAAAAAACATTAATTTTTTTTTTAGCATGTTGCAAAGATAAAATAGCACCCCAATTTGGATGTGAAGAAAAATACTACAAGAAAAGAAAAAGACATAAGAAATATAAGAAATATAAGAAATCCCAAGATAAATATAAAAAAAACAAGAAAAAGATATTACGTAAAAGACTATAAACATAAAAGACCATATAGAAAGAAGAAATCTATAAAAGAATGTAAATGTTATAATTGTGAAAAATTAGGACACTTAGCTAAAGATTGTAAAGTACCTAGAGATCCAAAAAAGAAACAATTATCAGAAATAAAGATAGAAAATACAGAATATATGCAAATAGATTATATAAACTATGAATTAGAAAGTGAATATAGTATGTATGAAATCTTGGAAAATAAAACAGATAACGAAATAGATAGCGAATTAGAGGAATTAAATAATTGAAGAAAGTATACAAATAATAAGAAAGGAAGAATATTTAAATGAAGAAGGAACAAACCAAAAAATTATGTTTGATAATAATGTATTTGAAGAAATAAAAGGAAAAGAATTAGATTTAAGTGTAGAAAAAATATTTAAAATACCAACAATAAGGAATATATTTAATAGACGAAAAGAAGAATGCTACGTAGTAAGCCAAAAAGAACATATAATAGATTGTAGATACGCGAAAGGTAAAGCTAGTAGACCACTAGTAACAAAAAGAATAGTTAATAAAGAAATACAAGATATAAAAAGTAAAGACCTAATAAAATATGTACACCTTGGAGGAACAGAAATATTAATAAAAACATGTTTTAGAGAAGGAATAGATACACCAATAGAACTATATTTAGCAGATGATTGGATCGTAAAACCTATAGAAAAAAAGCATAATAAGTGCTATAAGAGGGAATCTAATATACCAAAAATTTAAATTTATAATAAGTGCAAATTATTCAGTACCAATAACAGATAAAAATATAGATAAGTCATTAGTACTATATTGGAAAATATCAGGAATAGAATTAACCACAGGAAGTAAAATATTTACAGCAAGATGTAAAACTTTATATGTATTAACAACAAAGCATAAAATAACTGGAAAAAATAAAATAAACAAAATACAAATAGAAAGTCCTTTTGAGCAATTTGTAAAAATCATAGATAATAATGATTATAGCTACCAGAATATAGATATAGAAGACGATTTAGAAATAGTAAATGAAAGAATAAGAACACCAAAAAGAATATCTTATGAAAAAATAAAATCATAAAAAAGAATAGCATATGAGATAAATCCAAAACCTAACCTAACTCAATGTTATATAATAGAAAAAATAGATGAAAAAAAATATTTAATACTAATAAACACAGGACAGGAAGATAATTATATAATGAAATACTTAGTAAAAAATCGAAGAAATTAAAATAAATAATGATAAATGTCCAGATTTGCCAAGAAACCTAATAATTATTAAAAATACGACTGAAAAAGAAATTATAATAGGAGTCAGAAAGATAAAAATTGAATTTGAAGAAAAAGAAGAAACACAAAAAGCAGATATAATATTAGGAATAAAATGGTTAGAACAAGTAAAACCATACATTATAGAACATACCCAATTAACCATAACGTATAATAAAGAAAATTTTTAATAAAAAGAGCTTTAATATGAAAATATATGTACTCATGAAGATAATAGTAGAAGCATATTATAATAGATATTATACGCCAATGATAGATACAGGAGCAGAAGCCAATTTATATAGATATAACTGTTTACCAGAAAGTAAATGGGATAAGTTAAGAACACCAATAGTAGTTAAAAGATTTAATAATGAAGGAAGTCTAATTACATATAAAGCTAGGAATGTAAAAATACAAATATGGGATAAAATATTAATAATAGAAGAGATGTATAATTACAAACTAACTTCAAAAGATATGCTTTTAGGAATGCCATTTTTAGATAAATTATATCCACACATAATAACTAAAACACACTGGTGGTTTACAACACAATGCAAACAAAAGGTAAGAGCAAAAAGAGTTACTAATAAAATAAGAAAGAAAACAGATTGGATAAAAGGAAGTGAAAAATTACACAAAATTAGAAAATATAAAAACTACTGAAGACATGATAGAATTAATTATATTCTCTATAAATACAGAAGAAATGACCATATTTTCAATAGATAAAGTATAAATAATCAAAAATAAATCAAAACAACTATATAGTGAAGATCCACTAAAAGGATGGGAAAAACATAAAACTACTGTAAAAATTGAGCTAATAAATAAAGATAGTATATTAACTCAAAAATCACTAACGTATAATTTGGACGATCTAAAAGAATTTGAAATGCATATAAATGGACTATTAGAAAAATAATATTTACAAAAAAGTAATAGCAAACACACTAGCCCAACATTTATAGTAAATAAACATAGTGAACAAAAAAGAGAAAAAAGTAGAATGGTTATTGACTATAGGAATTTAAATGCAAAAACTATAACATATAATTACCCAATACCAAACAAAATACTAGAAATAAGACAAATACAAAGATATAATTATTTTCGCAAATTTGATTGTAAATTAGGATTTTACCATTTAAAACTAGAAGAAGAATTTAAAAAGCTAACTGCATTTACAGTACCACAAGGATTTTATGAATGGAATGTGTTACCATTTAGATATAAAAATGCACCAGGTAGGTATCAACATTTTATGGATAATTATTTTAAACAACTACTTAACTGTATAGTGTATATAGACGATATATTACTATATTCAAAAACTAAAGATGAACACCTAAAGTTATTAGAACAATTTACAAACATAATAGAAAATTCAGGAAAAAGCCTAAGTGAAGAAAATGAAGAAATAATGAAAAAACAAATAGAATTCTTAGGAATACAAATAGGTAAAAACGGAGTAAAAATACAACAGCATATAGTACAAAAAATAATAAATTCTAAAGAAGAATTAGATACAAAAAAGAAGTTACAATCATTTTTAGGATTAGTAAACCAAGTAAGAGAATATATACCAAAACTAGTAGAGAATTTAAAACCATTACAAAAGAAATTAAAAAAGAATGTAGAATATAATTATAGTGAAGAAGATAAAAAATAAGTGCAAAAAATAAAGACACTTTGTAAAAAACTACCAAAATTACAATTCCCAGATGAAAATAAAATTTTTATATATATAGTAGAAGCAGATGTAAGTGAGCATAGCTATGGAGGAGTACTCAAATACAGGTATGAAAACGAAAAAATAGAACATCATTGTAGATATTATTCAGAAACATTTAATGAAACAAAAATAAAACGAGAAATAAATAGGAAAGAATTATGTTCATTATATAAGTGTTTATTAATATTTGAACCATATATTGTATATGACAAATTTATTGTACGAACAGATAATACACAGGTACGATAGTGGCTAACTAAGAAAATACAAAATTCAGTTACAACAAAAGAAATACGGAGATTGGTATTAAATATATTGAACTTTACATTTACAGTTGAAATAATTAATACTAATAAGATTGTTATTGCAGATTACATATCAAGACAAAGCTACACAGACTGATATAACAGAAAATGATACACTAGAAGAGATACTCAAAATCCTAACTATGTTTTCAATAAAAGGGGATAGTATGGGCAATGAGGTAGAAAAGCTAAAGACTAATGAAGGTAAACTGAAGTCTAAAGCTATAAGTCAGTTGCATGACTATAAAAATGCAGATCTATGTCGATCGGAAGACATCAAAAATCCAGAGCTAAAAGGAGACGTTGGGACACTCCATAAAACCCATAACCTTTATCAATTTACATCTGCAGGTACAAACAAAGGAGTTAGTAGACAAGAATTAAATCTGAATAAGATATTTGATAAACCATTTATACCAAAATTACCAAAAGACCCTTTATTCATACCTCCACAAACTACCACATATCTAGAAAGTTTGAACCAAGGCAAAAAAGCCTATAATCATATAACTCGAGCATATATAGAAAATATACAAGCAAATACAAACTTACCTAAATCTTAAACCCAGAGCCACAAATATCCAAGAACCAAACACAAACTATATAACCCAAAAACACAAGGATACAATAAGTTAATCGCACTACCAAAAACCAATCCAAACCTAGTTAGAACTTGTTTTAGTTACGGACTACTTAATACCGTGTATACCCAAGACGGAAATAAATTATCAGCTATACCTAAAATATATAGAGCATTTTTGACCTATAAAAAAATAACCAAAGGAAACCTATTTTTTATAAAGTTTATACTGCCCCAACAAAGATATTATATGACGAAATTAAACCAGTTATACAAGTTGTAAAAATTGGATTAACCAGAGATATGATTATACCAGAAGATATTGGACAACATCCAGAAATACCTAAGGTAGAAATACCAGATTTCTATGCAAATAAATGAATTATTGGAATATCTACAATTATTCAAGAGCTAGTAAATAATTATCTCAATGGAAACCCTATATGGAGTTATTATTCGTGAGGCTAGCTAATGATTTATTCAAATTCAAGGGAGCTATGACAGTCAGATATAGAAGAAGTTCAAAAATGGATAATGACATTACTCAATCCAGAAAGACAACCAATTGCAAGAGCAATTAAGAAGGAATTTATTTCAGAAGAATTATTGACAAGATATTCCAAATTAATAGGACATAAATATCCAGATCATCAATGCTCGAGATGTAACAGAGAAGATAATATTATCCCAGAAGTCCAATTAGAATGAAAGATAAAGACAAAAATCAACTAGGAAGATAAGGATAAAAAGAAGCCAACTGGAAGATAGAAAACAGGAGATAGAAAACAACATAAAAAAGGACGGATCAATGAAAAAACAAAGGCAGGAGATAAGGAGACAAGATATTAAAGCTATGAAAGTGACATGTGAATTATTATATAATTTTTTGACTTGTAAAGACGTAAATTATTGTATAGCATTTATTAGTCTTTACTAGTTCTTGACTTTTTGGCAAAGTGCCATTATTAGTTTTTTACTTTTTTTTACAAGTGTAGAATAGGAATAGTGTTAGGATTTTTATTTTGTAGATTATAAATATAAGCCAGATGGCAAATCTAAGGCAAGACTTTCTACACGGAAAGCAATCCTTCTTGTACACAACCCAAATTCTCTCATATAATCAATAAAAATATTTAGTTTTATAATCATCTATGGAAAATCAAATCTCAGAATCATCAACCTACAAGAACAGGTATTTTCATTTATGATTATGAATAGCTAAATTCATAAGTTCCTGACAATCATGATATAATAAAATAAGTTCATGTTAGTTACTATATAGTAGAATTATTCGAAGGATAATATGTTATGAAGTTTATTAGCAAAGAGAAAAAAAAAGAAAAATTCCCAGAACTATGCCATCCTAAAGGTGAAACCAGTAAGGCAGAGAAGCCGTAATAGGGTAGTAACCAGAGTTGAGGCGCTGTTTAGGGAAGAAGTATCCAAAAATACCATGCTAATAGTGACAGAGAAACATAATTATCTAAGAATAATCTAGTACATAGTGATCTAAGATGATCATATTTTGTTATGTATATGATTGAAAAGAATATTTTGAAATAAGCATCATATGAAATAAAATGACTAACTACTTATCTGATGAGATAATAGATAGGGTCAAGATACTTATTTTGTATATACTTAAGGATATAGAAATAATAGATATAAGAAAACTCATATGGGAAAAGATATTTGATTTTGAAGATGACTTACTAAATACTGAAGGGATAGAGCACGAGTTAGAAAATATAGATTTTGATGATAGATATTATTATTTAGATTGGTATTACTCAGACTAAAATGATAAATTATGAATACTTAGAATATTGGAGGAAAGATATTGAGAAAATAAGATTAATAGAAATACTTATGAAAAAGAATCTACTCGACTACATAAAAACTAGAAATACGGAGCATATAGTATACCTTAAAAATAATATAGAAGAATTAACAAGGTTAAAACAAATAACTAAGGAATGCTATGACATAACATTTCAACAAATATGATAAATCAAGTACTACAAGTACCTCCCAACTTCATAGCGACAATAAAAGATCTTTATACAATTGAATTTCATATCTTAATGCACAAAGCATTTGTAGAAAATTAAATACAAATTGCTGAAGGCGCGATTTTTGGTTTTATCAATGTTAATTTTCTTTCATTGATAGAATCATCAAAAAGCCATGGTATTCTTGTGGTGCATCACTTGACCTTTTATTTTTTATTTGATCCACCAATTGAAGAGCAAAGCAGAGTGTCATTTGGATATTTGAAAAAAAGAGTCAGTCCATATAATTTAAGCACATCGTAAGGTGTTAAGCTAATGACCTGCAAATATTAGAGTATAAGGTTGTCATATTATGGTGAGAAGTCGAGCAAAAATAGGAGTAAAGGTAGAGAAAATTACTGGATGACAAAGAAAATTTCTTGTCCACGATGCCTCATGCGTTTGAATTATGCGAAAACCATTAACCATATCATTATTTGGTTTGCCATGCTCTAGAGTGTTTGATTTTTGTTCTATATCAGATTTATGTGTTGCGTGAAGAAGATCTTCTTTGTGTGAACCTAAAGGTATAATTTGTTCAAAAGCACTGCTAACTCTCCTATTCTATAATTATATAAAATGACCTACCTATTAACAATTATTCTAAGCTTATTGAATTATATCATGAGTTTAATCTTCTATAAGCTAACCACCAAGTAATGAGGTCCATATATTTCTACATATTGGTGGTATCCTAGAGATTTTCCTTCAAATAGTTCATGAAGCCATGTTGTCCATAAGATACCAATAAAAGCTTATATCAAAATTATTTTTGGGACTAAAGCTGCTACTTTTTTCCAAGACCGAAAATCAATTAGTAAGACAATTGACACTTGAATGATTAATATTGAGACATAAAACATGAAATAAGAGTGTTCAAGAAGTTTATTATAAACCCTCATGCAAATAGAAAGTTAAATCATTGTATCAATTATATTATAAAATGGTCAACTGGGAATCTGGAGACACTTGCCTAACAACTGGCAAAAACGAAAGCTTTAAAGAAAATAAAATATAATAGGGATCAAATAACATTCCACCGTGATCTATTATCGTAGGAGTTTTTATTTTCATATTGAAGCAATTAATAATTTGGAAAATTAATAACATCAATAATATACGATTCCAAAATACATGACATACAGAGCTAATGTAAAAACAATATACACCAACAACATATTACTAAAAAGAGTATATAAACATAGTTAACTCAACTATATCTTATGAAAAAAGTATAATAGGAAGTGAAAGTAATTAAACCAGCTGAAATAATATAATCACTTGTAAGGATTGAACTTACAAGTGAATCTTCCATTGCCAGAATTAGCCCTCAAGAAACCCAAAGTTGTATGAAGAACTTGTTGAGTTGATCCCATTAATCCCAAACTCATATGTTGAATGACACCAAATGGATGACAAGGAAACTGTACACTATGACAGGAATTCAAAAGTGTAGTTGTCCCTTCTCTCAACAAAGTTTTATAAGGTTCTCCTCTTTCTTTTATTCGTTCGCATAGTGTTATATCATTTCCATATTTCTAGCAGTAAGTAAACCAAATACACATTCTAGTAGCATATGTTTTCAGGGATCATCCAGCTCCTACAGTAAAAAGAACATTACATTCCTATATTTGGAAATAATTCAATTTTATCTACGCCCCTAATTAAACTATACTACATAAATTGAGACCAAAGAAATGTCTTAAGACTTATTGTGGCATCATCCAAGGTACTTGTAGTACAAATGTTTCCATTGTGTTACAAAGTTGTACAACTTTCTTTCTCCAATCTTAACATGAAAACTTATTTTTAGCTTAGTTTGACTATTATACACCGACATTCGGGAAAACTTATACTAACAAAAATAGTTAAAGATGGGAACAAAATAATGGTCTATATGTACAAGATCAATAAAAATAATTTCAAGAGAACAAGTAAGTTGAGCTGGAATGATCTTAAAGACACTGACAGTAGAAAGAATGTTGCACTCTCAATCTATTTTAACATGTTGTAGCAGCAACTTATCTTACGGATGATTATCAACACTTATTGTTTAGGTAATTTTATACTGTAAAAACTTTTTTGTATGTGAAAAATAATTAAGTTAGAATCATATTGTACTGTTATAGAATGATACAATACTGTTATAAAAGTGTGACCACTAGCTAACTCATTGCCCGACAAGATGCTATAAATACATGATATAACAAAAATATACTGAGTAGAAGCTAAAATTGAGTTTGAATGATAATATCCAAAACCAATACCAATACTACAGTAAAAAATAAAATGGCTAAAACAAACCATAAAGAGAAAATCTACTATATGTCTAAAAATATCTACTAATGATGAGTTGCAGGGAAAAGTCCCCATCTAACTCTTAACTATTTGAAAATTAGAAAGAAATACCGAGAATAAACATAAACTCACACCCTCGAATGATGAGGACTCAACAATCTTAGGTGCTTAACAGGCACTGAAATGTATTGACTGTAGGACTAATGTTAAGCGTCCAAACCTATATCATGATATGATACAATGCAAGAAAAGGTATCAAGACAATACTTTGAATGTATTAAGCATGTGATATAGGTAAATACATAATATATTAATAAATACTTATATGTAAAATTGAAATGAAGTATAGCGACCTTATTTGAAATACATAAACATAGTACAAACCCTTATATGAAGTCATAATCTAAATATTCATGAGTTTAAGTAAATGCAACTAGACTAAAGGTCTTGTACTATACATAGTCCAAAACTTTAGAAGGTTTTCATAGTCGATATAGACCATATGAGCAACATGAAATCGAACTGGTGTGAACTCACTCTTACCCATTCATGCTAAGGGTGACTCTCAACTTGTGAGGACCTCTTTTACAAATGTTGGCAGTTAGTTTGAGATTTGGGTTATCTTAAAAGACCTAATACTACACCCTAGTTGTAACATGGTGCTTAGAGCCACAGGTAATTGAAAGATAACTCATGGCGTAGCATGACACTAGGAATACTCGGTATAACTAAAATTTACTGAGAAGAAGCTGTAACTAAATTTGAATAATAATAGTCAAAACCAATACCAATACTAAAATAGGAAATAAAATGTCTAAGACAACCCATAAAACTAAAAAATCTATTTTATGTTTGAAAGCCTTTAATAATGATGAGTTGCTAGGACAAGTCCCCAGCTAAGTTTAAGCTATTTAAAAACTAGAGAGAAATATATTTAGGTAAAACATAGACTCATGGCATTGGATGATGAGGACTCAAGACTATTAGTTGTGAAAAAATTACTGGACTGTATCAACTGCAGAACTAATGTTGAACATACAAACACATATCAAGATATGATACAGTGCAAAAAAAGGTATGTGATTTGTACTTTCACTGTACTAAGCGTGTGAGATATGTAAATATAAAATATACTGATAAATACTAAACTAGTATATTAAGATGTATAATTAATTTGATGTGTAATGACCCTTTCTGAAATACATAAACATATGTACAAACACTGATATGAAGTCATAATCTGAAGAGCCATGGTTTTAAGTAAATGGAATTAAACTAAGGGTCATGTACTATATAAAGTCCAAAATTATGGCCGGTTCTCCTAACTGACATAGATAATATGAGCAATATAGAATAAAAGCTATAACCCACAATTGGAGAGTATTTTATTTCTTTTCAAGGGTTAGACTATAACTAGCATGAATTCACTCATGGGTCAATTCAAGCTATGGGAGACACTCTTAACGGGAAAGGACCCCTTTTACCTATGGTGGCATGTAGTTGGAACTTAGGCCATCTGAACCCGTGTCCTCAAGAACTACTCCGCCAATCTAATACATATTCTCATAATTATATTGAAAGCTGAGTAAAATGCATAAACTAGTTTCATTTACTATAACTAAAGATAATTTAAATTATACGACAAAATAAAAATCGGGGACAAACCTTTCTAGATCTATATTTCATGGACAACAAAATTGAATCCAAGTCATTGACATCATGAGGACACAACAATATGTTTGGAGGACCCCTTTTGAGACTTCAAATGAGCAACATCGTGTTTCGAAAGTAGATTACAACATGGAATGCCTAATCAAGCGAAGGAAGGGCCCAAAGTTATTTTTTCCCTTTTGACGACACAAGAAGGAACATATAATTACAAGGGTGTATCACCAAATTGATACACCCCATCTCCGAAATAGGCAGCTTCCTTGTTGGGTCACTTTTTGGCCTTTTTGTAATAAGGCCTAACCTAGACTATAAATAGTTTTTCTCTTATTTCCTTAGGTAAATTTGTATGACTATTTATATTATCATACTTTTGGGAGAGCATGAGATCTTGGGAAAGATGTTAATGATTACTGCTTAAAAATAGTTGGTTGAGAGGATGTTACGATTCTCTCAAGGTCATCGTACGAGTTTGGTGATGTCTTTGGACAACTAATTGGGGTTTTAGAATTTAATATATCATTTATCTTCAATTGGTTTCCTTGTTTATGTCTATGTTTCTATCTCTATCTCTCTATCATTTATTTATTTCATTTTGATTCCATTGTTTTCCTTTTATTTTGTGTTTATTTCACTTTATATATTTTGGATTTTATCGTTTGGTATTAGAAACGAGCTTTAGGATCATTCTCATGATTCTATTTATGGGATTTTTTTATCACAAATCAATGAAAAAAACATTTTGTTGATTTTTTAATTTAAATTTTTGAGTCGTCTTGTGTTTCTAATACTAGAATCCTATTCTTTAGTATTATTTTAGTCTAGATCTATGAAACTACCTTGTGTGGGTTTGATTTTGGAGGACCCACCACTGTTGGAGGTGAAGAAATTGAAAACTCATCAAGTGGGTTTCTAGATCAAGGTAAAATTTGAAGATCATGAGAATTGGGGTTTGTTCTCCTAAAAATTTAGGGTTTAAATCAGAAATTTGGGATAAAGCGAAGTAGAAATCCATTAGGATTTTGATTTGGGAGTTCTTTATGTTAATGATGCTCTTCATGACTTGAAGAAATTTGAAAATATATTTCCAAATCTGAAGGTATTATCTTGAAATTGGAGGCTAAAGGAATTTGTAATACCCCGTACTTTTCCTAGTTTAAATCCGTCCCTAAAATGTTAAGGGATAGCTTCCAAAATAAATAGTACTTATTTCGTATGGAATTTCTCAGATTTAGACCTCATATTTTGTGGGAAATTGAATATGCTTTCCATCAATACCAAATTCACCTAAATTCGATACGCGGTTGAAAAGTTATGTCATTTTTAAGTTGATAGTGTGCCACCTGGGCACTCAGTACGTCGCAGAGAAGGAAAAAATACCAATCGTCAATTCCAGTGGACCTCCGCAATTTTGGCGCATCACGGAGTGGTCTATTTTTCCATTTTAAAAAATACAGTAGCCCAACACGATCTTATCACGTAGCATTGATGCCCAACGCGGTTGAAATGGCATTCCAAAGGGGTACCGCGATGGCTCCGCGTCAAGGATTTTACCCAGCTCCCCTTTGTCAAAATTTTAGTGAGCCACCGTGATAGTGGCATATCGCGGTGGCCGGCCAGTTCGAAAAAATATTGCATTTTTTAGTTTCGACTTAAAGTTTAATAGGGGTGTTTTAGTCAATCCTTAAGGCCCCAATTCGTCCAAAACAAGGAATTAAACATATTCCTAGCACTTTATGCCCAATTTCATCTATTCTCTCTCAAAGTAAAACCCTTGAGCTTCAAAGCTTCTTCTCCAAGAAATCAAAATCCTCCATAGTTTCTCCAAGAAAGCTCTAAATTGTGGATTCCCATGACAAGATAATCAAGAACTCATCTTCAAGAACTCAATAGGAATCTAAAATTTAAGATTTCTTCATCTAATAATCTATCAAGGTATGTGGGGTTATGAACAAGGAAAATCTTTCGACTTTGTGCCCAAAATTATGTTTTTCAGCAAATTTATTATTATTTGAAATTAGGGTTCATACCCAATTATCAGTATTTGAAGATTATGAATTTACAAGTGATTAAATTTCAAATTGCATGACTATTTTCATATATTTATGCATGTAATGCGATTTTCTAGATTTTTCAATTTAGTTTAAGCATTATATTGTAATTCTTGACTTTATTATTTTGATATTGTTGATGTATTTTCAAAAAGCATATTGAGCATGATGATTTTCTATGAATTTACATGAGTTTGAAGCATGGGTTATTCAACGCTATTTTGAACATTGATATTTTGAGAACTTGTGCCTTTAAGAACCCTGAGATTAGCATTTTTTCAGATAATTAGATAGTATTTGATCTCCGGATCTTCAGTTTAGCTATGGAATCCACTTTACAAAATTTTTATAGTTTACAAAATTCAGATCAGTTTTATTTACAGAATGACTCAGATAAAAGTATTTTTGGTTTCGTAATGAACCATTATACTAGATTTTAAAGTGGATTTCCATCATAATGATCGTACCAGATTAAAGGGAGTATTATTTAGCACAGAGCGAGAAGTGTGAGATTATCGTTCCCTATCTTCCACAAAACTACGTAGCCAACATAGGTAAGGATTCAGATTATTCCTATTCCAATATCGGTGACAGTTACAGATGTGATCACTTAGCTCTGGTTATACTTCTTGGCAAGAGTATAACACCTCTCCCCATCGTGAGGTTTTCCCCATAGGGGAATAAAATATTGGACTCCATGTTAGCTCACATGGTTTATGTCGGTTAGAATAACCTCCCTACAGCTTAATAGTAAAGATTTTAAGAATAGTTTCAAAAAGTATTTTCCCTAATAATAAAGGCTAACAAAAAAGATTTACTGAAAAGCTTTTAAGAAAACTAAGTGTAAAGGCTCACAATTTTATTAAGATTATGCTTTACAGAAAGATAAAGGTTAGAGATTTCAGCTTTTAGATTTCAGACTTAGAAGTGAGTCCATTCTATACTTAGACAACATAATTTAAAAAAATAGAGTACTAGTACATCTTTTAGAACTAAATGTTATGGCTCACTAGATTTACAAAGTATGATTTGTTATTCATGATTTTAGATTTCAGTATTTCAGACATTCCAGCTTATGTAAGTCATTTTCATTTAGCATGCATTGTTTTATAAATTATGATAATGAGATGATGTTTTACTTATACATTTCACCCCTATATACTCAGTACATCCTCAAAGTACTGATCCACATAAATGTCTATGTGCTATATTGTCTCATAATATAGGTTCAGGTGATCAGTATCAACAACGTGAGTATTTCAAGCATCTCTATCTACATCCGACAGTAGGTGAATTCTCATAGTTCGGGGACTTATTTATTTAGATTTTACAGCTTATTAGTTTATATGGTTTAGTATTCTTTTCAGATAGTTTGAGTTAGCTGGGTGTTTGTCCCAGTGACTCTGTAGTTAGTAGTAGTAGAGGCTTATCAGACTGCTAGTTTTGATTAGGCTTATTCAGTACTGAGATTTCAGACATTACTTCAGATGTCATATTCAAATAGTTTTCCATATTTGGAATGGCTCTTATGTATATGTTTCCTTTATTCTGAGATTCAGACTTAGTAATAGGCATACAGGTTAGCTTAAGGCTATTCATAGTCTTGACCACCGTGTGACATCTCAGAATCAATTTTTGGGCCGTTACAAACTTTGTATCAGAGCCTAAGGTTTATAAGAGCCCTAGGAAGTTAGACAAGCCATGTTATGTAGATTCTTGATCATGGGTATGAAGCGTGCCATATTTATGAGCAAGAAGCTACAGAATGTTCTTAGGAAATCATATCTTTCTTTGATGATCTATCGTTCTTACAGTAGCTCTATCTACTTTTAACTCATGCTCTTACATGATAGTTGAATATGCATCTTCATTAAGATAACGCCCGTAGAAATAATAACCAACCACCCCAGCCCGCAGATCCTTTGAATGAGAATATATCCCATGCTGAGTTTAGGGTTGCCTTTCAGGCGTTGACCTAAGCTGTGACTGCCAATGTATAGGGCAATCATCACAATCAGGCTGCAATCCCACTTCAGCGGAATGAGGATCAGCAGCAGCTAGAATCAGATACTTCATAAGAATGAATCTGCCAGAGTTCTTTGGGTGAAAAGTAGGTGATTACCCAAAACTTTATTTAGATGAGGTGAAGAAGATTACCCAGATTATGTATGTTTCTAAAGAAAAAAGTGTAGAGTTAGCATCCTATAGATTGAAGGATGTAGCGTATGATTGGGTAGTAATGTGAAAGAATGGTAGAGGTGAGAAAGCTTTTCCTATGAGTTGGCAGGTTTTTCAGGATGCTTTTCTAGACAAGTTCTTCCCACATGAGATGAGGGAAGATAAGATTAAAGAGTTTTTAAACCTGAGGTAGGGCTTCATAATAGTGAAGGAGTACTGCCTTAAGTTTAATCAGTTGTCTAAGTTTGTCCTTGATACAATGGCTGATCCAAGGGAAAGAATGAGTAAGTTTGTTACTGGAGTTTCTAGATTTGTAGTCAAGGAGTGTAGGACTGCCATGCTTATTGGAGATATAGATCTTACTAGATTGATGATTCATGCTTAAAAAATTAAAGTAGAGAAGTTGAAGGGAAGAGGGAGAGGAAATAAAAAGGCTAGAACAAGGCAGTTTAAGTAAGGCCAGTCTGGGTATCAAGGAGGAAACCATTTGCAGTTTAAGAATCATTCATCTATGCCAGTACCATCTTCGGCTAGTGATTTTACTCCCAGAGGTAGACAAGAGTAGTTGAGTAAGTCTTATATGTCTAGATCCCCGAATAGTGTGAGTGGTAGGCACAGTTATCCTCCATGTGCTAGGTGTGTTAAGAATCATCCTGGTGAGTGTTTGGCTGGTCAGAAAAGTTGTTTTGGTTGTGGTAAGTTGGGTCATAGTATTAGAGATTGTCTACATACTAAGTAGGGAAGTAGAGATGTTTGTCCCCAGACTCAGGCCACTAGTGCACTAGATCTTTTAGGTCGCCCATTCACTCCTCAGGGCACTTCATCTAGAACCAGTAACGGTCAGTGCCAAAATTGGTTTTATACTGTACCATCCCATCAGAAGCAAGAAGATTCACCAGATATTGTTACTGGTATGATTCATGTCTTTTATTTTGATGTTTATGTGTTGCTAAACCTTGGGTCAAGTTTCTCTTATGTGACCTCATTAGTTGCAGTGAATTTTGAGATAAGTTCTGAAAAGATCCCTGAGCCCTTCTTGGTTTCTACCCTAGTGGGTGATTCAATTGTTACTAAAGAGATCTATAGAAAGTATCATGTCACTGCCCTTCACAAAGTCATATTAGCAGACCTAATAAAGTTAGATATGATTGACTTTGATGTTATTTTTGGCATGGATTGGCTCCATTCTTGTTATGCATCTATAGATTGTCGCACCCGAGTGGTGAAGCTTCAATTTCCAGATGAGCCAGTCTTTGAGTGGTCAAGTAATTCAGTGTCTCCCAAGAGTCATTTCATATCTTATTTCAAATCCAGAAGGTTGATTTCCAAAGGGTGCATCTATCATCTTGTTAAAGTTAAAGACACTAAGTTTGAGACTCTAATAGTTTAGTCAGTCAGTATAGTTAATGAGTTTTCTAATGTCTTTCCCAAAGATTTGCCACGGGTACCTTCCGATAGGGAAGAAAAATTTGGTATTGACCTTCTTCTAAGTACTCAACCTATTTCTATCACTCCATATTATATGGCTCTCACTGATCTTAAAGAGTTGAAAGAGCAACTCAAAGATCTTTTAGACAAAGGTTTTCATGAGGCTTAGTATTTCTCCATGGGGTGCTCCCATCCTATTTATGCGAAAGAAAGATGGTTCTTTGCATATGTGCATTGACTATCGTCAGTTGAATAAAGTTACAGTTAAAAACAAAGATCCTCTTCCTAGAATTGATGACTTATTTTACCAACTCCAAGGTGAAAGTTATTTCTCAAAGATAGACCTTAGATCCGGCTATTATCAACTTAAAGTAAGGGAATCTGATATTCTAAAGACAGCTTTCACAACCCGTTATGGTCATTTTGAATTTCTAGTCATGTCCTCCGGACTAACAAATGCCCCAACAACCTTCATGGACTTGATGAACAGAGTGTTCAAACAGTATTTGGGTATGTTTGTCTTATTCTATATCGATGATATTCTCGTCTACTCTCATAGTGAGAATTATCATGCAGACCATCTTAGAATTGTGTTGCAGACTCTTAGAGATCACTAGTTGTTCGCCAAGTTCAGGAAGTGCAAATTTTGGCAAAGGTCAGTATCTTTCTTTGGTCATATTATTTCCTGTGAGGGTATTAAATTTGACCCCCAGAAGATAAAATTAGTAAAGAATTGGCCTAGACCTATCCCTCCATCAGACATTAGGAGTTTTTTGGGTTTAGCTGGTTATTACAGATGTTTTGTTGAGCGTTTCTCATCTACTATGTCTCCTATGTATAGATTGAACTAGAAGAAAGTTAAGTTTCAGTGGTCCGATTCTTGCAAGAAGAGTTTTTAGGATTAGAAGAATCAACTCACTTCAGCCCCCGTTTTAGCATTACCTGATGGTACAAATAGTTTTGTGGTGTATTGTGATGCCTACAAAGTTGTTTTGGGTTGTGTTTTTATGTAGATAGGTAAGGTCATAGCCTATGCCTCTAGACAACTTAAGCCTTATGAGAAGAATTATCCAACCTATGATCTTGAGTTAGCTGCTATTGTGTTTGCTTTGAAAATATGGAGACATTATTTGTATGGGGTGCATGTTGATGTTTTTATGAATCATAAAAGCTTGCAGTATGTGTTTACTCAAAGGGAGTTGAATCTTCTTTAGAGAAGGTCGTTAGAAATATTGAAGGATTATGATATTAGTGTGTTGTATCATCCGGGCAAGGCCAATGTAGTGGAAGACACCTTTAGTATACTATCTATGGGCATGTTGCCCTTGTGGAGAATTATAAGAGAGAGTTAGTTTAGGAAGTTCACCGGTTAGCTAGATTGGGTGTGAGATTGGTTGATTCAGCTAAAGAGAATGTTTGGGTTCAGAGTAGTTCCGAATCTTCCCTAGTTTCGGAAGTAAAGGAAAAGCAAGATAAGGATTCAAGATTGGTCACACTGAAGGAGTCAGTTAAAGAACAAAAGATAGAGGTTTTATCGCAAGGGGGAGATGGTATGTTGAGATACCAGAGTAGTTTATGTGTGCCTTGTGTTGATGATTTGAGGCAGAGGATTATGGCGGAAGTGCATGGTGTGCGTTATTTTATTTATCCAATAACCACTTAGATGTACCGCGACTTGTGAGAAATCTGTTGGTGGAGTGGTATGAAAAGAGATATAGCAGAGTTTGTAGCTAAGTGTGCAACTTGTCAACAAATTAGGGTAGAGCACCAAAGACTTGGTGGTGCATTGCAAGAGTTTGTTATCCCTACTTGAAAGTGGAAAGAGGTAAATGTGGACTTTTTGGCTGGTTTACCCCATTTGCGTCATCAGCATGATTCCATTTGGGTTATTATAGATAGACTAACTAAGTCAGCACGTTTCTCGCCGGTTCATATGTCCTGTACAACTAAAGATTATACTAAGTTGTATATCGTAGAGATGGTTAGATTGCATGGAGTTCCTTTGTCCATTATCTTAGATAGGGGTACTCATTTTACCTCTCAGTTTTGGAGAACTTTTCAGAAGGGTCTTGGTACCCAAGTTTACCTTAGTTCAGTTTTTCATCCTCAGACAGATGGTCAGGCAGAGAGGACCATTCAAACTTTAAACGATATGTTGAGGGCATGTGTTCTTGATTTCAAAGGTAGTTGGGATGCTCATTTTCCATTAATCGAGTTTGCTTATAGTAATATTTATCATGTTACTATTTAGATTGCTCCATTTGACACTCTTTATAGGTGGAGATGTAGATCGCTAGTTGGTTAGTTCAAAGTTGGTGAGGCTGTAATGATTGGGCCAGACATGGTGTTTGAAGCCATGGAGAAAGTTCAGTTATTTAGAGAGAGATTAAAAGCAGACCAAAGTCATTAGGAATCTTATGCCAACATGAGAAGGAGAGATCTTGAGTTTGAGCAATGATCTGTTGTATTTGAAAGTTTCACCCATGAAAGGGGTGAAGGGATTTGGCAAAAAGGGGAAGCGTAGTCCCCGGTATGTCGGCCCGTTCTAGATTTTGAGTCGTGTTGGGAAGTTGGCGTATGAGCTTGAGTTACCCGCAGACTTATCCTCAGTTCATTAAGTATTCCATGTGTCCTTGTTGAAAAAGTGCATGGACGATTCAGCTATTATAGTTCCTCTAGAAAGCACAGATATTCAGAATAGCCTTTCTTACGAAGAAGTCCCTCTAGAGATTCTTGATCATCAGATTCGTAGACTAAGGAACAAAGAAGTTCCCTTGGTCAAAGTTCTGTGGAGAAATCAGTCCGTTGAGGGTGCTACTTGGGAAGCTAAAGCAAACATACATACCAAGTATCCACATCTCTTCTCCACGAACTTCGATTTAGCCGAAGGTAATAGTTTTCCTTCATTCAGTTCTTTTCCAGTTTCAGATTCAGCTATATATTTATCATCATGAGAATTCATGCACTCTCAGATCAGTTCATTAGCTCATTTTAATTTAGATTCAGTCATTCAGTTTATTTCCGTTGTGCATGATAGCTTATAGCCTCAGATTCCTTAGTACTTTCATCTTAACTAGCCACATTCGAGGACAAATATTCCCAAGGGGGAGATATTGTAACACCCCATACTTTTCCTAGCTTAAATCTGTCCCTAAAATGTTAAGGTATAACTTCAAAAATAAATAGTATTTATTTTGTGTGTAATTTCTCAGATTTAGAACTCTCATTTTTTGGGAAATTGAATAAGCTTTCCATCTATACCAAATTTGCCAAAATTCGACACGCGGTTAAAAAGTTATGGCATTTCTAAGATGACAGTGTGCCACCTGGGCACTCAGTGCATCGCGGAGATGGAAAAAATGGCAATCGTCAATTTCAGTTGAGCTCCATGATATTGGCACGTCGTGGAGTGGTCCATTTTCCCATATGTCAAAATCCAGTAGTCCAACACAATCTTACCGCATCGCATTGCTGGAAAAAATAGAATTCCAAAGGGGCACCGCGACGCTCCACGTCATAGAGTCTACCCAGTTCCCAATTTTCCAAATTCCAGTGAGCCACCGCGATTGTGGTGCATTGCGGTGGCTTGTTATTTCAAAAAAATGTTGCGTTTTTCAGTTTTGACTTAAAATTTAATAGGGGTGTTTTGGTCAATTCCCAAGGACTCAATTCATCTAAAACAAGGAATTAAACATATTCCTACCACTTTATGCCCTATTTCATCCATTCTGTCTCAAAGAAAGACCCTAGTGCTCCAAAGATTCTTCTCTTAGAAATCAAAATGCTCCATAGTTTCTACAAAAAAGCTCTAAATTGAGGATTCCTAAGAGAAGATATTCAAGAACTCATCTTCAAGAACTCAATAGGAATCCAAAATTCAAGATTTCTTCATCTAATCATCTATCAAGGTATGTGGGGTTATGAACAAGGACAATCCTTTTGCTCTTGTGCCCAAAATTATATTTTTCAGCAAATTTCTTATTATTTGGAATTAGACTTCATACCCAATTATCAGAATTTGAAGATTTTGAATTTACAAGTAATTGAATATGGAAATGCATGACTATTTTCATATATTTATGCATGTAATGTGATTTTCCAATTGAGTATATGCATGATATTGTGATTCTTGATTTTATTATTTTGATATTGTTGAAGTATTTTTAAGAAGCATATTGAGCATGATGATTTTCTATGAATTTACATGGGTTTGAAGCATGGGTTATTAAGCCCTATTTTGAGCATTGATATTTTGAGAACTTGTGCCTTTAAGCACCCCGTGATTAGCATATTTTTAGATAATTAAATAGTATTTGATCTTTGGATCCTCAGTTTAGCTATGGAATCCACTTTACAGAATTTCTTTAATTTATAGAATTCAGATCAGTTTTATTTATAGAATGACTCAAATAAAAGCATATTTGGTTTTGTAATGAACCATTAGACTAGATTTTAAAATTGATTTCAAACAGAATAAGCGCAACAGATTAAAGGGAGTAGTATTTAGCACCGAGTGATAAGTGTGGGATTAGCGTGCCCAATCTTTCACAAAATTATGTAGCCAACGTAGGTACAGATTTAGATTATTCCCATTCCAATATGGGTGACCATTACAGATGTGATCATTTAGCTCAGGTTATACTCCTTAGCAAGAGTATGATATCTCTCCCCATCGTGAGGTTTTCCCCATGGGGAATAAGACGTTGGACTTTATGTTAGCTCACATGGTTTATGTTGGTTAGAAGAACCTCCCTATAGCTTAATGGTAAGGATTTTCAGAATAGTTTCTAGAAGTATTTTCCCTAATAGTAAAGCCTAACAGAAAAGATTTACAGAATTTTTTTTAAAAAATAAAGTGTAAAGGCTCACAATTTTATTTAGATTATGCATTACAGAAAAGAGTTACAGATTTCAGCTTTCAGATTTCAGACTTAGAAGTGAGTCCTTTCTATACTTAGACAACATAATTTAAAGACAGACTACTAGTACAACTTTTAGAACTAAATGTTATGGCTCACTAGATTTACAAAGTTTGATTTGTTATTCTTGATTTTAGATTTCAGTATTTCAGACATTCCAGCTTATCTGAGTCATTTTCATTTAGTATGCATTGTTTTATAAATTATGATGATGAGATGATGTTTTACTTATGCATTTCACCCTCATATACTCAGTACATCCTCAAAGTACTGATCTACATATATGTCTATGTGCTACATTGTCTCATAATGTAGGTTTAAATTCTCAATATCAGCAGCGTGAGTAGTTCAAGCCTCTCCATCTATATCCGACAGTTGGTGAGTCCTCATAGTTTGGGGACGTATTCATTTAGATTTTGCAGCTTATAAGTTTATATAATTTAGTATTCTTTTCAGACAGTTCAAGTTAGTGATAACGCTCAACTTACACCTCAATTTAGTGTAAGGAGATCGTCGTCAATATATTTACCCAACTTTGGAGTCGGGGTCGAATCCACAGGAAACAATGTGAGTGGCGATTAAACTAGTTTGAAATTATAGATACAAGTTAAATTCAAACAATCAATATAAAAAGATAAAATGGGGGTTTAAGGTTTACAGAGAGTTAATTGTCACTTTCAATATTTTAGTGTTTGAAATCAGCCTAAATGGGAAACCAGAGCCATGTTCACCAAAGGTTTCGTGAATTGACAGATACTAGGTAATGTTAGAGATTCTCAAAATGAGTAGAATAGCAGAATATCCATGACGATTATACTATATGACTTATCTATCGACCTCACCAGACAATTTATTATCTAATTCTCTCGAACTTAGATAACTTATCTATTTCCAATATGATGTTATCTCAGGTAGATTAATCCAGTTACAAAATTAAACATTAAACAGAAGGTTGGTAGCTTTCGAGTCCCTGTTGATAATTCACGTCCTCTAGTCTATTTCTCCGTTAGAAGCAAATAAAACCTAAGGCATAACCTAATGTTTGCAACCACTAGATTTTAGTTAAAACAACAGAATTTCAAGATGTTTTACTACTCTTTGAATCCGTTAAACACCTAGTATCATATCATACCCTAATCCATGGATCCCATAACTCCGGCTAATGAAATTTTCCTCTCATGATTTGATGAACGAAATAACAATTTGAATTCATTATTATAAAGATAAACTTACGAATGGGTAGAAAACAACAAGTAGTTCCTCCGATTAATCACAAGGTAGAAACCCCAAAAATAGTTGATACGAAAACACAAGAATATTTTATGAAAGAGAGCAAAAATACGCATCTCTCCTCTTAGAGTTAGAGTTGATGTCTGATAGATGAATTATTAATCAATCAAAAACCCTAAAAGATGCTATTTATACTAAAGCCTAATGAAGGTAATAAAATAACAAAATCACAGATGGGCTCGGATTTAGGTGACAACATATTGGTGTTGATCGTCAGGCTTCTGACGGCGTCTCAGATATGTCGTCAGAAGTCATGAATTCTTAACCTGTTCTTCCTTAATTTGGCGATGTCCTCTGATGGCTTACCAGAGAAGTGACAACGTGTAGCAAATGTCGTTAGACCTTCAGCTTATTTCACCATGTTCTGTCCCACTTGACGGCATCTTCTGACAGCTTACCACACTTGTGATGACATATTGAGAATGTCGTCACCTTCATCCATCAACTCTTCTTCACTGTTCTTCCTAACGCCTTTTTCTGGTAGCTTACCACATCTCTGAAGGCTTGCAAGAAATGTCGTCAGACTCATATCAGCTCACTTGTACCAGATTTTACTCTTTTTCTCCATTGTTATTTATTTCCATGCATCTTGACTTTCCTATAAAATCTTAAGAAATAACATCAAAAACACCAATAATTACTTAAGAACTTACAATTATTTCAAGTTAAAAAGTCTTAAATGAGCTACAAAAATCTAGCACATCAACACCCTCAACTTCAAACAATTGCTTGTCCTCAAGCAACTACATAACACCATACTACGATGCTTAACCAAGAGACACATACCTATCAATTCAGCAACAATAACCATGTATATGTACAAGTTACACTACCCAAACAAGTACACAGCTAGCAATGCAACTGATGTACCCTTACAACAAATAAGTCCCTCCTCACTCATATATGAACTCAAGTATGTCAATGCGGGGACGGTTAAGAGACACTAACTCTCAGAAAGAAATTCCAATCAATGCATGTCAAATACCATATGCTTGCCCTTATTTTTATTACCAAGGTGTCCAGACAGGTAAGTTAGGATCACTATAGGTCTTTTCTTCAGCTTGTAAGGTAGGCTAAGGGCTGGTATGATATTAAATGACATTTAGAGTGACTAAGCCTCCTTGGCACTACCTTAACTTTTGGGGTTCACTTATTAACCTTTTCCTTCTTTTTCTCATTTTCCTGATCACACATTATTCAGGATGGATGTGGCTTTTCTTTTTCATTCTTTTTCATTTCTTATTCTTCTTCCACACCACCCAGCTTTTTATTCTTTTTCACTTATTCTTTTCCTTTTATTCTACCTTTCTTCATACCCAGTTTACATCATGCACCCCTATGATAGCCACCCTTAACTTAGGTTGTTTACCTAAGTCAAGGTGCACAGTGTCCAAGAAGGACCAGGGCCAAAACAGGTTCATTATGATCTAAACGGGAAGGTGATAGGTGTCATAGAAAAAAATGGTCAATTCAGGATCAAAATAGGGATCAAGAGATATCATGCATACAGGGAAATTCATTTAGGCAAAAAAGTGACTTAAAAATCAAAACGACCTATGATCCTTTCCTAACCCCTATATTTCAACCAAGGTAAGACTAACCGGGCAAGTTCTAGATTCAACATACACAGGGAATTGAGTTAGACCTCACACACACATGGCACAATGGTACATCACAAGCTACTACCCATTCGGTTCATGCAATTGTTAGTAGTGATTATCATGTCCCTAGTACTAATGCCATAAAAAAATTCATAGTAGCCACATATAAATGCATATCACATAGTTATAAAACAGACCAACGGAGAGGTGTTTATCAGTCTTAAAAATCAACAAAAATATGTCAACTACTCTAGATACTTACTTTTCTCCAGTTAACCACAATACATCACAAAACAAACACAATACGCCAAAACATGTCGGCTCTACTAGGAACAAGACTCCGAGGAAAAGAGGAACGATAACAAAAACCCCAGGAGGACATCACACCCACAAGTAGCCCTACCCTTAAATTAATATCATGTAGTGTTCCCAATGCGTCAATCCAAAACAAGAGAGTTAGAAACATACCTGTGGCACCATGGGTGAGAAGATCTGATGTCAATCATACAATACAAATACAAATAACAAAATACCTTAGGTTGCCTCCCAAGAAGCGCCTGGTTTAACATCGCGGCACGAATCAATTATCTTGACTACTAAGACTTCATCAAGATACCTTGTTAATAATTATTTATGTCTCCACTTGGAGGATTTGAAACGTCGGCCCAACTTTTGATCAATACATCTTCGGGGTGTTTTGGGCAAATGTGAGGGCGTGACGAGGAATGTTTTATCACGCCACTTTGAAGACTTGAACTGCTTGCCCAATTTTGCATCAAACTTTCATGTGGGCTCATTTGGCAACGATGAGGATCTTAAACAACCACTAAATAGACATCGATATTTAAGCTCCTTGGCCTTCAATAATAGGGTTGTAGTATACCCTTTTGGAAGGACAAACTAAAAAATGTAAGAATTTTCCTCCTCATTTTCAAAATTCATCATTTACTTGGGTGATTTGACTTTCATCACATCCACTAAGCACAATATTGAAAAGTGATTCGAATGAGGACTAACCCTCAATTTTGGAATAACTTCCCTATTAGTATTTTTACCCCGAAATGGACTAGAGTCTTCACGAGGGTTGTGCTTAATTTCTTCTTTTGACTATAATACCATTTCCTCATCCTTGGCATCTTCATTAATGAATGGTTCAGTTGGTTGGGAAATCACCAAGGTTGCTCAACATCAAGCTCATCATCAACATCAGATTCTTGCTCTTCATCCTCACACTCTTCCATTATTTTAAATGATTCCACAGATAAGATATCATTAAACATAATGTAAAAGAGTTCTTTGGATGATTGACCTCTATATCCATCTCCTTATGATTGGCCTTATGTCTTGATGCATATAACATATGATATCATATGTTTCTTTCTGGAGATCCAACATTCTTTGCAACATAGCTTCCATGCCACTCTTTCTGGTGCTTCGTTCTTCCTTTTCTTGACCATAAGACCTGTCAGATGCATAAGAAGAACTAGAATTTAGGTTAGCACAATAGGGGAGGGGTAATTTAGGCAATCACTCCAATGTCCATCTTGACCATCACATAAAAAACAATCATACTCCCGATAGGATGGAGATAGGGCACACATCTCTCTCCAGGGAGCATATCCATAGTCTTGCCAAAAGTAGGGTCTATCACAATATGGACATGGATCATCCAAAAAAGATTTCCAACCATCAAACTCACATTCATTCCATGATGCCATAGTAAGAAATAAGAAAAAATAAAGAAAATCTACCTAACACACGAAACAAAGGAAATCACAAACAATATTTACAAGTTCGAATTCAAGCAAGTAAGGTAAAATTCCAAACCAACTCAATACGCCAAATTGTTCCCCGACAGCGGCGCCATTTTTGATAACGCTCAACTTACACCTCAATTTAGTATAAGGAGGTCTTCGTCAATATATTTACCCAACTTTAGAGTCGGGGTCGAATCCATAGGGAACAATATGAGTGGCGATTAAACTAGTTTGAAATTATAGCTATAAGTTAAATTCAAATAATCAATATAAAAAGATAAAATGGGGGTTTAAGGTTTACAGAGAGTTAATTGTCACTTTCAATATTTTAGTGTTTGAAATCAGCCTAAATGGAAAATCAGAGGTATGTTCACCAAGGGTTTTGGGAATTGACAAATACTAGGTAATGCTAGAGATTCTCAGAATGAGTAGAACAACAGAATATTCCTGACGATATACTATCTGACTTATCTCTCGACCTCACCAGACAATTTATTATCTAATTCTCTCGAACTTAGATAACTTATCTATTTCCAATAGGATGTTATCTCAGGTAGATTAATCCAGTTACGACATTAATCATTAAATAAAAGGTTGGTAGCTTCTGAGTCCCTGTTGATAATTCACGTCCTCTAGTCTATTTCTCCGTTAGAAGTAAATAAAACCTAAGTCATAACCTAATGTTTGCAACCACTAGATTTTAGTTAAAAAAACATAATTTCAAGATGTTTTACTAGTCTTTGAATCCGTTAAACACCTAGTATCATATCAAACCATAATCCATGGATCCCATAACTCCGGCTAATGATTTGATGAATGAAATAACAAGTTGAATTCATGATTATAATAATAAACTTACGAATGGGTAGAAAATAATAAGTAGTTCCTCCGATTTAATCACAAGGTAGAAACCCCAAAAATAGTTGATACGAAAGCATAAGAATATTTTATGAAAGAGAGAAAAAATACGTGTCTCTCCTCTTAGAGTTAGAGTTGATGTCTGATAGATGAATTATTAATTAATCAAAAACCCTAAAAGATGCTATTTATACTAAAGCCTAATTAAGGTAATAAAATAACAAAATCATAGCTGGGCTCGGATTTAGGTCACGATATATTAGTGTTGATCGTCAGGCTTCTGATAGCGTCTCAGATATGTCATCATAAGTTTTACCTTCTTAACCTATTTTACCTTACTCTGGCGATGTCTTCTAATGGCTTACCAGAGGAGTGACGGCGTGTAGGAAATGTTGTCAGACCTTCAGCTTATTTCACCATGTTCTACCCACTTGATGGCATCTTCTGACGGCTTACCACACTTGTGACTACATATTGAGAATGTCGTCACCTTTATCCAATAACTCTTCTTTACTGCTCTTCCTGACGCCTTTTTCTGGTAGCTTACCACATCTCTGACGGCTTGCGAGAAATGCCGTCAGACTCATATCAGCTCACTTGTACCAGGTTTTACTCTTTTGCTTTATTGTTATTTATTTCCATGCATCTTGACTTTCCTAAAAAATCTTAAGAAATAACATCAAAAACACCAATAATTACTTAAGAGCTTACAATTATTTCAAGTTAAAAAGACTTAAATGTGCTACAAAAATCTAGCACATCAGTTAGCTTGGGGTTTGTCCTAGTGACTCCCTAGTTAGTAGTAGTAGAGGCTTGTTAGACCACTGGTTTTGATTTAGCTTATTCAGTATTGAGATTTCAGACATCATTTCAGATGTTATATTCAGATAGTTTTCCGTATTTAGAATGGATCTTATGTCTATGTTTCCTTTATTATGAGATTCAGACTTAGTACTAGGCAGATAGGGTTAGCTTAAGGCTGCTCATAGTCTTGAGCACCGTTTGACAGCTCGGGATTAAATTTTAGGGAATTACAAACTTTGTATCAGAGCCTAAGGTTTATAAGAGTCCTAGGGAGTCAGACAAGCCGTGTTACGTAATATCTGGATCATGGGTGTGAAGCGCACCAAATTTATGAATAAGTGGCTATAGAATGTTCTTGGGAAATAATATCTTTCTTTCATGATCAATCATTCTTATAGTATCGCTATCTACTTTTAACTTGTCCTCTTATTTGATAGTTGAATATGCCTCTTAATTGAGTTAACGCCCACAGAAATAATAACCAGCCACACAAGCCTGCATATTCTTTGAATGAGAATATATCCCAAGCTGAGTTTATGGATACCTTTTAGAAATTGGCCTAAGATGTGACTGCCAATGTATAAGGTAATCATTAGAATTAGGCTGCAGTCCTACTTCAGCAGAATGGGGATTTGGCAGCATCTAGAATTAGAGATTTCACGAGAATGAATCCTCCTGAGTTCTTTAGGTCAAAAGAAGGTGAAGACCCACAACTTTATTTAGATGAAGTGAAGAATATCACCCAAATTATGCATGTTTCTGAAGAAAAGAGTGTAGAGTTAGCATCTGATAGATTGAAGGATGTAGAATATGATTGGGTAGTGATGTGGAAGAATGGTAGAGGTGAGAATATTGTTTCTATGAGTTGGCAGGTATTTCAGGATGCTTTTCTGGATTGGTTCTTCCCATGTAAGATGAGGGAAGCTAAGAGAGAAGAGTTTATGAACCTGAGGTAGGGTTTGATGACAGTGAAGGAGTACTACCTTAAGTTCAATCAGTTGTCTAAGTATGCCCCTGATACGATAGCTGATCCTAGGGCAAGTATGAGTAAGTTTGTTACTGGAGTGTCAAGATTGGTAGTCAAGGAATCTAGGAATTCCATGCTTATTAGAGACATGGATCATGCTAGATTGATGATTCATGCTCATTAGATTGAAGAAGAGAATTTGAATGGAAGAGAGAGAGAAAACAAGAAGGCTAGAATAGGGCATTTTGATTATGGCCAGTCTAGGTCTCAAGAAGGAAATCATTCGTAGTTTTAGAATCTTTCATCTTTTCCAGCACCATCTTTGGATAGTTCTCCTACTCTCAGAGATAGACAGGACCAGTGGGGTAAGTCTTTTATGTCCAAATCCTAGAATAATGTGAGTGGTAGTCCCAATTATCCTCTATGTGCTAGGTGTGGTAAGAATCATCCTTGTGAGTGTTTGACTGGTCAGAAAAGTTGTTTTGGTTGTGCTAAGTTGGGTCATGGTATTAGAGATTATTCTCATTCTAAGTAGGGAAATAGAGATGTTCGTCCCCAGACTTAGGACACTAGTGCGCCAGTTCCTTTAGGTTGTCCAGTCCCTCCTTAGGGCACTTCATCTAGTACCAGTGGCGTTCAGGGCCAGAATTGGTTTAATGCTTTACCATCCTATCAAGAGCAGGAAGATTCACCAAATGTTGTTACTGGTATGCTTTGGTCTTTCATTTTGATGGTTAAGTATTGCTAGACCCTAGGTCGAGTTTCTCTTAGGTGACCCCATTAGTTGCAGTAAATTTTGAGATAAGTTTTGAAAAGATCCCTGAGCCCTTCTTCGTTTCTACCCCACTGGGTGAGTCATTTTTTTCTAAATAGATTTATAGAAAGTTTCTATCGCTATCTTTCATAAATTCATATTAGTAGACCTAATAGAGTTAGATATGGTTGACTTTGACCTTATTCTTGGTATGGATTGGCTCCATTCTTGTTATTCATCTATAGATTGTCTCACCCGAGTGGTGAAGTTTCATTTTCCAGATAAGCCAGTCTTTGAGTAGTCAAGTAATTCAGTGTCTCCCAAGAGTCATTTTATATCTTATTTCAAATCCAAAAGGTTGATTTCCAAAGGGTGTATCTATCATCTTGTCGGGTTAAAGACACTAAGTTTGAGACTCTAATAGTTCAGTCAATTAGTGTAGTTAATGTGTTTTCTGATGTCTTTCCCGAAGATTTGCCAGGGGTACCTCCCAATAGGGAATTAGAATTTGATCTTTACCTTATTCCTGATACTCAGCCTATTTTAATCCCTCCATACTGTATGGCTCCCACTGATCTTAATGAGTTGAAAGAGTAACTCAAATATGTTTTAGACAAAGGTTTCATATGGCCTAGTGTTTCTTCATGGGTCGCTGCCGTCCTATTTGTGAGAAAAAAAGATGGTTCTTTGTGTATGTGCATTGAATATCGTTATCTGAATAAAGTTATAGTAAAAAACAAATATCCTCTTCCTAGAATTGATGAATTATTTGACCAACTCCAAGTTGAAAGTTATTTCTAAAAGATAGACCTCACATCCGGCTATCATCAACTTAAACTAAGGGAATGTGATATTCTAAATATAGCTTTCAGAACCCATTATGGTCATTTTGAATTTTTAGTTATGTCCTTCGGACTAACAAATGCCCCAGCAGCCTTCATGGAATTGATGAACAGAGTGTTCAAACAATATGTGGATATGTTTGTCATAGTCTTTATCAATGATATTCTCATCTACTCTCGTAGTGAGGATGATCATGCAGACCATCTTAGAATTGTGTGGTAGACTCTTAGAGATCACCAGTTGTTCTCCAAGTTCATCAAGTGTGAATTTTTTCTAAGGTCGGTATCTTTCTTTGGACATATTATTTCCAGTAGGGGTATTAGAGTTGATCCCTAAAATATAAAAATGGTAAGGAATTGGCCTAGACCTATCTCTCCATCAGACATTAGTAGTTTCTTAGGTTTAGCTGGTTATTATAGATGTTTTATTAAGGGTTTCACATCTATTGCGTCTCCAATGTCTAGATTAACCCAGAAGAAAGTTAAGTTTCAGTGGTTAGATTCTTGCTAGAAGAGTTTTCAGGAGTTGAAGACTCAACTCACTTCAGCCCCTATTTTAGCATTGCCTAATGGTATGATGGTTTTATGGTGTATTATGATGCCTCCAGAGTTAGTTTGGGTTGTGTTTTGATACAAAGAGATAAGGTCATAGCCTATGCCTCTAGACAGCTTAAGCCTCATGAGAAGAATTATCCAATCCATGATCTTGAGTTAGTTAATGTTGTGTTTGCTTTGAAAATCTAGAGACATTATTTGTATAGGCTGCATGTTGATGTTTTTATGAATCATAAAAGCTTGTAGTATATGTTTACTCAAAGGGAGTTGAATCTTCTTTAGAGAAGGTCGTTAAAAATATTGAAGGATTATGATATGAGTATGTTGTATTATCCGAGCAAGGCCAATGTAGTGGAAGATGCCTTTAGTATACTATCTATGGGAAGTGTTGCCCTTGTGGAGAATTATAAGAAAGAGTTAGTTCGGGAAGTTCACCGGTTAGCTAGATTGGGTGTGAGACTGGTTGATTCAGCTGAAGGGAATGTTTGGGTTCAGAGTAGTTCCGAATCTTCCCTAGTTTTGGAAGTAAAGGAAAAACAAGATAAGGATTCAAGTTTTGTCAAACTGAAGGAGTCAGTTAAAGACCAAAAGATAGAGGTTTTCTCCCAAGGGGGAGATGGTGTGTTGAGATACCAGAGTCATTTATGTGTTCCTTGTAATGATGATTTAAGGCAGAGAATTATGGAGGAAGTGCATGGTGCGCATTATTCCATTCATCAAGAAGACACCAAGATGTACCGCAAGTTAAGAGAAATCTATTGGTGGAGTGGTATGAAAAGAGATATAGAAGAGTTTGTAGCTAAGTGTGCAACTTATCAACAGGTTAAGGTAGAGGACCATAGACCTGGTGGTGCATTATAAGAGTTTTGTATCCCCATTTGGAAGTGGAAAGAGGTGAATATGGACTTTGTGACTAGTTTACCCCATTCACGTGGTTAGTATGATTCAATTTGGGTTATTGTAGATAGAATGACTAAGTTAGAACATTTCTTGCTGGTTCATACATCCTATACACTTAAAGACTATGCTAAGTTGTAAATTCAAGAGATAGTTAGATTGTATGGAGTTCCTTTATCCATCATCTCAGACAGGGGTACTTAGTTTACCTCTAAGTTTTGGAGAGCTTTTCAGAAGGTTCTTGGTACCCAAGTTCACCTTAGTTAATCTTTTCATCCACAGATAGATGGTCAGCTAGAGAGGACTATTCATACTTCAGTGGATATGTTGAGGGCATGTGTTCTTGATTTCAAAGGTAGTTGGGATGGTCATTTTTCATTGATTGAGTTTTCTTCTAATAACAGTTATCATGCTAGTATTCAGATGGATCTATTTGAGACTCTTTATAGGCGAAGATATAGATTTTCAGTTGGTTGGTTCGAAGTGGGTGAGGCCAATTTGATTGGGACAGACATGCTGTTTGAAACCATGGAGAAAGTTCAATTGATTAAAGAGAGATTAAAATCATTCCAAAGTCATGAGAAATCTTATGCCTATGTGAGAAGGAGAAATATTGAGTTTGAGGTTAATGATCTTGTGTATTTGAAAGTTTCACCCATGAAAGAGGTGAAGAGATTTGGCAAAAAAGGGAAGTGTAGTCCCTGGTATGTCGGCCCCTTCTGGATTTTGAGTCATGTTGGGAAGGTAGCGTATGAGATTGATTTACCTATAGACTTATCCTCCGTTTATCCAGTATTCTAAGTGTCCTTTTTGAAAAAGTGCATGGACGATTCAGCTATTATAGTTCCTCTAGAAAGCACAGGTATTCAGAATATCATTTCTTACGAAGAAGTCCCACTAGAGATTCTTGTTCATCATATTCGTAGTCTAACGAACAAAGAAGTTCCCTTGATCAAAGTTTTGTGGTGAAATCAATCCATTGAGCGTGCTACTTGGGAAGCAGAAATAGATATACATACCAAGTATCCACATCTCTTCTCCACGAACTCTGATACAACTGAAGGTAATAGTTTTTCTTTATTCAATTCTTTTCCAGTTTCAGATTCATCTATATAGTTATCTTCATGAGCATTCATGCACTCTCATATCAGTTCAGTAGCTCATTTTAATTGAGATTCATTCATTCATTTTATTTCAGTTGTGCATGATAGCTTATAGCCTTAGATTCCTCAGTATTTTCATCTCATCTAGCCACATTTGAGGATGAATATTCCCAAAGAGGAGATATTGTAATACCCCATATTTTTTCTAGCTTAAATCCATCCCTAAAATGTTAAGGTATAACTTACAAAATAAAGAGTATTTATTTCGTATGGAATGTCTCAGATTTTGACCTTCCATTTTTTGGAAAATTGAATAAGCTTTCCATCAATACCAAATTCGCCTAAATCTAATACGCGGTTGAAAAGTTATGGCATTTATAAGTTGACAGTGTGCTACCTGGGCACTCAGCGCATTATAGAGAAGGCAAAAATAGCAATCATCAATTCCAATGGACCTCCACGATATTGGCGCATCGCAGAGTGGTCCATTTTCCCACTTTTCAAAATCTAGTAGCCCAACGCAATCTTACCGCATCGCGTTGGTGGCTAAAATGGCATTCCAAAGAGGCACCGCGATGGATCCGCATCATAGAGTCTGCCCAATTCCCAATTGTCCAAATTCCAGTGAGCCACTGCGATTTTCGCGCATCACGGTGGCTTGTCAGTTTGGAAAAATATTACATTTTTCAGTTCCGACTTAAAGTTTAATAGGGGTATTTTGGTTAATCCCCAAGGCCCCAATTCGTCAAAAATAATGAATTAAACATATTCCTAGCACTTTATGCCCAATTTCATCCATTCTCTCTCTAAACAAAACCCTAGATCTCCAAAGCTTCTTCTCCAAGAAATCAAAATCCTCCATAGTTTCTCCAAGAAAGCTCTAAATTGAGGATTCCCAAGACAAGATAATCAAGAACTCATCTTCAAGAACTCAATAGAAATCCAAAATTCAAGATTTCTTCATCTAATCATCTATCAAGGTATGTGGGGTTATGAACAAGGACAATCCTTTAGTCCTTGTGCCCAAAATTATATTTTTCAGCAAATTTCTTATTATTTGGAATTAGGATTCATACCCAATTATCAGTATTTGATGATTATGAATTTACAAGTGATTGAATGTTGAATTGCATGACTATTTTCATATATTTATACATGTAATGCAATTTTCCAGATTTTCCAATTGAGTTTAAGCATGATATTGTGATTCTTGGTTTTATTAATTTGATATTGTTGAAGTATTTTCAAGAAGCATATTGAGCATGATGATTTGCTAAGAATTCTCATGAGTTTGAAGCATGGGTTATTAAGACCTATTTTGAGCATTGATATTTTGAGAACTTGTGCCTTTAAGCACACTGAGATTAGCATATTTTCAGATAATTAAATAGTATTTGATCTTCGGATCCTCAGTTTAGCTATGGAAATCACTTTACCAAATTTCTACAGTTTACAGAATTCAGATAAGTTTTATTTACTGAATGACTCAGATAAGAGCATTTTTGGTTTCATAATAAACCATTATACAAGATTTTAAAGTGAATTTCTAATAGAATGAGCGTAGCAGATTAAAGGGAGTAGTATTTAGAACCAACGGAAAGTGTGGGATTAGCATGCCCTATCTTTCTCAGAACTACATAGCCAACGTAGGAATAAATTCAGATTATTAACTTTCCAATATGGGTGACAGTTACAAATGTGATCACTTAGATCAGTTTATAATCCTTGGCAAGAGTATGACACCTATTCCCATCGTGAGGTCTTCCCCATAGGGGAATAAGACGTCAGACTCCATGTTAGCTCACATGGTTTATGTCAGCTACAAGAACCTCTCAACATCTTAATAGTAAAGATTTTCAGAATAGTTTCTAAAAGTATTTTCCCTAATAGTAAATCCTAAGAGAAAAGAATTACAGAAAAGCTTTTAAGAAAACTAAGTATAAAGGCTCACAATTTTATTCAGATTATGCTTGACAGAAAGATAAGAGTTACAGATTTCAGCTTTTAAATTTCAGACTTAGAAGTGAGTCCTTTCTACACTTAGACAACATGATTTAAAGACAGAGTACTAGTACAACTTTTAGAACTAAATGTTATGTCTCACTAGATTTACAAAGTATGATTTGTTATTCATGATTTTAAATTTTAGTATTTCAGAGATTCCTGCTTATGTGAGTCATTTTCATTTAGCATGCATTCTTTTATAAATTATGATGATGAGATGATGTTTTACTTATATATTTCACCCCCATATACTCAGTACATCCTTAAGGTACTGATCCACATATATGTTTATGTGCTATATTGTCTCATAATGTAGGTTCAGGTGCTTAGTATCAACAGTGTGAGTAGTTCGAGCATCTCTATGGACATCCGACAGTTGGTGAGTCCTCAAAGTTTGGGGAGTTCTTCATTAAAATTTTGTATCTTATCAGTTTACATAATTTAGTATTCTTTTCAGAAAATTTGAGTTAGCTAGGGGTTTGTTCCAGTGACTCTCTAGTTAGTAGTAGTAGAGGCTTGTCAGACTACTAGTTTTGATTCAACTTATTCAGTATTGAGATTTCAGAAATTATTTCAGATGTTATTTTCAGATAGTTTTCCGCATTTAGAATGGATCTTATGTCTATGTTTCCTTTATTATGAGATTCAGACTTAGTAACAGGCAGAAAGGGTTATCTTAAGACTACTCATAGTCTTGAGAACCGTGTGACATCTCGGGATTATATTTTGAGGCATTACAGTATTTCCATCATTTCCCATTACAAAGGGAGCCTCGATCACAAGTTTTATCAAATTCCGAGTTGAAATGAAAAAATTGTGAATTTTAGAAGTTCATATTTTTCTTGAGTTTTTTACAAACTCTTCGTGTCTTGAAGAATAAGAATATTCGATAAGGTTTGACAGAACCAAAAGGACAAAAATAAGGTGTTGGGTGTTGGTACAAATAGAATATTCCAAAAGAGGAAAAAGGCAAAGAAGTAAATATAGAGGGACCACATGGTAAAATTCTTGGAAGTTTCTTTGGCTGGAGGTTTTGGCTTGTGTTACTGCATAGTTTGGTGCTCCAAAGGAGAAAAACCAAAGTGATTGGCGTAGCACAGAATTGCCTAGGGCATCACATAATTTTACCCCCAAGTTCTTTAAAATTCGGTGATGCTAAAGAGTATTTTTTCATTTACAAGTGCATTTAGGCAATACCTTTCACTCCATCGCCAAAAATACCCTTAATACTTTTTACTTTGGCAATGTTATAACTTAGGTTTTTGATGCTAATTCCTACTTGGTAATACTACTGTTTAACTGTAGATCAATATGGTTATAAAACACTACGGTCCAATCTTCTTCACCCAATCTCGGATTCTAGTTCCTAATACCATTCTATTGATCTTAATTCATCTTTATTGATTCTTAAAACTCATTTTTAACTAGTAGTTATCCTACTTATTGTTGAATAGTTCATGAGACCTATTTTTCCTTAGTCCATTTCTTTTTTTCCTTTTCTAGTTTTAACTTCGTAGTTAACCTCTTAATTCAAGTCCTTTATTTATAATTGAGGCGTCCATATTTCTTTAAACAATAATCCACTTTTGCCAAGAGTAGCAATCGAGACCTTGTGTACCATTGAAGTATAAGCAATCTTCAATAATAGTCAATCCAATTATGAGGCAATCAAAGGTGTGTAAACCTGAGTGACTGTGAGCTGTTATTTTGCTAATACTGGCATTGTTTTTGTCTTTGTTGAGTGTTAATTTCTAGGCACAATGTCTTCAGATAAAGAAACTTGAATCCGATGAGAAGTGAAATATTAAAGATTATATGGGAAAATATTGGGGTTATAAATTATGCATTGGTAGTGATGGAAGGTCATTCAACCTCCATGGATAGTAATATGAAAAACATGGTCAGTAGCATGACAAACATTGAGTAATCCTTAGATTCCTTGAATTCTACTTCCCAGACTAATCCCCAAGTCTTACAAGTGAGAGGGTCCAAAATTCTATCGACCCTAGACATAATTTTGTGAAATTAGAGGGAGATGATGAATAATTTGAAGTTGATCGAAGCTTCTCTCATGTCAAGGAATTACCTTTAAGGACCTTTGAAAGAGAAACTTGTCCAAAGTGAAAACCAATTTGATACAAGGTTTGAGATAATAGGGTATGTATGTTCCTTGGTCATTTATGGGGTGAGAAGTATTAGTGTCGTTTCTTGTACAGTTGTTAAACTAATACAACTTCCCAAGTAAAGGCACCTTAATCCTTACAAGATCTAATGGTATTGTTAGCATGGTTCAATAGAGGTGATCGAGCAGAAAATCATTAGTTTTAGCATAAGAAAGTATTAAGATAAAGTGTGATGTGATGTAATGTCCTTGAGAGCATGTCATATGTTTTTTGGAACATCATGGAAAGATGATAGATCAGTCGAATATCAATAGAATTCTAATAAATAGGTATTTGTATTTGGAGGACAAAAGACTATTTTTTAGCCCTTGAAACTCGAGCAAGTGAGTAGGTACTATGAGATCATAAAAGGGTTTTAAGATGTATTAAAGAAGGATAGAGTTGAGAAAAGGGTGAGGCAATGAGAAGAGGGTGAGGTAATCTTACCTTGTGCAAAGAAGAAATGACTTGGCTCAAAGAAGAGAGTTAACTAAGAGTGATAATCCAAGGAACTATTTGAAAGAAAAGGAAAAAGGAACACTTAATTGTAGGGCTTGTCAAAATCAATCCATTGTTACCCACTAACCATGATAGTAAAGTTTTACGTAGTATCACCCCTTCTTTTATGAAGGTTTTGAACAAATATTTCCTATGGAGAATCCAAGGAGATTTCCCTACAAACACATGCCTGAAGGCATTACAGTGTTCTTCTCTATAAAATCAAACTTCAGAAAGAGTGTAGAGGAGTTGACTCAAGAAAGTAGAATTAATAAGCTCCCATGTGATGAGAACTTTCCAAAGGTGCTAATGTGATCAAACATCAAGGTGAACACCATAAACCTTATTAGCTACAAGGTAACACGGCTAACTCTTGAACTTCTATAAACTTGAAAATTCATGATGTGGCTAGAAGCCAAGAAAGTGCAAATGGTGGTTTCTCTTATGTTGAGCATAATGAGTCTATTTGTGATACTCTGATAGAACTATGTTGTATAGTCATCAAGTTCTTATCATGAGTTTCCAAATACTAATGTATCCTATAGATCATTAAATTGACTCTTCTAGTAAGATCGATTTGTGTCCACCTAGTGTTGGCACTTATAACATAAAAAGCTTCCATTAACATGTGATAGAAGTATTCACACACTAGTTCACCCTTGTGAAAATCAAGGTGAGTCTATGTTGGCATGTGGACTACCCACAACTAGTGAAGATCTGCATATTGATTGACTTATATGGACCATTGATTGCTAATTGATGAATTTTATGATGTTTTTAATGAACCAAAACTTAGTAATGACAAAGATAAAGTTGATCTTAGGAATACTCATGTAGTATTCTTAAATATATGTGGTAATTCTTTCAATGTTGATTATATTTCTTGTTCTTATCATGCGAACCTTGATAAAAAGTGTATTGAGGATAACCCCTCATTTGGTGATGACATAACCTAGGGAAAATATATTGGTCAACTCACTTATAAATCTAACCCACCACTTGAGCCTATTTGTGGTTTTCTTGATGATCCTCAAGTTAGTGATGACATTGATATAGTCAATCATGTGGCTAGAAATGATTCTTTGAGCATTTCATATGATGAAGATTCTATTACTAGGTTTGCTCATAGATATCACATGGATGAAAATGATTTGAGGAATGACATTTATTTCTTTGAGAGTGTACTTGTGAGATTTACTTCCGTATCTTTGGTTGTTGATCCTCAGAAGCAAAAATCTCTTGTTGGAAAATGGTGAGATTACTTCTACTTTAATGCCTACTGATAAGCATTTTGATGCGCTTAAAAAGAAGGATAGTAAGCTTAACATTCACATATTATCCTACTTCTTTAAGTTCATTTAGAATATAGTAATGAGTGAAGATCATGCTAACTATCAAATTGTTGATAGTGTCCTTTCACTTTTGCAAAAGGATAATAATTTGCATAAATATAACTTTGATTTACTTGACCATTTGATAAATCCAACTAGTGATTGTTTTATGTCGATGCTCTTGATTGTGATCCTTTTTATGACACCTCAAATTTGTCTAATGAATATGGAGATGACTTACTTGATTATTATAGAGAATTGAGCCATGATTTCCTTGATGTTAATTATGGTTTGTGTAAAATTAGGAATCCTTCATATGGTAAATAAAGTGTTATTTGTCTTGAAATTGTAAATTTTTGTGTATTCAAATTATTGAGGATACAAATGGTGATGAGCTTGAATCTAATAGTGACTATGCACATGTGAAAACCGTAAGTGAAGATAACTGATGTGATACTTTTATATCCTCTTTATTTTCTTATGATATTTCCTATGGTTGTTTAAAGAGTGTCTTTTTGTTATTGTATCACCCTTGGGGAAAATGGGTATTGAATTGACCCATGATAATGGATACTTCTTTCATTTTACTTCGACAATTATTTAGAGAATGGTGGTTTTCAAATATCCAACTTTATGCCTAGTCAATATGACAAGCAGAAATTGATTGAGGTTGTTGGCAACCTTCCCTACAATTAAAAGTCTTTCTTAAGGATTTATAATCCCCTTGATAGACCTAAGTTGTGTATTGGATAGATTTCCAACAAATAAGAATTCTCATTTAAGAAGAAGAGTGATGAGGGCAATCTCTTACCGTATACTATGCAAAAGTATTTAACCAAAAGGGTGGAAAATCATTTTTAAATCTTGGTGTATGTGCATGATCCTAAAGGTATAACTTGCTCTCTTTGTGAACTTGATTTCTTAGTTGATTTGTTTTTGAAGTCTTACCAAGAGAGGAATCTTATGAAGAATTACCAACAGATAAGACCTTATGGAACATCAACTAGGTATGAAGTGACTTCTAGTATCTCCTTCAAGAAAGGTATGTATTCGTGGATCATGATTATTCTTGTGTTTTTAAAGACATAGAGGTCACATATCTATGTGCTGAACATAGTAATAACACTTTCTTTCATTCATGTGATAATTGCATAGTGTTATTACTTGATTTCATTGTGTTCATAAATGTAATATGATTACAAATGTGTGTGGGTGAATCCTTCGTATTTAACCCTAGTGATGATTTGGGTATAATTCCATTCTTGATGATAGTTAGTGCATTAAGAGGATTCTTAAATTGGAAAAACCTTGTTTATGACCTTTCTCTTATCTATGAGGATTATCATATTAGTCTTAACTTAAAAGGGATCTTATGCTTGTATAAACAAATAACTAATATGGGTTTTCGTGTATGTTTGACTAGCTACCATGGTTCTTTCAATTTTTTATTTAGTCAAAGTTTCTTGAGTAGCCAACTAGTTTTTATTTTGTGGGGTTAAAACCCCTTGGATGAACATTATAATTCTTGGTTATACACTAAGTATGTGCATCCTCAGTACGGTGATAAAAATTTTATTACTAACACTGACTCTCATGCTTTATAATATAGTGGTTATTTATTTTCCCTATGGTTTTTCTTGGTTCAAATTTGAGGATGAATCTCTTTCAAGAAGAAGAGGATGATACAATCCAAATTTGTACCAATATTGCTATACCTATATTTCAAGGCAAACATAATGGGATTTAATCCATGGACATCATGAGAACATAAGAACATGTTTGGAGGATATCTTTTGAAAATACGAATAAGCAATGTCATGTTTATAAGGTGTCTTGAAGCATAGATGGACCAACCAAATGAAGGAAGAGGCAAATATCATTCTTTCCCTTTTGTAAAAACAATTAGGGATCACTAATTACAATGGTGTATCGCAAATTGACATTCCCCATAGCCTAAATGGAAAGCTTCCTTGTTGGGTAACTTTTGGACCATTTGAAATAAGGACTAGCCTAGACTATAAATAGCTTGTACTTTATTTTCCTAGGTAGACTTTTATGAATATTGAAATTATGAGACTCGTGAAAGAGAATGAGAGCCTTGAAAAGTTATTGTTGATTATTGCTCGGAAATGGTTGGTTGCAAAGGCGTTACGATTCTATCAAGGTCATCATAAATGTTAGGTACTTTCTTTAGATTATTCATTCGGGGTTCTATGATTTAACATATCATTTAGTATCTATTGATTTCCTATGCTTTATTTATTGCATTTTGATTCCATCAATTTCCTTCATTTTTTATTTTATCCTGCATTTGGTATTGTATCATCATGGAACAAGTTATATGTAATTAAATATCTATAAAAATCATGATAACATGATATACCGAATACTTGTATGAAATTATTCTTCAATTAGATGTTTCATGCAAATTATTTAAGAACTTTGAATTGTGTGTTCATAACACGACAACATAAACAAAAGCATTGCTTAAAACCATGCATAAACTAATGTTCATTATCTTAAGATATTTAGAAACAAAATTATAGAAGAAAATCATAAAATAGTGATAATTGGGACCTTCACCTAATTCATGAATTCCATAAAAAATGAACTTGAAAAATATTTTTGGGCATGAGGATACGAGGGTGAAAGAATACCCTTATTGAATACCCACAATCCTAAAATTTAAAGAATTAATTCTAAGAACTTGAACTTGGAGCTTTTGGAGTAGAACAATAGCTTTTTAGGACTTGAAAGAAAAAAAATCATCTTCTATTATGTTTTTCTAAAATTGGTTGAGAAGTAAAGGGTCAACTAATTACATTTATTCCTTTAAAAATGTAACGCCCCAAATTTGGTAACCGAAACACTACACGATGCTCATGACCCCGAGGGACCACAAGCTAACTCATGATTGATATCTGTACCTGAACACAGCATAATATACTGTACAAATACGGAAATAGTAGGCTGAAACATGCCATAAGATTCAAAATTGAAAAACATCTAATAGAATCATATCTGAATAATATGTCACGACAATTCAAAAACTGAAACAACGTCTAAAAATACTGAAGTCTGAATCTAGTCTGAAATCCTCTAACTGATCGAACTGTCTGAATAAGGAGTTGATGGGACATGTCCCCAACTAACTCCATCTACTGAAAACTAAGATGAAATAATGAAATAAATAATCATATCGTCCTCGAATGATGAGGACTCACTACTAAATCTGGCTGCTGAAATCTGGAATGCTACTGATGCTTTGGAGGTCGTTCTTCTGAACCTATGGTATAAAATACAATAGCGCAAATACATCAGTACGATTGAATGTACTGGTATGCATGCAAGGTAGGCTGAATGAAAAAGGGTTCAAATACATGAACAATGCTAACTGACTGTATAACATGAACGAGAGAATACATGAATGAATAAGTGAATGTGACTGAATTCATGATGGTACTGACTACTTAGTCTGATTACTGATAAGATGAGTCACTGATAACTGATACTAAGAGACTGTATCTGATAGGCTAGGTCCTGATGGAACTAACTAAGTTCTGTACTATTCTAAGTTGACTACATTTGACAATATTGAAATTCTGAAGTACTATCTGAGTTCTATTACTGAGACTGAGACAGAAACTGTAACTGTGGGAAGTTGTCATCCAACCAACATTCCCATAATACGCTATTATGGCTGAGTTGGGGTCCAATCTGTAACCCCAATTAGAAGGGTGTCAATACCGTGCCACTGGTAAGGACAAACTGTGAGTGACCCTCATATAACAGGTTACTCTAATAAGAATGGTGTGACCCTTATATAACTGGTTAGGACATCTCATCTACCCTCATATAATAGGTTATAATGTCTTAACCTACGTTGGTTACATAGTTCTAGAGTGAAAAGATTGCTTCTAAGAATCACACCCTCTAATAACAGGTGAGTTCCCATACTTGGGCTCACTCGGTGCTAACTCCTACTCCCATCTAAATAGACACTAAACATGATTAACTGAATTGAACTGGACTGAGTTCATGGAGTTCCATTGACTGAAAGAATACTACTGAGATTACTGAGCTTTCTGAGATTTACTGGGATTACTGAGTTTACTGAATTTTCCTGAGTCACATAACTGGCTGAATTCTACTGAACATGGCTTAACTGAGGATAACGTTAAAACATGACATTGACTTTAGGCACATAGCTAAATTGTCAGGTATAAGTACCACCAGGACTCGATAAAAGGAAACTGACAAGGCGTGACATTCTTGAATATATGACCAACATCAACAATCCATAATACAATAGGTTGGGGATTTCATGAAGTGTATGGTTATCAAAAACATATACATGAATAGGATTGCATGTAAACATGATATAATTTCATAAGGCTAATTCATGAGCAATCGAACAAACATTTACAAGGCATATTTATAGCATGGGAGTTCTTTGAACATAAGGGTAAAACATGAATCCATCACTTAAGTCACAATTGAACTATATTACATGATTTCTAGTCTTCTAGGCATTTTATCAAATACCTTACATGCACCACTTAGGGAATAGGTATAATCATCTATTAACACATCATAAACGACTCAATTCATGGATTTAAACTCATATACTAACGTAATTTCTAAAAAACAAATAAAGATTCCAACTTGGGAATCATACAACAACAACCATATGAATATAATCAACACATAGAATGAATATCATAATTCATAGTTTAAATTTTGATTCTTGGGCTTCATGGACGAAAGAAATCCATGAATGAACACTATGTATACCTGAGAAAGGAAACCTTGAAGGTTCTTGGAGTCCGTGGATGGATTTCTTAAGATTAACCTTGATTTTCAAGGGATAGAGTTTTGTTTTCTTGAGAGAGAATGTTTTTAATTTTGGGTAAAAAGTCAATAATAAGTAGCTGCTAAGGATGTTTTAGGGCTTAAATCCCACATCTGGGTGGAATAAAAGCATGGGAAAAGACCTATTTATCACTAGACAAAATATTTAATTTTCATCAAAATTTCCCGACTTGTCAGGCTGGCGTGACGCGGAGCTATCGCACTGTGTCTTTGGAAAATGACAACTGGGAAATTTCGTGGTGGCGTGATGTGGTGAAATCACGCTACAATACTGATGGGACCTGGAAGTTCACCGCGACGCAGTGGTATCGCGCTGAGACACTGGAAAAAGGATAATTCCGAATTTGAGCCTTGGCGTGATGCGCCATAATCGTGGAGGCTCACTGGATTTTGATGATTTCCATTTAGGCATTCTCCACAATGCGTTGATGGCTCAGGTGGCATACTATCTTACTAAAATGGCTCTAACTCTTCGCCCGGGTGTCAGATTTTGGAAAATTTGGTATCGATGGAAAGCTTATTCAATTTTCCACACAACAAAAAGTCAAAATCTTGAAAAACACATGGATGAAAGTGTATTCATATTTAAATCATGACTTTAACATCTTCAGGACGAATTTAATCTAGGTAGAAGTACGGGGTATTACAAAAAAATACCCTTAAAATGATATAAAATAGGTATACAAAATAGGGGGAGTAGGAAAATAAACCTATTAAAATGTAACTATTTTTATTCTACAAAATTATCATGTGTCATAAGACAGACCATCATGTCTGACCATGACTGATCATTAGAATTGTTTTAACTAAGTACGATTTTCTAGGACTGGGAATAATTAGGACACAATAGCTTATCATCACTTATGATGGGTTATTGTGTGGACTCATTGCATAAAACCCTAAACTATAAACCACTAGGTCCTCATAAATATGAGTAACCCAATGAGTCAGCTCAGCTGATGATGATTCATCATCTACGGTGATCACTACAGGGACATTCTTTCAATTTACAATACTTTAGGATATTTAACTCAGAATGAGTTAAACGACGGATTATCGTTACTTGAAATAACTCATCCATGGTTTGTTTTTCACTTGAAAGAATATCACTTTTTGTGACTTTTTAGCTAACATTCAGGATGCCTTGCCCGATAAGTCATTAGCAGTGATGAAGACCCATTGCCGAAGTCTATCTATGAAGAATTTTATGATTTTCTATGCTAAGTATGAGACATAAACTTAAGGACTTTTGGGGTGTAACAATATCTCTTCCTTGGGAATATTCATCCTCACATAAAGATTAACTAGGCTAAAAAGATAGAAATACTAAATAGGAAAATATTACCTCAAGATGGAACTGAAAAAGAAGGGAATATATCAGTGAACTTGGTTATCATATTATGTTATGCTTCACAAGTATCTCCTCAACTATCTAATTACTCTAATGGAATTTTACTAAAGCAACTTCTTTTGTTCCTCAACTAACAAACCTGATGATTAAGAATCCTGACAAAAACCTCTTAATAAGAGAGAATATTTTTCATGCCCACACTCTATAAAGGCACAACTAAAGCAAGATTAACAATGCATTTCTTCAATAGAGATAGTGCACCGATGCTAAATTTGCAGGAAATCCATCTCATAGGCCATATTGCCAATGGGCCTCGAAATCCTATAAGTACCAACATATCTGGGACCGAGTTTCTTTTTTTTTTCTAGAACTCATCACCCCTTTCTTGAGTAAAATATTTAAATAAATTGAATCATTAATGGTGAACTTAAGCTCCCATCTCCTCACATTTGCAAAAGATTTCTAACAAATTTGAGTAATTTTCATCCTCTCTCTAATTAGATAAACTATCTCCATATCCTCATGAATTGAATCAGGACCAACCAAGAAATATTCACTAACTTTAAACCAACTAATAGGATATGTACACCTCTTACTATAAAGTTCTTCAAATGAGGATACCTAAATACTAAAATAATACCTATTATTATAAGCAAACTCAATAAAAGAAAAGTGATCATCCCAAATGATTTTTAAGTCAGACACACAAGCTCAAAATATATCCTCTAATGTCTAAAAAATTTTCTCTACTTTACATCTATGGGTGAAAGTTATACTGAGATGAGCCTGTATACCTAGACCCCTCTAAAAGGAATTCTAGAGATGCAAAGTATATTGAGTACCTCTATCTAAAATGATAGTCAAGGGGACTCCATGAAACTTAATATGTATGGTCACTTTGAGTTTCTAGTGATGTCTTTTGGGTTGACCAATGCCCCGACGACATTTATGGATTTGGTGAATAGGGGTTTTTAATAGTTTTTAGATCTATTTTTCATTGTATTCATATATGAAATTTTGGTGTACTCTAAGAGTGAGGTGGATTATGTTGATCACCACCACACGGTGTTACAAACCTTGAAGGAACAGTAATTGTATGCAAAATTCTCTAAATGTGAGTTTGGGTAGAATGCTGTCACTTTTCTGGGTCACATTATTTCTAATAAAGGGATCATGGTAGATCCACAGAAGATTACTCTGGTTAAGAAGTTGCCTAGACCCGTGACTCCAACTAATAGTTGGAGCTTCTTGGATTTAGAAGGTTATTATAGGTGATTTGTGGAAAGTTTTTCTTTTATAGCTGCCGCATCGACTAAGTTGACTCATAATAAAGTAAATTTCTTATGGTTTGATGCTTGTTAGGGTAGTTTTGTGAAGTTGAAGGATAAGCTAACTTCGTCCCCAATTTTGACGTTGCCTGAAGGCACTGTTGGGTTTGTAGTTTATTGTGATGCATCTCATATGGGAATTGGTTGTGTTCTGATGCAGCATAGTAAGGTGATAGCCTATGATTCTTGGTAATTTAAGGTGCATGAGAGGAATTAACCTACTCATGATTTAGAATTGTTAGCTGTGGTATTTGTGTTGAAATTTAGCGTCACTATTTGTATGGCGTTCATGTGGATATCTTTTTTGATCATAAAATCCTGTAGTTTATGTTCACTCAGAAAGAGCTTAACCTCAAAGGAGATGGCTTTATCTTCTCAAGGACTATGACATAAGTATTCACTACCATCTAGGTAAAGCTAATATAGTTGTTGATGCTATTAGAAGGTTATCCATGGGATTCTAGCTCATGTGGATAAGAAAATATAGAAGTTGGTAAAGGATATTAACCATTTGGATAACCTTGGAGTTTGCCTCTTTGATATCGATGATGGTGGTGTGTTCATTTAGAAGTTGGCACAATTGTCTCTTTGTGATAAAATCAATGAGAAGCAGATGTTAGATCCTGTCTTTTTAAGGATCAAGGGTGATATTGGTGGGAAGAAAGTAATGTCCTTTAAGATTAGTGGGGATGGTACCTTTTGGTACTAAGAGAGGTTTTGTGCTCCCGACGTCGATGGTTTGCAAGAAAAGATCTTTGTTGAGGCACATGAATCATGCTATGTTGTTCATCCTGGTTCGACGTAGATGTATCATGACCTTAAGGATATGTATTAGTGAAATGGTATGAAGAGGGATGTGTCTAATTTTGTGGCCAAGTGCATGGTGTGTAAATAAATAAATATTGAGCACGTAAGGCTCAGATGATTATATCAAGAGATTGAATTATGTGAATGGAAATAGGAAGTGATCAACATGGATTTTATTACTGATATTCCTTAGTCTCAGAATTAGTTTGATTCAGTTTGGGTCATCGTAGATAGGATGGAAAAATTAGCTCAGTTTTTGCCAGTGAGGACTAACTTTTCGACTGAGGATTATGCGAGGTTGTACCTCTATGAGATTGTGAAGCTATATGGGGTACCTATTTCTATCATATTTAACCATGGTACACAGTTTTTATCTCAATTTTGGTAGTTGTTTAAAAAAGGATTGGTGACTAAGGTTAGTCTGAGTACTTCTTTCCACCTGCAGATGGATGTGCAAGAAAAAAGGAATATTTGGATGTTATAGGATATGCTTTGTCCGTGTACGATTGACTATGGAGATAGTTGGGTTGAGCATCTACTTATTAGGTGTAGATCTCTTAATAGATTATTTGAGCTTGGTGAGTTGGATATGGTTGGCCTAGACTTGGTCTACCACGCTATGGAAAAGATAAAGGCAATTCAAGAAATTCTTAAGGCTTCCCAAAGTCATGAAAAGTCCTATGTGGATGTAAGGCAAAAAGACTTAGAGTTTGAGGTTGGGTATAGGGTATTCCTAAAGGTGTCTCCCATGAAGGAAGAAATGTAGTTTGTGAAGAAGGGGAAGTGATACGGGATTGACAAGGGAAGCACGAAACAAACACCAAATCAGTCCACTAATCTTAAGGATTCGAGGACCAAGATGGAGACCTCACTCGGATTCGCTACCAACAACAAGAATACAAGATACAAGAGTATATTTTAACACCAAAACAGTTACAAAACGTGATGAACAAGATGAACAACAATAATACAAGTTTCGGATTCAACGAAGACCCCAAAACAGTCCACTACACAACACATACATGATTTGCAAGAAAAATAAAGATAGATAGTGAGACCAAGATTATTACAAGATTAAGAACCAAGTGTATTTCAACACTAACACCTAATGAATGTAACAATCAAAACCACACTCTTACGGTGACCACCAAGGGATTGAACTCGCCTCAAGATCTACCGTTTCCAAGCAAAGATCAATATTGGCTTTTCCAAGCCCTATGCTAAAGATGACTTTTCCAAGTCCTACAACTAAGGGTGTTACACTCTGAAAGAGAGAAGTTATGTCTTTCAATTCTTCATCCTTCAAAATCTAGTGAAAATAAGACTAAGGGGGCCTATTTATAATATATTACAAATGAAGATAACAAGACCACTTTGCCCTTAATGAGAGGGGCGGCCATGGTGTGTAAATACACCATGTGTAATGTCCAAAATACCCTTAATTAAGGTCCAAAACCGTGAGTCCTCAACCTTAAATTCTCCAAGAAATCTTCCACACGCGAGATTGCTTTAAGTTATGCTCAAAACGGGTCCTCCATGCATGTTCTTGTTTTCTCGAGGTGACCAAGTCTTGAGTCTCTATGTGTTGGCCTCCAAAAATGTCATCAAAAGATAAGATGGCCATTTGTCCCGTATCATCCTCCTCTTCTTGAAAAGGATTCGACCTCGAATCCAAACCTTGCAAAACCGAAAAGAGGACCAACAAATGCAAACTCCTCATGGCATGAGGGTTAGGGTTAGCATAACAAATCATCTCAACATGCCAAGGTTGCACATATTTGCAATATAACCAAGAATCCTTTGAAAGGAATATTAAAAACTCAATAAAAGATGTACAAAGGATTTGGTTATAGGATACATCAAGAGTGACACTTTGCTTGTCATGTAGACCCAGCAGCAAGTTTGGTGCACCAACATCACCATTTCTAAATTTGGCACCGGGGTCAAATGGGAAAAGTGGCCATAGACACGGTTCTCGACAACACTTCCCTTTCCCGTGGTCTACACCCAAACTAAATGACATACTTTCTACAATAACATACATATCATCCAAAGCAAATAGAGAGTAGAGAAAGGTATCACTCAAATCGGCTTCTACTAAGGTGCTCTCATGTGTGTACTCACTATTAGTTTCCCAATAATCACCATGAGTACTCTCAATAATGAAATCACACAAAGTAGAAGAAAAAGTAGCTTCCGCAACTACACATTCCTTACCCTTAAGAGTTCTCTCATCTTCCAAGAAGAGATTTCCCTCTCTAGGAGGAATGTTGTCACACCATAGTGGGTTAGCATATAGGCTATAGCTTACAAGGCAAGCTATACCATCATTTTCACCACTAGGTTCATTAGGAGTGTTTAAATCATCTTCAAACAAGACATTATACATAAAAAGAGTGTGATCTACCTCACGGACAGATTTGGAACAAGAAAGTTCCTCACTCTCTAAATGATCAACATCAAGTTTCAAGGATGTTTCAAACACAACATTACCCCAAGAAGAGCTCTCGGGTTCATTCTCACTTTGATCAACATTTTCAACATCATCACATACTTGAGGTTCATTAATTACATCATACACATCCTCAAGTGGTGGGTAATTTTCACACATAAGTTGATCAACACAAATTTCAGAAGATAACGTACTTTCATTCAACATAATGGTTTCAACACTAGGTGGACATAAATCGATCTTACAAGAAGAGTCTATTCGGTCATCAATAGGATCAACTAGTGTATCCACACTCACAACATGTACATCATCATCAAGTGGCAAAGAAACAATACACTCACATATAGGCAAGCTACAACTCACACTCAATGGGCTACTAGCCACACAATTATCATTCACATGTACAAAAGTGTAAGAGTTTGCCATTTTACCTTGAAGTCCTTGAGTAGATTCTTCTTTGTCATGGTGTGAAGGTCCTCCAAAAGTTTGGGCAGCAACTTCCTTTTGGCATTGTTCTTCTTCGCTTGCCATGTTGGTACCTACACAAATGTCCTTAGAAATAGAAGGACAACCAATGTTAGCATAGTTTGGTGGTAATCCTCTTACTTTGCTCCACACAACCTCTCCTTTTTCCACTCTCGGATTACCACCCTGCACTCCCTTACTCCTCTCAATCTTTTGTCTCTCATAATAATTCGGATTGGAGTAGGTAGGCATTTCTCTTCGTGGCTTAGGCAGCAAGTAAGTAATGAGGCGATTCCCCCACTGGTCTCTTATAATATTTGGCCAATTTTGCACGTTTGGAACTCTATGTTGTGCAAACCAATTGGCACCTAAGCATACATGACCGTATGTCAATGAAAGAATATCGCACCACACCTCCTCATGGTATTCAAATTGGGACAAGACAACCTTGACCCTCTCGGTAACCTTAAACCCGTCCAAGAAGTATGGAACAAGTAAAGGCTCACGAAACAACCCCAAGTAGTCAACCATGGATGGAACGATGTAGTTTCTATGGTACCTATCATTTAGCTCAATGAGGCAGCCCGGTATCCCACACATGGTCACCTTTCCGGAGTGTACACTCCTTCTTGGATCTACATTGTAAGGAATACGAGTACCCCTTAGTTTTGGAGATGCATACCCTCTTCTTCTCATTGGACAACCTCCACTAGAGCTAGTATAACCATTCACACTATATCGACTTTGATAAGAAGTACTACAAGGTGGAGAATATGGATCTTCATACTCCTCACGTGTACCCTCATCATAGCTCTCATAAGCTTTGCAAACAAAAGGGTTATACCTAACACCAAATCTAGGTTCGGAGTAAGAAGTGTAAGACTCCTCACATGCCCCAACATCATCATAAGATCCATCACGAGGTCCTACATCATCTCCAAAGTTACCATAAGCACTAGGCACTTCATTCACCTCATTTTCTCCCTTAAAACAGTAACTTTCAAATCTGCCCAAGTCTCGATCATGGCTATTTTCATAGCCTCCGCAATCTCCCTCAACTTCGTAGCCATAAAACCCTTCACTACAATCATAGTCTCCCATGTTGTAGTCACAATAATCCCCGGCTATCGAAGACATATTCCCCTTATATCACCTTTTAAACCTACAAAATGAACAAACAAGATTAGTAGTAAAAACTTCTCACTAACACTCGTATTCACTCACCTTTGTGATTCTCACAATTGGAGCAGCAAATATTGAAAGGTTGTTTATACTCCGGTAGTCAATAGGATGTCAATTCTACTTGGTGGCCGGAATAGATTCTTGTTTGATCGACTCAAGACACAAAAATAAAATTCACTTACGAACTTGAAACAAAGAAGTTACTACGAGTTAAAAATGAGAAAAGCACACAAACAACGAAGACACGAAGAAATGGATTCAATAATTAATCTACAACTAAGTAGGTGATTACTAGTTGTTAATTAATTCTAGAATCAAGACATGAAACTAATGAAACAATAAGATGAAACTAAGAATCTAAAATTTTGAGCTCGGAAATATTGCGTGAACAGTAGCAGTGATGACATGGCAGTCACGTATTGGTTTCGGTCCCACACAACTTTTGTTGTCCAATTTCAAGTCTTGGTCAATTTTTTTCAATTTGGACTTTGGTGGAATTTGTTTAAGGAGGGAAATTCAAACAAGTCTTGGAGCCCTTTTCAATTTCAAGTTTTCAAGACTTGACTTTATTGTACTTCTCCTTAAATCATGGATCCTTAAATCATGGAAAAGTGTTGGAAAGGGGTTGAGACTTGATTGATAGGTCTTTGTTGGTTGTAGTGTCTTTCAAGACTAACAAATAATACACCCTTTTCCTTCAACTTTTTAGATTTAACATTCACTTTATCTTCAACAATATATGAAGGTGGTGATGAACATCAAGAACAACAACAACAACACCAAGAACTACAACAATAATCTCCAAGAACACCAACAATTTTCACACGGCCACTCCCAAATTCCACAATAACAATATCTCCAACACTTGGCCAAGACAACTACACCTTCAACAAAATGGTTCTCAATCCACCAATTAACAACAATATCACGTGGCCAAGCTTATAACAACAACAAGATGAAAGCCACAAGGCCAAAACAGCCCACCACAACAATGTTCAACAACAAATCGGCCAAGTCCAAGTTCACGTAAACAACACCAACAATGTAAGCTCAAACTTAGATTTAGACTAAAGAGTGTTAGAGATGAAGAAAACTAACACTAGAAACAACAAAACGGCCAAGTCCAAGTTCACGTAAACAACACCAACAATGTAAGCTCAAACTTAGATTTAGACTAAAGAGTGTTAGAGATGAAGAAAACTAACACTAGAAATAACAAAACAAGTAAAAATCTCGGCCAAGACACAACAATAACACAATTTCGGCCAAGAACACAAAATGGACAGATTTGCTTCTTTTTGATTTTTTTTTTTTTTTTTGAATTTTCTAACAAGAAAGCCCAAGATTGATCTTGTAGGAACAATATCAAGCCATGCTTTGATACCAAATGATACGGGATTGACAAGGGAAGCACGAAACAAACACCAAATCAGTCCACTAATCTTAAGGATTCGAGGACCAAGATGGAGACCTCACTCGGATTCGCTACCAACAACAAGAATACAAGATACAAGAGTATATTTTAACACCAAAACAGTTACAAAACGTGATGAACAAGATGAACAACAATAATACAAGTTTCGGATTCAACGAAGACCCCAAAACAGTCCACTACACAACACATACACGATTTGCAAGAAAAATAAAGATAGATAGTGAGACCAAGATTATTACAAGATTAAGAACCAAGTGTATTTCAACACTAACCCCTAATGAATGTAACAATCAAAACCACACTCTTACGGTGACCACCAAGGGATTGAACTCGCCTCAAGATCTACCGTTTCCAAGCAAAGATCAATATTGGCTTTTCCAAGCCCTATGCTAAAGATGACTTTTCCAAGTCCTACAACTAAGGGTGTTACACTCTCAAAGAGAGAAGTTATGTCTTTCAATTCTTCATCCTTCAAAATCTAGTGAAAATAAGACTAAGGGGGCCTATTTATAATATATTACAAATGAAGATAACAAGACCACTTTGCCCTTAATGAGAGGGGCGGCCATGGTGTGTAAATACAACATGTGTAATGTCCAAAATACCCTTAATTAAGGTCCAAAACCGTGAGTCCTCAACCTTAAATTCTCCAAGCAATCTTCCACACGCGAGATTGCTTTAAGTTATGCTCAAAACGGGTCCTCCATGCATGTTCTTGTTTTCTCGAGGTGACCAAGTCTTGAGTCTCTATGTGTTGGCCTCCAAAAATGTCATCAAAAGATAAGATGGCCATTTGTCCCGTATCAGGAAGCTCAGTCCCCAGTATATTGTCCCGTATGTGATTTTGAGTAGGGTTGGTAATGTTGCATATGAATTAGAGTTTTCTTCTAGACCGATCTCTATTCACATTATTTTCCATGTCTCTATATTAAGGAAATGTGTAGGTGATCCATTATCGATTTATCTTTTGGAAGGGTTGGGTATTTTAGATTCTCTATCTTATAAAGAAATCCCAATTAAGATCTTGGATCATCAGGTTCATCGATTATAGACCAATGATGTGGCCTTGATAAAGCTTCTTTGGAGGAACCATAAGGTTTAAAAGGCTACTTGGGAAGTGGAACAGGACATGAAGTCCACGTACCCGTTCCTATTTCTTGCTCTAGAAATTCGTGTAGAAGGTATGTGTTCTTCATCAAATCTGTATTTTCTAACTTTGTTAAGGGAAGGATTAATTCCTTGCATCTTTCTTTTCTAACTTAGTTCAAGGTTGGAATGGAGCAGTTGGGGTGTAAATCGAGCTTATACTATCTAGTCCATTATTTGGGATGAATGATCTAAGTAGGGGAGAACTAAAACAACCTAGGCTCTGGTCCTTAGAAGTTTCCTGTATTTTGAGCCTTCTATACATCATACGACTTGGGGTACTTATCGTATGATAGGGTACAATTTAGGGTCCTCATCTCGTATGTTCATCCAGGTAGTTTGGTTTGTTTCTATCCAAGGTATGAATGGATCATACTAGTCATATGTTGGGGTACTAATGGTATGATGTAAATCGTATGATGGGCTATCTGTAGCCTAGTTGATTCTATTCTTCCTAAGGTACAGTTCTAGGGTACTTGTCATATGGTTGTGTACGAGTTGTCCTTGCTTTTAATAGGTTGTACAATGTTGGGGTCCAAGGTGAGGCCTAGGGCACGAGTGGTGGGTACCACTCATATGGTATGGTACGGTTTTAGGGGGTGGTCATACCCTCATGCCAAAATTATATACAATTTAAGTTAGAGGTATTCTGGATATTTCCCCATTAACCTCTTATGACACCATAACTTAAAAACATTATTGGGACTTCAATTACCCTATTATTCTAATCTTAAACACTCAAAAACACTCTCTAAACTCTCTAAGGCTCTTGGGATAAGCAAAGGCTAGGGTTTCCTTCAAAGTAGTCAATTAAGGATCTAAAGAGTGATTTCTCTCCATCTTCTTCGTAATATAAGGCATGTTACTCCTCCCTCATTGTTAGTTTGAATTAAAGGCATGATTTAATGTATGGTTTTCATGTCATAATTATGGTATGGGTTTGGGTTTTAAAATATATGTTGGGAGTTTTTTTATTAATGGTTGATCTATATTTTCCCATGTTTTTACTTATGGTTTTCATATTATAATGGTGGTTTAAACATGTGGTTGCATGTGAATGGTCAATTAGTACCTATTTTTTGTTTTGGAAACTATATGCCCTCAACATGTTTGATAAAATACCTATGAGAATACTTTTATTACATAGTTTAACTTTTATTAAAAACCTTGCATGGTATAATATGGTGATGGAACTTAAACTGGTTGTGATGGTTTTAAATGGTTAAATGGGGAAGACTTGGAGGATATGAAATTTGTTTAAATGAATAAACTTTTGGGGTACATAGGAATCCCCCAAGCAAACTTAATAATGAAACAATTGTGTGGTACATAGGAACTCCCTAAGTAAAATTAATAATAATGGAATCCCTTAAAAGGTTGCTAAGGATATTGCTTGCAAGATATAGTCAGTATGATGATACCACTTCTTATATCCTTGGTTAATAATAAATGGAATTGGTGTTTTGGTTGCGTGTTAATGGTTTTAATTGGGCAATAATGAAAGGTTGTGATAGCTATCCGTGAAGGTGTGAGTTCAATGGACGGACACTGAAAACTCATGTTTTTTGACATGAGGATTGGTTATGGTGACCATATACTTGTGGGGTACACGGGAATCTCATAAAGTTATACTTATATATATATATATCATGGAGGGAAAAGGGTACACAGAAATCCCCTACCCCTATGGTCTGTTCGATTTACGCAACTACATATACTGAGGCCCTTCAAGGGGTAACACTGGACCCATATAGCTCGTGGGTGGTTCTAGGATGGTTAAGCTTCACATACCTAGGTTAATTGTTTTATATTCATGCTGAACCCAGTTCCCTTCCCGGCATGAATTATATATAAGTGTGTAAGTATGTGAATTCATATGGTTATTTACTTGAGTTTAAATGTTGGAATTATTTTATCCTTATCTTAAGTACATACTGGAGTTCACTCACTAACCCATCTTTGGGTGCTGTATGCCTAAATAATGAAAGAATCGGCCAGACTACTCTCCTGCTCAGTGATCGAATTCGAGATCAGCTTATGTTGGATTGAAAGGGTGAGCTTTCGTACTTCAGAAGTCTCTATTGTATGTTATAGTTTTCTTTATATACATTGATCCTTTCATAGACTTGGGTTTTGGATATGGTCGGGGGCATGTACCAATCTAATATTGTTTTATTTTCAGAAAAAGGATTTGTGAGACCATAATGGGTTAGTATGGGTGGTGTCAGTATTGGTTTCATCCTTGGCATTATTACTAGTATTGGGGATGACACCGATTGACTGTATTTGATTTAAGATTGTTCTAATTTTTTATGTTATATATATATTTTTGGAATCATCCGACTTAAGTTGCAGGGTGGTTATGGTTAGGTATTGGGGGAGGTATTTTGTCCTAATTGGTGTTGAGGCACCCTACACGACTAGGCCTATAGGGTGCCCAATCATGGGCTAGTAGGGCCTAGTCAGCTCCATCATATCCTCCCTACAAGTTTTGTAGTTTATTGTATTGGGGTTACTGTGATGAAGGAAAGAGCAAGTGCTTTCACTGTACTCAACCAGGACATATGATTAGCAACTATCCTATTAGTAAGATTGCTTATGGGGAAAACAAGGTTCCTGTTGCCTCTTCTTCAGCTTCGACACAAAAGGGTGCACCATCTGGCTCTGGTCAAAACCATCTCTATGATCTCAATACTTTCCAGGAGTCTGAGGATCGCCTGATGTCATGACTGGTATACTAAAACTCTTTTCCCATGATGTGTACTATTTACTTGATCCAGGGTCCACTCTCTCTTATGTGACCCCATTTATGGCTGTGCATTTTGGTTTTTGTCCTGAGTGTTTTTTAGACCCTTTTTCTATTTCTACCCTAGTAGGTGATTCTTTGGTTGCTAGAATAGTTAATAGGGGTTGTGTGGTGCCTGTGGGTAGTCGGGAAGCTTTTTTGGATCTGTTTTACTTAGACATGATTAATTTCAATATAATACTAGGGATGGAATTATTACACTCGTGCTATGCTTTATTAAACTGTCGGACACGTAAGGTCATCTTTAAATTCCCTAATGAGCCAGTTATTTAATAGGAGGGTGATTCCGTAGCTCCTAAGGGGAAGTTCATATCGTTCCTTAGAGCTCGAAGATTAATCTCTACGGGGTGTCTCTATTATCTAGTCTGGGTAAATGATTCTAACTTGGGGGTTCCTTCTTTTCATTCTATCCCGACGGTGAATGAATTTCTTGAAGTCTTTCTTGATGACCTTTCTGGTGTCTCTCCCGATGGGGAGATTTATTTTTGGGATAGATATTGTTTTGGACACTTGTCTTATTTCTATTGCCTCGTATAGAATGGCTCCAGCTGAGTTGAAGGAGTTTAAGGAACAACTAAAGGATCTTTTACACAAGGGTTTAATCCTTTGTAGTGTGTCCCCATGGGGTGCACCAATGTTATTCATGCATAAGAAGGGTGGTTCCCTTCAGATGTGTATTGATTATCGATAGTTGAATAAGGTAAAAGTAAAGAATAAGTACCCTCTTCTAAGGATAGATGATTTGTTTGATTAGCTATAGGGTGCTAAGTTTTTCTCCAAGATTGATCTTCGATTCCGGTATCATCAGTTAAATATTAGGTATGTGGATATCCCTAATACTTCTTTTCGGACCTGATATGGGCATTTTGAGTATCTAGTTACGTTTTTTGGGTTGACCAATGCCCTGACGACATTCACGGATTTGATTAATAGAGTCTTTCACCATTTTTCTAATTTGTTCTTCATTGTGTTCATAGACGATATCCTAGTATTCTCAAAGAGTGAGGTAGATCATGCAAATCACCTCCGTATAGTGTTGCAGACCCTTGAAGAGCAGTAGTTGTATGCCGAATTTATAAAATGTGAATTTTGGTTGAATGCTGTCACTTTTCTGGGTAATGTTATTTCTAGTGAAAGTATCATTGTGGATCTGTAGAAGGTTGGAGTGGTTAAGAAGTGGCCTAGACCCATGACTCCAATTGATATTCGGAGCTTCTTGGGTTTATCTGGTTGCTACAAGAGGTTTGTGGAGAGTTTTTTTTCTTATATAGCTTCCCTGTTGACTAAGTTGACTCAGAAGAAGGTAAACTTCTTGTGCTCTGATGCTGTAACTCCCTGAGTCTACACCCCGAATGTCACATGGTACTTGCGACCCTGAATGACCACAATCCAACCCATGTCTGGCACCTGCTGTGAGCACTGAATAATAATACTGAAATAAATACGGAAGTTAGGCTGGAGTTTCCACAAGGTTCATAACTGAAAAATGAATAATGATAAATAAATACTGAAAAACTAAATAACTGTCTAAAATAATCTAGTCTGAAGCCTCTAACTGTCTGAATATGGAGTTGAAGGGACAAGTCCCCAACTAACTCTGACTAGTGAATATACTGAACTACTAAAATACTGAAATGATAACTCTGTCCTCGAACTATGAGGACTCACCACTATATCTGTTGCTAATAATCTGGGCTGCTAAGTACGGTCAAGAGCCCGTGCATCTGAACCTATGATATAAGCCATCATAGCAGAAAAGAAAGAGTATGCATCAGTACTTTGAATGTACTGGTATGCTAAGTTAGGTAATCCTGAATGTATGGGTTCATATTCATGGATAGTAACTGTCTGAATAATATATATTGCCACCTAAATGAGAATATATGTATTTTCGTGTCTGCTATAAATACTAATTATGCAATGCTGCAGGTGGATCTTCTTATACTATAACTGAGATCACTGATAACTGAATTACTGATAACTGGGTGACTTTGTCTGATAGTCCTAATTTTGTAGAACTGAACTTAGTTTCGTACTGAGCTGGATGACTGTGTCTGACAGTCCTGATTCTATAAATTGAACTAATTTTCTATACGAAGTATGAATCTAAAACTGTAACTATAAGAGTGTACATCTAACCGACATACCCCAATTATAAAATGAGTTGGGGTCCAACCTGTGACCCCAGTTGGAAGGGTGTTAGCACCTTGCCAAGGGATACTAACAATGGCTGTGAGTTAACCTTATCTGACAGGAAGACATTTCGTCAAACCTCACTGGTAGGAAAACTCATACGAGATGCATCAAACCTAGTCTGGCAGGAAGATATATCAACCTACACTAGCTAAATAGTTCTGTAACACAGGGATTGCTACTAAGGGTCAACCCCTCTACAAGAAGGAATCCCCCCATCCCTAGGTTCGCACGATGCTGATTCCTACTCCTAACTGAATAGATACTGAATTGATTTCTAGACTGTTCTAGGCTTGACTGAACTTTTACTGATCGTGATGTCTAACTGAACTGGACTTTGTTCACTGAATTTTGTAACTGACTGAGTACTACTGTTCGTGATATTACTGAGACTATTTTGTAGCTACTAAAATTCTAGGGAAATAACTAGATTTTTGGGTATTGAATACCCCGAGGACTCGATAGTATTTAAAGTAAAACATGGCATGATCATAATAGCATAACAATAGTAACTTGTTAACAATGCTTTCATTTAGACCTTTTGTCAAACACTTGAGAGGCATGAACTTGTGCACATATTATTATGTCATGATTTCACCCTTCAACTTACATGAACATTTTATCAAACACTTGGGGAGCATAATTCATACACATAATAATAATAAACATGCAAGCATCATGACCATAATCCCAACTCATAAATTCAAGGGGCTTTTAACATAAATCCCCATAACACCACACACAAGTTAATTACTTCAAATGAAACTTGTCATAAATCGTGGATTAGAAACCTAAATAACATCATAATCATGAATACAATCAAATTCAACATGAAATTTATGAAAGCGATAAACTTATAGGTTTAGAAGAGGTTCTTGAACTCCAAGGGTGGAAGGAAACCCTTGGATGAACACCTAACATACCTTAGTAATCAAATTCATGAAGATTGATGTTGTGGTCTTGAACCTTGGACTTGAAATTGAATGCCCTAGGGTTTGTTCTTGAGAGGAGTTTGAGAGAAATTAAGAGAAAGTGAGTGGTTTTTGTCCTTAGATAGTTTAATCTCATGTTTTGGGGCTGAATAAAAGTGGGAAATTACCCAAATATCCCTCTAGAAGCAGACCTTTAATTACTCAAAAATTTGCCTAGCAACGCACAAACCAACGCGCCGCGTCGATAGGGTCGGCGTGATGGCTGACACGACGCGTCAATATCACATCGGTTTACTAGAATTTGCACTAAATTCTAGAGAAAATATCCATCAATGCGATAAGAGACTCAACACATTGAGATCGCGTTGACTCGCTATTTTCGACATCCAAACGAGCTTCTAATGAGGTCCAAAAATTCCAAAAATCGCCCGAGAACACCCATTGACATCCCTGATCATGAATCGACTTAAAAATTGATATTTTAAAGTCATAAGGGTCTTAAATAAAATCATGGAAATATCGAGGTCCTAAAATGAGACTAAGTGTTCTTACTTAACTAAATTTTTTTCTAAGTCTGGGACATGTTTTCATGCTCTAAAGGACTTAGTTAAGCTAGGATTTTACGGGGTCTTACAATATCTCCCCCTTGGGAACATTCATCCTCAAATAAGATTGACTAAGCTGAGAATACTGATACACTAAACTTACATACTGATCATGCACAACTGAAGCATGATTACATGACTAAAACTACTAATATACTGAGTTTTCGCAATGAAAAGCATAATTAAAGCATGACTGATTTTTGAAGACATGGCACATGACTGAGTTATTTCATAAAGGTATGCATGATATAAGAATGTTATGAAAATGAAACTGATACTGAGTTTGTAAAGGTAATCTGAGCATGGAACAGAGTAAATTTAAGAAAAACTGTTACCTTGAGCTGAGTCTGAGTTTGTAGAGAAGAGGTGAGGATACTTGGTCTGTATATATGCTTCTTCTTTCCAAGTATCTCCCTCTACGAAATGATTCATCCAAAGAACTTTGACAAGAGGAACTTTTCTATTCCTCAGTCTGCGAACCTGATGATCAAGAATTTTGACTGGAACTTCTTCATAAGAGAGACTGTTCTGAACATCTATACCCTCTATAGGGATTACAACTACTGGATCACCAATGCATTTCTTAAGAAAGGAGACGTGAAACACTTGTAGCACTGAAGTTATGTCTAGAGGCAACTCAAGCTTGTAAGCTTCCTTTCCAAAATGGCTGAGGATTCGGTAAGAATCGACATATCGGGGTCTGAGCTTCCCCTCTTTGCCAAACCTCTTCACTCCCTTCATAGACGAGATTTTAAAATACATATAATCAGTAATATCAAACTCGAGATTTTTTCTTCGCACATCTGTATACGATTTCTGTCGGCTCTGAGCTATTTTAAGCCTTTCCCTGATCAACTTAACTTTTTCTATGGCATAAAGTACCAAGGCCCTAAACCTACAGCCTCATCCACTTTAAATCAATCAATAGGAGATCTATATCTCCTCCCATAAATAACCTCAAATGGAGCCATCTAAATGCCGAAATGATAGTTGTTATTATACGCGAACTCAATCTAAGACAAGTAGACATCCCAACTCCCCTTAAAGTCAATAGCACATGATCCTAACATATCTTCTTGAGTCGGAATGGTTCTTTTTGCTTTACCATTTGTCTGAGGGTGGAAGTCTATGCTGAGGTAAACTTGGGTACCAAGATACTTTTGGAAGGCTTTCAAAAAGTGAGAGGTGAACTGCATACCTCAATCTAAATTGATGGACAACGGATCTCTGTACAATCTGACCAACTCTCTAACATAGAGTTTGGCATAATCCATGGCTGAATAAGAGGTATGAACTGGAAAAAAATAAGCTGATTTGGTCATCCTATCCTGATACGGTTGGGGCAGCCTCCACAGGTACACGGCCTTTCACACGAAGCCAAGCTCGGGAATTACAAAAACTCCAAGCTTTGTTCATGCAAATGGCCGTGTGTGAGTTGGTGATTGAACCAACCAAGGACCTAAACGTTTTTATGTATGAAGAGAGGTCTTAATGTGTAATAAACTACTCTTCAAGGTTGGCACAAGAAGCAAGGGCGGATGGGTCATTTTATCCTTTTTGTTTGTAGTATAAATAGAACATATTAGAGAGCTATTCCTTAGTTTTTCAAATGCTGATTTTTGTAAACCTAAAACACTAAACTTTTCTCTCTCTCTTCCACTCTTGGAAGCCGCCACTACTATCTCACAAGTAGAGGGATACTTGTGTTGTCTCTTTGGCTAGAAACAAGGGTTTTGAGGTCGTTGAGTGCCTCTTGGTCCTCGTAAGAACTTGGTGTTTATATTCATTAGACTTAGGGTCCTCTCTTGATGTTAGGGTTCTTAGTTTCTTGAATGTTATATGTCAAGTTATCTATCTTTCCTTATCTTGTTGTTGTTGTTGATTTTGTTATCTTCAAGTCTAGTGAAGCCGTGTGGGGCTCTTTTCGATTCACTAGCATTGTTGTTCATCTTGTTGTTCTTGTGTTGTTGAGCTGAAAAACTGAAAATTAAACTTGTTGTTCTTGTGTTGTTGGACTGAAATCCGAACCTACTTGTAGTTCTTGGTGTTGTTGGTTTGATTTTGTATCATTTGGTATCAAAGCAAGACCGGTTGTGTTCCAACATAACCCATCTTGGGCTAGTTCATGGCTTGAACAAACAACACCAAAAGGAAATTCTGAAATCTGTCCATTAAAAGTTGAAGCCGAGAATGATGAGGCATGTCTAGACCTAAGTGTTATTTTGCTTGTTTAGTGAGTTTCTAGTGTTGGTTTCTTTCTCACCAACACTAAGGTGTCTAGATCCAAAAGTTGAGCTTGAAAAACTTGAACATTGTGTAGGGACTTGAAGTGGCCGAAAGTTGTATGTTGTTGGTGACCAAAAAGAAATAAAATCGGTGGATGTTGTGTTTATGTGCTAAAGAAGTTGAAGAAGATTGTTGAGGTGTTCATCTTTTGAAATTGTTCATCTTGTTCATCTTGTTGTGTGCTCAAGTTGTAAGACAAGTTATAAAGTTGTTGTGAAAGATTTGCACCCATCACCTTTTAGTCTTGTCAATCACTTTTCCCTAATTCAAGGAGCCTTGTTTTGTGGGATTAGTCTACCAAACATCACTTTTTGAGTTTGAAAAGGGTGAAACACTACAAGATTTTATTTTTCCCACCAAAAACACTTTGCAAACTATAACAAGTGTGTGAATATTAACAAAACAAAAAAAAAACGTGTGGAACCATTGCATGCTGCCACGTCACTATAAGCTCGACTTAGGATATTCTTTGGTTGCTAATTGTTGATCCTTGGTTTCCCTTACTTGGTCCTAGAACTAATTAACAAACTAGTACATTCCTACTAGGTTGTCAACTAGTTCCTTGAACCGTTTGTTCGTGTCAACGTTTATTTGAGTGCTTTTATTCGTTTGAATGAGTTGCTGATTTTTGACTCTAGTCCGGCAAGAATACTTTGAGTCTTCAAACAAGAATCCATTACGGATAAGAGCTTACTCATACCTTACAAATCTCACGGTTACTAGCCAATTATACAATACTTGTGGAACACGAACTTGTGGTGAACTAAAGCGGATAATACCTTGACAATGGAAGGAACTACGTCTCATAATGTGGATACTAATGCCCTTGATTCTATGAGGGTCACTCTTGAGGCCGTTACCCGGACACTTGAAAGGTTGAATTCGGAATTTGGGGCCGTGAGAGGGGACTTAGCAGCAATAAAGGGGGAAGTGTCGACTATTAGTGGGAGATTAGAACAAGTGGAGAGTCAAAGGAACTCTCGTCCTTCTACTCCTCTACATGTATCAACCAATGGTCATGATAGGACCTCCTCCGCAACCATCACCCCCGAAACAGTCCACCAAATGCTAAATGCACCCCAATCTCCACTAAATACCGCAAGCCAAACTACCTATTTTCCTCCAAACCGAGACTCCACTAGACCACTACATTTCCAAGCCCCTCCAATTCCACAAGAGGGATTTGGACGCCAAGTACCTCCACTAAATCCGAACCCTCCATTCCAAGCTCCATTAAACCAAAGACCACAAATTCCAAATCCTCCGAATCAAAACGGCCAAGGCCGACCAGCCTACTTTGAAGGATACGGTAGAGAGGAGTATGAAGGAGATGGAGCCTTTGATGATGCTTATATGAGGGAGGAGGAGTTAAGAGGGGGTCGAGGAGAACCTAGGAGATACCGGGGGTATGGAGATAGGGGAAACCGACACCAAGAGAGAGACGTAGGCATCAACACCATCAAGTTGAGCCTACCCATCTTTAAGGGTGAAAGTGATCCCGAGGCCTACTTAACTTGGGAATCGGCTTGTGACAAAGTTTTCCAAGTTAATGACATCTCGGACGAAAAGAAGAGTTGCTACGCTATAGCTCACCTTGAGGGCTATGCTAACACTTGGTGGGAGTATGTTAAACGGTTTGGTAATGAATTAGTCGATGGGCAGCCACCACCTTGGTATCGGTTGAGGTACTTGATGAGGCAACGATACCTTCCCGAGAGATATCGTTATGAGTTGCTTGCTAGATTATATGGCTTGCGGCAAGGAGGCAAGAGTGTGATGGCCTATTTTGACGAGTTCCAACAACTCATGTTGAAACTTGATCATCGAGGGGAGCAAATCAGTCACGACATCATCCGGTTCAAGTGTGGGTTGAACAAAGAGATCTCCACTCATTTGACCCTTCACCGGTTTGAAACCATTGACGGTATATTCCAAGCGCCCCTTGAGATTGAAAGGGAACTTAAGGAGAGATCATCCTTCAAGGCAAGGGTACAAACCCCCTCGGGTTGGACCAAAAACAAGGACCAACCCGCCCCTACGAAGCTGCCCGAGTCCAAAACCGTCCCTAAATTCCCTCCAAAACCGGAGGCTCACAAATATCCCAACCCAAAGGGGTTCCAATGCTTCAAGTGCCAAGGTTGGGGGCATAAGGCCAACGAATGTCCGAACCGGCGCGATGTGATCCTACGAGAAGGAAAGGTGTACTACCTTGGTGAGGAGGTGGTTTCCGAAAGGGGGGAGGATGAGGCCGAGCCTCAAGATGGAGAGGGAGCTGAAAATGGGCCGAATGATGATGAAGTAGATGGTGGTGAAGATGTCTATCCACAAGAGGGGGAGTGTGTGGTTCCAAACTTTGTGGTTAGACGTGTCATGATTAGTAAGGCGATAGATGACCCGAGTCAAAGGGAAAATCTATTCCATACTAAGTGTCTTGTAAAGGAGAATGTGTGCACCTTGGTGATTGATAGTGGTAGTTGTACAAATGTTGCGAGCCATGCTATGGTAAATTTCTTGAAGCTACCAACTACACCACACACTAGTCCTTACAAGCTACAATGGTTGAATGATTGTGGTGAATTAAGGGTCACGAGACAATGTGTGATTCGGTTTAAGGTGGGAAACTACCACGATGAGGTACTTTGTGACGTGATTCCAATGCAAGCATGTCATTTGTTGTTAGGTAGACCATGGCAATATGATAGGTCTACTAAACACGATGGGAGGTCCAACCGGTATACGCTTGAGAAGGATGGCCGAAAGGTCATACTTCATCCTCTCTCACCCTCCCAAGTAAATGAGTGGCATCAAAAGATGAGGGAGTTGAAGGGAAAGGGGGGGAATCCGGAAAGGGAGAAAAGGGGGGGGATGCCGTAGGTAAGGAAGTAGGGACATCCGAGGCTGTCCCAACGACAAGGGAGATGGAAAACGTAGTGATGTTGGCTAGGAGGAAAGAACTCTTCGTGGACCATGATGAAAACAAGCCGATGTTACTTGTGGCCCATTGTTTTAATACTAACCCCACTAATTCTTCCATTTCCCCTTTGATTTCTTGTGTGTTGCAGGAGTATGAAGATGTATTTCCACAAGAACTTCCGCAAGGTTTGCCCCCACTTCGGGTAATTGAGCACCAAATTGATTTGGTGCCGGGTTCACAACTTCCAAACAAACCGGCCTATAGGAGCAATCCCATGGACACTAAGGAGCTTGAAAGGCAAGTTGAGGAGCTTCTCAACAAGGGGTACATCAAGGAAAGCATGAGTCCGTGTGCTGTTCCGGTGCTTTTGGTACCGAAGAAGGACGGAACTTGGCGCATGTGCGTCGATTGTAGAGCCATCAACAAAATCACTATAAGGTATCGTCATCCAATCCCTAGACTAGATGATATGTTAGATGAGCTCCACGGATCTTGTTTGTTTTCTAAAGTGGATCTTAGGAGTGGCTATCACCAAATTCGCATGCAACCCGGTGATGAGTGGAAGACCGCATTCAAGACCAAATTCGGTCTCTATGAGTGTCTGGTCATGCCCTTCGGCCTTACCAATGCTCCTAGCACCTTTATGAGGCTAATGAATCATGTAATGAAGCCTTATATTGGAAAGTTTGTGGTGGTTTACTTTGATGATGTGTTGGTATATAGTAAATCTATTGATGATCATGTAATGCATTTGAGATGTGTGTTTGATGTGCTCCGAAAGGAAAAGCTAAATGCCAACATAGAGAAGTGTTCATTTGGTGTTGATAAGATTATATTCTTGGGTTTTGTCGTGAGCTCAAGGGGTGTGGAAGTGGACGATTCCAAGATAGACTCTATTCGAAGTTGGCCGACCCCTAAAACTATTGGAGAAATCCGAAGTTTCCACGGGTTGGCAAGCTTTTATAGGAGGTTTGTCAAAGGATTTAGCTCCAAAGCAGCCCCCTTGACCGAGGTAATTAGAAAGGACGGACCCTTTAAATGGGGTGATGAGCAGGCTAGGGCTTTTGAGGCCTTGAAAGCTACGCTCATCTCGGCGCCTTTATTGCAATTGCCCGATTTTGATAAGATGTTTGAAGTAGAGTGTGATGCTAGTAAGGTTGGCATCGGGGCTGTTTTGATGCAAGAAGGTAAGCCCGTTGCTTATTTCAGTGAAAAGCTCAAAGGGGCAACTCTTAATTACTCAACTTATGATTTGGAGTTGTACGCCCTTGTTAGAGCCTTGGGAAATTGGCAACATTATTTGTGGCCTAAGGAGTTTGTGATACGAACTGATCATGAGTCGTTGAAATACCTTAAGAGACAAGACAAGTTGAATAGGCGTCATGCTAAGTGGATTGAGTTCATCGAGACTTTCCCTTATGTAATTCATTACAAAAGGGGAAAGGAAAATGTTGTTGCCGATGCCTTGTCTAGGAAGCATGTGCTTGTTGCTACCTTGTCTTCGAAATTGATGGGTTTTGAGAGCTTTCGGTTGTTGTATCCCGAGGATCCTACCTTTGCTCCTATTTTTAGGGAATGCGAAGAGTGGGGAAGGGACCGTTGGCTTAAGGAGAATGACCATTCCTCCTACTCTCGGTTCGATGGGTATTTGTTCAAAGGGAGGAGGTTGTGTGTTCCTTCTAGTTCTTGGAGGGAATTATTTGTGAGGGAGGCCTATGACGGAGGCCTCATGGGGCACTTTGGGGTAGACAAGACCCTCGGAATCTTAGAGGAGAACTTCTATTGGCCCAAAATGCGCAAAGACGTCACTAAAATTTGTAGTCAATGCGTGGCCTGCCGGAGTGCGAAAGCTCGTCTCCTACCTCAAGGGTTATACACCCCACTCCCTACTCCCCTTAGACCTTGGTTAGACATTTCGATGGATTTTGTTTTGGGGCTGCCAAGGACTAGAAAGGGCCTAGATAGCATTTTTGTTATTGTTGATAGATTCTCTAAAATGGCTCATTTTATTCCATGTGCTAAAACCGAGGATGCTCGTAGTGTAGCTTCATTATTTGTTGAACATGTTGTAAAGCTTCACGGGGTACCGAGGACTATTGTGAGAGATAGGGACTCCAAGTTCCTAAGTCTCTTTTGGAAGTCCATGTGGGGTAGGCTTGGAACGAAGTTACTTTTCTCCACGTCTTGCCACCCACAGACCGATGGCCAAACGGAGGTAGTAAATAGAACCTTAGGGTCTATGCTACGTTCTATGGTTAAAGGTAAGATGACTTCATGGGAAGATCACCTACCCTTGGTGGAATTTGCATACAACCGGGTAATACATTCGAGCACGGGAATGACTCCCTTTGAATGTGTTTACGGCCTGAATCCCCTTACCCCTTTAGATCTCACTCCTTTGTCTAGTGATCTCATGACCAGCTTAGATGGAAATAAAAGAGCCGAGGCAATGAAGAAAATGCATGAGACGGTGCGGATCAAGCTTGAAAAGAAGAACCAAGAGGTTGCAAAAAGGGTAAACAAAGGGAGAAGAAGGCTTGTGCTTGAACTCGGAGATTGGGTGTGGGTGCATCTTCGAAAGGATCGGTTTCCAGCTCAAAGGAAGTCCAAGTTGCTGCCAAGGGGTGATGGGCCTTTCCAAGTACTTGAGAGAATCAATGACAACGCCTACAAGATTGACCTTCCACCGGAATATCAAGTGCACAACACTTTCAACGTTGGTGATCTCTCCCTCGTGGATGCGGTTGAAGATGACCAAATGCTGAATTTGAGGTCAAATTCCTCTCAAGATGGAGAGGATGATACGGTTGGGGCAGACTCCACAGGTACACGGCCTTTCACACGAAGCCAAGCTCGGGAATTACAAAAACTCCAAGCTTTGTTCATGCAAATGGCCGTGTGTGAGTTGGTGATTGAACCAACCAAGGACCTAAACGTTTTTATGTATGAAGAGAGGTCTTAATGTGTAATAAACTACTCTTCAAGGTTGGCACAAGAAGCAAGGGCGGATGGGTCATTTTATCCTTTTTGTTTGTAGTATAAATTGAACATATTAGAGAGCTATTCCTTAGTTTTTCAAATGCTGATTTTTGTAAACCTAAAACACTAAACTTTTCTCTCTCTCTTCCACTCTTGGAAGCCGCCACTACTATCTCACAAGTAGAGGGATACTTGTGTTGTATCTTTGGCTAGAAACAAGGGTTTTGAGGTCGTTGAGTGCCTCTTGGTCCTCATAAGAACTTGGTGTTTATATTCATTAGACTTAGGGTCCTCTCTTGATGTTAGGGTTCTTAGTTTCTTGAATGTTATATGTCAAGTTATCTATCTTTCCTTATCTTGTTGTTGTTGTTGATTTTGTTATCTTCAAGTCTAGTGAAGCCGTGTGGGGCTCTTTTCGATTCACTAGCATTGTTGTTCATCTTGTTGTTCTTGTGTTGTTGAGCTGAAAAACTGAAAATTAAACTTGTTGTTCTTGTGTTGTTGGACTGAAATCCGAACCTACTTGTAGTTCTTGGTGTTGTTGGTTTGATTTTGTATCATATCCATAATGACCCAAATCGAATTATGCTGGCGATGAGTACCGGGCAAACCCATCACAAAATCAATGTTCACATCCTCCTACTTCCAAGTGGGAATACTAAACTCTTGTATAGCTCCACTAGGCTTCTAATGCTCAATCTTAACCTACTGACATGTCGAGCACATACCTACAAACTCTGCGATGTCTCTCTTCATCCCACTCCACCAATGGACATTCCACAAGTCGTGATCATCTTGGTGGCCCCTTGGTGGATCGAGTAGCATACACCATGCACTTCTACAAGAATCCACTATCTTACATCATCTACACATGGCACACATAGTCTATCCTGGCAGTGTAACACACCATCTCCCCTATAGGAGAAAACCTCTACTTTCTGATCTCTGATTGATGCCTTTAATTTAACTAAATTGGGATCCCTGTCTTAATTTATTTTACTTCGAAAACCAGAGATGAATTCAAACTATTCTGCACCCATATGCTAGACTCTGCTGAATTGACAAAGTGTACACGTAGTTGGGCAAGATGATGAACTTCCTAAACTAACTTTTTCTTACCATACTCCATGTGAGCAACAGTACCTATATACATCATACTGAGAGCATCAACCACTACATTGGCCTTGCCTAGATGATACAAAACACTTATGTTGTAGTCTTTCAACAACTCTAACCACCTTCTCTAATGCAGGTTCAGGTCTTTTTGAGAAAACACAAACTGCAGGCTTTTATGGTCTATGAACACATCAACATGTACTCCATATAAATAATGCCTCCAAATATTTAAGGCAAATACTACATATGCTAACTCAAGATTATAAGTGGGATAGTTCTTATCATGGGGCTTAAGTTGTCTAGAGGTATAGGCTATGACCTTATCTCTCTGTATCAAAACACACCCCAAACTAACTTTGAAAGCATCGCAATATACCACAAACCCGTCTGAACCATTTGGTAAAGTCAAAATTAGGCCTTTAGTTAGTTGAGTCTTCAACTCTTGAAAACTCTTCTCACAAGAATCTGACAACTGGAACTTAACTTTCTTTTGAGTCAATCTGGACATGGGGAATGCAATAGACAAAAACCCTTCTACAAATCGTCGGTAATAGAAAGCCAAACCCAAGAAACTCTAGATATCTGACGGAGAGATGGGTCTGGGCTATTTTCTCACCGCTTCGCTCTTTTGAGGGTCAACTCTAATGCCATAATCAGAAATAATATAACAAAGGAAAGCTACTGATCTTAGACAAAATTCATATTTACTAAATTTGGCGAACAACAGATGGGCTCTAAGGGTCTGTAACACTATTCTAAGATGGTCTGTATGATCCTGTTCACTTCGAGAATAGAAAAGAATGTCATCAATGAAGACTATGACGAACATATCCAAGTACTTCTTAAACACATAGTTTATCAAGTCCATGAAAGCTTCTGGGGCATTGGTAAGACCAAATGACATGACTAGGAACTCAAAGTGACCATACTGAGTTCTGAAAGCTCTTTTTGGAATGTCACATTCTCTGACTCTAAGCTAATGATAGACTGACCTACAGTATATCTTAGAAATGTAACTGACACCCTAAAGTTGTTAAAACAAGTCATCAATTCTAGAAAATGGATACTTGTTTTTGACTGTGACTTTTTTCATCTGATGGTAGTCAATACACATTCTGAGAGAATCGTCTTTCTTATGCACAAATAGAACTGGTGCACCTCAAGTGGATACACTAGGTCTGATGAATCCCTTATCTAGGAGATCCTTTGACTGTTCCTTTAACTCTTTGAGTTCTGTTGGAGCTATTTTGTATGGGGGATAGAGATATGCTGAGTATCAGGAAGAAGGTCTATTCTGAAGTTAATTTTTCTCTTGGGTGGAACTCCGAGAAGATCTTCAGGAAACACATCTGGAAATTCACTTGTTACTGGAACTAACTCAAGACTAGAAGTCTCAGAACTAGAATCCTTACCTCAAACAAGATGGGAGACGCACCACTTGGATATAATTTTCCTCGCCCTTAGGTAGGAAACAAAATGACCCCTAAGTACTGAATTACTACCCCTTTATTCTAGGATAGGTTCATTTAGAACCTAAAAATAGACAATTCTATTTTTGCAGTCAACTGAAGCATAGCATGAATGGATCCAATCCATGCCGAGAATAACATCAAATTCCATCATATTTATCTCTACTAAGTCTGCTGATGTAACTTTCTGAGATACCATAATCAGATAGTTCATGTATACCCATCGGACTATGATATATTTACCCACTGGGGTAGATACTAAGAAGGGCTCTGCTAGTATTTATGATTGACTTCAAAGTTAATAGCTATATAATAAGTTACAAAGGACAAAGAAGCTCCTGGATCTAGCAAAGAATAAACATGTAAATGATAAACTTGTAATGTACTAGATACCGAATCAGGAGAAATTTCTTGATCCTCTCGAGACTAAAGTGCATAGAGTCTGTTCGGGCGCTACCTACTGGTGGCACTGGAAGTGGTACCTTGCTGAATTGGGCATCTGGAATGAGCTGTGGGATGATTATACTGACTCTACAAACCCACCTAAGGACACTCTTTGACCCTATGGCTTAGCTTGCCAAATCCAAAACATACATCACTGCCAGCTCGATAGACCCCCTGATGGTTCTTGCCACACTTCTCACAAAGAAGATATGTTCAGGCACTTCTAAATCTACCCTGGGGTTTAGGGCCTGGTACCCTATCTTTATTGAAATCTATGAATTTTTACACTAGAGCACTGGCTGAGGATGGAGATAGAAATAAAGATTTTAGGTAAAACTGAGACCGATTACCAACCTCTAACTTAGGCTGAGTGAAGTTGAAGCTACTTATTATATATTTCTTGTTCTTCCTATCCTTCTCCTTATTCTTAGCCTCCTCTATCTTCTAAGCATAGACCATGAGCCTAGATATGTTTATCTTCTTATTCAGCATTGCGGTCCTACACTCCTTGACCACACTATTAGACATACCCAACATAAACTTACTCATCTTAGATCTGCTATCTGCTAATACACGAGGGGCATATCTAGCTAACTAAGTAAACTTAAGAGAATACTCTTTCACTATCATGTTGCCCTATTTTAGATTAATAAATTCCAAAACCTTATCTTCCCCCAACTCTAGTGGGAAGAACCTATCAATGAAAGAAGTAGCAAACTCCTTCCATTCTATGGGCCCTACATCTGCGCCTCTATTTGCCTTCCACTTCTTAAAAAATATATAATACACCTCCTGCAATGGATATGTAGCTAACTCAACACTCTTATTGGAATTCACCCCCATGATATATGTGACTTTCTACAGCATGTCAAGAAATTTGCGTGGGTCCTCCTCAGGCCTAGACCCTATAAATGGTGGAGGATTCATATGGGTGAAGTCCCAAATTCTAGCTGCAGCAGTATTGGCCACTAGGTTGGCCTGAACAATAGCTGGGCATTTATTTTGGGCTACTATAAAATTAGCTAGAATGGTAAAAACTGCTCTGAATTTTGCATGGGAGACATGCTTATCCAGGGGATTTGCCTGAACGGGCAAAGGTGATGGCTAATTTCTAGTTCTTCTTCTGTTACTTCTTTTGGGAGGCATATTCTGTAAACAAAAAATCACATTGGATTAGACAGAGAGTTTAACTTGAGATCATGATCACTCGCATGATATGATCACTGAAAGAAGGCAAACTTTTCCTAAGAATGCCTCATAGCCTCTTGTCCATAAGTGTGGCATGCTATACACCCAAGCATAAGACTCTACTAGATGTTGCTTTAAGACTCCCTAGGAATCTGTTGAACCTTAGGCTCCAATATCAAGTTTGTAATACCCCAAGTCTATACCTCGGATGTCACACAATGCTTGCAACCCCGAAGGACCAAAAGCCAACCCATGTCTGGTACCTGTTGTGAGCATTTTATAATAATACTAAAATAAATGCAGAAGTTAGGATGGAGTTTCCATAAGGTTAATAACTAAAAAATGAATACTGTTAAATAAATATTGAAAAACTAAACATGTGTCTGAAATAATCTAGTTTAAAGACTCTAACTGTCTGAATATGGAGTTGATGGGACAAGTCCCCAACTAACTCTGACTACTGAATATACTGAACATTTGAAATATTAAAATGATAAGTCTGTCCTTGAACTATGAGGACTTACCACTATATCCGCTGCTGATAGTCTAGGCTGCTAAGTACGGTCAGGAGCCCGTGCATCTGATCCTATGATATAAGACCTCATAACTCAAAAGAAAGAGTATGCATCAATACACTGAATATACTGGTATGTGAAGTGAGGTAAGGATGAATAGATGGGTTCATATGCATGGACAATAACTGTCTAAATAATATATATATATGTAACTTAATAAGAATATATGTATTTCTAAGTCTACTGTAAATACTGATTATGCAATGCTGTGTGTGGATCTACTTATACTGTAACTGAGATCTTTGATAACTGAATTACTGATAACTGGGTGACTGTGTCTGATATTCCTGATTCTATAGAACTGAAATTAGTTCTGCACTGAGCTGGGTGATTGCGTCTGACAGTCTTAATTCTGAAAACTGGATAGACTTTTGATACTGAGTCTGAATCTGAAACTATAACTATGGGAATGTTCATCTAACTAACATACCTCAATTATAACTTAGTTGGGGTCCAATCTGTGACCCCAGTTGGAAAGGTGTTAGGACCTTGCCAAGGGATATTAACAATGGTTGTAGTTAACCCTATCTAGTAGGAAGACATTTCGTCAACCCTCACTGATAGAAAAACTCATACGAGATGTATCATCCCTTGTCTGGAAGGAAGATATCTCAGCCTATTCTATCTACATAGTTTTGTAACGTAGGGATTGCCACTAAGGGTCAAACCCTCAACTGGAAGGAATGCCCCCATCCCTGGGTTCACTCGGTGTTGATTCCTACTCTCAATTGAATAAATACTGAATTGATTTCTCTATTGTTCAAGGCTTGAATGAACTATTATTGATCGTAATGTCTAACTAAATTGGATTGAGTTCATTGGATTTTGTAACTGACTGAGTACTACTGTTTGTGACATTATTGAGACTATTCTGTAGCTACTGAAATTCTAGGAAAACTAGCTAGATTTTTAGGTATTGATTTCTAGCGTGTTCTAGGCTTGACTGAACTATTACTAATCGTGATGTCTAACTGAACTGGATTAAGTTCAATTGGTCCTATAACTAGCTGAGTACTACTATTTATGACATTACTAAGACTATTCTATAACTACTGAAATTCAAGGGAAAATAGCTATATTTTTGGGTATTAAATACCCCAAGGACTCGATAGCATTGAATGTAAAACATGGCATGATCATAATAACATAACAATAGTAGCTTGTTTACAATGCTTTTATTTAGACATTTTGTCAAACACTTAAGACGCATGAACTTGTGCACATAATGTTAAGTCATGATTTTACCCTTCAACTCACCTGAACATTTTATCAAACACTTGGGGAGCATAATTCATGCACATAATAATAATAGACATTCAAGCATCATGACCACAATCCTAACTCACAAATTCAAGGGGCTCTTAACATAAATCCACATAACACCATAAACAGGTTAATTACTTCACATGAAACTTGTCATAAATAATGGATTAGAAACCCAAATAACATCATAATTATGAATACAATCAAATTCAACATACAATTCATGAAAGCAATCAACTTGTAGTTTTAAAAGACGTTCTTAAAATCCAAGAATGGATGGAAACCCTTGGATGAACACCTAACATTTCTTGGTAATCAAATTCGTGAAGATTAATGGCGTGTTCTTGAATCTTGGACTTGAAATTAAATGCCCTAGGGTTTGTTCTTGAGAGAAGTTTAAGAGAAATTGGGAGAAAGTGAGTGGTTTTTGCCCTTAGATAGTTTAATCTCATGTTTTGGGGATGAATAAAAGTGGGAAAATAATCCAAATACCCCTCTGAAAGCTGACCTTTAATTACTGAAAAACATGCCCATGATGCACAAACCGATGCTCCGCATCGATGGGGTCGACACAATGTCCAATGCGATGTATCAATATTGCATTAGCTCACTAGAATTTACACTGAATGCTGGGGAACATATTCATCGATGTGATAAGCGATGTGATGCATCGAGATGACATTGACTCACTATTTTTGACATCCAATCGAGCTTCTAACGATGTTTGAAAAATCTAAAACTTACCCGAGAACACCCATTAACATCTCTGATCATGAATCTACTTAAAAATATATATTTTAAGGTCATAAGGGTCTTAAATAAAATCATGGAAACACCGAGGTCCTAAAATGTGACTAAGTGTCATTACTTGGCTGAAATTTTTTTCTAAGCCTGGGACCTCTTTTCATTCTCTAAAGTACTGATTTAAGGTAGGATTTTGCTGGGTCTTATAGATGCGTGTGGAGGTAGTTTTGAGAAGCTGATGGACAAGCTAACTTCAGCTCTGGTCTTGACTTTACCTGAAGGCATGGATGGCATTAAGGTATATTGCAATGCGTCCCATGTGGGGTATGGTTGTATTTTGATACAACATTGCTAGGTGATAGCTTATGCCTCCAGATAGTTGAAGGTGTATGAGAAGAATTATCCGACTCATGACTTGGATCTATTGGTTTTGGTGTTCGCATTGAATATTTGGCATCACTATATATATGGAATCCATGTGGATATCTTTTTTAATCATAAGAGATTTCAACATGGGTTTACTCAGAAAAAACTTAAGCTCAGACAAAGGAGATGGCTTGAGCTACTCAAGGATTATGACATGAGTCTTTACTACCATATAAGTAAAGCTAATCTAGTTGGTGATATGATTTATAGGTATACATGGGAAGTCTGGATTATGTGGATAAAAGAAAGAGGGAGTTGGTGAAGGATATTCACCATTTGTCTAACCTTGGAGTTCGTCTCTTAGACTTTGAGGATAGTGGTGTGGTTTTGCAGGAGGTGGTGCAGTCATCTTCTTTGTGATGGACTAAAGGAAAAAAAGTGTTAGATGATGATAGGCATATTTACACGCCTAAAGCACCATAATTTACCCATATTTTAGCTAAGTTTTAAGGACAAAATATATAATTCCTGCATTTTTAGTCCATTTTCCTGTAAGTGAGCTAACCAACGTGATTAGCATATTTTCAGGTGTTAATGATGAAGATTTCAGCACTTTGTGGACCTTTTGGTAGCAAGGGAAACTTCACATAAGAGGGAAGGCAGCTTTTGGAAGCTTATGGACTGAAAGTGATGCATGGAGAACTTGTCCCGGGCAAAAACAATATTTCTAAAGACTTGGGTATCAGCAGTAACTTAGTAGGAATAAGACAAGGATGTTATAAAAACCCTATTTTGCTGAATTTTTCAGCATTCATTCATTCATTCATTCATTCATTCATTCATTCATTCATTCATGCATTGATTCACGTTTGATTTTTCAGAATTCAGTTGATACTTAGTATTATTCAGTTTACAGATTCTGTAAGTTTTAACAGAGAAAAAATGCCAACTTGTGAGAAATGGCTAGATGGAAAAAACGTCAACCTAGTTTGACGCCACACCCATCTTCAACGTGAGATTCTTTGAGTTTTGGTATGATAATGATGTCTATTGTGATCTTCGTTGTAATCATGAATAGCTAAACTTCTCTGTTAGGGTTATGGAAGCCTTTTGATATACTATCTATTACTATGAGTTTGTGAATTCTTGATACGTATGCTACTTATATCATTACTCTCTTCATCATAATTAAATTCTTGTGGTTGCAAACATATAGAATAAGCCATTATAGCATTAACTTATTTGAGAGAAAAGTTACATGCTTGGAAAAGAGAGTTTGACAAGGAAATAGGGCTACTAACCCCTATTTACACGTTAGTGCCGTAACTGGATTAACCTCTTGGAGATTTCATACCATTAGTTATACGCTTTAAGCTCGAGAGAGTTAAAGTGAGATAATCCTTGATGGTCGAGAGACACTAGGATTTACCATTAGAATACGAATCTCTATAAGTGCATGCATGTCTGAATTCCGCATTACTCATAGTTAATAGATACGTAGAACTCATAAGGTGGACATAACCCTAACTTATAATTCTCATCGATTAAATCTTACTCAATAAAGCATTCCGCTTTTACTTTGCTATTTTGATACTTTTAATTCACGCCTAAACCATCCCTCATTTCTGTAGAATTTTCGACCAACAGTCTGCTAACAATTGCAACACTTAGTGACCAAGTATTCCCTGTCGGATTCGACACCCAACCCATTTGGGTTCTATATTTGACAGCGACCGCTTACACTCTTACGAGAGTTGTAGTTTGGGCGTTATCATTAGATCATATTATTCGATACCTTATCGTGGTGGGCAGAAGGGGATGACCTTTGAGATTTGTGGTGATATTACCATGCGGTACCAAGGAAGGTTATGTGTTCCCAATATAGATGGTTTGCGAGAGAGCATCATAGTTAAAGCACATAAGCCATGTTGTTTGGTTCATGCCGGTTCGATGAAAATATATCATGACATTAAGGAGATATATTTTTGGAATAATATGAAGCGGGATATGGCTAGTTTTGTTATTAAGTGCATGGTGTGCCAACAAGTGAAGGTTGATCACATGAGGCCTAGAGGATTATATCAAGAGATTGAGTTGCCTGTGTAGAAGTAGGAGGTGATCAACATGGATTTCATTACCAGTCTTCCTCGATCTCGTAATTAGTTCGATTCTATTTGGGTAATCATATATAGGATAACTAAGTCTTCTAACTTATTTCCTGTAAGGACTAATTTCATAAATAAAAATTATGCAAGGTCGTATCTCCAAGATATTGTGAAGTTGCATGGGGTAACTATTTCTATCATCTTGGATCGTAGTATGAAGTTTTCATCGCACTTTTGGTGGTTGTTTCAAAAATGTTTGGGGACCAAGGTGAGTCTTAACACTACTTTCCATCCATAGTTGGATGCACAAGAAGAAAGAACAATTAAGAAAGTGGAATACATGCTTAGATATTGCGTGATTGACTATGGTGGTAGTTGGGTTGAACATTTGCCTTATATAGAGTTTTCATACTACAATATCTACAACTCTAGCATTAGGATGGCTATGTTTGAGACCTTGTATGGTAGGAGGTGTAGGCATCCTATTAGGTGTTTTGAGATTGGTGAGGTGGAGATGTTTGGCTTGAATTTGGTCACCAATCTATGGAGAAGGTGAAGTTGATTTGGGAGAGTCTTAAAGCTACCCAAAGTTACCAAAAGTCCTAAGTGGATGTGAGGCCTAGGAAGGTATAGTGTGTAACTTCCCATATTTTTTAGCAAGAAATTAAATCGTCGTTCCTAAGTTCGTAAGCTATAATTTCTTGGTTTATCTTTATATTCATGTGTCATGATCTTTTGTATAGTATATGAAGTGATTATGTGGTGAAAAATGTTCATAGAAAAGGCGTAAAGCAAAGTTAAGCTAAGAACCTTTCATTCATCTAAAATCAGATATTCGATTCTACAAATGTCTACTTTGAATATGTATAACTCTTTATACACATAGATTTTTTCATCTCAAAATCTACAAAATTTTAGATAATTGAATTAGTTTTCCAACGATACCAATTTTACCAAAATATGATAACCGAGTAAAAAGTTATGGCATTTTCCGTGTTAGGCAGTAAGCCGATGCGATGTCGACGCAACACATCGATCAGCACGTTACAGAACTGTTTCACACGTTAAATCAGTTTCTAATGGGTCTAGAGAAATTTTGGTCACTTACCCTCACCCAAAATTCATCCATAACATAAGATTTGCGCCCAAAAAAACCATAATACACTTTATTATTCAATTTTCCTCTCAAATCAAAACCCTAACTTCTTCCCCAAAGTTCAAGAAACTCATCCCTAAGATCGAGAATTCCAAGAAACGAGTCAAGATTCAAGTTCTACTCTTCAAACCTTGTAATCTAAGGTATGTGGGATTTTCCTAAAACTACTTGGGCATAAGAAATTCTTTCAACAACTTTTAACATTGTGAAATCATGATTTCTTGAAGGTGTTTTGGAATTTACATTGAAACCTTGTATTATGAATTCTTTAATGATATTATTGATTTGGTATTGAGGCCTTTTCCCCCAAATGTATTTGTAATTTTATATATGTATGTATATGCTTAAAGTTGATATTTGAACTGAGAGCATGGCTATTTACGCTCCCTCTCATGTTGCAACTTGATTTTAGAATTTTATGAGTTAAAGAATATTATACAAAGACATGGTATGGTTCTTGACTATTGTTGAATGATTTAAGATTGATTTTTAAATTGATGAGAGGGGGTTTTACATATTGATAAATGCTGAAAATATACAATGAAAGAAATGCACGATTTTGTCAAAAATATATGACCACCACATGTTTGTTGGAATTGTTGAAAAGATGAGAATCTTTGCATGGTTTTCACTTATATTTTGAAATATGAATTCTCTTATACTTGTCTGAATGTTTTGGTGGTCTGAATATTGCTTTAAATGAAAGAATCTTGCATGATATTTTTATGGCTCAGAATTATGACTTGCAAGTCATGGTGTGACGACATTAACTCAGATAATGCCATCGTAATTCAGAACATCATAGAATGCATGTTTTCTATCAGATTTTTCAGTTTTTTGAGACATAGAATGATTCATGTTTAGAAAGGGTTAAAATTGGGCTTAAAGAGAGTTAGGTGGTTACCCAAAGAAGGCACGAGTTTAGAAATCTCATTGCTTAAAATCGTGTTTTGCCGATACGGGTTATTATATTGCCAAAGAGAAATTATATGCTAGCCTAGTGCCCTGTGGTGCATCAGAATAGAAACTCCAACCTTTGCATCAAACTTGGGTTGGGGGCTTGGCTGCTGAGTTAAGGGCGGATTCCATATAGCCCATGGACTTTTAGACTTGTAGGGTGGACCACCTAGCTCAGAAGTAAAATAAATAATGGTATTGCATCTACAGAATTGTTTGAATGATCATTTGAAGTTGTCCAAGTATTTTAAACTATTTCATGAATAATGTTTTATGACTTGCTCTCACCTATTATATGTCAGACAATAGGATGCAGTTGGTGAGCCTTCTTTCTTTCGGAAGGACTGTTTCTTTGAAAACTATTATTTATTTATTTTTGATCCGACTGGGGGGCCTTGTCCCAGTTTTGTTTCAGACTTATGATGGATCTTGTGATGTTAGAGATTTCACAGACGGCTGTCATATGTCTAGAATATTAAGAAGTTCTTGTAAAATTATTCAAGTTTATGAGTTTGACCATGGTACGTACCATCTTGTATTGTTTTCCGCAAATTTTCTTATACTATATGAATATTGTGCATGATTACCAGATTTGGTAGAGCTCGGGCCTTCATGGTTCGGGATGATCGTTACGGCCAGGGCCCCAGCTCGGGTCGTGACATATAGTTTGAGGTTGGGGATAGGGTGTTCTTGAAGGTGTCTCCCATGAAGGGAGTGATGTAGTTTGGGAAGAATGGAAACTTTCTTTTATGGTAGGAGGTACCTAATCTATATATGCCATCACCAATATTCAATCAGTTGAACAATAAGCATCATACTACATCTTCCTCTATCTTGTACCAGAGTGATGTTTATACAAACATATACATGTATATTCATAAACTTTAATCACATCCTCTATAATGATAAACACTTCTTAGATATCCAATCAATATCATAATATGACCCTCGACCCAATAATATGCCCAAAATAATCACAACATCATAATCTTCACCTTTGGCCCATAAACATATCTGAACTCATATATATATATTCATATTTATAAGCCGTAGCATATCTCTAATCAACTCATATATAGGATGCATCTCGCATATAAGAGGCATAATATCAATATGCATGTACTTATCTCTCACATAGGAGGCATCTCATAACTAGGAGGCATCTCATATCTAGGAGGCATAATATCAATAAGCATACATTATATCAATATGTATATAATCATCTCTCCATAGGAGGCATATCATATCTAGGAGGCATAATATCAATAAGCATGTAATCATCTCTCACATAGGAGGTATCTCACATCTAGGAGGCTTAATATCAATAATCATGTAATCATCTGTAACATATCTTATATCAACAGGTCATACATCATGAATTATGCAGAATATCATCTCTCTCGGCCAATAGTCATAACTAAGAGAAATATCATCTATGTAGGTCCAATAATAATAACTAACATGAGATAAAATCTCTATAGGACCGACATCACATCTAAGAGGGAATAACTTCTCTATAGGCCCAACATTAATAATCAAAGCTAAATTTTTCTCTGCATAATCAAGACTAACATCCAAATTCACATGCAATATGTATATACTCCCTCCGTTTAAATATGAATGACCTACTTTCCTTTTTAGTCCATTTAAAAAAGAATGACCCTTTCCCTTTTTGGCAATACTTTAATTTCAACTTAAGATTAAAGGGCATTTCAGTACATTTAATACAACTTAAATTTAAGGCCACAAGATTCAAAAGTCTTCTTTATTTTCTTAAACTTTATACGAAGTCAAAGTAGGTCATTATTTTTGAAACGGAGGGAGTATATATCATCTATGAAGAAAAGTAGACAAAATCCTACCTTGAAGCAGAACCACAAAACCTCAGATCATGCACCATATGCTTGATTTTGCTTCACAATCACCATAATATACTCATTAATTTTAGTCTAACGATACCCATATTGCACTATTATGCTTTGAGTAAAAAAACTGACACCAAAATCCCAAGTGGTTCCCACATACGGAAAATGAGTTTTTGAGACCAACCCATTGTTCGAATACAATTATGGAGTTATAAATCTCAATAATCAAAGGAGTGTTAAGCTTATTTGTGCTAAAATAATTCCCTCAATCCAATTAGGTTTTTTTCTCAAACAATCAATAATTTAACACAAAAATTAAAAGATTCATACCTTAGATTTGACGTTAATCATGAATATGCAAGTTATTCAAGATCCCAATCAACATCCAAGACTCAATAAACTCAAGTTATTAGGGTTTATAGGTCACAATACAATGGAGAAATGGCCAATTCTTGGCCAAAAAGAGTATTTAAACAATCCTTTCCCAGGACCTCAGATAGGGCGATCGTGTACCCACGCTAGCCACGCTGGCGGTAAGCCCCCACGATTGCGGTACCTTTGTCACTACATGACTGCTGAAACTTTGTATTTGATTTCAAGTTTTTGCCAATGCCTCGGGATGCATGTGGAGTTCTATATGAGCAAACACAATATGAAACTGTCCTAAATTTAACGTTTCGGATGTATTAGTAAAGTTGGATGTTCAATCCAAGGTCGTTTTGACCAAATAAGGGTCCCACACCTAAACTTTCAAATTTTCAACTTTCCATTGATAGGTCAAAATGAGATCGGGTGTATTGGGACCCAAATCAAAGGTCTACATAGCCTAAAATCAATATTACAGATTTACTAGCATAGTCAAAATTTACATTCAAAATCGAATTACAGAAGTTTTTGCCCTGTGGCCATTTGGAACAAGCAAAGAATTCTATAAAGGGAATTGGTTCTAAAAAATAAATGAACTGCCCGGTAATGCAACCGTCAGTCCTAGCAAGTCATAAATAACTTTGGGCAACTATAAAGAAGCTCAAATAGTGGAAATAAGCAAAAATATGGAAAATAACCTGAAGGGTCATTACAAGAGGACAATGAGTTTTGATCCTACTAATAATGTACACCATTGTAGCTCCATTGCCTCTTAATCTATATTTAAAAAGGAAAGATACTAGAGCATTTACCATTTCTTGTACTATTGCATCTTTAAATTTGCATAGGCCTTATGTGATTTGGGTGGTAGCATTAGCTTGATGCCGCTAGTAATTTACAAGTAGTTAGGGTTAGGGTCAGCTAAATGAATATCTATAAGCCTGTTAATAGTGGATCACAGCCTGAAGAACCATGTGGGTATCTTGTGTGATGTGTTGGTTAAGGTAGAATCTTTCATATTTCAGCTAATTTTTTTATTCTTGATTTTGAAGTAGTCTTTAATGTTTCGATCATATTAGGATGATCTTTCCTAGATATGAGTAGGGCATTGGTTGATAGACAAACAATGTAAATAAAGATCTGACTTAATGATGAGAAAGTCATATTTAATGTATGATATTATATGAAGCAGTCGAAGGATCTATATTTGCTTTATATGATAGATACCATCGATGGAGATGAGTTGATAAAACCTATTGAGAGATACTTGATGTTGAGACTCTAGCTACTATGATAATGAATTTTGATAGTAACAGTATTGATTAGTATTAAGAGATAGTGAATGCACTTGTTGGTAAGGGTTTCTACTCTTATCCACCAAAGAAGTTGAATCTTGATATGAAGAATAGAGCAATACCACTAGCTAAATTATCTATTGAGGAGCCTCCAATCTTGGAATTAAAAGCCCCTTATTTTTTATGTTATGCATTTTTGGGGACCAACAATGCCTTTTCATTTATTATTGCTACTGATTTATTAGAGTGGCATTTTAAGGCTTTAATGTCTGTTTTGTAGAAGTTCAAAAAGGCCATTGGATTTACCATTACTGATATTATTTAAATTCCACCTAGGATATGTACTCACAAAATCAAATTAAAGCCAGATTGTACACCTAGCATTGAACACCAATGTAGATTAAATACACTCATGCAAGAGGTTGTAAAGAAAGATATCATCAAGTAGTTGGATATCAGTGCAATTTACCTGATTATTGATAGCAAATGGTTGATCCCAATCTAATACGTCCTAAGGAAAGATGGAATCACCATAATTTCTAATGAGAAAAATGAGTTAGTTCCTATGAGACCAGTCACCGAATGGTGAGTTCGCATTTACTCTTGGAAGCTAAATTCATGGACCTAGAAGAATCACTTTCTTAATCCTTTTATGGATCAAATATTAGACCACATTTATAGTAGAGGATGATATCATTTTCTTGATGATTATTCAGCTTATAATCATATTTTTACTGCTCTCAGGGACCAAGAGAAGTTCACTTTAACTTGCTCTTATAGGATGTTTGCATTTAAAATAATATATTTTGATCTATGTAATGCTCCTACAACTTTTTAGCATTGCATGATGTCCATTTTCTCTGACATGGTGAAGGACACTATTGAGGCTTTCATGGATGATTTTTCACTTTTAGAAGAGCATTCAATAGTTTTTTGGCTTATTTAGCTAATGCCTTGCAATGATGTGAAGAGGCCAACCTGGTGCTTAATTGGGATATTTTATGTTCAAGGGATATTGGGCACAAAATTTCTAAATATGGGATAGAAGTTGACAAGGCTAAGATTTAGATAATTTAAAAATTGCCTCCACCAATTTTGGTCAAGTGCATATGTAGTTTCTTAGGTCTTGAAGGCTTCTATGGGAAATTCATTTAGGACATTACTAAAATTGCTAATTTGTTATGTAAATTGTTAGAGATAGATGTAATGTTTGTGTTTGATAAATCCTTTCTAAAAACATTCAAGTATCTGAAGGAAAAATTGATTTCATCTCCCATTATAGGGTCTCTAGATTGGACCTTGTCATTTAAAGTGATGGTTGATGCTATTGGTGTTGCTCTAGAAGTAATCCTAGTCCAAACGGGGAGAGAAGATACTACATATAATTTACTATGCCAGGAATGCACTTAATCCTGCTTAAAAAGTATCGATCAAGAAAGAGTTGTTGGCAGTGGTGTTCGCATTTGCAAAATTCAGATCATACTTGATTGGCACAACTTTCATTATACACACTGACCATGCCACTCTTAGATATCCTATGGAAACAAATGATGTAAAGCCTAGGTTGATATGATGGGTACTTCTGCAAGAATTTGATTCTGAAGTTAAGGATAAATAGTAAATGGAAAATTAGGTGGCTGATTATTTATCACGCCTCGAGGAAAAGGCATTGCTGAAATATGGGATGAGCTCGAGATTGATGATACTTTTCCAAATAAGAAAGTCTTGACAACATCATTAGAATTAATCCCTTGATTTTTAGATTTCACCAACTACTAGGCAAGTTACCTTGTCCAAGAGGATTTTGGATTTCAGCAGCAGAAGAAATTCATGAATGGGGTAAGAATGTTCTTTTGGGATAAGCCACATTTACTTTGGATTGCATATAGAGTGATCTGGACATGCATTCTGAGTTAGAGATAATGAGCATCTTAGAGATGCATTATTCATGTCTAATTAGGTCATCCATGTAGGCGCATAAGCTATGCAAAATATCTTATAATGTGGTTAAAATTAGCCTACTATCTAAATAGATGCATATGACTATGCTAGAGTTTATGACCATTGACAAAGGCAAAAGAATATCTCTTGTAGACATAAACCTACAATGACGTCGATCGTTAAGTTTTAATGGTTTGATGTTTGAGGCGTTAACTTAATGGGTCCATTTATGAGATCACATGGGATGAAGTATATGTTTGTGGTTGTTTACTGTGTTTCTTAATGGGTGGAAGAAATTATACATCCCAGCAATGAAGGAAGGAGTGTCACAAGTTTTCTAAAAACGAATATCTACTCATGGGGAGGATTGACAATTCAATAGTTAATGTTCCTAGCATTAGCCAGCCGGCAAGTCAGGGTTAGCTTATGTTTCTTGCCAGGTTAGGGCTTTGGTTTTTTTTACTAGGGTAGATATATTGGTCATTGGTCTAAAGAGTGTCCCTAATACGGGATTATTAGTTATTTAGCTCATCTAGAGTAGTCTCATAGCATTATGGTAGCTTCAGTAAAAGGCAGTGTACTTAGCACCCTAGTTGGTGATTGCGATGCTCAGTTTGAGTTGTAACCCACTCATATTCATACTCCTTCGAGCATATAAGGATTATGACATCAAATTTCCGCATTGATAGGTACACCTTTTATTTCCTACCTTTGCCTTCTGTTTAGTTTGAATTGAGGTTTCCATATCCATCGATTATTATATGCCTTTTCATTTTTATATTTGTTGTTTTGCACCTGTAGTTTATGATTATGTGACTATCCCAATAGATGATTTCTTTTTGTAGTGGATAGAGTGGATCAATATTGATATTTACCCTAGGGATGCAACATTTGGGTTCGAATCCTATTTACCATGCCATATTAGCCTTCTTATGGCCCTAGAGTTGTACTTGTTATTGATTCTAATTTTTGGTACTACTTATAGGTTATATATGAGTCACTATTGTTTTTTTTATTATTATTTTCATTGTTTTTATTTTTATTGATTCTTACTTGATTAATGGAAAGACTAGCATTGTCTAGTTAGAACTCTCTTCTTTGCTATTCGTGTTCATTATCCTAGGTGGCTAGAGTGGTTTGATGGTTTTCTTTCTTTTAGAAATGTGAGGTTTGTCATTTTTCTCTTCTGTTGGTGAGGCTAGACAAGGTGCTTTGTGGGCTATGAAAGTTAAGGTAGGTTGGCCTTCCATGGTTCTATTATGATTTTAGAGTTGGCAGTTTGGCTTTATTGCCTATTTTTGACTTTGATATTCTATGACTTACCTCCGAGTTTGTTGAGATTTTGCACTAGCATTCTTATATATCCTATTTCTGAGGTTGACCATTTGGGATCCGCTCTTTCAAATCGGTTAGTTCATTGCCCAATGATAGTCCTATTATTTATTGTGAAAGGTCTTAGTTTGCCTTTCTAGGTTGTTGTGTTCATACCTAGTGATAGCTTTGAGCTTTGTATTAATGTGGAGTTTGATACTACATTATCACTATTATGTGGTTTTTGGTCCAGTTAAGTTAAACCATTAGAGATGGGTAGTACTTTTCTATAATTGCTTCTCAATTTGGCCAATTGGAAATTCATTATCTTGATTAGATTAGTTCAGTTTTTATAGTGATTTTGACCTAGGCGTTGATGTTTGTATTGGTACAATATTATTTTTCAATATAATTCATTATTCAATTGGGTTAAGCTTATTTTACATAGGTGAATTTAGGATATCCTCTTTTAGGTATTTGTTAGGCCAAATAAGTATTTATAGAGTGCTTCTCCTTGGTGATATGTCCCTATAGGTATTCATCTCTATACATGGAGAATTGGTTTGATTAGTATCCAGTTAAGTGTGCATTTCTCTAAGTTGCTAGAGTTTTTATTATCACTAGTACTGCTTGTAGTGTTGGTTAGTTCTTGGGTATGTTTTAATGATACATGCCTCTCCAACAGATATAAAGCTGATGTTGGTTCAAGTTTTGGATTTTGACTCTTGAATGACCACTTTGAAGTTATGGTAGAATTTGGAGTTTGGATGCTTACTTGTCTACAGGATAGGTTTGGACAACTGGGATCGACAAATTTTGATTAGGGCTGAAGTTACAATTTTTGATTGCATAACTTGATTGCATCCTTTATTTTAAGGCCGACACAATTAGAATTTCATCTATAGGTTGGCTAAGCCGACTCATTCCCTACATGTTCTATCTTCTTCGATTCAGAAGCATTATGGTTGATAGATATTCTTGAAATTGCCTGATGGTACTTCATGATAGTTTCTTTCTCTTTTGACAATCAGTTGAGTCTTCACTAGAAATTTCAAAAATATACTTACGAGAAGGAGTGTACTCAAGTTTGATTCAATATAGTTTCTTCCATAGTTGGTAGGACACCCTAGAGAAAATTGTTTAATTTTTAGTGTTTGTGCTTCAAACCCTTGACTACCAGCTTTGAGGGTCATCAAGAATAGCTATAGCATTGGCATGAGATCACGAGCTTTGATCATCATCATTTATATGTCCAAGTAACACCTTATGGACTTATCCTTATGCTTGCCATTATGGTTTTTTGGTAGATCAGCTCCAGTTCATCGAGGTTAGTGTGATGGGGTTGTGCGGATAGAACTCAAATGACTTTCTGCACGGTATGGAATAGATGGAAAGTTTGGAAAGGAAAAATAAGGTTAAATTTTTATAATGGAGTTGGTTGCAACATTTAGCTTTGAATAGTCTTTAGCTTGGTTAAGTTTTCACGTGATTTTGCTCGTATAGATATGATATCAATGTGTTGTAGTTGATATTTGAGTGTATCAACCACTCTCTTTTCTATTGGAGAATTATTTGTTGTTGAGGTTGAGTTTTCATTGTTTGAAAGCGAAGTAAGGAAGTTGGTTGAAAAAGGATACCTATAGGAAAATCTCTTTGAAGCGTCGTCTCTGTGTACAGGTTATTTGGGGAGTCATGCCTGGGGCATGCAGGCCTAGTACCTTGTTTTTTTGAGATTTCATGTTGTTCCTATTCATTGTCTGTCACGACCTAATTTATAAGTCATGATGACACCTACTTTATCCCACTAGTAGGTAAGCCAAACCGTAGTCCGAAGCTAAAAGAATTGGGATAATTTGGTGGAAAATGGCATAAATGCCGGAAATACGTAAGTTAAGACATACAAACAATAAATCATAGAATAATAATAATTCTATAGATAAATAAAATAAATAACAATTCCATGACCTAGCATGTCAGTACAAGAGCCAATTAATATAAAAAGAATATGGGTACTATAATAGTCAAATATACATTAGTCTTGAAAATGGAAAGACAAAGCAAATTATTTAAGATAAAGAAAAGGTCAACTCCATCTCCAAGTGCTCACCTTGTCTCCTCATGATCAAAGCGTAAACAATGGCCACTAGTACTAAGATCTGCACCAAAAAGGTACAGAAGTGTAGTATGAGTACAAAAGCCATAAGTACTCAGTAGGCATCACTGGCTGACTGAGCTAAATCACAACATAAATTTTAAAAAATATGATATAAATAATGTTAAATCTAGGTAAGAAGGAAAGCCTAGAATGATTCTCCAAATACTGTAAATAATTAACTAGAACAATGATGATAATAAAACATATATATTACTAAAAATCTGGGTCCCATAAGTCAGTAAGTTCAAAATAGTAAATAACCTAATGTAGGCCCTCAAAGTATGGAGAGTGCAATAAGAGAGAATTAGTAAATGAAATTATATAAAGTAGCCATATCTCAAAATCATAACCAGGGATCTTTCCATACCAAAATTACCGGAATCGAACCTATTTCATAATAATCATAAATATCCTCTCAATGTCAGACTTGAACCAAAACTCATATCCTCATTTGTTAGACTTGAGCCAGAACTCAAAATCATAATTTGATGGACTCGAACCAAAACTAAAGAATATAAGTCCACCGACTAGAATCGTAATTAAATAACATAAATCGCCAAACTCAAAAAGGAACAAATATCATCTCCAAAGTATCAATATAAAACAAAGCATCATATATTCAGCCTCCTCAATCTCTAGAATATGCATTTAGAAGATGTAACACTCCTATAAAGTCTATAAGGAGCTAATAATAGTCTTGACCTAAGGTGGGCCGAAGGGGTCCATTTCTAATCCATAAAATCTATTCTAAAGTAAATTATACCCCGTACTAGAAAAAGGTATCTAAATTCAATTCAAGATATTAAGTATGGAACATTTGTCCTAAGATGGCAATTCTACCTAAAGAATGAGTAACTAGGTCAATTATGCCTAATTTACGTTACTAACCGGCTAAAAGATCCAAATTTTAATAAATATACTTCCAAGTCCTACTTTCTAACTCACATCTAGAACAATATCATACATATACAAACATTTAGTCTAATGTTTTATAAAGGTAAACCTAGCTACCTAGATGCTGAACAAACCACAATGAAATTCTCTAGATCATCGATTTCCCCTTTCGAGAAGCTTCCGCATGACACCATCCTATAAAATGATAATCCACACATCAATATGAGAACCATGTTACCCATATTGAGTTTTTATGCTTAGGGTCCAAAATTACATAAAAATCTTATGTGAGACCCGTTTGCAAAATAGCATGGTCGAAACCATTAATGTGTCAAGCTTTTACCTATAAGAATGGGTGAATTATGAGCACAAATGATGGTGAAATAAATTCACCAAACATCTAGGGATTTTGGGAAAATTAAGAATTTAACAATGATATTAATGGAAACATACAAAGATTTTGATGAAGAACTGAGAATCCCGAACACACAATCACCCCAAAGTCTTATAATAAATTCTCCCTAAATTTTCAGCACTCTCTAGGGCTCTAAGCTCTTGACCTTTTGGAAAAAGAGGGAGAGAGTCGGGCTAATGGGTCAATTAATGCCACCTAGGTGCCGCTTAAGTGGAAACTAGACCACTTAAGCAGTACCCACCATAGTTTTGCCATCCACTTAAGAGGACCAATAGCCGCTTAAGCATTTTTACTTAAGCTTAAATAGTCATCATCTATTCAAGCCTCGTCGCTTAAGAGACCGGCTGGCCTCTTACGTAGATGCACCAACTAAGTGGTGCACTATCTAGGGACTTGGAAAATTCAAAGTCTCCACCAACCCCTCATGATTCATCCGAAATTCGTTGAATGCAAACACACTATGCTGCCTATAAAATTGGACATCCCAGACTCAATGGCGCAGTCAACATTTCCATATGATGTTATTTTGACAAAATATGTACCCCACACCCAAGGGCCACTTTTATCAATTGTTGTTCAATAGTTTGGAATGTTTTTGGAATCCTTGGAATCCAAAAAAAAGGTCCCCATAGAATAAATTCAACATTTGGAGCTGATGGAACATTCAAAATTAGTATATGAGGTCGTTTTACTGATAGTTTAGCAAGTAGAAAATTCTTGCCAGTGATGACTTCAAAACAGTGATTCGAATTTAATAATCAAAAGAAATACCCATTAATTGAATTGTCTTCTCTTGCAAGTTACAAATTACTTAGAGTGGCTATTGGAAATCTCTAAATAATGAAAATGAGCGAAAATATAGAAAATGGCCTGGAGGGTCATTATAATATCCACTACTAAAGGAACTTTCATCCGCAAAAGTAAAGGGTTAGGATGTAACTATAGCCTCAAACTTGTGAGGATACTAGTCCCACTTCCTGCTCTTGATCTCCTAAGTAGCCTCATCTATTGGGTGGTGTTTCTAATGAACCTTAACTACTAGAATATCTCTAGAGCAAAACCTCTTTACATCCCTAACTATTATGAACACTAGCTCCTCCACAAAGGTCAATATCTCATCCAACTAAACTCTCCCACTAAAACACATATGACTCATAGGGAATATAGCACCACAACATAAAAACATAGAAGACCAAATGGATATCAGTAAAATTTGAGGGTAAGGATAACTCATAATCCACCTCTTTAATCATGTGAAGGATCTTAAAAGGTCCAATATATCAGGGGCTGAGCTTGCCTTTCCTCCCAAAACTCATCACACCTCTTATGGTCAATACTCTGAGGAATACCAGGTAACAACCCCCAAATCTCAAGGTAAGAAATTTATGATCTGCATAATCCTTCTGGGAACTTTGATATGCCCTCAACCTACCTGAATCACCCTCACTCTATCCAATGACTCCTAAGGCAATTCAGTACCACAATGTCTAATCTTAAAGGTGTCAAATCAATAAATTATAAAATGATAATGCCTACCATATAATTCCTCAAATAGTGTCTTTTAAATGCTCAAATGGTAGCTATTATTGTATGCAAACTCCACCAATACTAAGTGTTGCTCCGACTGACCTCGAAAATCCATAACATTGGCTCAAAGCATATGCTCAAGAATCTGAATAGTCTACTCCAACTGTCCATCAGTCTGATGGTGGATGTTTGTGCTAAGACTAACCTGAGTACCCAACTCCTCCTAAAAATATATCTATAACCTAGAAGTGAACACCAAACCCTTTTCATAAACTATCTCACAAAGATAGATTTAGGCTTATGTCTCATCACTTAAGGAAATCTTATAAGGAAAGAAATATGCTGACTTGGTCAACTGATCTACAATGACCCAAATACCACTGGAGACATGGGAGGTGTGAGAAAACCCACTAACGATGTCCATGGAGATATGCTCCCACTTCTACTTGAGAATGGGTAATCTCTCAATCAAGACACTAGGTCTCTAATGCTCGACCTTCACCTACTAGCAACATAGAAATGAGGAACAAAGTCTTCCACGTCTCTCTTCATTCAACTTCATTAAGAATGCTTCCTCATATCTCTATAATTTTAGTTATACAAAGGTGGATAGAATATCTAGAGCTGTGAGACTCATGCAATATCGACTGAACCAACTCTCAATCCTTAAAACACAATGACATCAAATCATAGAACAACTTCAAAATCTATGGTGTCCCACATTGACTCACCACTCAACACCTAATCACGGATAATACATAGCCTCATATCCTAGAACTAAAAACTCTGAATCTGCTAAAAGAAAAATCCTGGGTTTTGACCATTAGAAAATTTCCTGGATATCCATTCTCTGTACCCAATATGACTCTTGGGCATGAGCCGTATGCTGGGGTACGAGTGGTATGGTCCTGTCTTATACTGACCAGTGTTAGTTGGTGGGATGGTTTTGGTTACTGGAATGGTTATGACTTAGAGTGTGAGTCATAAGGGTTCAATATGAGTCATAGCAAAGACTCGTATGGTGGGCAGTGCTTGATCCTCCTGGTATTTTTTCTGCCAGGGATACGGGTTATGGGTATGGATCATATGTTGTGGTTATGACTTGGTTGGATGAGTCATATACTGGACAATGTTTGATCCAAGGGTTGAGGCTTGAGTATGACTGGTGGGTACCGATCGTATAGGAGGGTATGACTCGTATGGGTCAGTCATATCATTGTGATGGATTTTTACGAGATTTAAGTAGAGGTATTCTGGATATTTCCTTACTTACTAAAATTAGAACCCATGACTTCTTATACATTTAGAAGGTTATTTACCCTATATTCTATTCATTTATAGTTAGAAAATATTCCAAAACATCTCATAATTCTCTGAAGAGCTTTTGGGGCAAGAAGGCTAAGGTTTCATCTTGAGGATTGCTTTGGGGCTTTTCTTGGTGATCTCTTTTCCTCAATTCTTTGGTATAAGGCATGATTCTCTTCCCTCATTATAATTTAAACTAGAGGCATGGTTTATATGATTGATTTAATTGTTTTACTATTTCATGACTTATAGTTTTCAATTGTTATTGGGGTTTTTGATATTGAATTCTTGGATATGGTTTCTTAAGGTTTTTAATTCTGCTTTGATATGAATTAATGGTTGTTTTGTATAATTAGATTACATGGTAATGGTATACTATTCTGTGGAATTAGTTTTGGTTATGTTATACCCCCAAGGTGTTTGATAAAATACTTATAAAGATATGTTCATTGCATTGACTTCTTTTAATGGAACACTTGTATATTTTAAACTGAACAAATGATTTATGCATATCTTATATAGTTTGAAAAGGCTAAAGGCTTAATGGTTATGCTAGTGTAAAACATGAAAGTGTCCCAAGTGGATTTAATATGGTATATGGAAGGGAAACTAAGGTCCTCTTATCCTAAATAGTTTGGCTATGGATATAACTTGCAAGTAAGGGTTGGTATGACAATACTACCAATATTGGACTTGGTTAGTAAATGGTAAATGGATTGTTTGGACATGGTTTTAATTGGGAATTAATGGCAGAGTATGTTGCAAAGCCATGGAAGGTGGCCGTACCGAAGGAGGGAGACCAAAATTAGAAACACATATTAGCCGATATGAGGGGTCTTGATGGCAATGTGTGTGTTTTATATTTTATATTGGGGGATGTACTAGTCATCCCATTGGATATTCCTTGGTTGTGCAACTACACACACTAGGGACCTTTTCGCAGGGAGAGCTAAACCCATATGGACAGAGGGTGGTTAGGACGACAAAGCTACACATTCTAGGTAAAAGTTTTAAGTGCATGCTAAACCCAATCCCTTTTCCCATCACTTATATATTAATGGTTTTATTCATTATAGATATTTTACTTTGTTTTTTGACTGGCATTATTTTTTCCTTGTCTTGAGATTCAAGCTAACGGTCACTTGCTAACCCTTTTCTACTGGCGGCTTTATACCCATGATATATAGAAACTGGGCATTCTGTCCCTCTTGTTTAACAGTGGATTTAGTATCAGCAATTGGACTGAAGTGGTGAGCTTCCATCCTTTTGGGAGGCATCATTTTATGTTATGGGTTTGTTTAGACATTTCTTTTTTTTTTTTTGGATATTAGTTTTGGCCATGGTTGGGGGCATGTCCCAACCAAATTTATTTATCCTTTTGGATATAGGTTTTGTGGTACTTTTGGGGTTTGGTATGGGTGGGATCGGTATAGGTGTCAGCCTTAGCATTGGTATTGATATTAAGGCTGGCATCATCAAACATGATTTCTCACAGTTCCATCCTACTATATTTTGGGATTGATTTTGATATTATGTTTTGGTATTTGTCTTTGGTTTATAGTCTATGGTTTGGTTTTGTATGGTTGGGTAGTTGGTGCAGTACAATTGGACTCGATTAGGTCGGTCATGGTTATGGCCTAATCCTAGAGTCTTAATGAGAACAATAACACTATCTTGTTATATGTTAGAATCTCATCCCATCTAAGGCTGGACATAGGTGGTTGGGTTAGGTAACAGAGGGTGGTCCCCAGTCCTGGTAGTACTTGTGATGCCAATTACGACAAGGCTCGGATTTGGGTCATGTCAAGTTTGTATTAGAGCCTAGGTTTATGGTCAACTGGGAAGTCCACAAAGCCGTGTTGAGTAGAGTCTCTTTTAGGGGTGTGAAGTACACCACACTCAAAAGCGAGAGGCTAGAAGACATTTAGGAATTTTTAACTTTCTTAGTATTCTATCTTCAAGCTTGAGTTTTCGTTCTTAGAATCTCCTCTAATCTTTGATTTTTTGTCTTCCAAATCATGCCTCCTAGATCTAAAACACAAGAAAATTCTTTCATCCCATCTGGGGATAATGTTGAAAGGGTATGTTACGTCTGGAGTACATCTTCGATCTCATGGTCCTATTCTTGATGGTGTTGGAGTTCCTTCTATTCTTGATAGTTCTTCTTAGGTCTCTCAGGGCAACATGATGAATGCAGAATTTTGTTAGTCTATTAATGTCATTGCCCAATTGGTTTCTACTTAGGCTGAGCTGGGTGCGATTGGTGCTGTGTCTACTGTGGCTATAAGGGTTTATCAATTTATGAAGATAGGTTCTCCAACTTTTAATGGGGTGAATGTGAAGAAGTATCCACATGGCTTTTTGGATAAGATGGAACAGATCTTTCAGGTAATGTAGGCTACTAATGTAGAGGGGGTTAACTTTATAACTTATCTGTTCAAGGATGTTGCTTATAGTGGTATGAGGAGTCAGATAAGGATAGAGGTGATATGGAAGAAAAAGGGTTGTGGGATGTCTTTTCTAATGCTTTCTAGGATAGATTCTTTCCTTAAGAGTTAAAGAAAGCAAAAATGGAGGAGTTTGTGAACCTCAGGTAGGGGATGATTTTTGTATAGGAATATGCTTTGAAGTTCCATCAGCTATCAAGGTATGCTCCTAATTTAGAGGCTGATATAAGTTCAAGAATGAGGAAGTTCACTTCTGGGGTGAATAAAAATTTGACTCTACAGAGCAAGACTGCTTTGCTGATTAAAGATATCAATATCTCGAGGTTAACTATTTATTTGGAGTAGATTAAGGATGAGAAGAGAAAGCAGGCAGATTTTTGAGATAGATAGGGAAAAAGAAGTAGGTTTTCTAATCAGGGAGGTGCTCAGTCTCAGGATTGTAGGGATGGTGGCAAGTGGCATAAAAAGAAGTGGGGGAGTTTGGGATCCTTTTTTGCTAGTGCTCTTTATCATTCAAGAGACAGGCACCATCAAGGTGGTGATAATTCTCTGGCACAGGTTGTCCAACTTCAGGCGAGCGAAGGTCAGTCAGTTTCTCCGTGTCCTCTTTGTTGATTTTATTATTTTCCTTATTGGGGTTATTGCGAGGAATAAAGGACAAGTTCTTAGAGTGTGGTTAGGTAGGCCATTGGCTCAGGTATTGTCCATTCAATAAGGTTGGTATAGGGGTTAAATAAAATTTCTATGGTTTCATCTTCTGCTCTTATACCTAGAGGGTGGTATCGACTTCTGTTACTTCTCCTAGTTCTATTTTTGGTCCGAATAGGTTGTATCCTTTGGCATCCCAACAGGAATTTGAGGCATCACCTAATGTCATTAGTGATATGTTGCAAATCTTATCTCATGACATATATTGGTTGCTAAAATTGGGGTCCACTCTTTCTTATTTGACTATACATGTGGTTGTGTCTTTTGGTTTTGATTTTGAAAGTTATCTCAGATATTTTTGTTGTTTCTACCTTGGTAGGTGACTTAGTTATTGCTAAGAGAATCTATAGAGGGTATGTGGTAGCTGTTGGTGAGAAATAGACTTTGGTGGATATGCTTGAGTTGGATAGGGTAGATTTTGATGTAATTCTTGGTATGGATTGGTTTCATTCTTGTTATGCGTTTGTGGATTGTTGAACCTGTAGGGTTATCTGTAAATTTCCTAGTTAACCGATTATATAATGGATAGGTAATTCCTTAGCTCTTAGGGGGAGGTTTATTTCTTATATTAGAGCTCGGAGGCTAATCTCTAAGGGTTGTCTTTATAACTTGGTCCGGGTTAAAGATTCTAACTCAGAAGGTTCCTCTTTGTCTTCAGCCCCTGTGGTTAATGAGTTTCCAAAGGTTTAGCTGAATGATCTTCTTGGTGTTCCTCCGTATAGGGAATAGAGTTTGGTATTGATTTTCTTTGGAAAACTTATCCAATATCTATTCCTCCGTATAGAAAGGATCCGACTGAGTTAAGGGAACGCAATGAGCAACTTAAGGATCTTTTGGATAAGAGGTTCTTCATCCAGGTGTTTCTCCATAGGGTTCACCGGTGTTGTTTGTGTGCAAGAAGGATGGTTCCCTTCGGATATGCATTGACTATAGATAGTTGAATAAGGTGACGGTCAATTTCAAGTTTCTCTTCCCTAGATAGATGATTTGTTTGACCAATTATAAAGTTCCAAGTTCTTCTCTAAGATAGATCTTCAATCTGGGTACCATCAGCCTAAGATTAGGGAGGTAGATATCCCTAAGATGGATTTTCATACTCTGTATGGCATTTTGAGTTCTTGGTGATATCTTTTGGGTTGACTAATTCTCCAACAACATTTATGGATTTGATAAACAAGGTGTTCAGGTAGTATTTGGATCTCTTCGTCATTATGTTTAGTAATGACATTCTGATTTATTCAAAGAGTATGGTGGATAATGATGATCACCTCTGTGTGGTGTTATAGACCTTAAACGATTAACAACTGTATGATAAGTTCTCTATGTGTAAGTTCTAGTTGAACGTTATGACTTTATTAGGTGATATTATTTCTAGTGAAGGGATCAGGGTGGATCTGTATAAGGTTGTTGTGGTGAATAGGTGGCCTAGGCCCTCTACTCCATTCGATATCCGAAGCTTTTTAGATTTAGCCGGGTATTATAGGTGGTTTCTAGAAAGCTTTTCTTCGATAGATTCTCCTTTGACTATGTTTACTCAGAAAAAGGTTAAGTTTTCTTTGTTGGTGTCTTGTGAAGGGAGTTTTGAGAACTTGAAGGATAAGTTGGCTTTGGCTCTAATATTGACCTTACGGAAGGAAATGAAGGGTTTGTGGTTTATTGTGATGCATCTTGGGTAGGGCTTGGTTATGTATTGATGCAGTATGGGAAGGTAATTTCCTATGATTCGAGGCAATTGAAGGTACATGAGAGGAATTATCCTACTGATGATTTGGAGTTCTTGGCGGTTGTGTTTACTTTGAAAATATAGCGGGATTATTTGTATGGTATTCACGTGGATGTCTTTTCTAATCACAAGAGTCTTTAGTACGTGTTCACTCAAAAAGATCTTAATCTTAGGCAGTAGAGGTGGCTTGAGATGCTCAAGGATTATAATATGAGTCTTCAATACTACTAAGGTAAGGCTAACATAGTTGCTGATGCTCTTAACAGGCTATCCGTGGGTAGTTTGGCTCACGTGGAGGAAGGCAAGCAGGAATTGGTGAAGGATATTATCCGCTTGGATAATCTTGGAGTTCATCTCATGGACTCTAAGGATAGTGGGGTGATGGTGTAAGAAGTTGTTCGATCGTCTCTTGGTGTAGAGATTAAAGAGAAACAAGTGCTGGATCCTGTCTTAATGAAAATCAATGGTGATATTGGTGGGAAAAAGGTAGTAGTATTTGAGATTAATGGTGATGGTACTTTACAGTACCAAGGGAGGTTGTGTGTTCTTGATGTCCACGGGCTTGATCAAAGGGTTTTGGCTGAGGCACCTGAGTCTTGCTATGTTTTTCATCCTAGATTGACTAAGATGTATCATGATCTCAAGGAGATCTATTGGCGGAATGGCATGAAGAGGTATGTGACTGATTACATGACCAAGTACATGTTGTGTCAACAGGTTAAGTTTGAGCACATAAGGCTAGGAGGGTTGTATCAAGAAATTGATTTGCCCAAATGGAATTGGGAAATGATAAATATAGAGTTTATTACTAGTCTTCCTCTTTCTTAGAATTAGTATGATTCTATTTGGGTCATCGTGGATAGGATGACCATGTCTGTGCATTTTTGTCTACTAGGGACTACCTTATCAGCGAAGGATTATGAGTGGTTGTATCTTCAGGATATTGTGAAGCTGTATGGGGTACCTATTTTGATTATCTCTAATCATGGTATGCAGTTTATGTCTCATTTTTAGCAGTCTTTGTAGAAAGGGTAGGGGACTAAGGTTAGTCTGAGTATTACTTTTCATCCACAGTCGGATGGGCAAGCAGAGAGAACTATTTAGATATTAGAAGATATGCTTCAGGCCTATGTGATTGACTATGGTGGCAATTGGGTTGAGCATCTACCGTTGGTGGAGTTTTCTTACAACAATAGCTATCATTCGAGTTTTGGTATGGCTTCTTTTAAGGCGTTGTATGGAAGGAGGTGTAGATCTCCTATTGGGTGGTTTGATATTTTAAAAGCAGACATATTTGGTTTGGATTTGGTTTATAAGCCAGTTGAGAAGGTCAAGGTGATTTGGGACAGGCTTAAAGCTTCCTAAAGTCACTAAAAGTTATATGCGGATGTTAGGCATAGAGACTTTGAGTTTGAGATAGCGTATAGGGTGTTCCTCCAGCTATCTCCCATGAAGGGAGTGGTGCGGTTTGGCAAAAAGGGGAAACTCAGTCCTCGGTTCATTGGTCCTTATGTGATTTTGCGGAGAGTTGGTGATGTTGCTTATGAGGTAGAGTTTCCATCTAGCTTAAGTTTGGTTCATCCGGTCTTTCATTTTTCTATTTTGAGGAAGTGTCTTAGTGATCCTTCTTTGATTGTTCCTTTGGAAGGATTGCGTATTTTAAATTCTCTGTCTTATGAAGAGGTCCCAGTTGAGAGATTAGATAGGCAAGTTCGCCGGTTGTGGACCGAGGATGTGGCCTCGGTTAAGGTTCTATGGTGGAACCATAAGGTAGAAGAAGCTACTTAGGAAGCGGAAGAGGACATGAAGTCTAGAAATCCGCATTTGTTTGTTGCACCTAGGATTTGTGCAGAACATATGTGTCTTGAACACATCTTTATTTTCTTTGTTTGTTAAAGAAAAGATTAACATCTTTCCTATTTTGTTCTAAAACTTTATTGAAAGGATGTTTGATAATGCAAATGACTTTTTGTATGGTTACCCCTACTTTGTCCGTTATTCGGGGATAAAAGTTCCTAGTGAGGGATACTGAAACATCCTGGGTTTCGACCCTTAGAAAATTTCCTGGAAATCCATTCTCTGAACCTAATACAACTTATAGGTATGAGCCGTATGCTTGGTGCAAGTGGTATGGTCCTATCGTATACTGACCAGTGTTAGTTGGTGGGATGGTTTTGGTAACTGGAATGAGTACGACTTAGAGGTGTTAGTCCTAAAGGTTTGGTACAATTCGTAGCATAGACTTGTATGGTGGGAAGTATTTGATCCTCCTGGTATTTTATTCTATCAGGAATATGAGTTATGGGTACAGATCATATGTTGTGGTTATGACTTGGTTGGATAAGTCATATACTGGACAGTGTTTGATCCAAGGTTTAGGGCTTGGGTAGAGAGGTGGATACCGATCGTATAGGAGGGTACGACTCATATGGGTCAGTTATTTCCCCATGACGGATTTTTAAGGGATTTAAGGGGGGGTATTCTGGACATCTCCCTACTTACCCAAATTAGGACCCAGGACTTCTAATTCACTTTGGAGTTTATTTACCCTATTATTCTATTCATTATATCACTTAAAAACTATTCCAAAACATCTCTTAATTCTCTCAAGAGAATTTGGGGCAACAAGGCTAGGGTTTCATCTTGAGGATTGCTTTGGGGCTTGTCTTGGTGATTTCTATCCATCAATTCTTTGGTATAAAGCATGATTCTCTTCTATCATTGTAAATTCAACTAAAGGCATGGTTTATATGATTGATTTCATGGTTTTACTATTTCACGAATTATGATTTTCAACTATTATTGGTTATTTCGATATTAAATGCTTGGATATGGTTTCCTATGGTTTTTGATTATGCTTTTATATTCATTAATGGTGGTTTTGGACAATTGGATTTCATGGTAATGGCTTAATGGTCTTTGGAATTGGTTTTGGTTATATTATGCCCCCAAGGTGTTTGATAAAATGCTTATAAAGATATGTTCATTGCATTGACTTCTTTTAATGGAACTCTTACATATTTTAAAATGAACAAATGATTTATACATGACTTAAATCATTTGAAAATGCTAAAGGCTAAATGGTTATGCTTGTGGAGAACATGGAAGTCTCCCAAGTGGATTTAAAATGGTATATGGAAGCGCACCTAAGTTCCTCTTAACCTAAATGGTTTGGCTATGGATATTGCTTGCAAGTAAGGGATGGTATGACGATACCACCAATATTGGCCTTGCTTAATAAATGGTAAATATATTGTTTGGACATGGTGTTAATTGAGAATTAATGACGAGGTGTGTAGCTATGCCATGGAAGGTGGCAGTCTCGGGGGAACCAAAATCGAAAAATCATATTTACCGATATGAGGGGTCTTTGTGACCACGTGTGTGCGTCATATTTTATATTGGGAGATGTACTAGTCATCCCATGGGATATTCCCTGGTCATTTAGCTACATGCACTGGGGCCCTTTTAACAAAGGGAGCTGAACCTATCTGGACCGTGGGTGGTTAGGACGGTAAAGCTACACATCCCAGGTAAAGGTTTTAAGTGCATGCTAAACCCGGTCCCCTTTCCCGTCACATATATATGTATGGTTATATGCATTATGGATGGTTTTAATTAGTTTAATGACAGGCATTATTCTATCCTTATCTGAGATTCATCCAAGAGGTCGCTAACTAACCTTATCTACAAGAAGATGTATACCCACGCTATGCAAGAACCATCCATTCTACTCCATTTTTTAAGCATGCATATTCGGTGTCAGCATTTGGACTGAAGTTGTGATCTTCCATCCTTTTGCATGGCATTATTTCATGTTATGGATTTCCTTAGACACTTGTCTTTTATTTTGGAAATTGGTTTTGGCCATGGTGGGGCATGTCCTAACCGAATTTGTTTATTCTTTTAGAGAGAGTCTTTGTTGTACTTTTGGGGGTTGGTATGGGCGGGATCGGTAGAGGTGTCAGCCTTAACATTGGTATTGATATTGAGGATGGCATCATCGTACATGATTTCTCACTGTTTCATCCTACTACATTTTGGAATTGATTTTCATATTATGTTTTGGCATTTCCATTTGGTTTATGGTCTATGGTTAGGTTTGGTTTTGGTATGGTTGGGCAGTTGGTGAGGTACGGTTGGACTCGGTTAGGTCGGTCACGATTGTGGCCTTATCCCAAAGTCTTAATGAGAACAATAACGCTATCTTGTTATAATGTTCGAAATTTAGTCCATCTAAGGCTGGACATAGGTGGTTGGGTTAGTTAATAGGGGCCGGTCCCTGACCCTGGTCGGACTTAGGATGCCTATTACGACAAGGCCCAGGGTCGGGTCTGGTCATAAAATAAGGTAGACCTCTACTTAACACTATCAAGAATCCTCCTGGGGTTAGAAATATCACATCGCACTATCATGTTGTCTATAAACTTGATGTCCTATGACAATGGCCTCTGAGAAATTGAGACAGAAACCAAACTACCCATACTCAATGCTTTTTGACTCAACGCATCTACTACCATGTTCGCCTTGCCCAGATTATATAGAATAGAGATGTCTTAATCATAAAGAAATTCCATCAATCTATTCTACCTAGAATTAAGCTCCCTCAGGGTCATAAGTTGCTGAAGACTGCAACAATCAATGCAGATATCATAATGCATGCCATAAAGATAATGCCTCCAAATCATAAGTGCAAAAACTACTATTGCCAACTCTAAATCATGAGTAGGTTAGTTGCTCTCATTCACCTTCAGCTATTTCAATGCATAAGAAATAACTCGATCCTGCTACATCAACACACAACCCAAACTAACATCAAAAGAATCAAAATATATAGTGAATCCCTCACTTACATAAAAAAGATCCGATATAGGATATAAAGTGAGAAATCTCTTAATCTTCCTAAAGATTGACTCACAATACACAGACCACTAGAAAAGAACCTCATTCTGGGTCAATCCAATTATCAGTGCTGCAATAGTAGAAAAACCCTCAAAGAACAACATATAGTAACCAACCAAAGTAATGAAGCTAAGAATCTCAACGAAGATGTACGCCTGTTCTAATCATGAATAACGTCAATATTTGTTGGTTACACCATAATTCCATCCTTAGAGATAATATGTCCTACTAATCTCATCAGCTTAAGCCAAAGCTCACACATTTTGAAAAGCCTATGATCTGTCAAAGTTTGTAACACAATCCTCAAATGCTACATATGCTCATCCCTACTTACTAAATACAAAAGGATATCATCGATGAACATAATTATGGAAGAATCCAAATACGGCCTGAACATGAGGTTCATCAAATTCATAAATGCTGCTAGGGCATTGGTCAACCCAAAAGATATCACTAGGAACTCTTAATGACCATAATGAGTCCTGAAGGTTATCTTTAGGATGTCTACATCCTGAATTCTCAAATGATGGTAATTGAACCTCAAGTCAATCTTAGAGAACATTGCTTCTACCTAAAGCTGGTCAAATAAATCATTAATGTGAGGCATAAGATAGCTATTCTTCATTGTTACCCTGGTAAACTACTTGCAGTCAATACACATATGCAAGGAACTATCTTTATTCTTTACAAACAAGATAGGAGAACCCCAAGGTGGTACACTTGGCCTAATAAAACCCTTAACCAAAAGGTATTAAAGTTGAGAATCATCTATTTAAGCTCGTCATAAGCCATACGATAAGATACCCTAGAAATAGATCGGTTGTCGAGCTCAAGATCAATAGCAAACTCAACATCACACTAAGGAAATAGATTAGGTAGATTTGTAAAAAAAACATTAGAAAACTCATAGACAATGTGAACAGAGTCAAGTGAGGGGCTCTCTATATTAAAATCACAAACATAAGTGAGGTAAGACTCGCAAACACTCAAATAAGTCTCCTTGACTAAACATAAGAAATAAGCCCCATCAGCCAGCATCTAGTTGATCACTATCATATAACTGGGAGTATGCCAATTGGGATAAGGTACCAATCTTGGCAAATAGTCAAAGACTTAATGATAGTGGGATAACCAATCCATTCCCAAAATCACACTAGAATCCACCATCTCCAGGACAATAACATAATCTTGAGCATCAAGCTCTCAATTAATTATAGTACAAGATCTATAAACTCAATCCACTAATAAAGAATTACCCACGGGAGAGATACACATAACGACAGAAATAAAGAATCCTAAGATAACTCTAAATATGGGGCATAAGATCAGACATAAAAAATTTTGGTTCCTGGATCAAATAAATCAAAGGCCGACTATGGTAGACTTAAATCATACTTGTAATATCAACATCCAAATACTCTAGCTTGGGTCAAGAAGGTATGGCATACAACTGACCACACCTGCCACAAAGCTGGGCTCATGACCAATATTCTATCCTACCTACCCGAGGACCTCTACAAGAACCCTGGGGACCTCTCCAATGACCATGTATGCCACATCTATCTAGGGAAGTTACTACCCTAATCAGTGGGACACTCTAAATTGTCGGAACCACCACTCCACAATTGGGGCACTAAATTGAGAAATGGCCAAAGGCCCTAAGACAATAACATATCCCAGGCACTGTACTAAAACCAAAAGATCTAACTGACCCAAAATAGCCACCACAACTAGAATACCCAGAAGATTAACCCCGCAAAAGTGGACCATTACTCTGGCCAAAATGATCACTTTAACTATACTGGCCTATATTGATAATCTAAAGTGCAGCATGAATGGGCCTAGTAGACAAACCTTGATGCTGATTGGGCTAAAATAGAGGATATATACCCTGAGAAGAATTTCCTCAGAACCATGAGCCACTATGGCTCCCATTAAAATTACCCTCATATCATGGCCTCTTACTATTGCCTTCTTGGGCCTCACAATAAATCTCTTCCATCACTTAAGTATGATCAGAGACCTCAAAAAAATGTTCTAACTATAATAACTATACTCTACATAGCTATGCAGAGATAAAGACTAAATCGCACAACAAAATTTTGAACCTTCTCATACTCCATTGATAAGATAGATATAGAATGCCTAGTCAACTCATAAAATTGAGATGCATACTCCACAATAGTCATGGAGCCCTTCTCCATCCTCAAGAATGTTCTCTCAGATTATCTCTAAGACTGTTAGGAATATAATTCTCTAAGAAGACCTCAGAGAACTAATTGCATGTCACGGGGGGAGATCCAGCTATCTTACAATCAAGATAACCTATCAACTAGTGTCGAGCCATCAATCCAACTAAAAATTAGTGTAATACATATTACAAGTATAAACGAGCCAAAATTATAGAGCCTATCCTAACAAGAAACCAATAGCTCATAAGGATCCTTGCCTTGTGCACAAATAACATTGGTGGAGTCATTTAAAAAAATATACCCAACATCATCTGATAATCAATAGACAAAGATAGTAAGGAGACTATTAGCTTAGCAGCCACTAAAACATGAGGGACCATAACTTTGGGAATCACAAATACATGATATGTCTCCACCTCTGTACCTCTCTGATTTGTGGAATGTGCACCACAAACTTGAAACACCCTAAACCTTGGACCTTGAAAAAATTCTAGGGTTTTAGGTATTCTGCCCATGGTACGACTCAAGGGTACTAATTGTATCTTGGTATTTGACTTTTTCCCCCTCTTTCATATGTTATTGTCACGACTTGAGCCTAGGCCCTAGCCGTGACGAGCATCCCGAACCATGAAGGCCCGGAACACCCATTCTCTATCTGGTTATCATGCACAACATTCATAATCATAATAAAATGCGGAATTAAAACTGAGTACGGAAAACATGGTCAAGTTCTGTAACATTTCTGAATAATACTATCTGACATCAGTCTGCGAAATCTCTACTAAGAACATAAATATATGTCTGGAAAGAAACTGGGACAAGGCCCCCAGTAAATCAAAAACATAATAAATAAGATAATGTCTGACATAATTAGGCCTTCCGAATAATAGAAGGCTCACCACTGTGAGATCAAGTCTGCAAATCCGAGAATGTCTACTGAGTAGCTGGACCCCTAGACTGTGCCTCAAAACCTGGAAGGAGGGGGGGCCAGCACAAAAGTACTGGCACGCGAAGCAATCCAAAAAAATAGTATAATCTGTATATGGGTCATCAAGACATCATGTATAAAACTGTTTCTGAAAAATACATGGGCACTTTCTGAAAACATGTAACCTGTCTGTTCATTTCAAATCATGATCTGTGTTTTACTTCTGAGTTAGGTGGTATTCCCCTACAAGTATGATATTCCACGGGCTGTATGGAATCCGTCATTGACTCGGCGGGGAATCCCCCAACCCAAGTGTGCCGCAAGGGTTGGAGTGTCTGAATCTGATACGCCACAGGACATTTAAGTCAACGCATAATAGTATACCCGGGTCGGCAAACCACGGTTTTAGGCAATGAGTCGCTTGAACTCAAGCCCTCTTCGGTGAACCACCTAACATCTCTGTATGCCCATTTTTAACCTTTTCTGTACATGCAACATTCTGAATGTCTAAAATCATGAAAGTCTGAAATGTCTGTTAGTCTGAGTCTGATATGGCATTAGTCTGAGTTGGTATCGTCATACCAAGACTTGCAAGTCATGATTTTTCTGAGCCATAATGTATTAAGCAAGAGCTTTCATTCAAAACATAGTTTAGACCACCAAAACATGTAACTGATGTAAAGGATTTCATATTTCGAAACTTAAAGTTCAATTCATGCAGAAATTTCATCAAACACTTGGTGGTCAAATGTCTTTATCAAGTTCATGTATTTAAAATTGAAACACATTCATTCATATATGTATATAAACTGTCAAATCGCTTTGGAGATGGTCAAAAGACCAAAACAATGATGTTAAAACATCTTATACATAAATATATATACATAATTTAAAACCTCATTCTAAAACATGATTTTTCTATGCCCATGAGAATTTAGAAAAACCCCGCGTACCTTGTTCTCCATGAATTTTGGGTGTTTATCGAAGCCTACGTCGAGAGGATTCCAAATCTGTAATTTGTTTCACGAACCCGCGGTTGAATCTTGAGTTGCTTGGGTTTTAATGTTGAAACCCTAGGGAGAGTTCTTGAGAAATTTTGGGAAAAGTATATGTATTATGGTGTTTGAGGGATTAAATCCCGTGTTGGTGGTATATATAGGGGTGGAGGATTACCAAAATACCCCTAAGGAACAATTAAGGTCAAATCTGTCCCTCAGTTGACAGTTTGGTAGATTGGAGTAAATCGATTATAACTTTTTACTCATTTACTCAAATTGGATGAAACCAACTGCAATTGAAAGAGGACTCGAAGATATTTTGTTTGATATATTATAGCTCACACATTTCATTATATACAGGGAGTTATGATCGTTTGAAATTGACCCTGAAATGCTGAAAACTGGGCAATAGTCTATGCGTTTTGCTACTGTTTTTAAATCCAAACGCAGCCTTATGCATTCCAAAAAATTCCGAAACTTATCCGAGATGTACTATGAGATTTCCCGATCATAACGCAACTTGAAAATCTAAAAGCGGATGTCGGGAAGGTTGAAAAGTTGTATCCCGAAGATTGCCAGCTAAAATGACTCTAAGTCCTCATTACACTTAGAAAATTTTTCAAGTTTTTAAGTCTAAGGGCACTCTATTAAAGGCTAATCCATGCACGACTTTTACAGGGTGTTACAGTTATCCATTGTAGTGTGAGTTAACTATTATCTAATATATAGTTTAGACCCTCCCCATTCATATGTTAGGGTATGGTCCATATGTTGCCTTGTCGTATGTTGCTATATGCTTAGCCTAGCAGAAAATGTCCAAGGTTTGGTTCATGGTATAGTTTGGGGTACTATTCGTACCCTAAGATATAAGTTATGCATGTTTAGTCGTAACCTAGATAGTTTAGGGATCCAGGGTGAGTCCTATGGTATGATTTATGGTACCACTCATAGCCTAGGGTACGTTTGGTGTATGATTTGTACCCTCCTAAAAGTTCATTTTCAACTTTTAAGCTGAGGACTTTATGGATATTTCCCACCCAAAACCCTTAATGATACGGGTGTACAAAGCTGTCCAATACGTTCTCGACCATTCACACGAAGCCAAGCTCGGGAGTTACAAAAACTACAAGCCATATTCATGCAAATGGCTGCGTGTGAGTTGGTACTTGATCCGCCAAAGAGCTTCAACGTTTTTAAGTGTGAAAATGAACCTTGAAGTATAATAAACTACACTCTAAGGGCACCCCATGACTGAAGGGTAGGAAGGTCATTTTTCCTTCATTTTGTGTGTAATATAAATAGATGCTATTAGGGTTATTTTCAGCACTTAGTTCATTCTTCATATTTCACAACAACAAGTCTTGTAACATTGAATATTTCTCTCTCTCTTGTTCTTGAGAGTAGAACCTGAAATCTGTCCAACAAGTGTAGTTACACTTGTGTTGTTTCTTGGCTAGAAACTTGAGATCTTGAGGTTCATGAGTTCCTCTTGGTCTAAGTAAGAACTTGGTACTGAAATCTTTTGGTCTTAGGGTCCTATCTTCAAGTTAGGGTTCATAGATTCTAAGATATCTTTGTGTCAAGTTACTATCTTTCATTTTGTACTCTTGAAACTTTGTAGTAACTTAGTGAAGCCGTGTGGGGCTGATTTTCGATTCACTATAGTTACTACCATTTGTTGTTCTTGTTGTTAACATTGTACTCTTGTAATCTATCATCTTGTGTTGTTGAACCATTGTTTAATGTTATTGTTATCTTCTTGTTCTCCTTGTGTAGCTACTGTTTTGGTGTTGGTATTTCTTCAAAATTTCGTGATTGTTGTTGTCTTCACATATTGGAGTTGTTATCTTCAAGCTCTCGGAATTGTAGTGTGTTTGGACTGATTTTGTGGCAGATTTGATACGCTCCAAGTTAGTAGTGTATCACTTAAGTACCCTCACTATATAACATGTTTAGGCCTCTCATAACATATTTTTGATGATCAAAACCTACCTAAAACACTCTCTAACTCACTCTAGAAAATTATAGGCTAGGGAAGATATGTTCTTCTAGAGGCTAAAGGGGTTAAGTTCCTTCCGTGAATCATCTTGTATATGACATGTGACTCTTCCCTTATTGTTAGTTCAAAATATCATATGTTTAAACAATGATTTTGAGTTGTAAATTATGGTGTTGAAATAAAATGTTGAGGGTATTAATGCATAGTGATGGGCATTGTTTACTCTTACTTAAACTTGTATTTGTACATATTTTTACTGATGGTGTGCACATGTGGGTGCTTGTTGAATTATGGTTTAACAAATGGGTCATGAGTAACCCTAGATTTGATGATTACTAATTTTATTTTGGTCTTAATAAATGTATTCCCTCAGGGTATTTGTGAAAATGTCTAAGGTAAATAACTAGTCAATTTTTATGATGTATTGAACTATGACATTGGTCTAATGAATATGATTAAATTATGGCATCGGATTAATTAATACAAATATTTGATAAATGGCTATGTGATGGCCTTTATGGTCATGTAATGAGTTAATTTGGTATCTTTGATGGTATAGATGGGGAAAAAGGGTTAGAGTGACCTAAGTGTAGAATTGATTGTGTTTTGAAACAAAGTTAGGTATAAGAATGCTAATGAAGAATGAATGGTTTATAAGGTTCTAGATGACCATAAATGGATTTACATGGTGGTATGAACCTAGGTATTGACCTAATTAAATGATTGGTTATTAAATGGTTTTATAAAGGTCGTGTGGTCATATATGAAATGTTCAATTGTAGCCTTGGTGGCTTAAATTTTCTAAAAAGGTTAGAGTCCTTATGTGCTGAATCAAATGGCTTTTAATACATGGATAAATGGTTAGCATCCAAATTTTTGACTAGTAATGGTTTATGGTTAGTGTGCACTTATCATATATGTGAGGGCTTGTGGGTAGGGTCCACTTGCCATATAATACGGCTTGTGGTTAAGGTCCACTTACCATATGAGGTGGTTTGTTTTCAGTGTCCACTTACCATATATGATGAGATGGTTTGTGGTTAGTGTTCACTTACCGTACAAGATGTGATGGCTTGTGGTTGAGGTCCACTTGCCATATAAAATAGGATGACTCGAGGTTAAGGTTCTTTTGCCTAATGTAATGGAGAAGTTTAATTTTCTAAACTTTAAGGGCAGATTGTTTGAGTCCTTCATTCCATGTCTTATGATTGAAGTACTTCAAGAACGCATGTTATGTCCTGATCCTTATTTTGGAATGTTATGTACCTAAATGTATGCTTATCTTTGTATATATGTCTATATAAATATAATTGTGATTTCATATGATAATTTAACTTTGTTTGAATGACTGTACTATTTTATCATTATTGTTGTGATACATGCCAACTCTTCAATAGCTAAACATCTCCGAACACTATGTCCCAACGCTACATAGGGGCTGAAGTTTGTCCTTTTCTTCCTGCGCAGTGAACCCGTGTTTGAGCTGACCATGTGATGACATTGAAGTGGTGATCTTCAATTATTCGGAAGGCATACATTTCATAGTCTATTACCTTATGTGATAGACTTATTTTAAACTTGGTTCTAGCTGTTGTCATGGGCATGTTCCGACATATTATAGACATCAGTCTTGTAGAGGTTTTGTAGATGATTATAGATTTGGGTATGTTGGTAATTTGTTGATATTAATGGATTGATTAGATGCTTCTTAAGCTATGATTGTAGTCTTGTTTTCCGATAGCTTGGGTTAACGGGGTAATCTCCAATACTTGTTGGGCTTGAGGTGCCCAAATGACAAGGACTGATTTTGGGTCCTGTCAAAACTAATCCTAAGAGTTGAAGTAATGAATCTTAGAGCAATGAACAAGAAATAAACCCTGGCAAAGCTAGGGCTGGTCCTTGGCCCACAATTGGTTGGGGTGGAGAAATCTCTGACAGGTGCAAGAATAGAGTCTAGTGAAGGCCACCTATCTTGGTCTGTATCTAGGGTTGTATCTCCCAATTGTCCTTGAGCACTAGGTCATTCTCAAAATCAGATTGGATCATAGTCGTGGACTTAGGGTCCTCATCTCACATAGTAGTAGTAGCATGCATCTTAGCTATTTTCAAAAGAGTAAACCAAAGGAATCTTTAGAAACCAACTCAGACTCATCGAGTGAAATGAGTCAAAGAAGTGAATATCTCTTAAGAATGTCCTATATCCTATGAAAATAAGAAATAGACGTCATTGTTCCAGTAGGCAGGACACTACTATACACTTGCTCTTGTACCAACAATACTGGTGAACCTAGAACTCTAATACAAATTTATCATGACATAATTTATGAGTCATGATGGCACCTACTTTATGCCACCAATACGAAAGCCAAACCATACCTTGGAGGTAAAACCAAAGGCCTAATTTGGTTTAAAATGGCATAAATGCAAAAGATACGTAAGTAAAGACTTACAAACAATAAATCATGGAATAAGAATAATACAAAAGAAAAATAAAAGAAATAACAATCACATGACCTAGAATGTCAGTACAAGAGCAACTAATCCAAAAAGAATATGAGTACTATTATAGTCAAATACACACCAATCTCAAAAATAGAAAGACTAAGAATAATATAGAATATGGAGGAAAGGTCATCTCTGATTTTGAGAGCACCCTATCCCTGAACTCTAACTCACACGATCGTAGTATCAATGATGACCACTAGTGCATGGATCTGCACCAAAAAAGTACAGAAGTATTGTATCTGTACCAAAGCTACAAGAACTTAATAGGCATTGTCGATCGACTAAGCTAAATCTCAACATAAATATAATAAAATGTGAGATAACTAATGCTCAGTCAAGGTGAGAGGGTAAATCTGCAATAATTCTCCAAATAATGTAAATAATAAATTTAAAAATAATGATAAAGAAAACATAATATTACTACAAACTGGCCCCCATAAGCTAGTAAGTGTAGAATAGTAAATACTCCAACATGGGCTCCCATAAGCCCGAAAGATGCAATAAAAAAGAATAATAAACAAAATTATACTAAGTAGACATATCTCAAATTCATAACCATGGATCCTTCCATATAGAAATCACCGAAATCAAATCTGTTCCATAACCATCATAAATAACCTACCAAATGCCAAGATTGAATAGGAACTTATGTCCTCATTTGTAAAACATAAATTTGAACTCGATATCATAAATTACCCGACTTGAACTGAAATTAAATAATATAAATTGCCGGACTCAAATTGAAACAAATATCATCTTCGAAGTATCATTATAGAACAAAACATTTTATATCCATCCTCCGCAAACTCTAGAATATACATTTAGAATATGTAACATTATAAATTCTACAAATATCTAATAATAGTCTTGGCCTGAGATGGGCTAAAAGGGCCCACCTCGAATCCCCAAAATCTATTCAAAGGAAAATTTGACCCCGAACTAGGAAAAGGAATATACATTCAATTAAAGATATTATGTAAGCCACATTTTAGTCCTATGATAGCAATTCTTCCTAAAGAATGAGTAACTAGGTCAATTATGCCTAATTTATGGTTCCTTAGCAAGATAAAAGATCCAAAATAATACTGAATATACTTTCAAGTCCTAATTTCTAACACACATATAACACATTATTCTAAATATACCATATTTTAGCCCAATCTATGAGAAAGGTAAACCTAGCCTACCTAGATGCTGAATAAAGATAGTGAAATTTGCTAAATCAACAATTTTCCCTTCTGAGAAGCTTCAGTACAATGCCATTCTATCATAATCATAATCTACTTATTAATATGAGAACAATGTACCCATATTGGATTTTTAAGCTTCATGTCAAAAATCATATAAAAATTCCCAAGTGGGACACGCTTGTGGAATCACACTTTCAAAACCATCAACACGTCCCTCTATGCTCAAGGAACATTTATCCTCAAGAAATAGTAAATTCAAAGATTATGATGCTTTAATCAACCAACAAAAATTCTAGGGATTTTGGATAATAATTTAGAATTTAATGTTGAATTTAAAAGAAGACTTATCAATATTGTGATGAAGAAATAAGAAACTTAAACTCACAATCACCCCAAAATCCCCTAATAAATGTTCCCCAAACATTCCACTTACTAGGGATCCAACTCCTGAACTTTTTGAAAAATAGGGAGATAATTAGGCTAATAGGATATTTAATGTCACCCAAGTACCGCTTATGTGGACAAGTACTGCTTAAGAAACACCTATCTTGTTTGTACCCTCCATTAAGCAGAACAACAACCACTTAAGCAAATAGGGCCTTGCTTAAGTAGTCCTTAGCTGGTGAATTTTGGTCTCTTAAGTGACCAGTTGGTTTTTTAAGATGATGCACCAGTTGTGTGGTGCACCATCTGCGACTTTTAAAATTTAAATTCTCCACTGACACCACAGGATTCATTTGGAATATTATGAATGTAAAAAAATAATGATACCCTATAAAATTTAATATTTTGAACTTGATGGTGCAATTGAAATTTCCATCAGAGGTCATTTCAAAAAAATATGGGCCCCATAACCAAGAGCCATTTTGATCAATTTCCGATCAATACTCTTAAATGGGTTTAGAAGCCTTAGGATCAAAATCAAAGTTTTCCTTAGACTAAATTTAATGTTTTAAAGCTGATGGAATTGTTAGAATTTTCATTGCGAGGTCGATTTACTAAATTTTTTTATCGGTAGTTAATTCTTACTAGAGAAGACTTTAAAATAGGGAATCAACTCTAAAAATCAAAAGAACTACTTGATAACTAAATGATTAGCTCTAGCTAGTCATAAATGACTTGGAGTAGCTACTAGAAAACTCTAAATGATTTAAATGAGTGGAAATGTAGGAAATGACTTGGAAGGTAATTACATTGACCTTAACAAACAAAAGTCCTTTTAGTAGTGTATATTTTAATGACCCTCCAAGTTAATTATTCAATTCTCTTATATTCCTAGAATTTTAAGCCTTCCAACAGTGGCTGCAGGTCATATATGACTTACCATGACTGCCAGTTTGATTATAGATAGTTTGTTTAGGTTTTAGTCTTATTTTCTTGTTTTTGAGATACAGTATTAAGGAATTGGTCTCAGAACAAAAATCCTAGTTAACGAACTTAAATAGAATTTTGACAGCTCTATAAACTTTGAAACATTGATTTTAGGTTAGGCGACCCTTGGTTCTGTTCCTAAGGCTTTCAGACTTTGTTTAGATCATAGATAAAATGATCTCAAATGAAAGTTTTGATGGTTTCATTACGTCCATAATGTTGAATTTTTTATGGAAGAATATATCATTTGTGCTCATAGGGTTCCGAATGAATACCAAGAACTCGATCGGAGTCCATTTATACTTGGCTAAATTTGGTGCCTTAAGTTCTGGTGCAATCACTTAAGAAACCATTTGATAGCTTAAGTGGTAGATGCTTTAGCGACATTAAGTAACTTTATCTACCTTGGCTATTGGTATGAGGATCATAGGATTCTACTTTAGCGATGCCTATATTTCCTTACCTGGTTGCTTTAGAAAACTTATTTTATTTAAGTGATATTCGCTTAAGCAACCAAGTGACCGATTTATTGGCACCTAGGATATTATATCTCCTCCTCTTAACCTAATATTTATCTCATTTTCCCAACCCTTTTCAACCATTTTTGAGAGCTTAGAGCATGATAAAGTATAGGCAATCATCCATTGAAGCTAAGATAAGTTTCCCTAACACTCCTTGGTCATTTTTCATTATTTTCCCCATCAAATTCCATCATATTTTATTGTAAATTCTTAAAAATTAGTCCTTTAAATTGATGTACTATACAAATATAGAGCTTTAGATACTTAAAATGAGGAAAATATGCAAGTTTCTTAGATCTTTTTCTTAGATATGATCTGTTTTGGTTATGTTTTGCAGAAAACTATTATTTGGATGACAAGTTCATGAAAATGGTAAAAAAGGTGTTTTCGGCTATTTATGGAGTGATTATGGATGATTGGGATATTTTCCAGCTTGATCGTGATCAAAGCATGTCCATGAATCGAAGAAGAACTAAAACACTAACTCCCGACACCTACTAACTTTGCCCACTGATCGCAAGTAGGACCTATGGACAACCGGTACACAAAGCGGGTACCTGAAGTCCAAAATATTGAGAGCTCACTTGCAGGAAAATTCCCATCTAGTACCTATAGTTAGTACCTATGTCTGGAGAAGAAAATAGGTACAAACCACGGTCAGGACCAAACCGTAGCTGTAGGAAGCGGGTAGCCACTGACCATGTTTTCTCCTATTTCATTCGATCTTAGTCTTTTGCGTTTTATCCTATACTATATATACAAATTATGCACTTTTTAGTATTAGGTCAACACTTTTAACACTTAGACACATATTTTGATTTCAAGATCTATATTTAATCTTGGGATTTCATTGTATTGACTTTGCTTGATTATTAAGTTTATGGTTGTGAGTTTTCTTTCATCCTATCATTATGATTTCATATTTTCTTTCAAATATGAATTTTACTTGTTTCTTCGGTAGTATGAGAGGCTAAAACCCATAGCTAGGGTATGAAAGCCCTGGCAAATAGACAAAGTAGGTGAAGTGTGATTTTTCACAGGAACTAATACCCATGACATGCATTTATTTATATTTATTATAATAGTTGTTTTAGCGGTATCAAACATTAGGATGCCACCTAGATATTACTACTTGCTCTAAGAAAAGTGTAGTAACTAGGAAAAGATAAAGATAACAGTAATTTAGGGAGTTAATAGTCGATCTGTTGCAGCAAAATGGTATATGTGAATGATTATAGATTTCATCTAATAACTTAAGACTCAAAAGGTGATAGTTTACTTGGACTAGGATAATGGTTAGTAATGCGACATCTTGATACTCACTAGGGAAAGGGTGAAATTTTTTTACTCATCTAAAAGACTGGAGGAGGTACATAACTTATCGATTCTACATAAAAGGTATTGATCGATTCAACAATGCACGATAAAACTACAAAGTTAACACACCAGGGGAACACAATTCTAGTGTTCACTCATAACTAATTTCAACAAGAGTTAATATTGTTACTTGCTCGATATTACTACTAACTAATCCCCTCATTTACTTTTAAGTACTGTCTGTAAACTTCAACTCCTGATAACTGCAAACCATGTCTTCCCTTGGGATTCGACCCCAACCTTAGTTGGGTTACTGTATCTTGACAGTGAACGTATCATCATCTAAAAGAAGGTGTAGCTTAGACTTCATCATAGATCATTTGACTTTAAGGGATGATTTGTACGCTGATATTTATGTCTCATTTATGCTTAACTCTTCAACACACATTCCTTGTGTATAAAGAGACCTCATTATGGGTTCCATTTTGGATTTTGTTTATGGGCCCATTCTGACCCAAATTTAGATATGTTCATGAAGAGAAAGCTCCATGGTAGAGGTATTTTGGACAATTTTTCTTTATTCGAGGTTGGTTGTGTCTTAACATTCTTTAGATTAGGTTGGGTTGTTAAAATTGTATAAAATCATGTTATAGCTATGGGAACTAATCATGCAAAATGGGTTTATAATTTTATTTGTGCCTGTGTGGGGGTCTATGTTATGTTATTTGGTGTCTTCGAGACATTATGTGCTCTATGACACTGTGTGGGGTCTTATTTGATTTTGTTGGCCTTATGAATGTTATTTATTTGTATCTGTTTTTACGAGAAAGTCTAAATTAGAATTTATATTTATATGGTATCCATGGAATATTTTGGTGTGGTTCACTCTATAGGTATATGATTACATTGGATTCATGGAATGTGGTCATATTGAGTGGATTTTAGTTTATATGGTCGTCATATTGGTTGGCTTTGGATATTCTCATTTTGGTTGATTGTGAGCATCACATCCTCATATTATATACACCTGTGAAACATTGGTACCACTGGAAATATTGGAAATACTAGCTTGTGACATCTTTATAGACCCTCTATCGAGGGATGTGCCCGAGAGGAGTCATAGATATTTTTATTGGTTATTGGATTGTATATGGTTTACGAACCCCCCATGGGTCTGATAAGGCTCACCCATACAACATGAGGTAGTATAGGATAGTCGTTGTCAATATCTCAACTCTGGTTGAGGTCGAATCTACATGAGTGAAAAGTAGAATTCTATTCTTATGGGTCTTAACACTTACTAGGAAATCACCCGAAGTGCAAGTAGAGTAAAAAACATGATTTAAAATTAGGGGGGTCCGATTTTAGAAGAGTGTGTATCAATTGTAATATGATTTCTCAAACTACGAGACAATTGTAACTTAACTTTGATATAAAGAGATTCTTGGCATTATGTCTACCAAAGGACAAATTAGGTATGGGTGTGTGTAGATTTGGTGTACATGCTAGTTGGTAACAATATGGTAGGATAGGTCGAGGATTCTTGAGGCTAGCTTGTCAACAAAACCTCAAGAATTTCACTTATAGAACCTTTTAGATACCTGTAAGACCCCATAAAATTCTTAAGCTTAATTCAGTCCTTTAAGCTTGTCAAGGGGTCCCAGATTTAGGAAAAATTCTAGCTAAGTTTCAAGACTTAGTTTATTTTAGCCTTCAAAAGTTGGCGATCTTAATTTGCGACCTCAATTTCCTTTAATGGTCTATAATTTTTATCAATTCATGATCAGGAAGGTCGATAAGTGTTCCTAGATAAGTTTTGGATTTTTTGGAACATGTTTGGATCATATTTGGAGTCTCAAAACAGTGGACCAATGCAATATTGGCGTTCCGCATCGCCAATCACGTTGGTCAACATTTGTGTAGGCTGTCAGAGCCAAAAATTTTGTGGCTCAATGCGATAATAGCGTGACGCATTGCGTATCGTGTCAGCCCTGAACGCGCCATGTCACTTATAGCGTCGGCACCTAGTTTATAATCATTAAATGACCCCATCCTCAAGGGCAAAATGGTCAATTTTCCCCCTCCTACATAAGCCCAAAAACACATAATTCAGCTATTTTTCACCCAAATTATAATTGTCTCTCAGAAAGACCATCAAGAACAAGCTTAGGGTTTTCAATTGAGGATCCACATTTCAAGAATTTCACCGTTAATTTCTAGAATCTTCAATCGAAGGTATGTATAGTGTTCATTCATGGATTCCTTTCATCCATGGAGTTCAATAATCAAGTTTTAAATCATGTATTGTGAATATTTTGTTTTGGGTTGATTATGTTTACAAGATTATGATTATATTATTCCCAAGTTGGACACTTTATGTGTTTTTACGAATCTAGGTTGGTATATGAGTTGAAATCCATGAATTAAGTTGGTTATACTGTTAAATTTGATAATTATGCCTATGCCCTAAGTTGTGCATGCAATGCCTAAGAGGAAAGAAATTATGCATTATAGCTCAATTGTGATCCAAATGACAAATGCATGCTTTACCCTTATGTTCAAAATTACTTCCTTGTTAATCTTATGTATTGAAATTATTCGTTAGATTGCTCATAAGTTAGCCTTATGAAATTATGCCATGTATACATGCTATCCTATCCATGTACCAAGATATGAGAATCAAATGCCCATGAAAAAATCTCCAACTTATTGTATTATGGATTGTTGATGTTGATCATCTAATCAAGAATGTTATGCCTTGTCAGTTTCCTTCTATCGAGTCTTGGGGGTACTTGTACCCAACAATTTAGTTGTGTGCCTAGAGCCAGTGTCATGTTTTCAAGATACTCTCAGTCAATCCATGATCAATAGAACTCAGTCAGTCATGTGACCAAGGGAAAACTCAGTAAACTCAATAATTCTAGAAACCTCAGAAAGCTCAATAATTCAGTAATCTCAGCAGTATCCCATCAATCAATGGAACTCAGTGAACTCAGTCCAGTTTAGTTCAAATAATTATGTTCAGTGTCTATTCAGATGGGAGTAGGATTCAACACCGAGTGAACCCAAGGATGGGAACTCACCTGCTAGTTGAGAGTGTGATTCTTAGAAGCAATCCTTGTATCCCAGAACTACGTAGCCAGCATAGGTTGAGACATTAACCTGTTAGTCAAGTATTGATGAGGTGGATTAACCAATCAGATGAGCGTCCCACTATTTTCATTAGAGTACCTGACAGATGAGGGTCACTCACAGTTTGTCTTTACCAGTGGCGTGGTATTGACACCCTTCCAATTGGAGTTATAGAATGGACCCAAACTCAGGTATATTACTTTATTTAGGCCATGTCGATTAAATGACTACTTCCCACAGCTACAACCTCAATATCAATCTCATTAAAAGAACTTAAATAGTTCTTTAGAATCTAGGACTGTCAGATAAAGTCAACTAAGAATAGTACAGAACTCAATCAGTTCCATTAAAACATAGACTATCAAATACAGTTGCTCAGTATCAGTCATATTAGTTATCCATAACTCATATTATCAGTAATCAGACTCAGTAGTCAGCATCATCACGAATTCAGTTACAATCTGTAACATCCCGTATCTTTCTTGTACTTATTCTAATTATATGGAACTTGGTATGGTCATATGGTATAGGTAACGGATGAGATTTGTTATGCAATTATTAATGGTGTAGATGGAATTATAGAGGCTGCCCGTATAGTTTAGTGTGGTGCGACTAAGTTAACGTTAAGATAACTATTTAAACTTGGAATCGTAAGATAGTATTTGAATCTAAAGTTTAAAGTGACCAAGTGTGTATAAGTTGAAGGTTAGACTAAAGGGATTAGAAGCTGAAAATGGAGCAAAATATTGAGGTGCTTGCTTGACTTATTTAAGCTAGTAGGTGAGTCACCTACTTAAGTTGTTTGAACCAAATTAATGGACCCATGGCTATGGATCAGATTTGGGTCTATGCTAATATACTCATTTGGGCCAAATTGAACAAAAAAAGAAAGAAAATGGGTAAGTGACCCAACACACCAATCTGCCAAGGCCCAAATATAATTGAGCCCAACAAGAAATTATGCAAGTAGGTGCATCACCTACTTTGAAGTTTCAGCTGCTTGGACCCTTAAGTAGGTGCATCACCTACTTGGACCAATTTGACCAATTTTATGGTCCAAAATGCAGCTAAGGAGGTGGACAAGATAGGGCCTTTAAAAGTCCAAGTTGCTGGTCATTTTACTTCACTTTTAAGTCACAAAAAAGGAGTATATTTCAACAAATCTCTCTACTCTCTCAAAAACAACCAGAGCAGCAGCCCTATTTTTCCTTCTAGGGTTCTTGAAGAAACCCTCCCCTTTGCAGCCCAAGGTAAGTGAAAAACACTTAAGGTTTTGTTTAATTATCTCATGGGAGATTAGGGAAACAAGTTATAAGTGTTTGACTATAAGTATATGGCTGATTATAGAACAAGCTGTTTGTTCATGTTTCCTTGTTATTGAGGAACTTTTTTTCTTCTTCTTTGGTTTAAGTGTTAAGGAAAGTTCAAGCTCTTGAAGAGTTCGGTTAAAAGAATAAGTTGCTGAATTGAGGTAAGGTGACTGCCCCATTTTATTTTTCTTATATATGGATTTGAGAGGGGATTATGGATGTCTTGTTATTGAGAACTCAAGAGATGAAGAGTTCAATAATTGATTGCTATAATAAAAGTGGTTTGGGACTGTTTTGTGGACTGTTTTGTATGTGTATGTTATGGGCTGCCAGGTTGAAGTTGGATAAAGGTGTGATGAGTTTGTAATGAATTATAGAAGAAAGATGTGGTGATACACCACCGAACTAATGCTTGCTGTCCAATCTATTTTGCGCATTGTTTGGAATGTGTAATGAAGTCGAGGTGGTTTTGGTGAACCTTATAAGAACCTATATGGTATGTGGGTGTAATTGGAGGGAAGAAAAAGGGTTAAAATAACACCCTTGTTTGATAGAGTAATAGTTGCTGCCCGGTTACTGTTTTGGGTGAAATTAAGTACCTCAAATGTGTTTATTGGTTACTAATACTAGTTTACCATATATTCTATTGTAGATAAGTAATCTAAGAGGCGAGAAGTAAAGTCGGGCTAGTTTCGGAGACAAATAACCAGGTATGTAAGGCATACTTATTTCACACTCTTTGGCATGAAGTCGTACCATTGTTCCCTCAAGCAAGTTTCCGAGGTTATCCTATAACAAAGTGATATATAATGGTAGCATATTAAACTCCATGTATCCAATGACCTTGTTCCCACTCTCTAACGCATTAGAACACCTCAATACGTGCTTATTATTAAATTGCGCGTCTATCTTCACTAGAAAATTTCAGGAGTTCTCCGTTTGTTCAAATAAGACCCATGTGTTATTTCAGCTCCTAAACACTTTATTTGTGTGCCAACAGCTCCCTACCTCATTGTTGTTGCATTAAGTGTCTATTTACATGTCTCTTATTAGCGTATTACTGGTTCAAGGTACCATAATGTGATGACCACCAAAGTAACAATCTCAAAGGCTAAATAAACTAAGTAATGCAAATCTGTAAAATGATGAGTGGCAGCTCAGGGGCACTTGCCTAGCATGGGCCGATCTCGATACCTTTATTTGTGGGTGGCAGCTCAGGGGCATAAGCCTAGCATGGGCCGATCCCAATCTTTATATAGGTGGCAGCTCAGGGCGTAAGCCTAGCATGGCCGATCCTAATTTATCTTTTTACCACTGATCAGCTGGTCATTTGCATTATATGGATTACAAAGATTATGAATTAAGAAGGTAAAATGAAGAACGAATGTAATGTACCTTGTCCCACAAGTATTTATTAAGGTGGTCTACTAGTACTCCTTATACACTTGTATTGGATTTCTATTGAGCTTTTGTATCAAGTGTGTTGCTACTTTCTGCCTTACATATTCAGTACATATTTTCGTACTGACGTCCCTCACGGGGGACCTGCATTTCATGCTGCAGGCCGAGGCACTTCAGCTCATACAACTCACTAGTAGGAGCGCAGGTTGTTCAAGGACTATTGGTGAGCTCCAGGTTGATTCGGGGCTTTCCGAGTCTACTCCATATATTTTGGTATTGTACAGTAAGTCAAGAGTAGGGCGGGGGTTTGTCCCGACCCTGACTAAGTCTATGTATCTTCTAGAGGCTTTGTAGACTAATGTAAAGTTATGGTAGTGTCCTGATTTTAGACATGGTGGCCCTACCGGCCAAGTGCTGTACATATCAGTTTTAGGAGTGTATGTGTAGTTAATTTCATCGATGCATAATATTATGTTGTCAGAACATTTGGTTGTTACAGTTACATGCATGGGAAGTATAAGGTTATGAATTGGTTCTCTCGGGCCTTTACGGCTACGGGTGCCTGTCTGCCCCAATAGGATTTGAGGCGTGACACAATCACTTATTCATGCATGCATTCTCACATTTATATTTTATAGTCGGTTAGCATAGTTCCTGCATATAAACCCCTTGCATTCAGCATACCTCACTTGCATACAAGTATATTCAATCATACTGACGTATTTGTGCTATGGTGTTTTATACTTAGGTTCAGAAGTACGAGCTCCAGAGCATCCTTTGTAGATTACATGTTCAGCATCTAGACTAACAGTGAGTCCTTATCATTCGAGGATAGCACGATTATTTTATTACATTATTATTTCAATAGTCCATAGTTAGTTGGGGACATGTCCCATCAACTCCAAAGTTTTTAGACAGTTTAGAGGCTTCCAGACTATAGTATGTTCAGACAGTTTATTTTAGTTTTTTTTTGTTTTGGTATTGATATACCGTACTCTCAGATGTTATGTTTTATCAATTATTTTAACCTTATGGCCTTTTAGCCTTTATTTCCATATTTATATAGTATATTATGCAATACTCAGTTATATTTATCAGACATGGGTTAGCTGGTGGTCCTTCGGGGTAGTGAGCACTGTGTGGCATTTTGGGTACCAGATTCGGGGTGTTACAAACTTGGAATCAGAGCCTAAGGTTCAACAGTGTCCTAGGAAGTCTGAAAGCTGATCTAGAAGAGTCTTGTACATGGGTGTATGGTGCACCACATTTATGTGTAGGAGGCTATAAGATGTTTTAGGAATAGTTTCCCATCTTTCAGTATTAATGTCATGTCAGTGAGCATAATCTCAAGTTAATCTCTCAGTGTAATCCTTTTCTCTTCCATTTACAGAACATACCTCCTTAGAAAAAACTAGAAATCCGTCAGCCTCTCTGCCCGCAGATCCTTTGGGAAAATATAACTCTCATTCAGTGTTCAGAACTGCATTCACCACTCATGCTAACTCAGTTTCTTCTCAGAATGAATGACCAACTATTGTTCCGACCAAACCAACGGCCAATTCATCTACAACTAGGATTCGGGACTTCACCCGAATTAATCCTCCATTTTTTTTGGGTCTAAGTCAGATGAGGACCCTCAGGAATTTCTTGATCAAGTTCAGAAGTTTATAGACATCATGGGGGCTACTCCTAGTGAGAGTGCTGAGCTAGATGAATACAGAGAGGTTTGACAGTGAAAGTCAGAGAGGTTAGTTGGTACAGGATTCGTAGAGTGGGAGGATTTTGTCACCGTATTCTTAGATAGATTCTTTACCCTAGATCTGAGAGAAGCTTAGGTATTATAATTTATCAACCTCAAACAGGGAAATATGACAGTGAAAGAGTATTCTCTTAAGTTTACTCAATTAGCCAGATATGCTTCTCATGTGGTTGCAGATAGCAAGGCCAAGATGAGTAAATTTATCTCTGGGTGAATGATAGTATGGTCAATGAGTGCAGGTATGTGATGTTGAATAGTGACATGGATATAGCCAGGCTTATGATCCATGCTTAGCAGATGAAGAGCAAAAAATAATGATGAGAGAGAAGCAGAATAAGAGAGCAAGGACATGTAGTTTCAACTTTTCTCAGCCTAAGTCTGAGGAAGGAAACTGTTCTCAGTTTTGTCCTAAGTCATCAGTTCTAGCTCCTTCTTCAGCTAGTGATCCAGTGCCGAAATTCAGGGACAAAAATAGAGATAGGTCTCCAGGATCTAAGTCTTAGGGAAGTGTTAGCAGTTCCCAAACCAATCCTCTTTGTCAGACTTGTGGCACCAGCAGGGAATTTGCAGAGCTAGCCACAATAATTGTTTTAGATGTGGCAAGCCAGGCCACAAAGTCAAAGATTATCCTCAGATAGGTTCCCAGAGTCAGCAGAACCATTGCTCAGCTCAGTCCGGTCGCTCAAATCAGCAGGGTGCCACTTCCAGTACTACTAGTGGGCAACGCCCAACCAGACTTTATGCTCTCCAGTCCCGATAAGATCAAGAAAATTTTTTTGATGTGGTTATTGGTACATTACAGATCTTTCATGTACATATTTATGCTTTGCTAGATCCAGGAGTTTCTTTGTCTTTTGTTACTCCTTATATAGCAGTTGATTTCGTAGTCAGTCCCGAGAATCTAGCAGAGCCCTTTTTAGTTTCTACCCCTGTGGGTAAAACTATCATAGCCCGATGGGTATATAGGAACTGTCCAATTATGATATCCCAAAAAGTCACCTTAGCAGACTTAGTCGAATTAGAGATGGATGATTTTGATATCATTCTCAGCATGGATAAGCTTTATTCTTGCAATGCCATAGTCGACTGCAGAAACAAAATAGTTCAGTTTTAGTTTCTGAATAAACCCATCCTAGAATGGAAGGGTAGTGTATTCGCTTTCATAGGTCAGCTAGTTTCCTACCTTTGGGCAAGGAAAATAATATCTAAAGGATGTGTCTATCATCTTGTTCGAGTTAAGGAAACTAGTTCTGAAACTCCCATTCTTGAATCAATCCCATTCGTGAATGAATATTCAGATGCGTTTCCCGAAGATCTTCTAGGAATTCTTCCCAAAAGGGAAATAGACTTCGTCATTGATCTTCTTCCAGATACTCAACCTATATCTATTGTACCATATAGAATGGTACCAGTAGAACTCAATGTACTGAAGATCAGTTGAAGGATCTCATAGATCTGGGATTCATCAAAACCAGTATTTCCCCGTGGGGCATACCAGTCTTAATTGTACAAAAGAAAGATGGTTCTCTCATAATGTGCGTTGATTATCGTCAACTCAATAAACTCACAGTCAAGAACAAATATCTACTTCCCAGAATTAATGATTTGTTTGACCAACTTCAGGGTGCCAGCTATTTCTCAAAGATAGACCTCAGATCAAGCTATCATCAACTCAGAGTCTGAGAAAGTGATATTCCAAAAATAGCCTTCCATACTCAGTATGGTCACTTCAAATTTCTAGTCATGTCCTTAGGTCTTACCAATGCCCCAGCAACTTTCATGGACTTGATGAACCGGGTGTTCAAGTAGTACTTGGACATGTTCGTCATAGTCTTCATAGATGACATGCTTGTCTATTTCCATAGTAAGCATGAACATGCAGACCATCTCAGAACAATACTTCAAACTCTCAGAAATCATCATATGTTTGTTAAATTTAGTAAGTGTGAATTTTGGATGAGGTCAGTAGCATTCCTTGGTCATATCATTTCCGGTGACAGAATTAGAGTAGATTCTCAAAAGACCATGACACATATGAATGACGAGTGGTGGAGGGTTCTCCCAGTCCTTTGGGAAAACTTGACACAAGCTCTCTGATGGATGAAATATCAACTCCAATTCCTTAGACGCTCAATGATGGATGGCCTATGAGACTCAGTCTCCCCATATGTCGACTTTCCCAAGATGATCTTTCTATTCTTGATTTTTCCATATGCGTGCTCTCCTCTAATTTTGAAAGGGTATATGGGGGTACTAGGGTGTACCTATGTATCCCTAGAGTATTCTTCAACCTATATCTCCTACAAAGCTCAGAAATCAAAGAGGGGAAGAAAAGATGTGTACCGCCTTAGTTCTTAAATAATTTTATATCAGAAACCACGAGCTGACAAACATCCAAAGAAATATCACTTGGAATGTAGGTGAGCATCTAGTCTAGCAATAAGACTGATGTCATATGGGTGCAAGGGGAGACTCAGATACAAATAATGTTCAAACAAATCCGATGCTCAAAAGTTAAGTCATTCATATGGATGTTGCTCTTGGTTTCCATCCATAATGATACAAGAAATACGAGGGAAGCACGAAACAAACACCAAATCAGTCCACTAATCTTAAGGATTCGAGGACCAAGATGGAGACCTCACTCGGATTCGCTACCAACAATAAGAATACAAGATACAAGAGTATATTTTAACACCAAAACAGTACCAAAACGTGATGAACAAGATGAACAACAATAATACAAGTTTCGGATTCAACGAAGATCCCAAAACAGTCCACTACACAACACATACACGATTTGCAAGAAAATAAAGATAGATAGTGAGACCAAGATTATTACAATATTAAGAACCAAGTGTATTTCAACACTAACCCCTAATGATTGTAACAATCAAAACCACACTCTTACGGTGACCACCAAGGGAATGAACTCGCCTCAAGATCTACCGTTTCCAAGCAAAGATCAATATTGGCTTTTCCAAGCCCTATGCTAAGGGTGACTTTTCCAAGTCCTACAACTAATGGTGTTACACTCTCAAAGAGAGAGAAAAATATGTCTTTCAATTCTTCATCATTCAAAAACTAATGAAAATAAGACTAAGGGGGCCTATTTATAATAAATTGCAAATGAAGATAACAAGACCACTTTGCCCTTAATGAGAGGGGCGGCCATGGTGTGTAAATACACCATGTGTAATGTCCAAAATACCCTTAATTAAGGTCCAAAACCGTGAGTCCTCAACCTTAAATTCTCCAAGCAATCTTCCACACGCGAGATTGCTTTAAGTTATGCTCAAAACGGGTCCTCCATGCATGTTCTTGTTTTCTCGAGGTGACCAAGTCTTGAGTCTCTATGTGTTGGCCTCCAAAAATGTCATCAAAAGATAAGATGGCCATTTGTCCCGTATCATCCTCCCCTTCTTGAAAAGGATTCGACCTCGAATCCAAACCTTGCAAAAACCGAGAAGAGGACCAACAAATGCAAACTCCTCATGGCATGAGGGTTAGGGTTAGCATAACAAATCATCTCAACATGCCAAGGTTGCACATATTTGCAATATAACCAAGAATCCTTTGAAAGGAATATTAAAAACTTAATAAAAGATGTACAAAGGATTTGGTTATAGGATACATCAAGAGTGCCACTTTGCTTGTCATGTAGACCAAGCAGCAAGTTTGGTGCACCAACATCACCATTCCTAAATTTGGCACCGGGGTCAAATGGGAAAAGTGGCCATAGACATGGGTCTCGACAACACTTCCCTTTCCCGAGATCTACACCTAAACTAAATGACATACTCTCTACAATAACATACATATCATCCAACTCAAATAGAGAGTAGAGAAAGGTGTCACTCAAATCGACTTCTACTAAGGTGCTCTCATGTGTGTACTCACTACTAGTTTCCCAATAATCACCATGAGTACTCTCAACAATGAAATCACACAAAGTAGAAGAAGAAGTAGCTTCCGCAACTACACATTCCTTACCCTTAAGAGTACTCTCATCTTCTAAGAAGAGATTTCCCTCTTTAGGAGGAATGTTGTCACACCATAGTGGGTTAGCATATAGGCTATAGCTTCCAAGGCAAGCTATACCGTCATTTTCACCACTAGGTTCATTAGGAGTGTTTAAATCATCTTCAAACAAGACATTATTCCTAAAAAGAGTGTGATCTACCTCACGGACAGATTTGGAACAAGAAAGTTCCTCACTCTCTAAATGATCAATATCAAGTTTCAAGGATGTTTCAAACACAATATTACCCCAAGAAGAGCTCTCGGGTTCATTCTCACTTTGTTGACCAACATTTTCAAATATTTCACTCACTTGAGTCCTATTAAGCACATCACACACATACTCAAGTGGTGGGTAATTTTCACACATAAGTTGATCAACACAAATTTCAGAAGATAACGTACTTTCATTCAACATAATGGTTTCAACACTAGGTGGACATAAATCGATCTTACAAGAAGAGTCTATTCGGTCATCAATAGGATCAACTAGTGTATCCACACTCACAACATGTACATCATCATCAAGTGGCAAAGAAACAATACACTCACATATAGGCAAGCTACAACTCACACTCAATGGGCTACTAGCCGCACAATTATCATTCACATGTACAAAAGTGTAAGAGTTTGCCATTTTACCTTGAAGTCCTTGAGTAGATTCTTCTTTGTCATGGTGTGAAGGTCCTCCAAAGGTTTGGGCAGCAACTTCCCTTTGGCATTATTCTTCTTCGCTTGCCATGTTGGTACCTACACAAATGTCCTTAGAAATAGAAGGACAACCAATGTTAGTATAGTTTGGTGGTAATCCCCTCACTTCGCTCAACACAACCTCTCCTTTTTCCACTCTCGGATTACCACCTTTCACTCCCTTACTCCTCTCAATCTTTTGTCTCTCATAATAAGTTGAATTGGAGTAGGTAGGAACTTCTTTTTGCGGCCCGGGCAGAATGTACGTCTCAAGGCAATTTCCCCATCGGTCTCTTATAATATTAGGCCAATTTTGCATATTTGGAACTTTATGTTGTGTAAACCAATCGGCGCCCAAGCTCACATAACCATAGGTTATGGGAAAAACATCACACCACACCTCCTCATGGTAATTAAATTGGGAGAAGACAACTTTTACCCTCTTGGTAACCTTAAACCCGTCCAAGAAGTATGGAACAAGTAAAGGCTCGCAAAATAACCCCAAGTAATCAACCATGGATGGAACAATGTAGTTTCTATAGTACCTATCATTTAACACAACGAGGCAGCCCGGTATCCCACAAATGGTCACCTTTCCGGAGTGTACACTCCTTCTCGGATCAACATTGTAAAGCACATGAGTACCCCTCGGTTTTGGAGATGCATACTCTCTTCTTCTCGTTGGAAAACCTACACTATTGCTAGTATAACCATTCACACTATATCGACCTTGATAAGAAGTACTACAAGGTGGAGAATATGAATCTTCACACTCCTCACGTGTACTCTCATCATAGCTCTCATAAGGTTTGCGAACGAAAGGGTTATACCTAACACCAAATCTAGGTTCGGAGTGGGGAGTGCGAGACTCCTCACATGTCCCAACTTCATCATAAGATCCATCACAAGGTCCTACATCATCTCCAAAGTCACCATAAGCACTAGGCACTTCATTCACCTCATTTTCTCCCTCAAAACAGTAACTTTCAAATCTGCCTATGTTTTGATCATGACTATTTTCATAGCCTCCGCAATCTCCCTCAACTTCGTAGCCATAAAAACCCTCACTACAATCATAGTCTCCCATATTGTAGTCACAATAATCCCCGGCTATCGAAGTCATGTTCCCCTTATATCACCCTTTAAACCTACAAAATGAACAAACAAGATTATTAGTAAAGCTCCTCAACAACACTCGATACACTCACCTTTGTGATTCTCACAATTGGAGCGGCGAATATTGAAAGTTGCTTATACTCCGGTAGTCAATAGGATGTCAATTCTACTTGGCGGCCGGAATATATTCTTGTTTGATCGACTCAAGACACAACACAAAATCTACTTACGAACTTGAAACAAAGAAGTTACTACGAGTTAAAAATGAGAAAAGCACACAAACAACGAAGACACGAAGAAACGGATTCAATAATTAATCTACAACTAAGTAGGTGATTACTAGTTGTTAATTAATTCTAGAATCAAGACATGAAACTAATGAAACAATAAGATGAAACTAAGAATCTAAAATTTTGAGCTCGGAAATATTGCATGAACAGTAGCAGTGATGACATGGCAGTCACGTATTGGTTTCGGTCCCACACAACTTTTGTTGTCCAACTTCAAGTCTTGGTCAATTTTTCAATTTGGACTTTGGTGGAATTTGTTTAAGGAGGGAAATTCAAACAAGTCTTGGAGCCCTTTTCAATTTCAAGTTTTCAAGACTTGACTTTATTGTACTTCTCCTTAAAACATGGATCCGTAAATCATGGAAAAGTGTTGGAAAGTGGTTGAGACTTGATTGATAGGTCTTTGTTGGTTGTAGTGTCTTTCAAGACTAACAAATAATACACCCTTTTCCTTCAACAATAATCTCCAAGAACACCAACAATTTTCACACGGCCACTCCCAAATTCCACAATAACAATATCTCCAACACTTGGCCAAGACAACTACACCTTCAACAAAATGGTTCTCGATCCACCAATTAACAACAATATCACGTGGCCAAGCTTATAACAACAACAAGATGAAAGCCACAAGGCCAACTCCAAGATAATAATGTTTTCACACGGCCAAGATTACAAAACCAACAACGGCCAAGTCTCTTTGGTGTTGCATTTTTTTTTTTTTTTAACAAGAGATGAAGGTTGTGAAGAACTTCAAGAACAACAACAATACTCTTTTCAATATCTACAACAACACTACAACACAAGGCCTTCAACTCGGTCAAGGCTCTACAACAACATCCAATCGGCCACACTTTGTTCACAACAACAATATTAACAATTCAAGCTCAAGTTTGGATCGACTCAAAGTGTTAGTGAGGAACAAAACTAACACTACAAACACACAAGACAAGTAAAAGACTTCTAGACCTAGACTCAAGAACAAATCTCGGCTAAGAACAAAATTTCGGCCAAGACATCAACAATGGACAGATTGCAATTTTTTTTTCTGAAATTTTCAGCTTTTCAACAATTTTTTTTTTTTGTTTATATTTCTAACAAGCAAGCCCAAGATTGATCTTGTAGGAACAAGATAAAGCCATGCTTTGATACCAAATGATACAAGAAATACAAGGGAAGCACGAAACAAACACCAAATCAGTCCACTAATCTTAAGGATTCGAGGACCAAGATGGAGACCTCACTCGGATTCGCTACCAACAACAAGAATACAAGATACAAGAGTATATTTTAACACCAAAACATTACCAAAACGTGATGAACAATATGAACAACAATAATACAAGTTTTGGATTCAACGAAGACCCCAAAACAGTCCACTACACAACACATACACGATTTGCAAGAAAATAAAGATAGATAGTGAGACCAAGATTATTACAATATTAAGAACCAAGTGTATTTCAACACTAACCCCTAATGATTGTAACAATCAAAACCACACTCTTACGGTGACCACCAAGGGAATGAACTCGCCTCAAGATCTACCGTTTCCAAGCAAAGATCAATATTGGCTTTTCCAAGCCCTATGCTAAGGGTGACTTTTCCAAGTCCTACAACTAATGGTGTTACACTCTCAAAGAGAGAGAAAAATATGTCTTTAAATTCTTCATCATTCAAAATCTAATGAAAATAAGACTAAGGGGGCCTATTTATAATACATTGCAAATGAAGATAACAAGACCACTTTGCCCTTAATGAGAGGGGCGGCCATGGTGTGTAAATACACCATGTGTAATGTCCAAAATACCCTTAATTAAGTTCCAAAACCGTGAGTCCTCAACCTTAAATTCTCCAAGCAATCTTCCACACGCGAGATTGCTTTAAGTTATGCTCAAAACGGGTCCTCCATGCATGTTCTTGTTTTCTCGAGGTGACCAAGTCTTGAGTCTCTATGTGTTGGCCTCCAAAAATGTCATCAAAAGATAAGATGGCCATTTGTCCCGTATCACATAAGACTTTTTTTATGGGACATAATCTTTTTGCTAGACATCTATCTGTCACATCTTTTTCTTTGAACTCACCCATGTTTGTATTTGGGAGCCCGTATATCGCATTAATTTGCTCGTAACCTTTGGATACGAGTTTGTGACCCCCTATAGTACCCTAGGCAGTGTTGTGAGGGTCCCTCACTATTCTACGTAAGACTGAGGCTCTAATAAATCATACCTTAAGGAATGATTCATATCAAGGCCAATCTTATAGAGGTTTCTTGAAGCTTGGAGTGGACTATTCGAGGTAGGTTGCTGGATACGAGTTAGGCTTGAGTCATAACCTTTGGATACGACTCAAGGGTGTATAGTCATACCCTTGATATATGTGTGACCTAGGATAATCCTATGTTACTGGTTAGGGACCACTCATACCCTCGGGTACGACTACTTAAGTGAGTCGCATGGTGAGTCGGACCCATGGATGGATTCAATTATCAACCTTTAAGTAATGGTCTTATGGCCATTGCCCATGTCTAAATCCCTAATTCCTCTCACTATATAAGTTTATGTAGCCTTCTAAACATCTATTTTGCTGGATCAAACACCATAAATACTCTCTCAAGCTCATTTTTGAATAATTGGAGGCTAGGTTTTCAAGGGTGATCTTCAATAGGTGAAATGAAGTTAATATTCTTGGTGATTGAAGTTGTCAAAGTCATGTAACTCTTCACCTTTCTAAATAACTCTGAACCCATGTATTTAACATTGGATTAGTAAGTGTACATGTTGGTTTTTAGATCAAATGAAAAGAGTTTTGTTGCCTAATTATTAATAAAGATTTTCTTGCTTGGACTTATGTATATACATGTTATTAATGGTAGTTTTAACATATGTATGCTTGTTTATGTGGTCTATCATGTGGGTCTTGAGTAACCCTGGTCTTGATGAATTCTATTTTGAAATTGCCCTTGGTAAAGGTATGTACACAAGGTGTTTGAGAAAATGTCTAAGTGAGATGTCTAGTTACAAGATGATGTTTTGAACTAGGGAAATGGATCAATATGCATGAATGCTTAATAAATTATACTATGAAAGTAAAATAAGACATGTATTGTGTTATCAATAACCTTGAAAATTTTATTAATAAGAAGTGTGTTTCAGTCCCTAACATGAAAATGAACTTGAATTATGTGTAGGACTAAATTGTGGTATAGAATTGCTAATGAAATATAAATAGCTTGTAAGGGTATTAAGGACCATTGTTTGAATTGTAAGATGATTTGAATTAATTCATTTGCCTATTAAAATGGTTGAACAATGAAGGTTCCCATGAGGTCTATATGGTCATCTAGGTGTTTAGCTGGCTAAACAGGAAAAGTCCTTATGTGTGGAATTGAATGTATATGGATGAATAGACAAAGGGTTATTGTCCCAATGTCGACTAATGATAGTCATGATGGCTTGAGGTTAAAGTCCATTGCCTTATGAAATAGCTTGTGGTTAAACTTCCTTGAATAATGAAATCTCATAAGGTCGAAGTGCCTCGCCAAATGAATTGGCATGGGGTTAGAGTAACCTATCTAATAGGGCTATAGGTTAGAGTCCCTTGCCTAATGTGTGAGCATGTGGTTAGAGTACCATGTTTGAATGAACATTTGTGAGTGTTTAGAGTCCCTAACTTATATGAATGTGTGTGAGCGGTTAGAGTCTGATAACACTAAACTTACACCTCAAATTAGTGTAAGGCGGTCGTCGTCAATATATTTACCCAACTTTGGAGTTGGGGTCGAATCGGCAGGGAACAATGTGAGTGGCGATTAAAGTAGTTTGAAATTATAGCTACAAGTTAAATTTAAACAAATGATACAAAAATATAAAATTGGGTTTTAGTATTAATGTTTGTAATCAATATAAATGGGAAACCAGAGTTATGATCACCAAAGGTTTCGGGTATTGACAGATACTAGGTAATGCTAGAGACCCTCAGAATGAGTAGAATAACAGAATATCCCTGACTATGATACTATCTGACTTATCTCTCGACCTCACCAGACAATTTATTATCTAATTCTCTCAAACTTAGATAATTTATCTATATCCAAACGGATGTTATCTCAGGTAGATTAATCCAGTTACGACATTAATCATTACACAGAAGGTTGGTAGCTTCCGAGTCCCTGTTGATAATTCCTGTCCTCTAGTCTATTTCTCCGGTAGAAGAAAATAAAACCTAAGGCATAATCTAATGTTTGCAACCACTAGATTTCAGTTAAAACCACAGAATTTCAAAATGTTCTACTACTCCATGAATCCGCTAAACACCTAGCATCATATCAAACCCTAATCATTGGATCCCATAACCCCGGCTAATGTAATTAGCCGCTAATGATACGGTTGGGGCAGCCTCCACAGGTACACGGCCTTTCACACGAAGCCAAGCTCGGGAATTACAAAAACTCCAAGCTTTGTTCATGCAAATGGCCGTGTGTGAGTTGGTGATTGAACCAACCAAGGACCTAAACGTTTTTATGTGTGAAGAGAGGTCTTAATGTGTAATAAACTACTCTCCAAGGTTGGCACAAGAAGCAAGGGCGGATGGGTCATTTTACCCCTTTTGTTTGTAGTATAAATAGAACATGTTAGAGAGTTATTCCTTAGTTTTTGAATGCTGATTTTGTAACCTAAAAACACTAAACATTTCATCTCTCTTCCACTCTTAGAAGCCGTCCCTATTATCTCACAAGTAATGGGATACTTGTGTTGTCTCTTTGGCTAGAAACAAGGGTTTTGAGGTCGTTGAGTGCCTCTTGGTCCTCGTAAGAACTTGGTGTTTATATTCATTAGACTTAGGGTCCTCTCTTGATGTAGGGTTCTTAGTTTCTTGAATGTTATATGTCAAGTTATCTATCTTTCTTTATCTTGTTGTTGTTGTTGATTTTGTTATCTTAAAGTCTAGTGAAGCCGTGTGGGGCTCTTTTCGATTCACTAGCATTGTTATCTATCTTGTTGTTCTTGTGTTGTTGGACTGAAATACGAGCCTACTTGAAGCTCTTGGTGTTGTTGGTTTGATTTTGTATCATTTGGTATCAAAGCGAGACCGGTTGTGTTCCAACATAACCCATCTTGGGCTAGTTCACGGCTTAAACAAACAACACCAAAAAGAAATTCTGAAAATCTGTCCATTAAAAGTTGAAACCAAGAATGATGTTGTATGCTTAGATCTAGGTGTTATTTTGCTTGTTTAGTGAGTTTCTAGTGTTGGTTTCTTTCTCACCAACACTAATGTGTCTAGATCCAAAAGTTGAGCTTGAAAACTTGAACATTGTGTAGTGACTTGAAGTGGCCGAAAGTTGTATGTTGTTGATAACCAAAAGAAAAATCGGTGGTTGTGTGTTTATGTGCTAAAGAAGTTGATGAAGTTTGTTGAGGTGTTCATCTTTTGAACTTGTTCATCTTGTTCATCTTGTTGTGTGCTCAAGTTGTAAGACAAGCTATAAAGTTGTTGTGAAAGACTTGCACCCATCCCCTTCTAGTCTTGTCAATCACTTTTCCCTAATTCAAGGAGCCTTGTTTTGTGGGATTAGTCAACCAAACCTCACTTTCTTGAGTTTGAAAAGGGTGAAATACTACAAGATTTTTACTTTTCCCACCAAAACACTTTGCAAACTATAACAAGTTGTGTGAATATTAACACAAAAAAAAAAAAGAGAAGAAGAACGTGTGGAACCATTGCATGCTGCCACGTCACTATAAGCTCAACTTAGGATATTCTTTGGTTGCTAATTGTTGATCCTTGGTTTCCCTTACTTGGTCCTAGAACTAATTAACAAACTAGTACATTCCTACTAGGTTGTCAACTAGTTCCTTGAACCGTTTGTTCGTGTCAACGATTATTTGAGTGCTTTTATTCGTTTGAATGAATTGCTGATTTTTGACTCTAGTCCGGCAAGAATTCTTTGAGTCTTCAAACAAGAATCCATTCTGGATAAGACCTTACTCATACCTTAAAAATTTCACGGTTACTAGCCAATTATACAACACTTGTGGAACACGAACTTGTGGTGAACTAAAGCGGATAATATCTTGACAATGGAAGGAGATACGTCTCATAATGTGGATACTAATGCCCTTGATTCTATGAGGGTCACTCTTGAGGCCGTTACCCGGACACTTGAAAGGTTGAATTCGGAATTTGGGGCCGTGAGAGGGGACTTGGCAGCAATAATGGGGGAAGTGTCGACTATTAGTGGGAGATTAGAACAAGTGGAGAGTCAAAGGAACTCTCGTCCTTCTACTCCTCTACATGTATCTACCAATGGTCATGATAGGACCTTCTCCGCAACCATCACCCCCGAAACAGTCCACCAAATGCTAAATGCACCCCAAGCTCCACTAAATACCGCAAGCCAAACTACCTATTTTCCTCCAAACCGAGACCCCACTAGACCACTACATTTCCAAGCCCCTCCAATTCCACAAGAGGGATTTGGACGCCAAGTACCTCCACTAAATCCGAACCCTCCATTCCAAGCTCCATTAACCCAAAGACCGCAAATTTCAAATCCTCCGAATCAAAACGGCCAAGGCCGACCAGCCCACTTTGAAGGATACGGTAGAGAGGAGTATGAAGGAGATGGAGCCTTTGATGATGCTTATATGAGGGAGGAGGAGTTAAGAGGGGGTCGAGGAGAACCTAGGAGATACCCGGGGTATGGAGATAGGGGAAACCGACACCAAGAGAGAGACGTAGGCATCAACACCATCAAGTTGAGCCTACCCATCTTTAAGGGTGAAAGTGACCCCGAGACCTACTTAACTTGGGAATCGGCTTGTGACAAAGTTTTCCAAGTTAATGACATCTCGGAAGAAAAGAAGAGTTGCTACGCTATAGCTCACCTCGAGGGCTATGCTAACACTTGGTGGGAGTATGTTAAACGATTTGGTAATGAATTAGTTGATGGGAAGCCACCACCTTGGTATCGGTTGAGGTATTTGATGAGACAATGATACCTTCCCGAGAGATATCGTCATGAGTTGCTTGCTAGATTATATGGCTTGCGGCAAGGAGGCAAGAGTGTGATGGCCTATTTTGACGAGTTCCAACAACTCATGTTGAAACTTCATCATCGTGGGGAGCAAATCAGTCACGACATCATCCGGTTCAAGTGTGGGTTGAACAAAGAGATCTCCACTCATTTGACCCTTCACCGGTTTGAAACCATTGACGGTATATTCCAAGCGGCCCTTGAGATTGAAAGGGAACTTAAGGAGAGATCATCCTTCAAGGCAAGGGTACAAACCCCCTCGGGTTGGCCCAAAAACAAGGACCAACCCGCCCCTACGAAGCTGCCCGAGTCCAAAACAGTCCCTAAATTCCCTCCGAAACCGGAGGCTCACAAATATCCCAACCCAAAGGGGTTCCAATGCTTCAAGTGCCAAGGTTGGGGGCATAAGGCCAATGAATGTCCGAACCGGCGCAATGTGATCCTACGAGAAGGGAAAGTGTACTACCTTGGTGAGGAGGTGGTTTCCGAAAGGGGGGAGGATGAGGCCGAGCCTCAAGATGGAGAGGGAGCTGAAAATGGGCCGGATGATGATGAATTAGATGGTAGTGAAGATGTCTATCCACAAGAAGGGGAGTGTGTGGTTCCAAACTTTGTGGTTAGACGTGTCATGATTAGTAAGGCGATAGATGACCCGAGTCAAAGGGAAAATCTATTCCATACTAAGTGTCTTGTAAAGGGGAGTGTGTGCACCTTGGTGATTGATAGTGGTAGTTGTACAAATGTTGCGAGCCATGCTATGGTAAATTTCTTGAAGCTACCAACTACACTACACACTAGTCCTTACAAGCTACAATGGTTGAACGATTGTGGTGAATTAAAAGTCACAAGGCAATGTGTGATTCGGTTTAAGGTGGGAAACTACCACGATGAAGTGCTTTGTGACGTGATCCCAATGCAAGCATGTCACTTGTTGTTAGGTAGACCATGGCAATATGATAGGTCTACTAAACACGATGGGAGGTCCAACCGGTATACGCTTGAGAAGGATGGCCGAAAGGTCACACTTCATCCTCTTTCACCCTCCCAAGTAAATGAGTGGCATCAAAAGATGAGGGAGTTGAAGGGAAAGGGGAAGGAATCCGGAAAGGGAGAAAAGGGGGGGAATGCCGTAGGTGAGGAAGTAGGGACATCCGAGGCTGTCCCAACGACAAGGGAGATGGAAAACGTAGTGATGTTGGCTAGGAGAAAAGAACTCTTCGTGGACCATGATGAAAACAAGCCGATGTTACTTTTGGCCTATTGTTTTAATACTAACCCCACTAATTCTTCCATTTCCCCTTTGATTTCTTGTGTGTTGCAGGAGTATGAAGATGTATTTCCTCAAGAACTTCCGCAAGGATTGCCCCCACTTTGGGGAATTGAGAACCAAATTGATTTGGTGCCGGGTTCACAACTTCCAAACAAACCGGCCTATAGGAGCAATCCCATGGACACTAAGGAGCTTGAAAGACAAGTTGAGGAGCTTCTCAACAAGGGATACATCAAGGAAAGCATGAGTCCGTGTGCTGTTCCGGTGCTTTTGGTACCGAAGAAGGACGGAACTTGGCGCATGTGCGTCGATTGTAGAGCCATCAACAAAATCACTATAAGGTATCGTCATCCAATCCCTAGACTAGATGATATGTTAGATGAGCTCCACGGATCTTGTTTGTTTTCTAAAGTGGACCTTAGGAGTGGCTATCACCAAATTCGCATGCAACCCGGTGATGAGTGGAAGACCGCATTCAAGACCAAATTCGGTCTATATGAGTGGCTGGTCATGCCCTTCGGCCTTACCTATGCTCCTAGCACCTTTATGAGGCTAATGAATCATGTAATGAAGCCTTATATTGGAATGTTTATGGTGGTTTACTTTGATGATGTGTTGGTGTATAGTAAATCTATTGATGATCATGTAATGCATTTGAGATGTGTGTTTGATGTGCTCCGAAAAGAGAAGTTGTATGCCAACATGAAGAAGTGTTCTTTTGGTGTTGATAAGGTTATATTCTTGGGTTTTGTCGTGAGCTCAAGGGGTGTGGAAGTGGACGATTCCAAGATAGACTCTATTAGAAGCTGGCCGACCCCTAAAACTATTGGAGAAATCCGAAGTTTCCACGGGTTGGCAAGCTTTTATAGGAGGTTTGTCAAAGGATTTAGTTCCATAGCATCCCCCTTGACCGAGGTAATTAGAAAGGACGGACCCTTTAAATGGGGTGATGAGCAGGCTAGGGCTTTTGAGGCCTTGAAAGCTACGCTCATCTCGGCGCCTTTATTGCAATTTCCCGATTTTGATAAGATGTTTGAAGTAGAGTGTGATGCTAGTAAGGTTGGCATCGGGTCTGTTTTGATGCAAGAAGGTAAGCCCGTTGCTTATTTCAGTGAAAAGCTCAAAGGGGCAACTCTTAATTACTCAACTTATGATTTGGAGTTGTACGTCCTTGTCAGAGCTTTGGGAAATTGGCAACATTATTTGTGGCCTAAGGAGTTTGTGATACAAACGGATCATGAGTCGTTGAAACACCTTAAGAGCCAAGACAAGTTGAATAGGTGTCATGCTAAGTTGATTGAGTTCATCGAGACTTTCCCTTATGTAATTCATTACAAAAGGGGAAAGGAAAATGTTGTTGCCGATGCCTTGTCTAGGAAGCATGTGCTTGTTGCTACCTTGTCTTCGAAATTTATGGGTTTTGAGAGCTTGCGGTTGTTGTATCCCGAGGATCCTACCTTTGCTCCTATTTTTAGGGAATGCGAAGAGTGGGGAAGGGACCGTTGGCTTAAGGAGAATGACCATTCCTCCTACTCTCGGTTCGATGGGTATTTTTTCAAAGGGAGGAGGTTTTGTGTTCCTTCTAGTTCTTGGAGGGAATTATTTGTGAGGGAGGCCCATGACGGAGGCCTCATGGGGCACTTTGGGGTAGACAAGACCCTCGGAATCTTAGAGGAGAACTTCTATTGGCCCAAAATGCGCAAAGACGTCACTAAAATTTGTAGTCAATGCGTGGCCTGCCGGAGTGCGAAATCTCGTCTCCTACCTCAAGGATTATACACCCCACTCCCTACTCCCCTTAGACCTTGGTTGGACATTTCGATGGATTTTGTTTTGGGGCTGCCAAGGACTAGAAAGGGCCGAGATAGCATTTTTGTTATTGTTGATAGATTCTCTAAAATGGCTCATTTTATTCCATGTGCTAAAACCGAGGATGCTCGTATTGTAGCTTCATTATTTGTTGAACATGTTGTAAAGCTTCACGGGGTACCGAGGACTATTGTGAGCGATAGGGACTCCAAGTTCCTAAGTCTCTTTTGGAAGTCCATGTGGGGTAGGCTTGGAACGAAGTTACTTTTCTCCACGTCTTGCCACCCATAAACCGATGGCCAAACGGAGGTAGTAAATAGAACCTTAGGGTCTATGCTACGTTCTATGGTTAAAGGTAAACTGACTTCATGGGAAGATCACCTACCCTTGGTGGAATTTGCATACAACCGGGTAATACATTCGAGCACGGGAATGACTCCCTTTGAATGTGTTTACGGCCTGAATCCCCTTACCCCTTTAGATCTCACTCCTTTGTCTAGTGATCTCATGACCAGCTTAGATGGAAATAAAAGAGCCGAGGCAATGAAGAAAATGCATGAGACGGTGCGGATCAAGATTGAAAAGAAGAACCAAGAGGTTGCAAAAAGGGTAAACAAAGGGAGAAGAAGGCTTGTGCTTGAACCCGGAGATTGGGTGTGGGTGCATCTTCGAAAGGATCGGTTTCCAGCTCAAAGGAAGTCCAAATTGCTGCCAAGGGGTGATGGTCCTTTCCAAGTACTTGATAGAATCAATGACAACGCCTACAAGATTGACCTTCCACCGGAATATCAAGTGCACAACACTTTCAACGTTGGTGATCTCTCCCTCGTGGATGCGGTTGAAGATGACCAAATGCTGAATTTGAGGTCAAATTCCTCTCAAGATGGAGAGGATGATACGGTTGGGGCAGCCTCCACAGGTACACGGCCTTTCACACGATGCCAAGCTCGGGAATTACAAAAACTCCAAGCTTTGTTCATGCAAATGGCCGTGTGTGAGTTGGTGATTGAACCAACCAAGGACCTAAACGTTTTTATGTGTGAAGAGAGGTCTTAATGTGTAATAAACTACTCTCCAAGGTTGGCACAAGAAGCAAGGGCGGATGGGTCATTTTACCCCTTTTGTTTGTAGTATAAATAGAACATGTTAGAGAGTTATTCCTTAGTTTTTGAATGCTGATTTTGTAACCTAAAAACACTAAACATTTCGTCTCTCTTCCACTCTTAGAAGCCGTCCCTATTATCTCACAAGTAGAGGGATACTTGTGTTGTCTCTTTGGCTAGAAACAAGGGTTTTGAGGTCGTTGAGTGCCTCTTGGTCCTCGTAAGAACTTGGTGTTTATATTCATTAGACTTAGGGTCCTCTCTTGATGTAGGGTTCTTAGTTTCTTGAATGTTATATGTCAATTTATCTATCTTTCTTTATCTTGTTGTTGTTGTTGATTTTGTTATCTTAAAGTCTAGTGGAGCCGTGTGGGGCTCTTTTTGATTCACTAGCCTTGTTATCTATCTTGTTGTTCTTGTGTTGTTGGACTGAAATCCGAGCCTACTTGAAGCTCTTGGTGTTGTTGGTTTGATTTTGTATCAGCTAATGATTTGATGAAATAAATCATGAGTTGAATTCATGATGATAATAATCAACTTACGTATAGATGGAAAACAACAAGCAATTTCTTCAATTAAATCCCAAGTTAGAAACCCAAGAATAGTTGATAAGAAAGAAAACTAAGAATAATTGGCGAAAGAGAACAATGTACGAGTTTCTCTGTCCAAAGTTCTTGTTTTGAATAATGACAACATCCTCCCTTAAAAACCCTAAAAACTGCTATTTATACTAAAACCTAATTAAGGAAATAAAATAACAAAATCACAGCTGGGCTCGGATTTAGGTGACGCCATATTGGTGTTGGTCGTCAGGATTCTGATGGCGTCTCAGATATGTCGTCAGAAGTCATGACATCTTGAACTATTCTGCCTCACTCTGACGATGTCCTCTAACATCTTACCACACTTGTGACGGCATGTAGAAAATGTCGTCATACTTTCAGCTTATTTCACCATGTTCTGCCTCACTCTGACGGCATATTCTGATGGCTTACCACACTTGTGACAACATATTGAGAATGTCGTCACTCTCATCCAGAAACTTTTCTCAACTGTTCTTCCTGATGCCTTTTTTGGTATCTTACCACATCTCTGACGGCTTGCAAGAAATGCCGTCAGACTCACATCATCTCACTTGTACCAGATTTTACTTATTTTGTTTATTTTTCCTATGTTTTTCTCCCATCCTTGACTCTTCTACAAAATCTTAAGAAATAACATCAAAAACACCAATAATTACTTAAGAAATTACAATTATTTAAAGTTAAAAAGTCTTAAATGTGCTACAAAAATCTAGCACATCAACACCCTCAACTTAAAACAATTGCTTTTCCTCAAGAAACTACATAACACCATACTACGATGCTTAACCAAGAGGCACATAAGATACCTATCACAGTTGATTATCCAGTTTAGCTCAAAACTCAGTCCACTCTCCACGTTCAATCCAATTGTGCAATCCATAACGAATAACAATGTGACCCAAAGGAATCAAGATATGGCATCAATTCACAGAAAATAACCATGCATATGTACAAGTTACACTACCCAAACAAGTAAACAACTAGCAATGCAACCGATGTGCCCTTATAACAAAGAAGTCCTTCCTTACTCATATATGACCTCAAGCATCTCAATGCGGGGTCGGTCAAGAGACACTCACTCTTAGAAAGAAATTCCAATCAATGCATGTCAAATACTATATGATTGACCTTATTTTGGTTACCAAGGTGTCCAGACAGGTAAGTTAGGATCACTATAGGTCTTTTCTTCGGCTTGTAATGTAGGCTAAGGGTTGGTATGATATTCAATGGCATTTAGAGTGACTAAGCCTCCTTGGCACTATCTTAACTTTTGGGGTTCACTTATTAACCTTTTTCTTCTTTTTCTCCTTTTCGTGATCACACATTAGTCAGGATGGATGTGGATTTTCTTTTTCATTCTTTTTCTTTTCTTATTCTTCTTCCACACTACCCAACTTTTTATTCTTTTTCACTTATTTTTTTCCTTTTATTCTACCTTTCTTCATACTTAGTTTATATGACACACCCCTATTATTTCCACCCTCAACTTAGGTTGTTTACCTACGTCTAGGTGCACAACGTCCAATGAGGACTGGGGCCAAAATAGGTTCATTAGGATCTAAACGGGAAGGTGATAGGTGTCATAGAAAGAATGGTCAATTCAGGCTCAAAATAAGGATCAAGAGATATCATGCATACATGGAAGGTTATTTTATCTAAAAGTGGACTAACATCAACAATGTACTATGATCCTTTCCTAACCCAAATCTTTGAACCAAAGTAAGACTAACCGGGCAAGTTCTAGATTTAACACACAAAGGGAACTAAGTAGTATCTCACACACACATGGCACAAAGGTGCATCACAAGCTATTACCTATCCGGTTCATGCGATTGTTTAGCAGTGGATATTATGACTCTAGTACTAATGCCATAACAAGATGCACAGTGGTCACACATAAATGTATATCACACAGTTATAAAACAGACCAACGGAGAGGTGTTTATTAGTCTGAAAAATCAACAAAAATATATCAACTATCCTAGATACTTATTTTTCTCCCAATTAACCACAACACATCACAAAAAAAAATAATACGCCTAAACATGTCGGTTATACTAGGAACAAGACTCTGGGGAAAAGAGGCATGACAACAAAAATCTTGTTTTGGATCAATATCAAGATCATCATCAGTATAAGAATATTGCTCTTCACGTCACTCTTTCATTATTTTAAATGATTTCACAGACAAGATATCATCTAAACATAATATAAAAAGTGTTTTGGATGATTGACCTCGATATCCATCTCTTCTATCCTTTCTCTTCCCTCATTAAATGCCCTAATGTCTTGACGTATGTCACATATGGTATCATTCATTGTGCTGATATGATCCAACATTAGTTGAAGCATAACTTCAATGTCACTCTTTCTAGTGCTTCGTTCTTCCTTTTCTTGACCATAAGACCTATCATACTCATAAGAACAACTAGCACCTGGGTTAGCACAATAAGGGGTAGGGGCATTTAGGAAATCACTCCAATGTCCATCTTGACCACCACATTAAGAATAATTATACTCCCGATAGGATGGAGATGGTGCACACATCTCTCTCCGAGGAGCATATCTACAATCTTGCCAAAAATGGGGTCCATCACAATATGGACATGGATCATCCAGATAAGATTTCCAACCATCAAACTTACATTCATTCAATGATGCCATAGTAAGAAATAAACAAAAATAAAGAAAATCTACCTAACACAAGAACAAAGGAAATCACAACAAATATTTACAAGTTTGAATTCAAGCAAGTAAGCTAAAATTCCAAACTAACTCAATACGCCAAATTGTCCCCGGCAACGGCGCCATTTTTTATAATGCTCAACTTACACCTTAAATTAGTGTAAGGAGGTCTTCATCAATATATTTACCCAACTTTGGAGTTGGGGTTGAATCCACAGGGAATAATGTGAGTGACGATTAAACTAGTTTGAAATTATAGATACAAGTTAAATTCAAACAAATGATACAAAAATATAAAATGAGGTTTTAGTATTAATGTTTGTAATCAATATAAATGGGAAACCAGAGTTACGATGACCAAAGGTTTCGGGTATTGATAGATAATAGGTAATGCTAGAGACCCTCGAAATGGGTAGAACAACAGAATATCCGTGACTATGATACTATTTGACTTATCTCTCGACCTCACCAGACAATTTATCATCTAATTCTCTCAAACTTAGATAATTTATCTATATCCAAATGGATGTTATCTCAGGTAGATTAATCTAGTTACGACATTAATCATTAAACAGAAGGTTGGTAGCTTCCGAGTCCCTGTTGATAATTCCCGTCCTCTAGTCTATTTCTCTGTTAGAAGAAAATAAAACCTAAGGTATAATCTAATATTTGCGACCACTAGATTTTAGTTAAAACCACAGAATTTCAAGATGTTCTACAACTCCTTGAATCCGTTAAACACCTAGCACCATATCAAACCCTAATCCTTGGATCCCATAACCCCGACTAATGGAATTAGCCGCTCATGATTTGATGAAATAAATCGCGAGTTGAATTCATGATGATAATAATCAACTTACGCATAGATGGAAAACAACAAGAAATTTCTTTAATTAAATCCCAAGTTAGAAACCCAAGAATAGTTGATAAGAAATAAAACTAAGAATAATTGGCGAAAGAGAACAATGTATGGGTCTTTCTCTCCAAAGTTCTTATTCTGAATAATGACAACTTCCTCCCTTAAAAACCCTAAAAACTGCTATTTATACTAAAGCCTAATTAAGGAAATAAAATAACTAAATCACAACTAGGTTTGGATTTAGGTGACGCCATATTGGTGTTGGTCGTCAGGATTCTGACGGTATCTCAGATATGTCGTCAGAAGTTATTCCATCTTGACCTATTCTGACTCACTCTGACGATGTCCACTGACGGCTTACCACAATTGTGACCGCATGTAGCAAATGTTGTCAGACCTTAATCTTATTTTACCATGTTCTGCCTCACTCTGACGGCATATTTTGACGGCTTATCACACTTGTGATGACGTATTGAGAATGTCGTCACTCTCATCCAACAACTTTTCTTGACTCTTCTTCCTGATGCCTTTTTCTGGTAGCTTACCATATCTCTAACGACTTGTAAGAAATATCGTCAGACTCATATCAACTCACTTGTACCAGATTTTACTTATTTCGTTCATCTTTCCTATGTTTTTCTCCCATCCTTGACTTTTCTACAAAATCTTAAGAAATAAAATCAAAAACACCAATAATTACTTAAGAACTTGCAATTATTTCAAGTTAAAAAGTCTTAAATGCGCTACAAAAATCTAGCACATCAGAGTCCCTCACTTAAATGGATGTGTATTTTATTAGAGTCCCTTAATTGATAATATGTGACTATTGTTAAAGTCCTATGCCTAATAAGAAATATTTGAGTCTACAAGTGTGGAAGCTTGGAGTTCTCCATTGCATGTATGATGAATGAGTTCTTCCAAAGTGTTGATAAGACTTATCCACTTTATTAGCATGTTATATGTCTATATGTATGGATAAGGTTATGAATGTGATTGAATATGATATATGGCTTGTTATTAAATGATGATGCTATTTTATCCTTATTCCTAAGTTACATTCTAGCATTCCAACTGCTATCCATCTTCGGACTCTATATCCCCACGCAATATAGGGGCTGAAGCATATTTTTCTATTTCTTCGTAGTGATTAGGCAATCGAAATGATTTATGTATTGACTTGGGATTTGAGAGATTCCTTACTTTAGAACACATTCTTTCTTTGTCATCTATCTTAATACTTATTATTATTTTGACTTGGTTTGGCTATTGTCGGGGTCTTGTCCCGACATTTACATTTCTAAACTTCAATTTATATAGAGGTATTATGGATGGCTATGGACTTAGGTATGTTGGTTAGTTGAAGAATCTAATGAAGTGTTTAGAAATGCTTAAGTTATGACTGTTATTATTATTTTTTCTATCTTATTATGTGGTTTGGATCCACCCAATCCTTGGGTTTGATATGATGATTATGATAGGTTATCCGGTGACCTTTGGTTCATATGAGCTTGATGTTCCCCTAAAACATGATCAGTTTCGGGGTGTGTCAAGTTGGTATCAGAGGTGGTCAATTGGGTTTCCACAATATCATGTCGAATAGAGTCTTTTTTATAGGTGTGAAGCATGACACACTTATAAAATAGGAGCTATGAGATATTTTAGGAAATGTTTCTCTTTGTTGTGTTTCAATTTTAAGCTATAGAGTCTAAGATCTTGGATTCCTCTAATTTCTATTTACTATCTTTCATCTTATGTCTCCAAGGAGATCTAAGACTTATGAAACCCTTCTGAAGGCCCTATAGAAAAAGCTTATCTAACTTTTGGAGTTTCAACCCGGGCTAGGATTGTAACATCTGATCATCTTCATGGGGTTCACCTATCCCTACCAACCCTGACTATGAGAGTTACCCCTCTATTTCGTCACCTCAAAAGGATGCTACTAATACCAATTTTCCTTGCTCTATCAACCTCTTGACCCAATTGGTAGCTTCTGAAGTGGAGTGTGGTAGTCTGGCTACCATTTCTTTTGAGGACACAAGAATTGTCCAATTTATGAGGTTGAGCCCTCTTATGTTCTCCAGTACCAAGGCTGAGGAAGATCCTCACAACTTAATTGATAAAATGGAGAAGATCATCTAAACCATGGATACTTCAGAGATTAAGGCCGTTGAGTTTGCTTCCTCTAATTAAAAGATGTAGCATAACAATTGTACGAGGGGTGGGAGTTGTCTAGAGGTTTTAAAGCTTGTCTCACTATGTGGGAGGATTTCTTTGAGGCTTTCTTAGACCGCTTCTTTCTTAGGGCATTGAGGGAGGCAAAAGTGGAAGAGTTTGTGAACTTGAAGAAAGGGAGAATGTCCGTTCAAGAGCATGCCTTAAAATTCCATTAATAGTAAAGTTATGCTCTCCAGATATTTTCTAGTATGCATGCTAGAATACGTAAGTTTTTCTCGAGACTGTACCATGAGTTAGTCCTTGAGAGCTAGGCAAACTTGTTTATTGAGAATATAGATATTTTGAGGTTGATTATGTATCTATAACAAATGGAAGAAGAGAAAAATAAGTAGGTTAAACTTAGTAAGAGGCAAGGTAAGAAATTTAGGACTTTTGAGCATAGTGGTTGTGATAGGGGCAAGTGGCCATGGAAGTAGGGGATTTTGAGTTCTTTCTCCTCGGTTAGTATTCGCTCTCCTTACTTAAAGTTTTTGGGTGATCTTTGGCTCAGTTTAGTGGTGGTTCCTGAGCACAGAGTGCCCAATTCAAGTTTAGTGGTTCCCATAAGTCTCCACCTCGCCCTCTCTGCATATTCTGTGGTCAGAGTCATCATGGTCGGTGTAAGAAGAGGAGAAATAGAGGTTTCCATTATGGTCAGGTTGGGCACATGGAGCATGCACGCCCCTCCCTAGCATCTTATTTGGCTAATAGGGCCTCTATTTCTACTCCATCTACTCTTGTACCAAAGGGTTATAGGTCTGCCTCTGCTTCTATTTCTAGCACCAATGCTGGCTGGAACTGCTTGAATACACTTGTTACTCGCCAGAATTCTAAGGCATCTCGCTGATGTTATCACAAAAATATTAAGACTTTTCTCTCGTGATGTGTATTGTTTTCTTGATTCAAGTTCTACTCTTTCTTATATGACTCCGTATATAGATATGCATCTTTATTTTGGTGTTGAGGGTCTGTCAATTCTTTTTTTGGTTTCTACCCCGATCGAAGACTCTGTGTTTTTTATAAGGGTCTATAAGCGGTGTGTGATATCTCTTGGTTGTAGGGATACTCTTATAGACTTGATAGAGTTTGAAATGGATGATTTTGATGTCATTCTAGGAATGGATCAGTTGTACTCTTGATATGCTTCATTAGAATGTCGAACCCATAGGATCATGTTAAAATTCCCTAATGAGCTGGTCATTATATGGGAAAGTGGTTCCCTAGTGCATAAGGGAAGGTTTATTTCTTATCTAAAGGACCAAAAGTTGATTTCAAAGGTGTGTTTGTGTTATTTTGTCCAAGTTAAGGATTCTAACTCGAAAGATCCTTCTCTAGAATCAGTTTCTATTGTTAATGAGTTTCCTGAGTTATTTCCCAATGATTTTCCCAGTGTTCCTCTCGATAGGGAAATTGATTTTGGGATTGATCTTATTTCGGACACTCATCCAAATTATATACCTCCTTATAGAATGGCTCTAGTGGAGCTAAAATAGCTTAAGGATTAATTGAAAGAACTTATATAAGGGATTTATTCGCCCTAGTGTGTCTTTATGGGGTGTTCATGTATTATTCGTGCACAAGAAGGATGGTTCTCTTTATATGTGCATTGATTATCGTTAGTTAAACAATGTGACTGTAAGAAATAAATATTACCTTTCCACGATAGATGACTTATTTGATGAACTTCAAGGTGCAAAGTGTTTTCCTAAGATTGATCTTTGACCGGGTTATCATCAGCTTAAGATTAGTGACGTGAATAACCTTAAGATGACCTTTGAAACCCGGTATGGTCACTATGAGTTTCTTGTCATGCCTTTTGGGTTAACCAATGCCCCAACAACATTTACGAATTTGATGAATAGTGTCTTTCATATGTTCTTAGACATATTTTTCATTGTCTTCATTGATGATATCTTAGTCTATTCTAATAGTTAGGCAGATTATGTAGATCACCTCTGTGTCGTGTTACAAACTTTAAAGAATCATCATTTGTATGCCAAGTTCTCTAAGTGTGAGATTTGGATGAAATCCATAGGTTTTGTTGGTCATATCATCTCTAGTGAAGGGATAATGGTAGATCCCTAAAAGTTACGGCTGTTAAGAAATTTCCTAGAACTATGACTCTATACGATCTTCGTAGTTTCTTGGGTAAAACCGGTTACTATAGAAGATTTGTGGAGAGTTTTTCGACTATATCCAGCCCAATGACCAAGTTGACCCAAAAGAAAGTTGAGTTCTTATGGTCTGATGCGTGTAAGGGCAGTTTTGACAAGTTGAAGGATAAATTGACTTCGGCTCTGATTTTGACCTTGCCCAAAAATAGTGATGGTTTAGGGTATATTTTGATGCTTCTCGTGTCGGTCTTTATTTCATGTTTATACAACATGGTAGGGTGTTGGCCTATGCTTTTAAACAATTGAAAGTTCATGAAAAGAACTACCCTACCCATGAATTAGAGTTATTAACTGTGGTCTTTGCATTAAAGATTTGGCGGCATTATCTGTATGGGGTTCATGTTGATATCTTTTCAAATCATAAATGTCTCCAATATGTGTTTACCTAAAATGAGTTAAATCTCTGGCAAAGAAGGTTGCTCGAGTTATTTGAAGACTATGATATGATTCTTCATTACCATCATAGTAAGGCTAATATAGTCGCCGATGCTCTTTGTAGATTTTCCATGGGAAGTTTTGCCCATTTAGATGAGAATAAGAGGGAATTGGTGAAGTACATTCACCATGTGGATAATCTTTGAGTTTAACTTGTGGACTCTGAGGATGGTGGTGTGTTTGTCTATCCGTTATCTCAATCGTCTCTTGTTATTAAGATAAAGTAGAAGCAAACATTCGACCCTAACTTGATGAAGATCAAGAGTAATATGGGTCAACACAAAGTTGCAGACTTTGTAATTGGTAATTATGGTATCTTAAGATAACAAGGTACGGTATGTGTTCTCGACGTTGATGGATTGAGGGAAAAGGTCATGGCCGAGGTTCATAAACATCGGTATACTATACATCTCTATTCCATGAAGGTGTATCATGATCTTTTAGAGTTCTATTAGTGGGGTAATATGAATCGTGATGTGGCTAGTTATGTGACTAATTGTATGGTGTGTCAACAAGTGAAAGTTGAGCACATGAGGACTGGGGGCTTGTATCAAGAGAATCCATTAGTGGAAGTGGGAGGAAATTAACATGGATTTTGTTAGCGGTTTTACCAGATCTCAGAGTCAATGTGATTCAATTTTTATCATTGTTGATAGAATGACCAAGTCGGCTCACTTTTGCCCATGAGGACTAATTTCTAGGTGAAAGATTATGTTAAGTTATAGCTTGCGTAGTCGTGAAGTTTCACGGTGCTCCAGTCTCTATTATTTCAGATTGTGGTCCTTTATTTTCATCTTACTTTTGGAAGTCATTCCAAAAGGGTTTGGGCACTAGAGTGTGCCTTAGTACCACTTTCAAACCGCAAATGCATAGGAAAGTGGAAAAGACCATCCAAACATTTTAGGATATGTTGCAAGCTTACGTGATTGATTGCTGTTGTAGTTAGTATGGAAACTTGCCTTTGATTGAGTTCGCCTATAATAATAGTGACCACTCTAGTATTGGCATGGCGCCTTTTGAGGCACTGTATGGTAGAAGATGTCGATCTCTTATTAGGTGGTATGAAGTTGGCGAAGGTAAATTGCTTGGACCTGTTTTAGTCCACCAAACCTTAGAGAAGGTGAAAGTGATTCGTGATAGATTGAAAACCACTCAAAGTTGCTAAAAGTCCTATGCGGATGTGAGACATAGGAAATTAGATTTTAGTATTGGCTATTAGGTATTCTTAAAAGTGTCTCCCATGAAGGGAGTGATGTTATTTGGTAAAAAATGAAGATTAGTACCTGATATGTTGGCTCCTACATGATTGTGAAGAGAGTTGACAATATTGCCTATGATTTTGAGTTGCCTTATAGTATAAACTCTATTCACCCAATTTTCCATGTCTCTAGGAAGCAGGAGTGTGTGGGTGATTATTCATTGGTTTTTTCCTTGAGGGATGTTTGTATCTCAGACTCCTTCTCCTATGAGTAGATCCCAGTGAGGATCTTAGATCGGCAAGTTTTCCAGTTGTGAAAGAAAGAGGTGGGTTTGGTGAAGGTCCTATTAAATAACCAAAAGTCCGAGGAAGATACTTGGGAGGCGGAAGAGGACATGAAGTTCTAGTATCCATATTTTTTCCCGTTACGGAAACTTGGGATGGAGGTATATGTTGATCTCCTTGCTTTGATTTATGTCTTTGATAGACGATGGATTAAAGTCCCCAATGTGTTGAGTGAATTGTGTCGTGTTACACCATGGGTTCAAGTCCCTAATGTTTTGAAATTATGTATGTTTTGTTGTGATAGGTTTAAGTCCCTAGTATCTTGAGTTGATTCATATAATTAGTAAATGATGGGTTCGAGTCCCTAATTCTTGAATTGAGTAAGTTTATGGGTTAAAGACCCCAAGATATGAAATGAACTAGTCTCTTTGGTAAATAATGGGTTTGAGTCCCATAGTTGATAAACTGGATGATTGATTGATAATGAACATAATGTGTGTTATATCCTTGATGTATTCTTGTTCTAACTTGTTTAAAGTTTTTTTGATGTGTGATGATATGTTTGCTTATATTTATTGCTTTCCTTACCAGTCATTCGTGGATGAATGATCCAAGTAGGGGAGAACTGAGACACCGAGACTTTGAACCTTTGTAAAATTCCCGCATTTGATGTCTCTGTACTTAGTACGACTAAGGGTACCACTTGTACCCTTTGGATATGAGATGTTGTCCCCCTATCGTACCCTAGGTAGTGTGGTGATTGTCACTCAATGTCCTTGGTGCGAGTGAGGATCCAACCAATCGTACCCTAAGGTACGAGTCGTACTAAGACCAATCTTATAGAGGTGTCTTGAAGCTTGGAGAGGACTATTTGGGATACGATTGATGGATACGAGTTGGGGTTGAGTCGTAACCTTTGGATATGACTCAAGGGTGTATGGTCTTACACTTGAAAGTGTGTGTGACCTAAGAGAACCCTAGGGTACGAATTCATAAGTGAGTCGTACCCCTGGATGGGCACAATTTTCAGCTTTTAACTAAGGGCTTTGTGTTCATTTTTGTAACGCCTTGAGTCTGTAACCCGGACTCTGCACAGTGCGCATAATCCTGAAGGAGAACAAGCTAACCCATGAATGGTACCTACTGTAATAACTGAATAACAATAATACTGAAATATGCAGAAATTAGGTGAAAAACTAGCCATAAGGTTTAATACTGTAAATAATACTGAATATGGTATCTCAATACAAAAACTGAACATCAATACTGAAAATTGAACAATTATTTGAAAATACTCTAGTCTGAAGAGCCTCTAAACTGTCTGAACTGTCTGAGCTGTGAAGTTGATGGGAGAAGCCCCTAACTAACTCCCACTATTAAAAATGAAATGAAATGCTGAAATAAATAATTACGTCCTCGAAATATGAGGACTAACCACTAACTCTGTATGCTGAGAATATGAACTTCTAATGGTTCTCTAGAGTTCGTGTGGCTAAACCTATGATATAAGACATCATTGTGCAAAATAAAATCATGCATCAGTACTTTGAATGTATTAGTATGCTCAGTGAGGTAGGATGAAATGCATGGGTTCATATGCATGAACAATACTAGCTGAATAACATGAGTATGACTGAATGAGAGTACATTAATGAATATGTATACTGTAACTGAGATTGTGATAGTACTGAATATTGAATCTGAATACTGATTAACTGATGTCTGAATTTACTAATACTGTATTACTGATACCTGAATGACTGTATCTGACACCCCTAATTCTATGGAACTATGCTGAGTTTCATACTGAACTGAGTGACAATATATGATAGTCCTGAATCAGTAGAACAAAACTGAGTTCTATTCTGAGACTGAGACTGAAACTGAGACTGGGGTAGGTAATCATCTAACCGACATTCCCCTTCTCTAACTAATTTAGGGTCCAATTTGTAACCCCAGTTGGAAGAGTGTCAATACCATGCCACGGGTAAGGACAAGCTTTGAGTTAGCCCTCTCTGACAGAAAGCTCTTCTGTCAACCCTCGCTGGTAGGAAAACTCAAATAAGATATATCAACCCTAGTTTTACAATGAGATATCTCAACCTACGCTGGCTACGTAGTTTTGGAACACAAGGATTGCTTCTAAGGACCACACCATCTACTGGTAGGTGAGCCCCTATCCTTGGGTTCACTAGGTGATGAATCCTACTCCCAAATGAAGGGACACTAATTTGATTTCTAGTCTGTACTAGACTGGACTAAATTGTTACTAATATTACTATTTGACTGAACTAAATAGAATTCACTGAGTTCTGTGGACTGACAAAATACTAGTGAATTCTACTAACTGAATGAGTCTACTAAGGTCTGATCTGAGTACTGTGACTGAATTACAAACATTACTGATATTTCCTAGGTTTCAGTAACTGGCTGAGTTCTACTAATCGAGTCACTACTGAGATTAATTTGCAACTGACACTGGCTATAAGTAAACAGCTAAATTGTCAGGTATTAAATACCCCCAGGACTCGATAGCATAAAAATAAAGCATCACATGATCTTGCTTAGCATAAGCATCACATTGAATTCATAATACATCTATAGAGACATCTTATTAGACTCTTGCATAGTATAACTTGAAAATAAGCTAGCATGACATGATATCTTTCCCTTATTAGTTCAGATGAATAATTCATCAAGCACTAGGTGAGCATACATATGTACATAACACTAAAAAACAAGTAGACATCATAATTCAAATCCTCATTGAAAACTTCAAGGGTTTTACATGGATCCTTATTATATTACTTACGTAACAATTAACCTCACATAAAATGTATCATAAAACATGGATTAGAATCCCAATTAATCATTATGAACATAATCAAACCCAACATGGAATTCGTGAAATCCATAAACTTGAATTAACAAAATAGTTTCTTGGACTAAAATGGTGGAAGGGACCCTTGGATGAACACTTCACACACCTTAGTTGATGAATTCTGAGAGATTGAATGTGAGTTCTTGAGTTCTTGATTTGAATTATGAACCCCTAGGGCTCTTGTTCTTGGGAAATTTGTGAAATAATAAATATAATTTCCCTCAAAGGGTTTAATTTCATGTTTTGGGGGCTGAAGGGCATGGGAAAAAGACCTAATTAACCCTAAGGATGTGGCCTTCTTAATGCCTATAAACTATGTTACCGATGCGCAGGATGAAGCACCGCGCCATTAGCATCAACGTAATAGTCAATGAGCCGCATCGAGTAAGCATTAGTTCACTGGAATTTGCATTGAAGCTGGGGAAAAACTATCTTATCGACGCGATGGTCAACGCGACGCATTAAGATCGCGTCGATTCACTATTTTTGGGCACTCAAACATGGTCTAAATGAGGTCCAAAAAATCCAAAACTTGTCCAAAAACACCTATTGACATTCCTGATCATGAATTAATGCAAATATCAACATTTAAAGGATGTAAAGGTCATAAAATAAGATTGGCAACTTTCTAAGGCTAAACTGGCACTATGCTTGAATACTTAGTTAAAATATTCTAAGCCTGGGACCCCTAACAAGCTTAAAGGACTGATTTAAGCTAGAAAATTTTGCGGGGTCTTACATTATCTCCCTGTTGGGAACATTCATCCTTGAATGAGAGTGGCTAAGCTGAAAATAGTGGTAGACCGAACTTACTTACTAAACATGAATATCGTAAGCATTATTATATAATAGACACTACTGACATACTGAATTTCAAATTGAACATGCATATCTGATGCATGAGTACATAACTTAGTTGATTCATGAATGATGACTAGGATTTCTGATAAGCTGAGTTTCTCATACTGAACATGCATATCCGATGCATGAATACATGACTAAACTGACTCTTGAACATATGACTGGATATGCAATGATAACTGATACCAAGTTTGTAATGGAAAATCTGAGCATCAAACTGAATAAGCTTAAGGAAAAACTATTACTAAAACATAAAAAATTTACTAATGAGCCCAATATCAGTTTTGGAGTACGCATGAACGGGAACATGAGAACATGACTGAGACTAGAATGTGATACATGAACTTAATATTGTAAGATGAACTGAGCCCTTTGAATACGTGGCTTATGGATGAGATTAGAACTTGAGGGTCAGCTTATGAGTAACCACTACTCAAAATTGGATTCATTACATGAAGATAACTGGGAGGTTTAGGACATGAAAGCTTGGGGTTATAGTGAATCTCCCCCTTGGGACATTATGACCCCCGAAGAATACTGACTTGACTAAGATACTGAAAAAACCTGGGGATGAACATGATACATGAACTGAGATGGGCATGTAACTACCTGGTTGGTCCATCTTAGAATAGTTACACTCATGAGACTTCAGATAGTGTGACTAAATTGAAAGATGGAAAACCACACCACATGAAATTTTCTCGTCTGACTGCGAAACTGAATTACTGGCATTACGGACCAACTCATACTGAAAACTTATTCTCGACTGAAGCTTTTCTTTAACACTATTTTTATTTAGTTGGAAACAACTTTAGGGAGAAAGTAAAACTTGGCATTATCTGAATAAGACACCACGATGTGGCTAAAATTCTGTAATATGAGGAGAGGACTACGAATCATCATCTAAGATAGAGTGACTAAGACTTATGCACTACAACTACAAATTTTCAAGGTTAGACATATCCCTTGAATACTTCCTCAACTATACTCTCCATCTTAGTATGGCACTTCATTTGGGACTACTGAAAAAAATATTCGCATGGGCGCTGCGCACGAATGCATAAGCATACTAACTTATCTGATTAATTGAATAACTGATAGCTGAATACTGGGCATGTAAGATTGAACTGTACTTAGTCTGAATAATAGAACTAAAACTATAGAATATCATTTATACGAGGTAAGGACTTACTGGGTAGTATCAGATAACTAATCATGAATTCACGAAAAACTATGGTTGAGCAAACCTGAAACTGAGGTACTAAAATTCTAATAACCGAGTAACTGATAACTGTATGCTATGGTTGAGCAAACCTGAAACTGGACTGAGTTTTTGATATGATTACTGGACTTAGACTGACACTATAACTAAGACTGTAACTTAGACTATGCTTTAGAGGGTAACTGGGACTGAACATACTGTAAGGCACAAGTGCAGAAGTCATGAGCTGCATGACCTGAGTTTGGAGTTTCTGTGTTCATGGAATATGATTCGTACAACTAAGTGAGTTGGGACTCCTCATACTAAGAACTGGAAACGCACACATTTCTATGGAAAAATATGCATATAAGTTGTGTTCATAGAGATGAGACGTAAAACATGCATAGGTATCATGATGATTGAAGTACAAACATTGCACTGAGGTAAAAAAAGGTTGGGCATTATTCCTACACATTACTTTTCTACACATACTAAAATTACTACTGAAATCTAGAAGCCTGACTTCCTAAGATATCATAATCGGATAGTTCTTGTATACCCGTTGGGCTATGATAGACTGATCCACAAGGGTGGAGGCTGGGAAAGGTTTTGTTAATATTTGGTCTGACTTTTAAGATAACTGCTATGCAAAGAGTTACAAAAGATAGAGAAGCTTCTGGATCTGATGAGACATAAACATATAAATGGGAGGTCTATAATGTACCAGTGACCGCATCAAGGGAACTTTTCCGATATTTCCTAGAATGAAGTGCTTAAAGCCTATTTGTGCGCTGTCCACTTACGGTACTGGAAGTGGTACCCTATTGATTTGGAAGATCGGACAGAGCTGAAGGACAACTATGCTGACTTTGTAGACCAGCCTTAGAATAGTCTCGGGCTTTGTGATCTGAGTCTCCACAACCAAAACACATATCACTGTCGGCTCTACACATACCCTAATGATTCTTACCACATTCTTGGCAAAGTAGATTAGTACGAACTCCGCTTGCACTACTCTGGGTTTTACATCCTGGCGCCCCATCATGACTGTTATTCCAGAACCTTAGTACTAGTGTACTAGCTAAATATGGAATGAGGCTGAAAACTTCTGACTAAATCAAGAATGGTTACCACTCTTTGACCTTAGCTGGGCAAAACTAAAGCTACCCGTTCTGGCTCTTTTATTTTCTTTCTGGTTCTTCTTAAGTTTCTTTTCCTCAATCTATTGAGCATGGACAATATGTCCATCTCCCTAATCAATATCACAATCCTGCACTCCTTAACCACTCTACCTGATACCTCAGACACAAACTTGCTCATTCAGGATCTATTGTTTGCTACTACATGGGGAGCATACTTGGATAACTGAGTAAACTTAAGAAAATACTCTTTCATACTCATACTACATTGCCTTAGATTGGTGAACTATAACACCTTATCTTTTTTCATCTCTAAGGGGAATAATCTATCTAAGAAGGTCGTAGCAAACTATTCCTATTCTATGAGCCCTGCATCTGCACCCCTGTCTACCTTCTAATGATTAAACCACGTATGGGATACATCTTGTAGCTGATAGGAAGCTAACTCAACACTCTCACTGGACTTCTCTCCCATGATATCTGTTACTTTCTGAACCTGATTGAGGAACATCTATGGATCCTCTTCAGACTTAGAACCTGAGAATAAAGGAGGATTCATTCGGGTAAAGTCCTGAATCCTAGTTGCAGCAGTATTGGCTACTAGTTAGCCAAAACAGCAACTGACCGTTCATTCTGCGTTGTGAATGAATTAGCTAGAGTAGTTAATGCAACCCTAAATTTAGCATGAGAGATGTGCTCATCCAGGGGATCTGGCTGAACGGGCTGAGGTGCTGACTGATTTTCGGTTCTTCTTTCATTAGTCATTTTGGGATGCATGTTCTGTAAGTGAAAGGAAGAATCAGATTAGACTAAGAGTTTTACTGGAGCTCATGCTCACTCACACGACATGAATACTGAAAGAAGGGAAACTTTTCCTAAAACATCTCATAGCCTCCTGTCTATATGTGTGGCCCACAAATACACCCATGCACAAGACTTTACTATATGTGGCTTTCAGACTTCCTAGGACTCTGTTGAACCTTAGGCTCTGATACCAAGTTTGTAACGCCTTGAGTCTGTACCTCGGATGCTACACGGTGCTCATAATCCCAAAGGACCATAAGCTAACCCATGACTCTTACCTGCTGTAATAATCGAATAACAATAATACTGAAATATATGGAAATTAGGTGGAATACTGGACATAAGGTTCAATGCTGTAAGTAATCCTGAATATCATTTCATAATACCAAAAATGAACATCAAACCTAAAAACTAAACAACTGTCTGAAAAGCCTCAAAACTATCTAAACTTCTAAGCTGTGGAGTGGATGGAACAATCCCCCAACTAACTCCGACTACTGAAAATGAACTGAAATGCTGAAATAAATAATCACGTCCTCGATCTATGAGGACTCACCACTAACTCTGTATGCTGGGAATCTAAACTGCTAAAGGTGCTCTGGAGCCTATGCGTCTAAACCTATGATATAATACATCATAGCGCAAAAGAAAAGAATGTGTCAGTACTTTGAATGTACAGGTATGCTCAGTGAGGTAGGCTGAAATGCATGGATTCATATGCATGAACAATACTAGCTGAATAACATATGTATGACTTAATCAGAGTACATGCGTGAATACATACATTGTAACTGAGATCGTGATAGTAGTAAATATTGAATCTGAATAATGATTAACTGATGGCTGAGTTTACTGATACTACATTACTGATATTTGAATAACTATATCTGACAACCCTAATTGTCTGGAAATATACTGAGTTTCGTACTAAACTGAGTGATAATATCTGATAGCCCTTAATCTGTAGAACTGAACTGAGTTCTATTCTGAGACTAAGACTAAAACTGAGACTGTGGGAGGTAATCATCTAACCAACATGCCCCTTCTCTAGCTGATTTAGGGTTCAACCTATAACCCCAGTTGGAAGGGTGTCAATACCATGCCACGGGTAAATACAAGTTGTGAGTTAGCCCTCTCTGAGAGAAAGCTCTTCCGTCAACCCTCGCTGGTAGGAAAACTCAAATAAGATATATCAACCCTAGTCTTACAGGGAGATATCTCAACCTATGATGGCTACGTAGTTCTGGAATACAAGGATTGATTCTAAGGACCACACCCCCTACTGACAGGTAAACCCCTATCCTTGGGTTTACTCAGTGATGAATCCTACCCCCAACTGAATGGACACTAAACTAATTTTTAGTCTGTACTAGACTGGACTAAATTGTTACATATATTACTATTTGACTGAATGGAAATGAGTTCACTGAGTTTCTTGGACTGACAGAATACTACTGAATTTTATTAACTAATTAAGTCTACTGAGGTTTGATCTGAGTATTGTGACTAAATCATGAACACTACTGAGATTTCCTGGGTTTCTATAACTGGATGAGTTCTACTGATCGAGTCACTACTGAGATTACTTTGTAACTTATACTGTCTCTAAGTAAATAGCTAAATTGTCAGGTATTAAATACCCCTATTACTTGATAGTATGAAAATAAAGCATCACATGATCTTGGTTAGCATAGGCATACACATTGAATTCATAATGCATTTATAGAGATATTTTATTAAACTCTTGCATGGTATAACTTGCAAATAATCTAGCATGAAATGATTTATTTCCCTTATTAGTTCACATGAACAATTCATCAAGTACTTGGTGAGCATATATATGCACATAACACTAAACAACAAGTAGACATCATAATTCAAATCCTCATTGACAATTTTAAGGGTTTTACATGGATCATCATGATATTACAAACGTATCAATTAACCTCACATTAAACATATAAAAAAACATGAATTAGAATCCTAATTAGTCATTATAAACATAAACATAATCAACCGAACATGGAATTCATGAAATCAATAAACTTGAAGTAACAAAATAGTTTCATGGACTCCAAGAGTGGAAGGAATCCTTGGATGAACACTTCACATACCTTAGTTGATGAATTCTGAGTGATTAATGGTGAGTTTTTAAGTTCTTGATTTAAAATTTGAATACCTAGGGTTCTTGTTCTTAGGAAATTTGTGAAAGAATGAATATAATTGCAATCTAAAGGGTTTAATTTCGTGTTTTGGGACTAAAGGGCATGGGAAAAAGACCTAATTAACCCTGAGGATGTGGCTGTTTTAAAGTCTATAAACTATGTCACCGACGCATAGGCTGATATGCCACATCATTGGCATTGACGCGATAGCCAATGTGCATGTTAAGTCCACGTCGGTTAACTGGAATTTACAGTGAAGTTGCTGAAAAACTATCTTATCAATGTGATGGTCGATGTGACGCATCAAGATCGCGTTAACCCACTATTTTGGGGACTCAAACAAGGTCTATAGAAGTACTAAAAAATTCAAAACTTGTATAAAAACACCTCATGACATTCATGATAATGAATTTACTCAAATATCAGCATTTAAAGGATGTAAAGGTGTAACGCCCCGAATCTGGTACCCAGAATGCTACACGGTGCTTATGATCTCGAAGGACCACAAGTTAACCAATGACTAATATTTGTACCTGTATACTATATAATATACCCTAAAATATGGAAACATAAACTGAATGGCCACAAGGTTCAAAATTGAATGAACATTTGATGAATAATGTCTGAAAATGGTATAACAATACCAAAGAAAATTTGAAATAACTGTCTAACATGCTATAGTCTGAAAGCCTCAAAACTGTCTGAATAAGGAGTTGATGGGAAATGTCCTCATCTAACTCCCACTACTAAAATAAATTGAAAACTAAATTAGTAATGAAATCATCATGTCCTCGAAGGATGAGGACTCACTGCTAACTCTGATCATTAAACTGGGATGCTACTGGTTATTTGGAGCTCGTGCTTCTAAACCTATGTTATAAGACACCATAGAGTAAGCATAACAGTACTTTGAATATACTGGTATGCAAGTGAGGTAGGCTGAATGCAATAGGTTCATATGTATGAACAAAACTAACTGACTAACTAACATGAACGTGAGAATACATGCATGCATACGTAACTATAACTGAGATCATGCTAGGACTGAATAATGCGTTCTGACTACTGAGTATTACTAATAACATGGAATTACTGATATTTGAGGGACTGATACTATATTACTGATACACGAATAAATGTTTCTGATAGTTCTGATTATGAAGAACTAGTTTGGTTGACTGTATCTGACAGCCCTGGAGATGAATACTGATGACATGAGTTTTGATAAATGATATAACTGATAATGTGAATGCTGTATCTAATAGTCCTTAATCTGATGGAGCAATCTGAGTTCTGTTCTATATCTGAGTTGACTGATCTGACAGTCCTGAAATCTGAAGAACTATCTGAGTTATTTTACTGAGGCTGAGACTGATATTGAAACCGTAACTGTGGGAAGTGATCATCTAAAAGACACTGAACTGATAAACTAAGTTGAACTGAGACTAGTGGTATTGTTTAGTAGAGCTAAACTAAAATGAATTTACTCAGTTCCGTTGATTGATGAAATGCACTTAGTTCTGAGGACTGACTTATAATACTGAAGTTACTGAGATTGAATGGGAATACTGAGGTTATTGACATCACTAAGATTATTGAACTACTGAGATTACTGAGACTTCTGGGTTTTTTTGAGTCATATGACTGACTGAGTACTATGGATCATAGCTTGACTGAGAATATCATGAAAACATGACATGGCTCAAGGCACACAGCTAAATTGTCGGGTACAAGTACCCTAGGAATCGATGGAAGTTAACTGACTTAGCATGACTTACGCGAACACATGACAAAATCACAATTCATAATTCATATATTGAAGAACTTCATCAAACATGTGATATACATAAACTTGTACAAACATGGGGATTTCATAATATCAAGCAAGTTGGGCACTTTTCCTTCATATCGGCATTTAATCAAACACACGATAGGCATAATATATGTAGACACCATTATACAACAATTACACATCATGATTCAACATCTAATTTTATCATCCTAGGGTTTAATCATAGGTTCACATGAATATACATCTATACATATCAATTCCACATAACATTAATCACCCAACATGGATTTGAATTCAATTGATCATTCTCAACATAAACAAAATAAACCCAACATAAAGTTCATAAAGAAAATCTAAAATCTTGACTTTACAAAAGAGATACTTGGGCTTCATTGACGAAAGGATTCCATGAATGAACACTATACATACCGGGATGTGATTTCTTGAGGATTGACGGTGAAACCTTCTTGAATTTGAATTCCCAATAGAAACTCTAGCTTGTTCTTTGGAAAAACTTGAGAGAAACTAGTATATTTTGGGTGAATAATGACTAAATCACGTGTTATTAGGTATATATAGGGGTGGAAAATTGACCTTTTTAAAGCAGGACGTGTCTTTATTTTCTGAGAAAATTTCCCAATTTTCATCCTTGGCGCGACGCGCCACTATCACGCCAAGTCACTGGAATGTGACAAATGAGAAATTGCAAGGTGGTGCAACGCAGAGCAATAGCGTTGCCACCTTGTCTGCGACATGAAAGTTTGGCACAACGCGCTACTATCATGGAGCAACACTGGAAATTGATAATTTCCATTTGATCTATCTCCGTAATACGCTAAAGGCTCAGGTGATACACTGTGTCACTGAAAATGCTCTAAATCTTCACCCGGGTGTCAGATTTTGGCGTATTTGGTATTGATGAAAATCTTGAAAATACCACGTGTAAAAAATATGGATTCATGTTTCAATGAAATCTTCTAACATTCTTGGGAAATTTTAAAGCCAGAAAAAGTATGAGGTATTACAATATCTTTCCCTTGAGATCATTCATCCTCGAATGAGACTGAGTGAGAGGGGAAAAAAATACAAATTATCATACATACTGAACATGACTGACTAGAACATGATTTCATGACTGACATGACTGATGGATGAATATAACATACTGAACATGCATATATGATGTATGACTAATAAGCTGAATTCATGCATATCAGATGAATGACTGATAATTGACTTATAAGTACATGACTGAATATTCTGATGAACCGTATTTCTCGCTGTGAGAATGCATGTGTAATGCATAATTACATGCCTGAACTAATATATATGAATGCATGGCTGAATATGCAAGGGTACTTAGTACCAAGTTTATGATGAACATTGAACATGAAACTGAGTAAGACTAAGGAGAACTGTTATCTTAACTGAAAATTCTAATGAATTCGAGATCGTCTTTACTAAACATGGATGAGCTAAAATACGAGAACCTAATTTAGTTTGGTCTGATATATGACATGTGATCTGAACATCATGAACGAAACTGAGCCTCTGAATACTTGGCCCACAGCTGAGGTTGGGACTTTGAGTGTCAACTTATGAGTACCATCTACTCTAAACTAGATTCTTTTTGTGAAGAGAACTTAGTTTAAGGCATGAGAGTGTTGAGGATTTATGGCATATCTCCCTCTTGGTACACTAGGTCCCTCGAAGAATACTTGCTTTGTGGAGATATAGAAAACTAAAGCAATGCACAAGGCACCTAAAAGCTGAGTCGTGACTGATTAGCTGAGATCTAAAATTGAGGCATGATATATTAAATGATCCTAGATTTAATCTACATGATTGATTTGTTTTAGAATGGATTCATTTATGATATTTGGGATAATGCAAATAGATGGAAAGATGGAAAACCAAATCGTACGAACTTGTCTGACTGACTGAAATAATGGCTATTTAAACTAATTCCCCACTATCTGGCTCATCTGATCTGCTGACTTATTAATGTTTAGAAACTGGGCAAGTAAGATTGAATGGTATTTTGAATAACTGGGCTAAGAATATGGAGATTTTTATGAACAAGAGAAAGGGGCTAACTCAGTAACATGACATAGCTAAGCGTGAATTCATGAAATACAGAATTATCCGAGAATGCAAGGCTAGGCGGATAACATGGTTCAGAAATATTCTGTATATTGAAGTACTAAAATACTACTAACTGAGTTTCTGATCTGATTACTGAACTGAAGTTGGTATTATAACTAAAACTGTAACTGAGATTCTTACTGGAACTAAAAATTGGGTTCTGATAATTGAGGTTTAGACTGATATTGAAGTAATGAGACTGGATACTGATAATCTTCTTGGGAAAAAATTGGCATAGGAAAGGATCCGATGCTCAAACAAATACTATATAAACCTCAACAATCGACTAAGGCTTGAGAAATGGAATACCAACATTATGGATATATCAAGAGATTTAAACTGGAGGTATACATGATGTAATCTGAAATTGACTGATCACTACGAGTAGAGCATGAGTCATGTGGACTGAACACATGGTAAAACATGATATGGGTGCCTGAGTCATGAGCTGCATGACCTGAGTCTGAAATTTCGGTGTTCATGGAACATAATTCATAATACTAAGCAAACTGAAACTCCTAAATCTGAAGAAACATGAACATGAAAATAAGGGATCTATAACTTACCAGTAATTGCATCAGGAAGACTTTCCTCATCCTTTCAGGACTTAGGTGCATTGAGGCTATTTGGGCGTTGCCCACTGATAGCGCTGAAATTGGCACCCTGCTAATTTAGGCGATCGAACTGAGCTGAGGAGTAGAGATAACACTGATAACCTGATTGGGGGAAATCACTAACCTTGTGACCTAACTCACCACATCTAAAACACACACCACTGTCGGCTCTACACATACCCTTATGATGTTTACCACACTCTTCGCAAAGCGGATGAGTAAGAATCCTGCTCTCACTACTCTGGGCCTTGAAGCCTGATGCCCCATTCTTACAGTCATTTTTGAACTTTGATACTAAAGCACTAGCTGATGAGTGAGCTGGGGATGAATATTTCTAACACAACTGAGAACGGTTACCATCCTGTGACTCATGCTGAGAAAAACTATAACTACCTATTCTGGCTCTCTTGCTTTCTGTCTCCTTCTTCTTAAGCTTCTTCTCTTCAATCTGTTGAACATAGACCATAACCCTAGATATGTCTATGTCACCAATCAACATCGCAGTCCTACACTCCTTAACCACTTTACCTGATACCCCTAACATAAACTTACTCATTCTAGATCTATTATCTGCTACTACATGAGGAGCATACCTGACTAACTGAATGAACTTAAGGGAGTATTCTTTTACTCTCATTGTACCTTTTTTGAGATTGATGAACTCTAACACTTTGTCTTCTTTCTACTCTATTGAAAAGAACCTATCTAAGAAAGTTGTTAGCGCAAATGCATCAGTACATTAGAATGTACTGGTATACAAGTGAGGTAGTCTAAATGCAAATAGTTCATATGTATGAATAATACTAACTGACTGAGCGATATGAATGTGAGAATACATATATGAATACGTAACTGAAATTGAGATCATGATAGGGCTGAATACTAGGTTCTAACTATTGAGTCTACTGATAACATGGATATCCTAACATCTGTGATACGAATACTGGGATACTGGATAACTAAGTTTACTGATCCTAATATCTGAGCCACTCATAAGTGAGGAACTGATACTGTATTGTTGAATACTGAAGGACTGAAACTACATTACTGATACATGAATAACTATTTCTGACAGTTCTGATTATGAAGAACTGCTCTGGTTGAATTTATCTAACAGTCCTGAATCTGATGGAACTAACTGAGTATTGTACTGTATCTGAGTTAACTGCATCTGACAGTCTATATTTTGATGAACTATCTAAGTTCTATTATTGAGACTGAGACTGAGAATTAAACAACGACTGTGGGAGGTAGTCATCTAACCGACATCCCCCAAAACTGAACAGGTGAGATCAAACCTGTAACCCCGGCTGGAAAGGTATTAGTACCGTGCCACGAATAAAGACAAGCTATGAGTATACCCTCGCTGATATGGAGTTCTTCCGTCAACCCCTCCTGATAGAAAACTCAAATGAGATGTATAAATCCCTAAACATATTGGGTGTATCTCTACCTACGTTGGATATGTAGTTCTGGAATGCAGGGATTGCTACTAAGGATCGCACCCTCTACTGGATGACATTGTGTATCCTCATCCCTGGGTTCACTCGGTGCTGAATCCTACTCCCAACTGAATAGACACTAAACTAATTTACTGGATGGAGCTGATACTGATGGTATAGTTTAGCTGATTTGAACTGAGTTTACTGAGTTCCATTGATCGACAGAATACTACTGAGATCTGAGGACTGACTGAGAGTACTGAAGATACTGAGATTACTAAGAATTCTAAAGTTTCTAAGATTAATGAGTACTGAGATAATTGGAATTACTGAACTACTGGGATTATTGAGATTTCTAAGATTTCTGGGTTGCTGAGATTTCCTGAGTCACATGACGTATTGAGTTCTATGGAATATAGCTTGACTGAGGATATCGTGAAAACATGACACTGGCTCTAGGCACACAACTATATTTTTTGGGTACAAGTACCCCCAGGACTCGATAGAACGAAACTGACACAACATGACTTGACTCTTCTTGAACACATGACCAATATTCATAATTCATAATAACATAAGTTGGGGGATTTTATACTACACATGGTTCTCAAAGTTTTATACATGGAAGGGAGTGCATATAAAAACATATCATAAGTCCATCAATCTAGTTTCATGACCATTCCATCAAAAATCATAATGCATAACAATATCAAAGAAGTCATTGTTTTCATAAGGGTGTAGCATGCATTTGTCATTTAGGTCACAATTTAACTATAATACATGATTTCTAGTATTTTAGGCATTTTATTAAACACCTTACATACACAACTTAGGCATAGGTGTAATCAACAAATTATTCATCATGAATAACAAAATTTACATGTTTCCAACTCATATGATATCATAGATTCATAAAAACACATAAATATTCCAACTTGGGAATCATTCAACATCAACAACATGAACATAATCCATTCACCACATAAATATCATGATATAGGATTTAAAAGAGGGTTCTTGGGCTTCATGGATGAAAGGAATCCATGAATAAATACTATGCATACATTATCTTATGATTCTACGAAGATTGACAGAAAGATTCTTAAAATTTGACGGAGAATTCCCTTGGAATTTAACCTCCTATGAAAACCCTAAGGCTTGTTCTTGAGAGTTTACAAGAGAAATTGAGTATAATTTGCTGAATTATGGCCAAATATAATTTTATTTGGCTTATATAGGGTGGGGAAATTGACCAAATTGCCCTTAAGACACAGAAGTATAATGCTAAAAAATTGGGTACAAAGGCTACACAAAGGGCATCGCCTTTGGTAGAGCCTTTGTACATGGGTGGCGCCTTTGGTGTTGAATTTCCAACAAAGGCTATACCATGTGCGGAGCCCCTTCATAGCCTTCGGCTACTGGTTCCAAATCCAAACGAGCCCTAAACGGATTCCAAAAATTCTTTAACTTACCCAGAATGTATTCTTGCTTTGCCCCATCACAACAAAACTTGAAAATAGTAAAACGGATATCGGGAAGGTCGTCAAATAATTCTCTAAAGTTTGGAGTCTTAAAATGAGACTAAGTGTTGAACACTTATCACATAATTTTCTAAGTTTTACATAGGAGAATAGATCAACTAAAGAATGTATAGAGCATACACAATTGAAAACATAAGATCATGATTGACATAACCGAAGAGCTAAATATAACATACGGAACATGCATATCTGATGCATGACTGATAATCTGAATTCATACATATCTGATGCATGGATAATTGACTCAATGATACATGACTGAATGTTTTGACGAACTGAATTTCTCAAAATGAGAATGCATGTCAGATGCATGATTACATGAATGAGCAGACAAATGAATGCATGACTGAATATACAATGGTGATTGACACCAAGTTTGTAATGGGAATCTGATATAAAGTTTGTAATGGTAGTTTGAACATGGAACTGAGTAGGTTTAAGAAAATTGTTATGAAAACTAAAAAGTACTGATGAACCCATGTTTTGATAGAAGTATGCATGTACGGGCATATGAGGACATGACTGATACTTGAATATGATGCATTAACTAAATTCCATAAGCTGAACTGAGTCTTGAATACATGGCGTGTAACTAAGCTTGGAGCTTAAGGGTCTACTTATAAGTATCCCCTACTCCAATCTACATTCATTACTTAAGTAGAGAGATTGGGATGCTTATGTTATGAAGGTTTTAGGAGTTATAGCTTACCTCTCCCTTGGGACACTATGCCCCTTGAAGAATGCTGGGTTGACTTTTCTGAGATATTAAGGAAAACTGAGGTGATGCACAAGGCACCTAGGAACAAAATTGTAACTGATTATCTTAGATCTGAAACTGAGGCATTACACATGAACTGAGTTGAGCCTGCATCTACCTGGTTGATTCATCTCAGAATGGTTTCATTTATGAGATTATGGATAGCGTGAATAGATGGAAAGACGGGAGACCAAACTGTATGAAATTTTCTGACTGACTGCTAGACTAAAGTGCTGGCTGTTTAAACTAATTCCCTACCAATTGACTTATCTGATCTGTTGACTGATTAATGGTTAGGTACTGAGCATACGAGATTGAACGGTACTTAGTCTGAATAACTGGGCTAAGGATATAGAGTTTTCTTATGAACATGAGAAAGGGACTAACTGAGTAACGTGAGATAGCTAAGCGTGAATTCATGAAATACAGAATTACCCAAGGATGCAAGGCCAGGTGGATAACATGGTTCAAAAATATTTTGTAAGCTGAGGTACTAAAACACTGATGACATATAGGATTGATAATTACATACTTTGGTCAAGCCATATCTGAAGTTGGACTGTGGCACTGATCTAACTTCTGAACTGAGGCTGAGACTGATACTAGTCTAAGATTGTAGTAGAAACTGCAACTTAGTCTGTAATTGGGGCTCATACAGGTAATGAATGTTGGTTTTTGATAAATGAGGTTTAGACTGATATTGAAGTACTGAGACTGGATACCGAAAATTACTTGGGGAAGATTGACATATTCAAGGATCCGATGCTCAAACAAATACTATATCAAACTCAACACTCAACTAAGGCTTAGGGAACGGAATACCAACATTATGGATTTATCAAGAGATTTAAACTGAGGGTATACATGATGTAATCTAAGCTAGACTGATCACTAGGAGTAGAGCATAGCCATGTGGACAGAACATATGGTAAAATATGACATGAGTGCCTAAGTCATGAGCTACATGACCTAAGTTAGAAATTTTTTTGTTCATGGAACATGACTCATACTACTAAGGGTATTGGAACTCGTCATACTAGAAATTTGAAACATACACGATCCTATGGGAGGTGTGTGATATATGTGTAGGTATGGTGATGACTGGGGTACAAAACAATTTCACTGAGGTAAGAATAGGTTGGGAATCATCTTCCCTTAGTGATTTTCTACACATACTAGAACTATAACTAGGATCTAAAGGCCTGACTTCCTAACCTTAAAGTTTAACTGCTATGCAAGGCTGCAACAGTAAAGAAACCCATGAATCTGATAAGACAAGAGAAAACAAACATATAAATAGGAGGCCTATAACATACCAGTGAATGCATCAGGAGGACTTTCCTTATCCTGTAGAGACTGAAGGGCATGGAGTCTATTTAGACATTGCTCACTGATAGCACTAGAAGTGCCACCTTGCTGATTCATGTGACCGGACTGAGTTGACGAGCGAAGATGACTCTGATAACCTAACTGGGGGAAATCTCTGACTCTGTGGCAAGGCTTTCCACAATCGAAATAGGCATTATTGCTAGCTCTACACACCCCCTTATGTGGCTTATCTCACTCTTCGCAAAGCGGATAAGTAAGAATCCTGATCTCACTACTCTAGGACTTGGATCCTGATGCCCCATTTCTACTGTAATTTCTGAACTTTGGTATTGGTGCACTAGCTGAAGAGTGAACTAGGGCTGAATATTTCTGACACAACTGAGAATGGCTACCACCCTGTGACCCATTCTGAGCAAAACTATATCTACCTATTCTGGCTTTCTTGTTTTCTCTCTCATTCTTTTTAACCTTCTGCTCTTCGATCTGCTTGGCATAGACCATAAGCCTAGATATTTCCATGTCACCAATAAACATTGTAGTCCCGCACTCCTTAACCACTCTACCTACTACCCCTGACACAAACTTACTCATTCTGGATCTACTGTCTGTAACTACATGAGGAGCGTACCTGGCTAATTGAATAAACTTAAGAGAATATTCTTTTATTCTCATGGAACCTTGTCTGAGATTGATAAACTCTAACACATTGGTTTCTTTCTGCTCTAGGGGAAAGAATCTATTTAAAAAGGATGTAGTAAACTCTCCCCACTCTATGGGCTTTGTCTCTGAACCCCTGTCTACTTTCCACTGTTTATACCATGTATGGGATACATTTTGTAGTTGATAGGTGTCTAACTCTATGCTATCACTAGAAGTCACTCCCATGATATCTCTGACTTTCTAAACCTGATTGGGAAACTTCTGTGGATCCTCTTCAGGCTTAGAACCGGTGAATAGAGGAGGATTTATTTGGGTAAAGTCTCGAATCCTGACTGTAGCAAAATTGGCCACTGGGTTAGCTGGAATAGTAGATGGCTGCTTATTCTGAGCAGCGACTGAATGGGCTAGAGTAGCAGTCCTGAATTCTGCATGAGAGACATGCTCATCTAAAGAATCTGGCTGGACCGGCTGAGGCACTGGTTGATTTTTGGTTTCCTTTTTTTCAGTCTATTTGGGAGGCATATTCTGTAAATAAAAGGAAGAAGCAGATTAGAATGAGAGTTTAACTGGAGCTTATGCTCACTGGCATGACATGAATACTAAAAGAAGGGAAACTATTCCTAAAACATCTCATAGCTTCCTGCACATAAGCGTGGTGCATAACACACCCATGTACAAGACTCTACTAGATGCGGCCTTTAGAATTTATAGGACATAATTGAACCGTAGGCTCTGATACCATGTTTGTAACTACCCAAATATGGTACCTAGAATGCTACACAGTGCTCACGACCCGAATATATATGTATACATACACTGTAAAATATGGAATAGAAGCCATAAGGCCATAAGGTTCAAAACTAAATAAAACATCTGATTAAATAATGTTTGAAAAATAGTACAATCAGTACCAAAATAAATCTGAAGTAACTTTCTGACATGCTATAGTCTGAAATCCTCTAAGCTGTCTGAATAAGGAGTTAATGGGATATGTCCCCAACAAACTCTATCTACTGAAATAGATAAGTACTAAAAAAATGACATAATAAAATAATATCATCCTTGAATGATGAGGACTCACTGCTAACTCTGTCTTTTGAAATCTGGAATGCTACTGATGCTCTGGGTCTCATGCTACTAAACCTATGGTGTAAAATAAAACATCATAGCGCAAATGTATCAATACATTGGAATGTACTGGTATGCAAGTGAGGTAGGCTGAATGACAATGGTTCATATGCATGAACAATACTAACTGAATGAATGATATGAATGTTAGAATACATGCATGAATACATAACTGAAACTGAGATCATGATGGGGCTTAATACTAGGTTCTGACTACTGAGTCTACTGATAACATGGATACCCTAACGTTTGAGATTTTAAATATTGGGATACTGAACAACTAAGTTTACTGATCCTAAGATATGAGTCACTAATAAGTGAGGAACTAATACTGTATTGCTGAGTACTGAAGGACTGAAACTATATTATTGATACATGAATAACCATTTCTAATAGTTCTAATTATGAAGAACTGGTCTGGTTGACTGTATCTGACAGTCTTGAAGCTGAATACTGATTACATGAGGTCTGATAACTGATATAACTTATTACATAAGTGACTTTATCTGATAGTCCTAAATATGATGGAACTAACTGAGTTTCGTACTATATCTGAGTTGACTGTGTCTGACAGTCTATATTATAATGAACTATCTGAGTTCTATTATTAAGACAGAGACTGAGTCTAAAACTAAGACTGTAAGAGGTAGTCATCTAACTGACATACCCTGGAACTGAACTGGTGGGGTCCAACCTATAACCCCAGTTGGAAGGGTGTTAGTATTGTGCCATGGGTAAAGACAAGTTGTGATTATACCCTCACTGATAGGGAGTTCTTCTGTCAACCCCTCCTAATAAGAAACAAAAATAAGATGTATAAATTCCTAAACGCGTAGGGTGTATCTCTACTGATGTTGGATACGTAGTTCTGGAATGCAAGGATTTCTACTAAGGATCGTACCTTGTACTGGATGACAGTGTGCTTCCCCATCCCCGGGTTCACTCGATGCTGAATCCTACTCCCAACTAAATAGAAACTAAACTGATTTACTGGACGGAGATAATACTGATGGTATGGTTTAGCTGAGCTGAACTGAGTTTACTAAGTTTTGTTGATCAACGGAATACTACTAAGATCTGAGGACTGACTAACAGTACTGAAGTTACTGAGATTTCTAGGTTGCTAAGCTTTCCTGAGTCATATAACTTACTGAGTTCTATGGATTGTGACTTGATTGAGGATATCGTGAAAACATGACACTGGCTCTAGGCACACAACTATATTTTTTGGGTACAAGTACCCCCAGGACTCGATAGAATAAAACTGACACAACATGACTTGAATCTTTTTGAACACATGACCAATATTCATAATTCATAATAACATAAGTTGGAGGATTTTATACTACACATGGTTCTCAAAGTCTTATCAATGGAAGGGAATGCATATAACGATATGCCATGAGTTCGTCAATCTAGTTTCATGAACATTCCATCAAAAATCATAATGCATAAAAATATCATAAAAGTTATTGTTTTCATAAGGGTGTAGCATGCATTTGTCATTTAGGTCACAATTTAACTATAATACATGATTTCTAGTCTTTTAGGCATTTTATCAAACACCTTACATGCTCAACTTAGGTATAGGTGTAATCATCAAATTATTCATCATGAACAACCAAATTTACATGTTTCCAACTCATATGATATCATAGATTCATAAAAACACATAAATATTCCAACTTGGGAATCATTCGACATCAATAACATGAACATAATGCATTCACCACATAAATATCGTGATATAGAATTTAAAAGAGGGTTGTCTTGGGCTTTATGGATTAAAGGAATCCATGAATAAACACTATGCATACCTTAGCTTATGATTCTATGAAGATTGACGGAAAGATTCTTGAAATTTGACGGTGAATTCCCTTGGAATTGAACCTCCTATGAAAATCCTAGGGCTTGTTCTTGAGAGTTTTGAGTGAAATTGAGTATAAGTTGCTGAATTATGGAAAAATATCATGTTACTAGGCTTATATAGCATGGGGAAATTGACCAAATTGCCCTTATGACAAGGACGTGAAATACTGAAAACTGGGTACAAAGGCTACACAAAGGGCGGCGCCTTTGGTAGAGCCTTTTGTACCTAGGCGGCACCTTTGGTAGCGCCTTGTGGAACCTGGGTGACGCCTTTGGTGTTGAATATCCCACAAAGGCTATACCATGGGTGGCACACCTTCATAAACTTTGGCTACTTGTTCGAAATCCAAACGAGCCCTAAACGGATTCTGAAACTCACCCGAAATGTACTCTTGCCTTGCCCCATCGCAACGAAACTTGAAAATTATAAAACGGATGTCGATAAGGTCATAAAATAATTCCCCAAATTTTGGAGGCTTAAAATGAGACTAAGTGTTGAAACTTATCAAAATTTTCTAAGTGTTGGCTCTTTTAAAGAGTTTCAATGAGCTAAACGAGCTAAATTTAACTGCAAGATTTTGTGGGGTCTTACACTAATTTAGTTTCAAAAGGGTCTAGGGGAACTTTGGTCACTTTCCCTCACCCAAATCTGCCCATAACACTTAATTTCAGCCCCCAAAAGTAATATACCCTCAATTATTCATGTTTTCTCTAAAAGAAAAACCCTAGCCTCCTCAAGAACAACAAGGACTTCATCAATTTTCTGCAAGAAAAGCAAGAACTCAAATTTCCTAATTCAATAATGCTTTCAATATTTTGTTTCTTCTTCAAGATTTAAAGTTTTAAGGTATGTGGGTGTTCATCCATGGATCCTAAAAATCCTTTTTTTAATTAAAGAATGAATTTTCCATTACTATGGTATTTTGTATGTTCAAGAAAGGTTGAATTTCATATTTTCAAGATGTTTAGCAATATTGCCATGTTTTAAATTCATTCCTTCCACATGTTTGATGAAATTCCCATATCATGCTAAGTCAATTTCAAGACGAATCCCCAAGTTATGAATTTTACCATGTAACTCTATTGTTCTCTCATGTTTTACACATTCTTACGTTCAAGATATGAACTTTACTTGTTTTGATGAAACACCCATGTCCAATTTCAAGCGAATTATATGTGAATTCCCCAATTCATGATTTTAGTTATGTAATCATGTTATACTCTCATGTTTAAGATATTCCCATTCCTATGTTCATGATCCCCATGTGTTTGAAGAATTACCCCATGTTAAAGCCTTAATTGGTAATTTTTAATATTGAATTCATGCTATTGCCACATGCATAAAACTATCCCTATGTTTAGCTTAAACCATGAATTGTAAGTGTTTTATGAAATGCCCAAGTGATGGGTTTCTTTAAATAATGACTATTTATTGTGCCCTCAAAGACTTAGTATGGTCTTGTTGTTATTGTTATCGAGTCCTGGGGGCTATGAATACCAAAAATTTAGTTGTTGTCTAGTCCTTTCAGAATCGAAAAAATAATTTAAGTTATACCATAGGAAATATCATTTAATTAGTAATATGGTCAGTTGTGAGTCCAATTAAGTTAGCTCAATCCAATTTCAGTTCCATTATCAGTTATACATTAATAATTACCTCACAATCCATATGCACTATTATTTTCAGAATACCATAACCTGATCTTATCAGTTATTATTTATCAGTGCATAGATGATAACACTCAACTTACACCTCAAAAAGTGCAAGGCGGTCATCGTCAATGTATTTACCCAACTTCGGAGTCGGGGTCGAATCCACGAGGACCAATGTGACTAGTGATCAGACTAATTTGAAACTACAGCTACAAGTTGAATTTAAACAAATGATAGAAAAAGATAAAATTTGGGGTTTTTAAATGGTTAAACAAAAGTTGATAACCACTTTGATTTAACAATGTTATGGGACACTAGATTTATGGTTACCAAGATGCTTACATAGGTTGGGTTGCAAATCACTTTAGAGTTCCAATTGACACTTTAATTGCAAGAAGAGTTGAATCCTATTATTTACCCATTCGTCTCTCGACCTCAGTAGGTAGTGTATCTGTTAATTCTCTCGAACATAAAGGATGTGTTTTCTATTCAACTATGTTCTCATATAGTCAAATCCGGTTAAGGCATTTGCCATTAAACTAAAGATTAAGATCTTTCGAGTCCATGTAAACTCTTTCTTTTCCCATATACTCTTTCCTCTCGGAAAAGTGATGTTCTTGGGCTCACCTTTCAAGTTGCAACTAAGAGAGATCGTTACATTATTTGACAAGCACTTTTCTCTCGGATAAGTGATTGTTTCATTGAATTAACCTAACAAACACTTTCCTCTCAGACAAGTGATGTTTATAGTGCTAACTCTATTAAGTTGCAACCAAGAAAGATCATTAAAATAAAGAAAGGTTTATACAACATCAATTTCTTATGGACATACATTAGATTCACAACCCAAATTAGAATTCACATCAAGGTTCCCATAACTCAAGTAAAGAAAATTAGCTATTCATGATACAAATATCAACAATATGTATTGAATTTATAATCAAGAATAAGTAATAAATCATACACAAAATCAATCTTCAAATGGAAGAAGTTTACAAGAATCTTAGGAACCCTGAATGAGAGGTTTCTCTCCTTTTCCGCCCCCAGTAAAATTGTTCAAATAGATGAATTATAAATGAATCAAAAACCCTAAAAGATGTTATTTATACTAAAGCCTAATTAAGAAAATAAAATAACAAAATTAATACAATTGTTCGAAATAGGTGAGGCCCAGGCTGACACCGCACCAAGAAGTTGACGCCTTATCACGGATGGCGTCAGAGAGGCTTCAGCTGCCTTCAGGTTCTGTCTTAGGCTGACGATGTGGCTGACGTCGAGTCAGGGATCTGACGACGTATCATCAACGTCGTCAGATATCTTCTTCCCATGCTAACTTTCTGCTTAAGGATGACACTATTCTTGATGCCTTATCACGACTTTGACGCCACATCACCGACGTTGTAAGAACTGCTCCTCAAACTGTAACTCCCTGGTAAAGGCTGACGCCAATGCTGATAGTCTATCATAAGGCTAACGACTTATCACAATTATTGTCAGCCATGTTTTCAGCTCGTTTTTCTAAGATTTCAGCTCTTCTGCTCCATTGTTATTTATTTCCATCCATCTTGACTTTCCTACAAAATCTTAAGAAATAACATAAAAAATACCAATAATTACTTAAGAACTTACAATTATTTCAAGCTAAAAGGTCCTAAATGTTCTACAAAAATCTACCACATCAGCACCCTCAACTTAAAATAATTGCTTGTCCTCAAGAAACTACATAACACCATACTACGATGCTTAACCAAGAGACACATAAGATACCTATCATAGTTAATTATAAAGTTTAGCTGAAAACTCATTCCACTCTCCACATTCAATTACTTATAAATCCAATTATGCATATCAATGAAGATTAACAATGTGACCCAAAGGAATCAAGATATGGCATCAATTCAGAAACAATAACCATGCATATGTACAAGTTACACTACCCAAACAAGTAAACAACTAGAAATGCAACCGATGGGACCTTACAACAAAGAAGTCCCTCCTTACTCATATATGAACTCAAGCATGTCAATGCAGGAACGGTCAAGAGACACTCATTCATAGAAATAAATTCCAATACATGCATGTCAAATACCATATACTTGCCCTTATTTTCATTACCAAGAAGTCGAGACAGATAAGTTAGGATCACTATAGGTTTTTTCTTCGGCTTGTAATGTTAGGATAAGGGATGGTATGATATTCAACAGAATTTAGAGTGACTAGGCCTCCTTGGCACTACCTTAACTTTTGGGGTTCACTTATTAACCTTTTTCTTCTTTGTCTCCTTTTCTTGATCACACATTATTCAGGATGGATGTGGCTTTTCTTTTTCATTCTTTTCCTTTTCTTATTCTTCTTCCACACCACCCAACTTTTTATTCTTTTTCCCCTATTCTTTCCCTTTTATTCCACCTGTTTTCATACCCAGTTTAAATCACGCACCCCTATGATAGACACCCTCAACTTAGGTTGTTTACCTAAGTCAAGGTGCACAATGTCCAAGGAGTACCAGGGTCAAAATAGGTTCATTATGATCTAAATGGGAAGGTGATAGGTGTCATAGAAAGAAATGGTCAAATCAGGCTCAAAATAGGAATCAAGAGACATCATGAATACAAGAAAGGTTATTTAGACGAAAAATTGACTTAAAAATGAAAACGACCTATGATCCTTTCCTAACCTCTATCTTTCAACCAAGGTAAGACTAACCGGGCAAGTTCTAGATTCAACACAGACAGGAAATTGAGTAAGACCTCACACATACATGGCACAATTATACATCACAAGCTACTACCCATTCGATTCATGCAATTGTTAGCAGTGATTATCATGTCCCTAGTACTAATTCCATAAAAAGATTCACAGTAGCCACATATAAATGCATATCACATAGTTATAAAATAGACCAACGGAGAGATGTTTATCAGTCTTAAAAATCAACAAAAATATGTCAACTACTCTAGATACTTATTTTTCTCCAGTTAACCACAACACATCACAAAGCAAACATAATACGCCTAAACATGCCGGCTCTACTAGGAACAAGACTCAAGGGAAAAGAGGCACGACAACAAAAACCCCAAGAGGACATCAACACCCACAAGTAGCCCCACCCTCAACTTAATATCATGCATTGTTCCCAACACGTCAAATAAAAAAAAAGAGTTAGAAACATACCTATGGCACCATGGGTGCGAAGATCTGATGTGAATCACATAATACAAATACAATCAACAAAATACCTTGGGTTGCCTTCCAAGAAGCGCCTAGTTTAATATCGCGGCACAACCCAGCTCAGCTTTTTCCTCCATCGTGAGGATATGAATTTCACCCCCAACTTAGAGTCCATCTTCTTGCCTCGCTCATAGGGAGGTGGTTCAAAGATTAAGAAGCCGAGTAATGAATGATGCATGGTAAACAACTCGACCTTAAAGTTAGGTGTGTTTTTATGTTGTTTATCAAGTGTAAAATAAAGCATATAGGATTCTTGTTCCTCATCTTCACAGTCTTCCACTAGTTTAGATGATTCCACAGACAAGATATCATCTAAACATAATGTGGAAAAATTCTTCTAGTGTGGCCCAACAAATCCTACATCAAAATTTACACTATTCTCTACACACTCACTTTTATTCATCTTTTCAACATTTTCACTTAGAATTGGGCTAGAGTCTTCATAAGAGATTGGCTTGTTTTCTTTTTTTGCCTCTAGCACCATTTTCTCAATCTTGGCATCATCCCTCATGGTTGGTTGGGAAATCTCCAAGGTCTGCTCAACATCAAGAACAACATCGATATATGGTTATTGCTCCTCATCTTCACACTCATCCATTATGTTAAATGATTCCACAGATAAGATATCATCTAACCACAATGTAGAAAAGTGGTTTGGATGATTGACCTTGATATCTATCTCTTCTATCCTTTTTCTTCCCTCGTTAAATGCCCTAATATCTAGACATATGTCACATATGGTATCATTCCTTGTGTCTGTACGATCCAACATTAGTTGAAGCATAGATTTAATATCACTCTTTCCAATGCTTCGTTCTTTCTTTTCTTGACCATAAGACCTGTCATACTTTATAAAAAGAACTAGAACCTAGGTTAGCGCAATAGGGGGAAAGTGAATTTGGGAAATCACTCCAATGTCCATCTTGACCACCACATAAAGAAAAATTATACTCCCAGTAGGCTGGAGATGGTGCACATATCTCTCTCCGAGGAGCATATTTACAATCTTGCCAAAAGTGAGGTCCATCACAATATGGACATGGATCATCAAGATACGATTTCCAACCACCAAACTCATGTTCATTCCAAGATGCCATAGTAATAAGTAAATTAGAATAAAAATCGACCTAACACAAGAAAGAAAAGAAAACTAAAAACAAATATTTACAAGTTTGAATTCAAGCAAGTAGGCTAAAATTCAAAACCAACTCAATACGCCAAATTGTTCTCCAACAACGGCGCAATTTTTTATAACGCTCAACTTACACCTCAAATAAGTGTAAGACGGTCCTCGTCAATATATTTACCCAACTTCGGAGTCGGGGTTGAATCCACGAGGAATAATATGTCTGGCGATCAAGCTAATTTGAAACTACAGCTATAAGTTGAATTTAAATAAATGATAGAAAAGAATAAAATTTGGGGGTTTTAAATGGTTAAACAAAAGTTGATAAACACTTTGATTTAACAATGTTATGGGACACTAAAGTTATGGTTACCAAGATGCTTACATATGTTGTATTGTAAATCACTTTAGAGTTCCAAATGATACTTTAGTTGCCAGAAGAGTTGAATCCTATTATTTACCCATTCGTCTCTCGACCTCAGTAGGTAGTGTATCCGTTAATTCTCTCGAACATAAAGGATGTGTTTGCTATTCAACTATGTTCTCATATAGTCAAATCCGGTTAAGGCATTTGCCATTTAAACTAAAGTTTAAGACCTTTCGAGTCCATGTAAACTCTTTCTTTTCCCATATACTCTTTCCTCTCGGACAAGTGATGTTCTTGGGCTCACCTTTCAAGTTGCAACTAAGACAGATCGTTACATTACTCGACAAGCACTTTTCTCTCGGATAAGTGATTGTTTCATTGAATTAACCTAACAAATACTTTCCTCTCAGACAAGTGATGTTTATAGTGCTAACTCTATTAAGTTGCAGCCAAGAAAGATCATTAAAATAAAGAAAGGTTTATACAACATCAATTTCTTATGGACATACATTAGATTCACAACCCAAATTAGAATTCACATCAAGATTCCCATAACTCAAGTAAAGAAAATTAGCTATTCATGATACAAAGATCAACAATATGTATTGAATTTATAATCAAGAATAAGTAATAAATCATACACACAATCAATCTTCAAATGGAAGAAGTTTACAAGAATCTTAGGAACCCTCAATGAGAGGTTTCTCTCCTTTTCCGCCCCCAGTAAAATTGTTCAAATAGATGAATTATAAATGAATCAAAAACCCTAAAAGATGTTATTTATACTAAAGCCTAATTAAGAAAATAAAATAACAAAATTAATACAATTGTTCGAAATAGGTGAGGCCCAGGCTGACACCGCATCAAGAAGTTGACGCCTTATCACGGATGGCGTCAGAGAGGCTTCAGTTGCCTTCAGGTTCTCTCTTAGGTTGACGATGTGGCTGACGTCGAGTCAGGGATCTGACGACGTATCATCAACGTCGTCAGATATCTTCTTCCCATGCTAACTTTCTGCTTAAGGATGACGCTATTCTTGATGCCTTATCACGACTTTGATGCCACGTCACCGGCGTTGTAAGAACTGCTCCTCAAACTGTAACTCCCTGGTAAAGGCTGACGCCAATGCTGATAGTCTATCATAAGGCTAACGACTTATCACAATTGTTGTCAGCCATGTTTTCAGCTCGTTTTGCTAAGATTTCAGCTCTTCTGCTCCATTGTTATTTATTTCCATGCATCTTGACTTTCCTACAAAATCTGAAGAAATAACATCAAAAATACCAATAATTACTTAAGAACTTACAATTATTTCAAGTTAAAAAGTCCTAAATGATCTACAAAAATCTAGCACATCAGCACCCTCAACTTAAAATAATTGTTTTTCCTCAAGAAACTACATAACACCATACTACGATGCTTAACCAAGAGACACATAAGATACCTATCATAGTTAATTATAAAGTTTAGCTGAAAACTCATTTCACTCTCCACATTCAATTACTTATAAATCCAATTATGCATATCAATGAAGATTAACAATGTGACCCAAAGGAATCAAGATATGGCATCAATTCAGAAACAATAACCATGCATATGTACAAGTTACACTACCCAAACAAGGAAACAACTAGAAATGCAATCGATGGGACCTTACAACAAAGAAGTCCCTCCTCACTCATATATGAACTCAAGCATGTCAATGCGGGAACAGTCAAGAGACACTCACTCTTAGAAAGAAATTCCAATCAATGCATGTCTAATACCATATACTTGCCCTTATTTTCATTACCAAGAAGTCGAGACAGATAAGTTAGGATCACTATAGGTTTTTTCTTCGGCTTGTAATGTAGGATAAGGGATGGTATGATATTCAACGGAATTTAGAGTGACTAAGCCTCCTTGGCACTACCTTAACTTTTGGGGTTCACTTATTAACCTTTTTCTTCTTTGTCTCCTTTTCTTGATCACACATTATTCAGGATGGATGTGGCTTTTCTTTTTCATTCTTTTCCTTTTCTCATTCTTCTTCCACACCACCCAACTTTTTATTCTTTTTCCCTTATTCTTTCTCTTTTATTCTACCTATTTTCATACCCAGTTTAAATCACGCACCCCTATGATAGACACCCTCAACTTAGGTTGTTTACCTAAGTCAAGGTGCATAATGTCCAAGGAGTACAGGGTTAAAATAGGTTCATTATGATCTAAATGGGAAGGTGATAGGTGTCATAGAAAGAAATGGTCAATCCAGGCTCAAAATAAGAATCAAGAGACATCATGAATACAAGAAAGGTCATTTAGGCAAAAAATTGACTTAAAAATCAAAACGACCTATGATCCTTTCCTAACCCCTATCTTTCAACCAAGGTAAAACTAACCGGGCAAGTTCTAGATTCAACACAGACAGAAAATTGAGTAAGACCTCACACACACATGGCACAATTATACATCACAAGCTACTACCCATTCGGTTCATGCAATTGTTAGCAGTGATTATCATGTCCCTAGTACTAATGCCATAAAAAGATTCACAGTAGCCACATATAAATGCATATCACATAGTTATAAAATAGACCAATGGAGAGGTGTTTATCAGTCTTAAAAATCAACAAAAATATGTCAACTACTCTAGATACTTATTTTTCTCCAGTTAACCACAACACATCACAAAACAAACATAATACGCCTAAACATGCCGGCTCTACTAGGAACAAGACTACAGGGAAAAGAGGCACGACAACAAAAACCCCAAGAGGACATCAACACCCACAAGTAGCCCCACCCTCAACTTAATATCATGCATTGTTCCTAACACGTCAAATAAAAAAAAGAGTTAGAAACATACCAATGGCACCATGGGTACGAAGATCTGATGTGAATCACATAATACAAATACAATCAACAAAATACCTTGGGTTGCCTTCCAAGAAGCGCCTAGTTTAATGTCGCGGCACAACCCAGCTCAGCTTTTTCCTCCATCGTGAGGATATGAATTTCACCCCCAACTTAGAGTCCATCTTCTTGCCTCGCTCATAGGGAGGTGGTTCAAAGATTAAGAAGCCGAGTAATGAATGATGCATGGTAAACAACTCGACCTTAAAGTTAGGTGTGTTTTTATGTTGTTTATCAAGTGTAAAATAAAGCATATAGGATTCTTGTTCCTCATCTTCACATTCTTTCACTAGTTTAGATGATTCCACAGACAAGATATCATCTAAACATAATGTGGAAAAATTCTTCGAGTGTGGCCCAACAAATCCTACATCAAAATTTACACTATCTTCTACACACTCACTTTTATTCATCTTCTCAACATTTTCACTTAGAATTTGGCTAGAGTTTTCCTAAGAGATTGGCTTGTTTTCTTCTTTTGCCTCTAGCACCATTTTCTCAATCTTGGCATCATATCTCATGGTTGGTTTGGTTGGTTGGGAAATCTCCAAGGTCTGCTCAACATCAAGAACAACATCGATATATGGTTATTGCTCCTCATCTTCACACTCATCCATTATGTTAAATGATTCCATAGATAAGATATCATCTAACCACAATGTAGAAAAGTGGTTTGGATAATTGACCTTGATATCTATCTCTTCTATCCTTTTTCTTCCCTCGTTAAATGCCCTAATGTCTAGACGTATGTCACATATGGTATCATTCCTTGTGTCTGTACGATCCAACATTAGTTGAAGCATTGCTTTAATATCACTCTTTCCAATGCTTCGTTCTTTCTTTTCTTGACCATAAGACCTGTCATACTTATAAAAAGAACTAGAACCTATGTTAGCGCAATAGGGGGAAGGGGCATTTGGGAAATCACTCTCTAATGTCCATCTTGACCACCACATAAAGAAAAATTATACTCCCAGTAGGCTGGAGATGGTGCACATATCTCTCTCCGAGGAGCATATTTACAATCTTGCCAAAGTGAGGTCCATCACAATATGGACATAGATCATCAAGATACAATTTCCAACCACCAAACTCATGTTCATTCCAAGATGCCATAGTAATAAGTAAATTAGAATAAAAATCGACCTAACACAAGAAATAAAAGAAAACTAAAAACAAATATTTACAAGTTTGAATTCAAGCAAGTTGGCTAAAATTCAAAACCAACTCAATACGCCAAATTGTTCTCTAGCAACGGCGCTATTTTTTATAACACTCAACTTACACCTCAAATAAGTATAAGACGGTCCTCGTCAATATATTTACCCAACTTCGGAGTCGGGGTTGAATCCACGAGGAATAATATGTCTGGCGATCAAGCTAATTTGAAACTACAACTATAAGTTGAATTTAAATAAATGATAGAAAAAGATAAAATTTGGGGGTTTTAAATGGTTAAACAAAAGTTGATAAACACTTTGATTTAACAATGTTATGGGACACTAGAGTTATGGTTACCAAGATGCTTACATATGTTGTATTGTAAATCACTTTAGAGTTCCAAATGATACTTTAATTGCCAGAAGAGTTGAATCCTATTATTTACCCATTCGTCTCTGGACCTCAGTAGGTAGTGTATCTGTTAATTCTCTTGAAATTAAAGAATATGTTTTCTATTTAACTATGTTCTCATGTAGACAAATCAGGTTAAGGAATTTTCCATTAAACTAAAGATTAAAATCGTTCGAGTCCATGTAAACTCTTTCTTTTCCCATATACACTTTCCTGTTGGACAAGTGATGTTCTTGGGCTCACCTTTCAAGTTGCAACTAAGAGAGATTGTTACATTTCTCGACAAATGCTTTTCTCTCAGACAAGTGATTTTTTCATTGTAGTAACCTAACAAAAACTTTCCTCTCAGACAAGTGATGTTTGTAATGTTGACTCTATTAAGTTGCAGCCAAGAAAGGTTATTAAAATAAAGAAAGTTGATAGAAGAATTATGAATGAATCAAAACCCCTATAAGATGTTATTTATAATAAAGCCTAATTAAGGAAATAAAATAAAAAAAATAATAAAATTGTTTGGAATAGGTGACGCCCAGGTTGACGCCGCGTCAAGAAATTGACGCCCTATCACGGATGGCATCAGAGAGGCTTCAGTTGCCTTCAGTTCTATTTTAGGATGACGATGTGGTTGATACCGCATCAGGGATCTGACGGCGTATCACCAACATCATCAGATATCTTCTTCCCATGCTAACTTTCTGCTTAAGGATAACGCCATTCTTGATGCCTTATCATGACTTTGATACCACGTCACCGGCGTTGTCAAAACTGCTCCTCAAACTGCAACTCCCTAGTTAAGGATGACGCCAATGCTAATAGGCTATCACAAGGCTGACAACATATGACGGTTGTCATCAACTATGTTTTCAGCTCTTTTTGCTCAGATTTTAGCTCTTCTGCTCCATTGTTATTTATTTCCTTGCATCTTGACTTTTCTACAAAATCTTAAGAGATAACATCAAAAACACCAATAATTACTTAAGAAATTACAATTATTTCAAGTTAAAAATTCCTAAATATGCTGCAAAAATCTAGCACATCAATAGACCAACTAGTATTTCAGTGTATTTCAGTTCGGGAGTATGGTTTAGCACCGAGAGAATGCAGGAATGGAGGCTTCCCCGTCAGTTAGGTAGAGTCATTAGTAGCATTCCTTGTATTCTAGAACTATGTAGCCAGCATAGGATATTAGAAGTCACCCATCAGTTTAGGCTTGACTATCTCGCAGGGGTAACTCGTCAGTTCAGGCTTGACACCCTTAGTCCTTTGGGATAATAAGTGCATCAGTATAGTGGATCCATACTGCTAATGTTAGTACCCATGGCACAGTACAACACCCTTCCAAATGAGGTTATAGGTTGTACCTCGATTTGCTCTGATTGGGGCATTTTGGTTAGATGATAATTCCTATAGTTTCAGTTTCAGACTTAGTATAGAACTCAGTTCAGTTCTACATAATCAGGACTGTCAAAAACAATCACCGAGTTATTGGTAACTCAATTATCAGTAATCTCAGCTATTAGTTACTTAGTTATCAGGACTCAGTATTCAGATCCAGTATGAGCTCAGTTACTGTCTCAGTCATAGTCTCAGTCTAGTAATTAGATCAGCAACACAATTTTAGGTTGGCTTGACTATAGCGCATAGTTATCAACTATTTAGTTATCTGTATTTTAGTAACTCAGTTTACAATTGTTATAGAATCATGTTATATGCTTGGTCTTTCATTCTCAAAAAATACAGTTTTCATGAATTCATGCTAAGTTATCTCGTGTTACTCAGTCAGTCCCTACCTCTTATGCATAATACTCTATAGTTTTTGTCTAGTTGTTCAGACTAAGTATAGTTTAGTCTGACATGCCCAGTATTTAACTATCAGACATTTAGTTAATCAGATAAGTTAGTATGCTTATACATTCATGCTCAGTGTGATTGTATATTCAGATCCTCAATTTATGTTAGTCTTCATCACGTAAATCAAACCTAGTATTCATACAGTATCCATGTTTTTATCATATCCCAGTTTCAGTTATACTTATATCATTAAAGTAAAGTTTTACAAAAACTAAGTGTAGAGATTCATCATCTTATCAAAGAATGTTTGTCACTCATGCTTAAGATATTTTAGTTTTCAATTTATTCCAGCCTATTAGTGAGTCTACTTACACATAGCATGCATGTTTTACGATTACGTATGAAATCAATTTTACTTATTGCATTCACCTCTACATACTTAGTACATTCCAGAAGTACTGATACACATATATGTCTATGTGGGTAGATTTTTTTATAATGTAGATACTCATTATAGCCCGCACATCATGATCAGACTATTGCAGATTCTAGCCAGCACGTGATGAGTTCTACTTCGGGAACTCCAGACAATTTTTGTTTATGCATAGTTTATTTATTTTCCATGTGTATTGATTAGTGGTATTTAGAGGCATGTCCCAACAATATATAGTAAGTATAGTAGAGGCTTCATAGATATCAGTCAGAGTCAGTCATGTAATTCCAGTTTCATTCTTTAAATTTATCAGATTGTAAAGTTTTATAAGTATTGTATCTATTTTAGATTTTTAGTATGATTTTGATTCTGCATAGAAGAATAACTTTTTATTATGTTATAATTTAGTTGCATAACAATATGCTAGTTCATGGGTTAGCTTGGGATTACTTGTGGTTCCAAGCACCGTGTGATGACTAGGGGGTAGTCTTGGGTCTTTACAATTATGATGGGGTATCGAGCGACCTATGCTTCAAATAGGCTTGATTTTCCCCAATAAAATCGCCCAGCTTTAGACTGTGTTAGGTACCAAGAGAATTCTATATTTCCTTAAAGCTCATCATTTTGTTGAAAGGGGATGTTTTCTTTATTTGGCTCATATTTATGATACTAGTGCTGATTTCCCTGCTTCTTTTTATTTTGTTCATATTATTCACTAGTTTATGATGTTTTCCCTATCGATTTTCCGAGTATGATTCTGGATTGTGATATTTAATTTGCTATTGATGTTGAGCTAGGGACTAAGCCCATTTCTATCCCTTTTTATAGGATGTCCCCAGTGAAGTTTAATGAATTGAAGGATCAATAGTTGTAGTTATTAGATAAGTGATTTATCTGACTTAGTTTATTACCTTGGGGTGCACCTTCCTTAATTATAAATAAAAAAGATGGGTTAATGCAAACTTGTATCAATTATCAATAGTTGAACAAGGTGAAAATTAAGAATAAGTATTATCTTTCTCATACTAATGATTTGTTTGATCAGTTTAAGGGTTCTTTGGTGTTTCAAAGATGGATTTGCATTTCAAGTATCACCAGTTAAGGATTATGGCATCACGAAGTTGATGAACTGGGTATTTTGATCGTATAGTGACTCTTTTGTCATTGTATTTATAGATGATATCTTGGTTTATTCATAAATGGAGAATTACCATGAGGAGTATTTACTGATTATTCTTTAGAGATTGAGGAATCAGAATTCGTATGCTATGTTCTATAAGTGTAAGTTCTTGTTAGAGTTTGTCTCTTTCTTAGGTCATGTGGTGACCAAGGATAGTATTATGGTTGTTCTGACCAAGATTATAGTAGTTCATGCTTTATCTAGGCATATTTCTCCTACTGAGATTCAGAGTTTTGTTTGTTTAGCAGGTTACTATTAACATTAGGTTGAGGGTTTTTCATCTATTACAACTTCATTGACCATGTTGACTCAAAAAATATTTCTTTTCAGTGGTTCGATGCTTATGAGGTAAGCTTTTGAAAGACTAAGGATTTGTTGTCGTCTGCTCCTATCTTGACTTTACCCAAGGAGAGCGTGGGATTAACTATCTTATGTGATACTTCTAGTATTGGGTTGGGTGTTGTGTTGACGTGGGAGGGTAAGGTGATTGGGTATACTTCTCATCAGTTGAAGCCTTATAAGAGAAATTACCATATCCATTATTTGTAGTTGTGTTCGATTTTATATGCTTTAAAGTTGTGGAGGCACTACATTAATTGAATCTGTTATAAGATTTTCTTAGATCACCGTATCCTTCAATATTTCTTCACCCAGTAGGATCTTAATATGAGGTAGTTGTGTTTGCTTAAGTTGCTTAACAGTTATGACATAAATATTATTGATCATCTGGGCAAGGCTAATATAGTTGCAGATGCCTTAAATTGAAAGTCGACTAGCATTGGTAGCTTGGCACATATTTTAACCCAAGAGAAGCCTCTTTCCTTAGAAGTCCATTATTTGGCTAAACATATGGTTAGTTTTGATATTTCAACACCTAGGTGTGTTTTGGCATTTGTAGAGGCTAGGTCTTCCTTGATAAAGCAAATTTAGGCTAATCAGTTTGACGATGTTAGGTTGAGAGTGCTTTGGGATAAGGTATTAAGTGGTGAGGAAAAGGAAGCCTCGCTTGATCCAGATGGTGTTTTGTGGATTTGAGGGTGAGTTTATGTGCTGATAAAGGGTGATTGGATTAGATTGATTTTGGAAGAGGCTCATTGTTTCATGTACTCTATCCATCTGGGAGTGACTATGATGTATCGTGATTTGAGATAGAAATACTAATGGGGTGGTATGAGGAAAGATGTGGTGGATTTTATAGCTCCTTGGTTATATTTTCTCTAGGTAAAGGCCGAGCATTTGTGACCTAGTGGTTATCTTCAGAGATTACCCATCCTCAAATGTAAATAGGAACAAATCTCTTTGGACTTTGTGACTTAATTGCCTCGTGCCTCTAAAGGTTCTGATAGTGTTTTTGTCATTGTGAATCGATTAAAATCTTCTCATTTTTTAGTTTAGGTTTCTTTCAGTACTGAGAGATTGGCCCATATTTGTATTTGTGTTATCATCCATTTTCATGGTGTTGTAGTGTCTATCATCTTATATAGAGGTTCAGTGTTCATATATCACCTTTTAAGATATTTTAGGAAGAGTTGGGACATTAGAACAACCTTTCCCCCAACTAATGGTCAATCCGAGAGGACTATTCAAGTTTTAGAGGATATGCTCCATGCTTGTATGATGTACTTTAGAGATCAGTGGGAGCAACATCTAGCTTTGGCAGAGTTTACATATAATAATAACTACCATTCTAATATAGAGATAACTCCTTTCAATGCTTTATATGGTAGGTGTTTTCACTATCTAGTTGGTTATTTTGAGGTTTCTGAGATTAGAACTTGAGGTACAAACGTGCATCGGTAGTCACTGGATAGAGTTCGTATCATTCAAGATAGACTTCAAGCGACTCAGAGTAGGTAGAAGCATTTTGTGAATCATAGACTTCATGCTTTGATATTTAGTTTTGGCGTTTGAGTCTTCCTTCGTGTGTCACCCATGATGGACGTTATGAGGTTTGGGAAGAGAGGCAATCTTAAGCCCCAGTATATCAGACCTTTTGAGATTTTTTGAACTATTGGGGATTTTCCTTATGAGTTAGCATTACCCCTAAATTTATTACTTGTTCATCTAGTTTTTCATGTTTTCATGCTTTTATGTTACATTCCAAATAATTCTGATATCATTCATTGGGATTCAATGAGTTAAAGAAGAGGTTGTAGAGGTATGATGTTGTTGCGTACTAGAGATATTCCAATAGTTAAGATCTTCTGGAGATATCTTCCTATAGATGAGTGTACTTGTTAGGTCGAGACAGATATGCATGATAGTTATCCCTAGTTTTTTGCTGATTTAGGTATATCTATTGCCTTTAGTTCGATGAAAATCAAGATTCTCAGTTGTGGGTGATTTAATGACCTAATTTTTAGTGATTTTTGTGAAATATTTATTTTTGTATGATTTGACCATTTTACCCCTCCATATATTTACATTGGGTATTTCTAGGTTGTGGGGATGATTGGCACAGTTTCCAATGCATTTTTTGTGATGTATGTGATATTGTTGTTTTTTGAAGATTTAAAGGTTTTATTGTGACTTCGGTCAACATTTAATGATATGTGCATCTAATGGAAAAATGGACTTCGCAAACTAATTTGGAACGTCAATTTTAGGTTGGTAACATGGTTGGTCTGATTTTATGGCTTTTATATCCCATTTCTATCCTTTATTTAAAAAGTTGTGACATTGGGTTTTGGGGGTCAACTTTGTGATAATAATGTGTTTTAGTAAATATGACATTGTCATTGAGTTCGGAGCATCGAATTTTTTCTAGTAGCATAGTTCATTTGCGTTCTTAAGATTTTAAATGAATCTCGAGGGGTCTGCAGAGTCATGGAATTCTCAAAGTCTCTAGCTGCTACATCACTCAGCTAGTACACCAATTTAGTGACAGTTTGGTTTCTTAAGACATTTGAATTGACATACAAAGTGTCGCCTAAGAGACACCAAGCTCGCTTAAGCGACAACTTTTTTTCTTGTGCTAAAAGGTAGGTATCGTGCACCTTGGTTGATTATATCCCCCATTAACCAGATTTTCACCATTTTTGAGTCTTGGATCTTGGTGTTTTAAGCTTTTGAGCAATTTCTTCCGTTTTAAGCTTGCGTATGCTCAAAACTCATATTTCAATTACTTTTATTTATGTTTAATCAGTTTAATCCTCTTAAAATTTTGATCTAAATGTGAAATTTGGGGATGTTGGCCCAAAACACCTAAATTATTAATCTCTTAATTTAAACCCCAAATTCATCTTGTATTCACTTGGGTTTTCTACCTTGAGTTCCTTAAATTGTGGGATATATATTTTGGACTAAAATTCTGATTTTACCCTTCTTTTTTTTGAAATTTGTTTTGGGGAATATGGGTATCATTGAATTTCTATAAATGCATAGATTTCATTTTTGTATGTTTTAGTTGATTCTGGGTCCATTCACAATGAGAAAGATCTGTGTTAGAGTCTTTCTGGATTTGTTGTGGCATTCAAGGTAGGTTATGGCTTAACTTTCTTAAAACTAGGTTGGTTAGTAAATAATGGTATATGGTCGTGTTATGGCTGTGGGAACTAATCATGGAAATGGATTTATAATTGTGTTTTGCCTGTGTGGGGCCTATGTTGTGGTATTTGGTGGCCTTGAGGCACTATGTTCTATATGCAATCATGTGGGGTCTTATATGATGTTGTTAGCCTTATGTATGCATATTTGGTTTTATATATTTTGATGAGAAAGCCTAAATTTGAATTTCTGTGGTAGCAATGGCATAGTGTGGTGTAGTTCATTTTGTGGCCTATGATTACATTGGATTCATGGAATATTGGCATATTGAGTCGATTTTGTCTCACCCAGTCAGTATATTGGTTGGCTTGGGAAATTTTTATGCTGGTTGATTGTAAGCATTACATCCTCATATTATATAGACTTGTTACACATTGATACCACTATGGAAATACTGGAAACACTGGCTTGTGATATATATATAGACCCTCCATTGAGGGATGTGCCAGAGAGGAGTCATGTTAATTGGTTTTGGTTATTGGATTGATATAGGTTGCAAGCCTTCCATGGGTCATACCTGGGGAGCTCATCTAGGTAGGTGTATATAGAAGTTGTGCGACAACATCGAGCATCGCATCATCACCAGTATCATCATCATCATCATCATCATTGCATATCATGTATATTATGCTTATTCTTTGTTGTATTATTGTCCTAGAAGTGATATATATCTGTTTGTACTTCCCTTTTATACTTATATTTGACATATGGTGATATTTGTGCTTCTTTCTCGTATTTGTGTATGGTATATGTGTATGTTGTGATATGCTATGGATGTATAACACTTTTGACTCTTAAAACAATAAAAAATATGCAAGCTTCTTAGGTTCTTTTGTGAGATATGATATGTTTTGGGAAAATTTTCAAGGATATAATATTTTGGATTTAAATTAAAGAAAAGATGAAATTGAACTTTTGGGCTACATACTTGGGAATTTTTGGGTCTAAGTGCTAGTTATCGGGCATACGTGACTAAAACAGGTGTCAGAACTTAAAGTCCAGAGGCTAAGAAGTAGGAAAAAGAAGACTCTGTCACTTACTAAGGGCAGCAACGGTCTGTAAGTTCAACCTACGGTCTATAGGTGACCAAACTAAGTGATAGAAGTCCAAGTCTAGAGAGTTTCAAGTGATATGTGGGAGGTCTCGTACTTACTTATGACCACCTATAGTGTGTAGGTAGTTCCTATGGTCCGTAGGTGGCCTAAGTAAGTAGACACCAACCTCACTTTTCATTTTTCATTTGCCTTATGATTTTTAGGGTTTTCTTGTATCCTATAAATAACCTTTTGCCATTAGTTAGTTTATACACTCTTAGAACATAGAAATTTATATTTGATACCAAGATACAAATTTGATCTTGGGATTACATTGTTCTTAATTTTATTGATAATTCAGTTGTTGACTTTGGGTTTTACTTGTGGATCATTGTGATATTGTTTAATGTTATTCGTTATGAATTTCATAGACTATTTCACAAGCATAAGCATCTAAATCCCTTATCTAGATTTCGGGAAACTGGCATATTGACGAAGTAGAAGAAGTCCTAAGTTGTTCTAAACTTGTATCTTTGTATGTATTGTATTATCTTGGTTTAATAGATGTCTTGGTAGTTGTAAATGGTAAGATACTGCCTAAAATATAACTACTTACTCTATAAGAGGAATAGTGACTAGGAAAATATAATTACAATAGTAATTGGAAGATTAATTGTCAATTTATGCTAATCAGTATCAACTATGTAAGATGGTTATCGATTATCTAATAACTTGAGACTTGAAAGGTAATAGTTAACTGGGATCTAGGATAAGTGTTAGTAATGCGACATTGTAAGACTCAAAAGGTAAAGGATAAAATCCATCAATGAGTACACAAGATAATTGATGGTTCATAGCTTATCAGATTTTGCATGCAAGGTACTGGGTTGGTTCTATAAACAACGATAAGCCTACTAAGTCGAGAATGTAGGCGGAACATAGTCCTAGTGTTTTTCTCCAACTTATTACAAACAAAGTTAAATTCTGTTACTTTTTAAAGATTACAACAACAAACCACCTATTTACTTTCAGTTCTGCCCGTCGAATTCAGCAAACTAGATATACATATCTGTGTTTTCCTTATGGGTTTGACCCCAACCTAGTTAGGTTACTTTACTTGACAACTGCTTTATCTTTCAGTAGGAGGTGCAGTTTGGGCGTTGATCAAAATGTTAGCGCTGTTACCAGGAAAAATAGTGTGAGTTGTGGATTGAAGTTTTTTGGAATTTTTGGGTCTTGAATTTTTTGTTCTTAGATGGGTATGCACCATTTAACACTAGGAGTTAAGGCAATCCCTTTCTCCCACTGAATCCTAACCCAGTGAGATTGCTAGAGTCTAATTGTATGATGACTAAACCAATACATGTATCCCATTTAGAAAGGGTTCGGGATAATCCTATTGAGTTTTTTACCTTTTTGCAACAATTGGCGTATGGGAGCTAATTTCATAGCTATATTTGCATGTTCTTCATTATTTAAGTTAGTCTATCATTATTAGTTTTGTTTATGTAGTAATTATGCACAGTGATGGTAGAGATAATTCAAGTTTATCCTGTACCTTGACTTAGTTATGTTATCTTGCATTTTATCATCTTTATATCATGACTCTGCTCAGTTGGACTATGATGCCTATTGAGTACCCACTGTTTTGGTATGCATACTACACTTCTATATGATTTTTGTAAATATTTTAGTACTAACTGTCGTCATTGACCGTAGAGTTGATATTTTGATGACATGGTGAGATCTTGGATTTTTAAGTTACTTATTTCCTTCTATCTTATTAGTATACAGTTTTTTGTATTGAGACGTATGTATTGACTATATTCTAAGTCTTTTGGGTTGTATTATTGATATTATTAGTTTCTCTTTTACTGGCTCTACTAGGTTATGGGATTGGTATTCATGTGTTGACTATTTCTATTAGAATATTATTTATTTATAACTTGTGTTTGTTGAACTTAACTAATGTGGGGAAATTCCTACCAAATGAACCCATCGCATTAGCTCTAGGTTAGGGTTTCTCTTACCTACTGGTCTGATTTAGTAGGTGCCATCATTACTAATAAATCAGGTTATGCCAAATTAGAATCACAGTCAGCTTTCACTGGTATTGTTGGTATAAGAACAAATGTCTAGAGTCCTACGAATTGGAAGGATTATGTCTATTTACTATTTTCCTAAGGCTATTACATATTCTTAAGAGTTCTTTACTTTTACCACTCATATCTTTCTAAGAGTCTGAGTTGGTTTGTATAGTGTTTATTTGACTTTATTCTTTCATAGATTACCAGGAAATGTTCTACCGCTACATCAGACGAGGGTCATGAGATCGATCCTAAGAATACTTCTCCTATTCATCGATGACCTACAGGTCAAGGACAACCTCATGATGTATCCACAGGGGTCAGGATAGGCCATCTTCCCCTGGGCTTATTTTTATGCCTAAGCCAGAGATTCTTCCACCATACCCAGTGGTGGGCTAGTGGCCAGCCCTGGCTCCACCAGGGTTTGTTCCTTCTTTATTGCTAAGATATGAATTTATTAAGTTTTTGCTGATAGTTAGTGGTGTGTCATCTAATGGTGCATAGTCTACTGATTTGAGTGGTACTGAGGCGGGGGTAGAACCTGTAGCTGTTGCTCCCAGAGTTGTGGTTCCTCCAGCATCAGTAGTTTCTTAGATGGTAGCTAATAAGCCATTGGGTTCCCATCCTACTATGTATTTTGACGATTAGAAGATATTGGAAAATTCGCCTAGGTTTTTTGGTGCTTTGAGCAAGAATGCAAAATGAATATTTATCAGATTTTGAGGATAGGATTTGTTGTTTGGGCTTTGTTGAGACTTGTGGTGTGGATTGCACCATTTTTTAGTTGGACTTATCTACTCATCATTGGTGGAGAGATTATATGGATTCTAGGAAGACTGATCATCTCCTTTGTCATGGACTCAGTTCTTTGAGATGTTCTTAGAGAAGTATATGCCTCACAACCTTAGAGAAGGTTTGAGGGATCAGTTCTTTAGATTGGAGAAGGGCTTCAGGACAGTTACCAAGTATGAGTGGAAACACCCTAGGTTTTGGCCCTTGGAAAATTTTGAAGCTTTAAGCTTACTGTCCTTGTAACAAATCATTATTTGGTCTTATAGTGTGGGTGTGAGTCTATGGACCTTAGTCTTTAGGAGACCAGTGAAAGGGTGGTTGGGTTTCTGTTATGGTTACGATTTTGTTGGTATGAGTTGTTAGGGGTTGTGACAGTTTGTTTGGTCAATCCCTTAATTAAATCAGTAACTTAGTGACTTGACTTAGCTCTGAGTAGGAGTAGCTCACTAACAATGGTGAGGATAGGGTACAAATCATAATCTTGAGTCATATGTTGTCTAGTGTCAATCCCTTTAGATTCTGTCTTAGGTACTACTAAAACATAGGAGTCATATGGTCTAGTAATGAGTTGGGGATAGGGAGCCATATAGTGGTTAGTGTATAGGTGTCAAACTCACTATCGGGATAACGACTCCATGGTACGAGTCATATGTTGTGGTCATAAGTCAAGAGGTCGACTCGTAACCACCTGCGATAATTTTACTGTTATAAATTAGAGGCATTTTGGACATTTCTCCTTTGTAACTCCCTTCTATACCATGACATAAACAACTTTTTGAGGCTTCATTAACCTATAATTGTCAAATAAACACTCTTAAAATCCCTATCAACTCTCTCTCAATCAAAAAGCTAGGGCTTCTTCAAGATAATCAATTAAGGCTTTCAAGGGTGGTTTCTCTTCGTCTTCCTTGGTGTCTAAGGCTTTTTACTCCTCCCTCATTGTTATTTTACAAAGGGCATGTGATTTAATGTATGGTTTTTATGATATTGTTATAGTTTGAAATAATTGTTGGGGGTTTTGTAGCTTTACGGTTCAATAACGTTTCGCATGGTTCTCTCAATCAAAAAGCTAGGGCTTCTTCAAGATAATCAATTAAGGCTTTCAAGGGTGGTTTCTCTTCGTCTTCCTTGGTGTCTAAGGCTTATTACTCCTCCCTCATTGTTATTTTACAAAGGGCATGTGATTTAATGTATGGTTTTTATGATATTGTTATAGTTTGAAATAATTGTTGGGGGTTTTGTAGCTTTACGGTTCAATAACGTTTCGCATGGTTTAGTGATGTTTCTTTTATGTTTTTAATATGATTTTGACATTATGGAATGCATAGTTAAGGTAAATAGATTTACGGATACTTTGGATTCCCTAAAATAACTTTGGTATGGTTTTGAAGCATGTGTGCCCTCAACCTGTTTGTTAAAATGCCAATGAGAATGATTTTATCACATCGTATGGCTATCTTGAAATCTTTGCATTGCATAAATGGTAATGGAGCTTAAATCGGTTTGGTTGTTTTTGAATTTTTTGAAAAGGCCTTGATGGCCATGGTTTTTGTTTAATTGGAAACATGGGAGTCAACTTGGTTTAATTGTTTTGGTATGGCATAAAAGGATAGACTTGCAAGCTCTAATTTTGGTATGACTATACCAACGGCTAATGCCTAAACCAAAGACTCCTTGATAAATGGTTGGAATGTGTAAATGGTATTAATATGGTATTAATGAGGGTTGAGTAACAAAGCCGTGGAAGGTAAGAGTCACAATGGGACTGAGACTTGAGATTAATATTTGCCGATATGACGATGGTCTTGGTGACCGTGTGCATGTTTTCACACTTTATATTTATGGAGATGTACTAGTTAGCTCAGGCTATTTTCTCCGATCGTGTAGCTAACACGCACTGGGTCCTTTTCAGCATGGGTAGCTGAACCCACATAACACATGGGTGGTTTTAGGATGATAGAGCTACTCAACCCAGGTTAAGGTTTTAAAGGCATGCTTAACCCGGTTCCCTATTTCTGCATAGTATATATATGTATCATGTGTTTGCATATGGTTGTTTACTTTAATTTTAAATTACTAGTATTATTTTATCTTATCCCTAAGTACATGCTAGCGTTGACTATGCTAATTGTCTTCAGGCACTGTATCTCCACGTGATACAGGAATCTGCCATACTACCATACCTCCTACTAGTCACTTGGATTTGGCGAAAACTTTGAGTCTAACTAAAGTGGTGAGCTTTCATACTTCAGAAGCCTCTATTTCATACTTTGTACTTCTTTTATTTTTGTTATTTCTTAGGATTGGTTTTGGATATGGTTAGGGGCATATCCCGATCGGATATTACTTGATTGTGCTTAGAGGCTTTGTCAGGCAACTATGTGCATGGGTGGTGTCGGTATTAGTGTCAGCCTTGGTATTGGTTTTGGCATTGGGGTTTTCACCGATTTAATATTTTATTAAGGTTATTTGATTATTATTATAGAATTTAGTTAATGTCTTTTAATTATTCTGGTTTCACCTTGCTATATTTTTTGGAATTCAATTGACATAAGGAGTAGGGAGGTTATGGTTGGGTATAGAGAGGGGTCTCCGATCTTGGTTGGACTTGAAATGCCCGACACGACTAGGCCCTGGTTAAACTCTTGTAATATTGGTTCAGAGCCCTAGGTTAATGGTCAATTGGGTGTCCGATAAAGTTGTGTTGAGTAGACTCTCTTTTAAGGGTTTCTAGTGTGTCACACTCATAAAGGAGATACTATAAGGCATTCAGGAGTATTTCAATTTCTTGTGTTCTATTTTAAAGCTGTAGAGTCTAAGGTGCTGAAATCTTCCCTAACTCCTATTTTTTCACTATTCTGATCATGCCTTCTCAATGATCTGAAGCTCATAGAAACTCCTCTATCCCAATCGAGGAAAATATTGATGGGACCCATTCTACTTATGGGGTCCAGACCTGGTCTAGGGGTCCAGTTCCTTATTTCCCTCCTAGTGTTCCACCTGTTCCCTTCTGTCCTTCTCGATCTTCTAAAGCTGATGTGATGAATGCAGAGTTTCGTCAGTCTATCCATATGTTGGAGCATTTGGTATCTTCTTGGGCTGATCATGGTGCTTATGATACTCTATTTTCCAAGGCTATAAGGATTGGCCAATTTATGAGGTTGAAGCCTCCTACGTTCACTGGTGTTAAGGTAGTGGAGGATCATTAAGCTTTTGTAGATGAAATGGAAAAGATCTTCTATGTTATGCATGCTACCAAAGTAGAGGGTGTAGAATTTGCTTCCTACCAACTGAAAGATTTAACATTCTAATGGTATGGGGAATTGGAGAATTCAAGGGTTAACGATGCTTAGTTATCTCTGTGGGATGATTTCTCTAGGGCTTTTTTGGACCGTTTCTTTCCTTAAAAGTTGAGGGAAGCGAAGGCAGAAGGTTTGTTACTTTAAAGCAAGGAAATATGTCAGTAAAAAAGTATGCCTTGAAGTTTCACCTGTTATCTCATTATGCTCTGGAGTTAGTTTATAGCATTATGGCTAGAATGAGGAAGTTTGCTTCTAGGTTATCCCAAGATTTGATTTTGGAGAGTGTGGCTACCTTGTTGAAAAAGGACATGGACATCTCCAAATTGGTTGTGAGCATATAGCAGGAAGAGGAAGAGATGAAGAAACAGGCGGAGATTGGGGAGAGGATAAGAAAAAAGTTTAGTTTTTCTGACCATTGTGGTGGCCAATAGCAGAGTTGCAGAGATGATGAGAGTGGCCCAAGAAGAAGTAGGGTAATTTTTGGTCTTACACGATGGCTAGTGCTCTCTACTCAAAGTTGTTTGGTGACAAGCTTTATCATAGTGCCATTAATTATAGGGCACAGGGTGACCAATCTCAGGCTAGTAGGCCCCAGTAAACACCATCATATCCTCTTTACAGATTTTATAGTCGATTGTATCAAGGTTAATATGATGAAAGAAAGGACAAGTGTTTCAACTACGGTCATCTAGGGCATGTATTTAGAAATTATCTAGTTGTAAAGTTGTTTTTGGGGTAAATAGGGTTCTTGTTACCTCTTCTTCAGCTCTGGCAATAACGGGTGCACCATCAAGCTCAGACACTGATCGACACTGACTCTATGCTCTTACTACTCGCTAGCAGTTCTAGGCATCCCCTGATGTTGCAACTTGTATGCAAAAACTCTTTTCTTGTGATATGTACTATTTAATTGATCTGGGGTCCACTCTTTCTTATATGACCCCATTTGTGGTTGTGTATTTTCGGTTTGGTCTCGATTGTGTTTCATGCTATTTTTTCTATTTTTACACTAGTAGGTCACTCTGTGGTGTTTAAAAGGGTCAATAGAGGTTGTATAGTGTCTGTGGGTGGTCGGGATACTTTGGTGGATCTATTTGAATTAGACATGGTTGATTTTTATGTCATATTAGGGATGGATTGGTGTCACTCGTGCTATGCTTCTCAAGACTGTCAAACCCTTAAGGTTTCCTTTAAATTCCCTAATGAGCCAGTTATTTAATGGGAAGGTGGTTCCCTAGCTCCTAAGTGGAAGTTCATATCGTATCTTAGATTTTAGAGATTGATCTCCAAGCAGTATCTCTATCATCTGGTCTGGGTTATAAATTCTAACTTAGAGGAGCCTTCTTTACTTTCCATCCAGTGGTGAATAAATTTTCTGAGGTCTTCCCTAATCACCTTCCTGGTGTTCCTCCTGATAGGAAGATTGATTTTGGGATAGATATTTTTCCGAACACTCATCCTATTTCTATTCCCCCATATAGAATTTCCCCAGCTGAGTTGAAAGATCTTAAGGAGAAACTAACGAATCTTTTATACAAGGGTTTATCTATCCAAGTGGATCGCCGTGGGGTGCACTGGTGTTATTCATGCATAAGAAGGATGGTTCCCTTTGGATGTGTATTGATTACCAGCAGTTGAATAAGGTGAGGATAAAGAATAATTACCATTTTCCAAGGATAGATGATTTGTTTAATCAACTTCAGGGTGATAAGTTTTTCTTCAATATTAATCTTCGATTCGGGTATAATCATTTAGAGATTAGGGTGGTGGATATCCCTAAGACTGCTTTCCATACCAGGTACAGGCATTTTGAGTTTCTGGTTATAACTTTTGGGTTGACCAATGCCTCGGCGGCATTTATTGATATGACGAATACAGTTTTCCAGTAGTTTCTAGATTTGTACATCGTAGAGTTCGTAGATGATATCCTGGTTTACTCGAATAGTGAGGTGGATCATGCTATCACCTTTGTATAGTTGACAATGCCCAAGTGCACGCACAAGTGTACAGTGATACGGGATCGGCAAGAAAAGCACGAAACAACTCCAAAACAGTCCACTAATCTTAAGGATTTGAGGACCAAGATGAG